>OX637303.1:2460000-3660000 GCA_951799385.1 Hyppa rectilinea
GTTCCCCGGCGCGTTAGGTGTAATAATAAAGTACCATGCGTAGGGGTTTGTAGCTGTACGATAACAACACGGGTCTATCGAAGGTTAACCCTTTAACCGCCCGACTAAATATCAGGTGGCGTGCCCCCAGCGCCCAACTCATAAAAAAAAACTTTTATTTCAGACGAATATGGTCCAATTACATAAACAATGAAATCCGAACATAGATTCTCAGTCGTATAAACACGACTCAGGCGGCACGGGCACGACAACATTTGTCGTATTAATCCGACTGGGGCGGTTAAAGGGTTAAGCAACACTTGCCGCGGTCGATTTCTGGATGAGCCAATCATTACATATTGAGAAAAGTCAAAAAGTCGTTCTACCAGTCTTACCAAGGGGTAATGTGTCACCCAGTAACTGGGAGGTAAGATCCTGGCCACGACCTTGCCGCTCATAGCGACGTCTTAGCACGGCACGGCAAGCGGCAAATGTACCAACGCCAACTGTCAAATTTTCCCAATTGAAAATGAACCTTAAGCTTTTGTAATAAAGTTGAAATACTATCAAAGAAATTTGACAGATTAGAGTAACTTGACGTGCTGGCCTCTGTACCAAAATATATGAAGCATGCCACGAGACGGCAATGCGAGCGGTGGCATGGACAAAGCGTTGCTTGCCGACAGCGCGCCGCTTAGACCGAAGTTGTGGGGTCTGCCTTATGACCATCCATGTAATATATAAGGTTTCTTTGGGAAAGTTGATTATAATCATGAGTACAATCACGTGTTTAAATATCGGTCACTAATTACCAGTCACCTTATATGTATAATCCGTCTAGTATTCAGCTACATCAGGTTAGACTGAAAGTTGACCCTCAACATAGCTGGGAAAAGGGCAGATTAATGAAGGGAACCTGATTATGGAAATCCCTGTTAGGAGAAAGTACAGTTGTTTAACAAAATAAAACAAAAAATATGAAATATAGCTTTAATCACTTTTAATAATGTATTTATTTACATTGGACTTAAAACTATAAAAACTGGATTTCTACAGTAAACATCGTAAAAATATCGTACGTAGTACAATTTACAAATAAAATAAGTGGAATAAGGGCAACACTGAAGCGAACCTAACGTTTAAAAAACGAACGTTATTATGAACGAGCCGTTTTGTCTACGATCCGTTAATTCGCATAGACAAGAAAATTTGTGAAATATTTGATTTGTAAAGGGGCGCATTGATACATTGATTTTCACAATTAATTATTTGTTTTCGAACAAACAATTTTTAATAGGCCAAAGGTATTTTTTATTTTTACAAGCATACCGATTTTAATACATTAATTACAGTACATATTATCGTCATTTTCGTACACGCCCATTTTCTAAATGCTGTCATATGAAATACTAAAGAATTACAACATTTTATGTAAATACAACTTTGTCATGTACTTCTTCAACTTAACTAAAATCAGCCTCTCACTTGAAAAATGCTTGAAAAAAAACAATTAATTCATAAAATTATTTATGCATTATGTCACTGAAAATTTGATTTTGATTTCTATCACAAAAAATAGCATCAACAGACTACTGATGCTTTTTTTAAATTAAGCTAGTCTGCATTACGAAAGATTTTTTTTTCAATATGGCAATACTAGCCTATTGGTCTGTATATCATATCGTAAGTCAGTAATGGAAGAACCGAAAATGATTTTTTCGATATTCGAATGTAGCTATAAGTAACTTTAAAAAAAAATGTTTAAATAGTTTAAAACATGCTATTAAAAGCCGCAATCCCAAGCATTATCAAGAAAAAGACTTTCATAGTATACAATTAAAAAAATAAAATAAATAGACACATAATAAATTGTATATAAAAATATGCACCAGAACATAAGCGATTCCTAAAAACATACAATGTTAATTATAGCTACCGAAATAAGCTAACACATGGTTTACAAAGTTTTAGGAACTATTTCTTGTAATTACGGGTACTTGATTTGAAACGTCAAACTGTAGAAATGGCAGGGCAGACCACAAACTAGAAACCGGTGACACCTTTGATTATACTATGTTCATTTTTTGATAGCCAATATGACACATGGAAGACGCTCCCTTTAAATGGCGTACAATGTCGGAGCATGGTCTAAGATTCAAATGGTTCCTTAAAATTGATGTTATGTCAGAGAATTAAAATAAGCATATAAAGTCATATCAATAATCATAAAACGAACAGAATTTAAAAATAATTATTCTCTGTGGAATAATTAGTAATTGTTTGAATGCCTGCCCACACTTTACAGCAAAAAACTAACTCATATAAAAACCACTTTAAAATTATTGTGACAGTATTTTGTGTAATTGACATCTTGCAATATTTGCATAGTGGGTTGGTCAGCCGTTGGGGTTGTATGTTAACATTTAGTCTTTTGTTAAAATTACTAGTACAGACGCCAGCACATCAAGCTATCCCTAACTGTCAAATTTTCTCAATTAAAAATGAACCTTATGTCTTGGCAATAAAGTTGAAATACTATCAAAGAAATTTCACAGATTGTGGTAACTTGATGTGCTGGCCTCTGTACAATTCCATATTGGGTGACTGATATTTATCGTCTTACCACAGCAACTGTCAAAGTTAAAAATGTTCATTCTACAATTTGACATTCTACCGACAATTTGTTTCGAAGTCAAAGTGTATAAAACAATATATGACTAAGTAAAAAAGCAATTGACGTTCTACATAGTTATTTTGTTACCTGCTTTGGTTTTACAGGGAATTCCTTTAATCCCAATAATATATTGGTACCGCGGTAGATTCAAATCATTCCGGAAACGGCAGGTTTTTTGCACCAAAAGTATCACACAAAAGACCTATCTACATTTGAAAAATTCATGAAAAAAATGTTAGCAAAAACAGCCTCGGACTAAAAACTAAAATGTTGATAACTTAGAAATACACGAAGTTAAATATTTTAGTACAGGGTGACCGGTGTGTGTCGATATATGTTGCACATTATATATATAAAAAAAAAAACTACTCGAACACTAAAAAATATAGTGAAACCTCTATTTTGTGACCTGGTTTGTATATAAAATTTTATTTTTCTGTCAGAAGTCAGAGTGCATACTGACGATCCAATTTCAAAATGAACTAGCTAGCATAAAAAGCTGCTTAGAGAAGGGACAATTTTGTCTTTGGAGTCAGCCCAGTCTGGTTCCTGGAATTGACAGAACCTTGCTGGATCAGTATGGAATTGTGGCGTCAGTAGCACCTCTAGCAGTACAAGATGTTAAAGCATTGACGAAAAGCACTTCAATGTACTTACGTCTTGTATTAATAAGACCCACTTCGGGTTAGCAAGGCATAAAAAATGTGCAACATATAAAAACGAAACGAAAAACTTAACAAACACATAACGCTTATTGCACAAAACTATTGACCTGATCAATAGAGGAAAAGCGAATTATTTGCCTCAGTCTTCCATATAATGTGAAAATCATTCTAGCAATGTGTGTTGATGCTACGAAGAATGCTTTAAGGAATGTCTAATAAAATGGAATATATGAACAGTTCCAAGCAGATGATTATACAATTTTGGAATGATATCAGTAAAGAATTTTCATATCTAGCTTGTGTAAAAGAACGAACGTACTTAAAAATTCAATTACAGCAATATCTTTCTCTGTCGCATTTGAATAATATACGGCAGTGTCGTACTGAAAACTTCGAGCACAATGACAGTCGAACAAAACAAAGCTAAAAATGATAACACTTCAAACTCAGTCGAATTAATGGAAGCAGTAATTAATCTGCTTGAAACAGTTCATACACCACAAAAGCGTGTCAATTTAGAGTAATCAGTCTTGGAAATTGATGAAACAATCGTCGCTACAAAACCATCATTTATTTACCATCCATGTCTTAACCAAAGAGTACCACAAATAATAAATACTTAAAACCAACAGTGAACGCGACGTCCAATTGCGTTACAATGATTATATTAAAAATGGTCCATAAATTTTACGCGACAAGTAAAAAATCTAGCACAAATGTCTATTTACAGGAGCACCGCGGAAAATTAATCGTAAAAACTCGTCTTTTTCACTGATATCGTGACACAGGTCTCTCCTCTCACTAAAAGCTCATTGGCACTTTGGTAAACCTTTAGTCTAAACTATTACACTTCCGTACCATCCTCTCCCTCGTCTTCAAACAGTGGTTCGTTGGGGTTCACTTCTGTACTCGGCTTTTTTTTCGGCTTTGGGGGTGGTCGTGGAGGGATCTTTCCACTCCTGCCCAAAGTCCCTGTCCCTGATTGGTTCAATACACTCTCGTTCTTCTTCCCGTCGTCTCTAGATGGAGAACTTGGCTCCTCCTTGCTGTCTACCCTTGGGATTCTTCTTAGGGATCCAGTTTCTGGTTTACCTCTTCGGCTCAGTGTACTACTATCTGACACTTGGGATTGCGCATCACTTTTGTCACTGAATAAAACTTTTCTAGGCTCAGGTTGTGGAGTGGAAGTGTTCTTTGCTGTCCAGCTCATTCTCGGGTTCACTGGTTCCTGAGGGCCCGGAGTGGATAGCTGGTGAGACAACTGAGAGCTAATACTGTTCCGATTCATTTGTGGCGGGACAGGTGAGGGTGCTGGCTCTTGTTCTTCAATAGGCGCGTAGAAAACTGGATGCTGGTTTGGGTAGGCCGTTGGTGTTGCGGGTAAAGGCCTGTTCCTCATAGGCGAAAATTGGGGTTCAAGGCCTGTTTTGTTTAATGATAACACTGAGCTGCCGTCAGCTGTGGTCCTTAGTCCTAAGTTATCATACAAGGGTTCCTGTGCTTCGGAGCTTGGTAGAATTTGAGTGCTTGCCGTACTAGACCAGCTAGGCACTCTGGGCCTTCTGGGAATGGTCACGTACCCTTGCCTAGGAGTGACAACGGGAGGAGTTATAGGCGCAGTGAACGGAGACTGCGAGCGAGAGTACGGCAGAGTTCGGAAGAGATTTTGGTTGGTCATCCCATATATTGGGGAGTGTATTGGACTTATCGGGTTGAGCTGCGGTGGTAGCCTGGTGGTGTCAGGCACAGTGGATGCGTTGCTAGCTGCTGGTGATATCTGGGCAGCTCTGGGAGGGAACGAGAGGAGATCCGGAGGGTAAGCCGTCCGACCGTATTCCACGTTGAGGGCATCCTGCGATCGTTTTGATGGTTGGTCGAAATCTAGCGAGCGTTTCTCGTCTTCGTTGTGTGCTGTAACAAAATAAAATGATTAGTTAAATGATAGGATATGTACTGATGATCGGTCGTTAACATTTTATCAAAGGGGTCAATGATCTCTTTGATAAAACCTACGCCTTGTAATTACAATTCAATATTAATAAAAGCTAACAGTAAAGCTCTACTAGTTTCATCATATCTTATCAGAAATAGATAGCGACCGAGTAGATATTGACTTATTGGATTCAAAGCTAATACGTGATTAGAACTATCTATGAGCAAAGTGACTGGACCTTTAATATTGTACAAAGTATCTTTGTGTTGCGTATGAAAAATCGAACCGTAATATTCGTTTTAGGAAGTAGAAAAAGTGAAAACTTACCAAAAACAGAATCATTGTCCAGCAATGTTTTGTTCAGTTCAGACATCTCCGTCGCTCCACTGGTGATCGATGGAGGGACATCATACCTCCTCGGTGGCTTTGTCACTGGATTCACAGCAGTGATCAAACTCTTTTCCATCTCCGGAATGACTGATCCTTCGATCAACGCTTCCCCATTAGAATTGTCAGATTTCTTCTTGTCAGAACCGCGCCGTCTGCAGCAGCAGTAGCAGAGAATCACCAGGACTATTAACAAAATGGCTGCGGTACACGAGACGCCTATGAGTACTGGTAACATGTTATTGTCCATTCCTTGAGGAACGACTCCGCTTTCTGGAGGATAATGAGCCACTGCTAAAGTCAGACTCCTTTCTTCGACACCACCAGGGTTTTTGGCAACGCATAAGTACTCTCCATTGTCAGTGCTTCCCAAGTCAACTATTGTAAGGTTAACCCATTTCGTGTTGTCAAGATTTTTCTGTGTGATAAAGTACTTGAGTTCTCCTTGATACCTGTTAGCACCGTCGATTATTTGTGCGTTTAGCACCCAGTTGACTTCTGGTAAGGGGTTTCCGTTGACCTGACAGGATAGAGTGACATTGTTGTCAGAAGTTCGCAAAGTCGTGCTAACGGTAGGGTATACAATGCTGGGTTTGCAAGCAAAGTCGCTGGAGTCCAGCTCTTTCCAAAGCTTTCCATGAACTTTAGGAGGCTCTACACAAGATATGGGAGAAGTGTAGAAGTTTTTGCTGATCACCCAGTTTCTGAAGGGTTGCAGGTAGCAGTCGCAACGCCACGGGTTGTCGTGGACGTCTAAATTTGACAGTGACGTCAGTGCACTTAATGTATCAATTTTGAGATACTCCAATTTATTTCCATCCAGTCTAAGAATGGTCATCTTAGGCACGTTCATAAACGTTTTCATTCCAAGTGTTAGAATTTTATTGTTGCTTAGATCTACTTTTTGTAAGAACGGCAAATTATTGAAGAGACCGTCTTCTAACTTTTCTAATTGATTGTCATTCAGTAGGATCCACCTTATCTTTGCAGTCTCTCTAAAGGTGTCAGCATGTAACATCTTCAAGTCATTCTTCGACAGGTCTAATTCTATCATGATGGCGAGTCCACTAAGACCGTTTCTCTGAATTGTTATGAGCTTACATTCTTTTAGGATGAGTTTCTTTAAGTTGATTAGGTCGACATCTTGGAATGCATGTCTTGTGACTTCATACAGGTCATTTCCTGTGAGGTCGAGGTTTTGTATCTCAGAGCTCAGGTTTTTCGGTATGTCTTGTAAGTGGGAATGTGAGCAGTCGGCTTGTTTATTCCCGCTTGCCCATACGCATTTGCACTCTTGTGGACAGTTTGTTGTGAAGTCAGCTACTGCTGTGGCAAGGAAGAAGCTCAGTAGCATCCAAACTTGCTTCTCCATTTTGAGGTCATGTGATTTGAACCTGGAACAAAGAGAAACACATATAAATGTTTGTTCGCAGTAAAACAGAAATAGAAGGCGTTGGAGCACGCACGGTAGCTTTAATGGCAACATTAAGAATGCAGCCGCCATCGTTTTATGTATCAGGGGTTTGTAAACTCAATAATTGTGAAGGGCTTTGTTTTAACCCTTTGGAACAAGATTAGAGCTTTCTGAATTATTAAGTAAGTACACATCAAACGTTTGTGACAGCTATTATAATCTTCTGAGACGCTTCACGGAGTTGGAAACGATCTCCGTTCGGCGGATTTTTTTTTGTGAGTGCCCCGATTACTCGAAGACAGCTGGACCAAGTTTATTTTTTTTACTAAGAAGTGGATAGCAAGATTGTCCGAAAGGGTTACCGCTGCCCAGAACACAAAGGAACATGGATGGGTTTAGTCAGTAAGAGTCTGACACTTCCTTGCGCTCCTCATTTGATAAGGTCCCACCCTTAAAAAAAGGTACATTTAATACCAAAATCATAATGAGACGGTAACAAAAGTATTTCTATTGTAACTTAAAACGTTTAAATGACGATATTAATTCATTGATGATCAAATTTAAGGAAGTCGTTTTGTATTTGAATACGGTGAAGAAAGTAATTCCTGCAGTATTTTTTTACAAAACGTAAAAGCCAAAGTCAAATCATTTATTTCAGATACGTACAAGAAAGGCACTTGGAACGTCAAAATTAACGTAAAACTCAACAGTCAAAATGTATGGTCGTATAAAAATACTTTTTGAAATATTATATTGAAGTGAAACTTCTTTATCGGGGTTAGACAAAAATTTTTCTGTTACGGAAGTACGTCACATTTTTCTGTTACGGAAGTACGTCACATTTTTGAAGTGAAACTTCTTTATCGGGGTTAGACAAAAATTTTTCGGTAGGTAGGTAGGTAGGTAGGTAGGTAGGTAGGTAGGTAGGTAGGTAGGTAGGTAGGTAGGTAGGTAGGTAGGTAGGTAGGTAGGTAGGTAGGTAGGTAGGTAGGTAGGTAGGTAGGTAGGTAGGTAGGTAGGTAGGTAGGTAGGTAGGTAGGTAGGTAGGTAGGTAGGTAGGTAGGTAGGTAGGTAGGTAGGTAGGTAGGTAGGTAGGTAGGTAGGTAGGTAGGTAGGTAGGTAGGTAGGTAGGTAGGTAGGTAGGTAGGTAGGTAGGTAGGTAGGTAGGCAACAACAACAACAACAACAACAACAATAGTTAATTATTTTTTGAAAAATTACGTCATAAAGAAGTTTCACTTCTTACGAGTGTACGCTAGTACACGCACACTTTTTTTTTATGATGGCGGTTACAGCCAGTTATTTTTAATGACATGGTAAAAGAAGACTTGTCTTACGTTTCACGTAATTATTTGTCCCATCCAAGCTTTTGTGTTCCGCTTGTGACTGGAGGGTAGAAGCTATAATATTCGGCATTTATGCAGTGTACCGCTTTATTCTCGTCAATGCTTGACTCACCCATCATGGGTCTCGTAAAGGCTACTATGGAAATTAATCTAGCTAGAGGGTAGCCTGACTGCTAACGGCTATTTTGATCATTAATTTGTCTGTGAAAACTTGTGATTATCGCTAGGTAGCTAATAGCTAGTGTACTATTGCAGGGCTGAATTTATTTCAATTATTACTTTTTTTTGTTATAAACGTGGGTTTAGAGTACACGGACATAGAACCGGAGAAGAACTAGTATAAAAGCATTATTTGCTTGATGTTTTTGAAATTTAATTATGGATAGACCAACGAAAGAAAGTTTTATGTCTATTCATACAAAAGGAATTTAGTAGAGTGAGAATACAACGTGCATTCGCTTGTTTGGTGTAAGTCGACCTTAAAATGTAGGAAACAAATTAAGAAAAACAGTTAAAAACATTGCTGTGATTAGCTTTTGGCAATCCTAGAAGCTCAATTATTTTAATTTTGGTTTCTTAATCAGCCTATACTGTTCTCACTGCTGGGAAATAGACCTTCTCTTTGTGAGAAGGTCTGTGTCCCATCACGCGGGCCCAGTGCGGGTTGGTAGATGTCACATGTCTTCGAATTGTTGGTTCCAGAACATGCTAGTTTCTTCACGATGTTTCCGTAGCCGTTTTGAGAGCAGTGGTGATGAAATTATTGACACAAAATAAAGCGCCCGCCTACATAATTTTGGTTTAGCTTCCAATAATAGGTAAGACAAATAATCGCAATGTTCCACCTTACTAAATTCCCTATAAATGTTTCAGAACCATTATCAAATAAGTGGAACTTAATGGACTGCAAAATATAGAGAGAGAAACGAAATATTTTTCCCGAAAATGAAGATTTATAACTCAATAAGGCTCCCTAAGATATATTGGCGTTGGTTCTCGTTAGTGCGACAATTTGAAGTCAGTTCGTGATAATTACTGTCAGTGAGAGTAAGGGCGCGCATAAACTGCGAGCAATTTGGACGTAAGTGCGTTCTACAGTGTGATCTGTGCCTTATGTTTGTGGGGTATGATGGTTGAGAGAGCGCGATTTATCATTTTATTGTACTGTGGCGACATCTATCCAGCCACATAGGAGCTACACCGATAACGAGCGAAGTGTCAAAAGCTGACATAATATGTCAGCTTTTGACACTTCGCTTGTGTGACGTATAGTGTCGACATATTATGTCGACACTATACGTCACACAAAATCCTACCTCGCGCAAACAGAGTTTACAGCGCGATCTAACATTATACTCAGCCCCGACTAAGAATTGTCGAGCAGTAGCCCGCCAGACGCAGAACCTGTCTGGTTGGAGGATCCTCCCTTTTCAATCAAGGGACTTTCGACCCTGTTCCTCCATTCTCACAAAAGTGTAAATCTGTATTCATAAAATGAGGAACTGACTGACTAACTGTCATATCAACGCACAGCCGAAAGTACTGGGACTGGGAACGTGAAATTTTGCGCACGGGTTCCTTTTATAATGTAGTGGAGCACTAAGAAAGGGTTTTGGAAATTCGACCTTTAAGGGGGTGAAAAGGCCGCCTTCAAGCGGCTCTTGCCCAATTTGAGGGGGCCAAACGCCTCCTGCCGGAGGCTTTACGCGGGAGTCGTGCGGTCCATGGCCCTATATGGGGCCCCGGTGTGGGCGCGTTCATTGCGGCGACGAGCCGCACACTATCTGAACGCGCCCCAAAAGGTGGTAGCCATTCGGCTAATCCGGGGGTACCGCACGATCTCGGGCGAGGCGGCAAGCCTCCTTGCCGGACTGCCGCCGTGGGATCTGGAGGCGATAGTCCTCGCGCGCCTGTTCGAGTGGCGCGCGGAGGTACTAAGCCGGGGGGAAACTCCGTTTCCGCAGCAAATTGCGGCGGAGCGGACGGACCTCCGGCGCGATCTCATGGCGGCCTGGAAGCAGCGACTGTCGCACCCCAGCGCAGGGCACGCCACGATAGTGGCGGTAAGGCCCCTCTTTGAGGAGGGGCTAGATAGGCGTCACGGCGCCCTCACCTTCGGCCTGACGCAGGTCCTCACCGGACATGGATGCTTCGGGAGGTTCCTGCACATCATCAGGGGGGAGGAAACGCCCGGGTGTCACCACTGCGAGGATCGCCCAGAGGACACGGTAGAGCACACGGTGCAAACCTGCCCCACTTGGGCGGAGCACCGCCGTGTCCTCGTAGAGGCGATCGGCGGCGGCGACCTCTCACGCCCGGCCCTGGTGCAAGCCATGGTCCGGGGCGAGAGGGAGTGGGAGGCAGTCACCTCCTTCTGCGAAAAAGTTATGCTCGCGAAGGAGGTGGCGGGATGGGAGAGAGAAAGGTCCTCCCGTCCCAGCCGCCGCAGGAGACGCCCCGGGCGTCGGGAGCCACGTGACGACTCCCGGCCACCGTAGGCGCGGGCCTGCGGGCGGTGAGTAATGGGTGACTCACCGTCCGATCAGCACCAGACCCGTGCCGTATGGCGCGTATATGTTCCACGCGCGCCTCAATGAGATGTCAGCATATCAAGGCCAAGCCTGCCGGGTAAGCGGGATTGTCCGAAAGGGTTACCGCTACCCCGGAACATAAAGGGCTACGGAAGGAACATGGATGGGTTTTAGTCAGTAAGAGTCTGACACTCCCTTCCGCTCCACCCAGAGCGGGGGGAGCAGTCAGTGGATGATTTCCTAGCCTTAAAAAAAAAAAGGGGGCTGAAAAGGAGTTGAATATTGTACGGTGATACAACCGGTGTTTTTACTACTAGCTATATTAAAACTAGACAATTATAAAATACTAGCTTCTGCCCGCGGCTTCGCTCGCGTGGAGGTCGGAAATTATCCCACAGGAATGTTCTACCGGGATAAAAAATATCCTATGTGTTAATCCAGGATATAAACCATCTCTGTGTCAAATTTCATCCAAATCTATACAGTAGTTTTTACGTGAAAGAGTAACAAACATCCATACATCCATACTTACAAACTTTCGCCTTTATAATAGTAGTAGGATTTACTTTTAATAAACTATATTTAGAGAAAGAAAATGGCTTAAGATCTATCTTGAATCGTACTCAAGATATTCATCTTAAATCGCTTATTACTTGTATCTTAAACCGTGTAAAATTACATCTTACAGTTCACACTCCTGAATGTTCTAAGCGCCGTGAAGCTGGCATGTCTTATGTCCCGTGTTATTATTGCCTTTCTGCCGAGCACCCCGCGATTTATATGCGTGAAGAATTAGAGAATGTTTAATGGGAAATGTATGTATGTGTGTATGTACCTATGTGTACTTCAAACTTTGAATTTTGACTTCACTTTACGTATTGGTAATGTTCTTCAGAAAGGGCAGATGCGTTGGGTACGCATCTGCCCTTTATAAAAAAGAGGGAAGTTATGCAGTACGTTCTTAATTATGTTTTTTTATGCAACTAATTTAAATACCAAAGCAATTGTGATGAGGAGGAATGACACCTTAATGATGAATTGCACTTACATAATAAAACAAACACATACTGGCTTGAGATTACCCTACTAGTTTATATTTTTTAAGTAATAACAGCCGCACCGATCGATCCATCAGGTTAAGCTACAAATGCTGGGGTAGTTCCGCGGATGGGTGATCATATTAACAAAGTCAAAGTCAAAAGTCAAAACATTTATTTCAAATAGGCACAAAAATGGCACTTTTGAACGTCAAAATGAACAAGAAATAGAACTGATTCTAGTCGCCCCTTCCAAAAAGTAGTTTCGTGTGGAGAAGAATGGGCAAGAAACTCCACCGTTACTCTTTTAAAATGTTTCACAATGTTAACATATCTAGACTCCTCCGTGCTTCGGAAAGCATTTTTGGCTGAAAGCCGGCTGTCATTCGTGATACTTTGACAGTCGTTACGGGTTGTCAGAAGCCTGAAAGTTTGACAGACAGTCTTGCCAAGGGGTTGTGGAAGTCAGATGGGCACTCGCTCCATGTAAAATACTGGCATCCGCTTTGACTGGAAACCGACCCCAACATAGCTGAGAAAAAGCTAGGCAGTTTGAGTGAGTTTTTATTTTTACTTAATTTTATATTATTAAACCCTGCAGGTCGTAATTGTATGTAAATATTTACGAACCACATTATCCTAGAATAAACCAACAAGCATAAAATACCATTAAATAAACCCAATAAATTCATATTTTAATAACCCCAATCAAATAAATTCGCTGTACAATTATTTATGGTCATAAACTTCAATATGGCGGTCGTAAGTACTAGTTGCATGGCAGGCGTAAGTACCAGTATATGGTGGTCCACAATGGGCCAGTGTGTGATAGCCCCACAATGGACAGTGCAGTCAATGAGGGCCTGTTGTACCGGGGTTACGCTTTTATTGACCCACACGAGTTGTTTACGGGTTAGGTGCGGCGTTGGAGTAGTGTGGACACGATTGAGTAACTTTAGAATGAATTATTGTAGATAGATTGTTATGTTTACACGACGTTTTATGTTTAGTTTAACACTTTCATTACCAAAGGGTGTTGTCCAGGTAAAAAAAAGGAATTATATTTAGTCCATCAGTCAAATAGAAAAAACAGTAGTCAAGGTTTTTTGCTTTAACATGTAAATAAAAAAAATACTAAGATTGGGAAGTATCTACATACGCATGACGTCATGCCATATTTTAACTTAATGTATCGACGTAATCTTTTATGAAAATGTTAATTTCGCGGTAGCCCCTGGCGCTTCTCCCTTAAAGCATTTTACCGTAGGTACTAACTTAGTAATCATAATTGACTCCCTAGTTTTCAACTATCTGATAAAAGTTAAAAAGAGATTGGGCAGCCATTCAGTGAAAATAAACCAATTTTTTATTTATGAGTAGGCTCATCTGTCCCCAGTGACTAATAATTAATAAAGTTATAATTTTTCCAAAATGTAAATCAAATAATTTAACCAATGTTACCAGTAGAACAGTCCATAAAATTATTGTTTAGTACAGACGCCAGCATATCAAGCTATCCGAAACTGTCAAACATTCCCAATTGAACATGAACCTTATAGTTTTGTTATAAAGTTAAAAATCCATCAAAGAAATTTGACAGATTGGGGTTGCTTGATGTGCTGACCTCTGTACAAAACTGTACAGAAATGTGCAACGGTACGCAATAAATCATCATTTAATATTGGCGTCGCATCCACACAACTCTAGCGCCTGTCTGATTGCCCCCACTATTAAGCGCATATGTTAAATGAATCAATTCCAACTCGTTAAGTCTTCAGACATACCAACGTGTAAGAAGTCAGTTCTTTTGAACGTATTTTAAATGTCAAAGTTATAAGATAGTAGAAAGTTCTACGGTAGGAGCACAGAACAGTTAAAGAGGTTATCTGTTCTGTGGGTAGGAGGACAAAATCTGATATGTTTAGGTTAAACATACATATGTACAGACGCCAGCACATCAAGTTACCACAATCTGTCAGATTTCTTTGATAGTATTTCAACTTTATTGCAAAGACATAAGGTTCGTTTTTAATTGAGAAAATTTGACAGTTAGGGATAGCTTGATGTGCTGGCGTCTGTACATAACAATGTAACGGTGGAGTTTCTTGCCCATTCTTCTCCACACGAAACTACCTTTCGGAAGGGGTGACTAGAATCAATTCTATTTCTTGTTCATTTTGACGTACAAAAGTGAATTTTTTGTGCCTAATTGAAATAACTGATTTGACTTTGACATTCAACAGCAGTAATAGTGGTATCACCATTGGACTGCCGATCCTTAAATTTAGAGGTCCTGAATTCGAACTAGTCTCTAAATTTTCGGATGTGTGTGCATTGTATAATTATCACTTGCTTAAAAAAAGGTGAAGGAAAACATCGTGAGGAAACCAGCATATCTGAGCCCATGGGCAGCATAAAAACTCTGACACCAGGTACGTCACTAATCACGCGAAGAAAAAAAAGTCTAATTGTATGAACGTAATCGAAGCAAAAGGAGTATGTATGGATCGTAGCCGGTAACTGTAGTTTCTGCCTACCCCCATACAAAGACGTGAGTTTATGTACGAACGCAGCGCATCAAGTTATACCAAACTGTCAAATTTCTCCAAATGACTTTAAACCTTAAAGCGTTAACAGTTAACTTCAAAATCGATTGAGAAAATTTGACAGTTTATGGTCAATATCGGCAAAATCATCGTTGTAACTTTACTTTAGTCCACGTAATTGCTGAAATGATATTAGGTATTCAAAAAGTTGCTACAGATTGGCAAGATATTTAGATTTCGAAATAAATGCCTACGTATAATGTCCGTGGACGAAGCAAAAGTAAGGTTCGTCACATGTATCTTTAGTTCTTGCTTACACTCACGGGAAGAAGCCATAAGTATCTAGTAAAGTAGAACTCCCTATTCCCCAGTTCGTTACAGCAATTTATGAAGAAACCTCATGTACAGCCCAGGACATTCACGGGCTGATATGTAGCATTGTAAATACAGCTTTATTTCGACTCCGCGAAAGAAAAAACGGACGAAAACGATATTTTTCTCCCGAAAAGATCCCTTGCTATCTTTTTTCGAAATATCAGCATTATATTTCCAACTTCGTTATTACAATTTTGTCGTGTTACATAAGTTAAGGTTTTACTATGCCTAGGCGGGTGTGGGCAGATTGCCAGCAAAAAAACCTATATACTTATTACAGATGAAATTCTTGAAGACCTAAAGAATTTTCTAGGAATTTTAACTATGTTACCACCATGTTACCTTATGCTTTCTGGAGTCTGTCGGCCTGCTTTTTCCGAACTATGTTGGGGTTGGCTTCCGGATGCACCTGAATACCAGTATTTTACACGGAGCGACTGCCTATCTGACCTCCACTACCCAGTAACTGGGCAAAACGATACCCCTTGGTAAGACTGGCTGTCGGATATTCGGGCTTCTGACGACCCGTAACGACTATCAAAAATGCACAAATGACAGCGGGGCCTAACGGCTTAACATGCTTTCTGAGGCAAGGCCCGGCTTGGGAATCGAACCTAGGTCTTCACTCCCAGCAGTAGCGCTTGCGCAACGAGGCAATCTCCTTAATTCGCTCAATTGCTATCATAAATAGCAGTGCCATATATTTTATTATCTGTAGAGGTTGAACATTTTAAGAGGCACTCGACTCGATGGTTTGCCAAGCTATTTTGATGGCATAACTTTAGATCAGGGAATGGTAATTATAGATTTATTGCTAAGTTAGGGTATTGCTGATAAGCGGGATTGTCCGAATAGTTTTAAATCTTTTACCTCCCAATTCCCCCTAAAATGATTGGCAGAAACTTCAGAACACATTAACCTTTTAACCCCAGTCGGATTAATACGACAAATGTTTTCGTGCCCGTGCCGCCTGTGTCGTGTTTATACGACTGGGAATCTGTTCGGTTTTCATTTCTACATTGGTAGACCCTATTAGTCTAAATTTTTTTTTTTTGCTAGATCCTATTAGTCTGAAATAAAGTTTTTTTCTACACTCTTTTAGCCCGAAGTATTTTTTTTTGCTAGACCCTAAATAAAGTTTTTTTTTGCCACTATGTTTTGTGCTATTATTTTAAGCTCAGTGCCAACACACATATGTGTTCATGGCAGTGTATGGGTTATGAGCTGGGCGCTGGAGGCACGACAATTGATATAAAACTAAGCGGTCAAAAGGTAAAGCTATCATCCTCACATGCATTGTTTGTGTCATACAAGTTCACACAAACGAACGTTTAATCTTTAATCTTAAAAAGCTATTAAGATATCTTGAACTCTAACGCTTAAGCACTAAAGACTAATTAACGATGTTATCTAACTGTGCTAGTTATCTAGCTCACTATATAATGTATTGTTAAAGTGTTGAGATCTGATAGGAACTCGTTAAGGATTGCTGTAAAAATCTTCGAAGAAGGACCACTTTGTGCGGTGTGTTGCAAACTTCAAGATTTAGACTAACTAAGGAAACACACACAAAGGAGAGCAGTAGCGACCTAGTAGGTCGTGGGTTCAAACCACAGAACAGTTATATCTGTTCTGTGGTTCAAACCCACGCAGGTGTTTTACTTAGCGATAGCTTCATCACTACTGCTATCAAAACTATGAAGGAAAACAACGTGAACTCCATCAAAATCTGTTCGGGCAATTCAAACAATGTATCATGCGTTAACCTGGGTCCAGACATGTATAATGCAACGGTTCATGTAATGAAATGCGAATCATTCAAGTCTTTGACTCACGAGAGCCTTGTGTTGGCGCTACAAACCGACAGGCAATGGATCAGCGCGAGCCCCAGCCCAAGAGTTACATGTATTCAGCGAGATTGTCCGAAAGGGTTACTACCTACCACTACCCGGAACCATAAAGGACTAAGGAAGAAACATAGATGGGTTTTAGTCAGTAAGTCAAACGTTCCCTTCCGTTCCACCCAGAGCGGGGGGGGGTGTCAAAAAAGCATTGTGTAGTCCACACGCAGAATTCGCGTTCCATTCCATGATTCAACACATGTCACATAGGTCTGGACACGGCGTTTGTTCAAACAGGGTTCCGTCCAACTGTGTTAGGGTAATCAACAATGAAACTGAATAGATGAGCATTATCTATACCGCGTTCAAAATCTGTCAGTCACATCATTTATGTAGAATATATAATCTGACGGCTAATAAAAGTGGTTTACATGTGCGTAACGGGTTCAGTTACATTGTAGGCATTCGGCCTTAATAATGCATTCGGTCTTAGGGCCGACGCACACCTGGCAAGGCGCAGCGCGGTGCGTGAAAAATCAACGTTGTACACTTGAAAATAAAGTTGATAATGAACAGAGGTCGGAATTAGTTAGAGTTATTTTTGTACTTGCATCGAAATGTTGATATTAATATGGATCTTCCCGGGAATTATAATACAATCCCATGTGGCCAACAATATTACAAATAAATAATAATAAAAACCTCCGATAAAGATAAGACAAATAAAACAAAGATAATTAACATACAATTTTTATTAGTATTTCCATTAATACACAATACATTTTTTTTTATTTACGTTGCCCCGTACTAGGTTTTTTTCCTGTAACGTGGATGCGTTTGCAAAGATTTAAACTCACACATACACAAATACCCAGATCCGGAACAACTACTTATAGATCACCAAATATTTGTTCCGTGTGGGAATCGAACCCGCAACACGCAGCGTAGCAGTTAAGCGCTCAGCCACTGTCGGATGGTTTAAATTGTATAAAAGTAAATAACTTTTTTATAAATCACAGGATTTTTCTGATCTTTATAATTAATCCCGGGATTTGAGGCATATCCACTTTATTCTTTCGCTGTATGAAATCAGTGTAAGTACAGAGGCCAGCACATCAAGCTACCACAATCTGTCAAATTTCTTTGATAGTATTTCAACTTTATTGCAAAGACATAAGGTTCATTTTTAATTGAGAAAATTTGACAGTTAGGGATAGCTTGATGTGCTGGCGTCTGTACATAAATAACTCTACCTAATACCGACCTCTGATAATGAATTAACTGCAAAATCCTTCGAATTATAAATAAAAGTATGTTACGCGTTGAGGTTCTTCGTTTTTGGAGCTACAATACCTTAAACAGACAGACAATTTTTCCGTTGAGGGTAGATGACGCGTCACTATCGCCCTTCTGTTATTTATCCTGAAGTTGTTTGCAATATAAAAGCTAATGGAGCATTGAAACATTAACAGTTTCCGATCTACTGGCCTGTTGTGTCTTATCATTAAATATTACGGCCAATGAACACTCGTTAAGAATATGCGATACTGCAAACGATATTTTTATCGCAGACGATATTGGTCATTTGCTTAATGACGTCAGGTGCCTTTAGTAGTGTCGTATGTCTTGTGAGAAATAAGGTCAGTAGTGCATATAGTCGGATACATAAAACTAACTAACTTTATTTTAAACTAGCTTCTGCCCGCGACTTCGTCCGCGGAAAATTTCTCGTCTTAAAATTAGAAGTAAGTCGAAAAAATACTTTTTTAAAACATAAAACGAAATATAAAAGTTAAAATACATAAGATAGGAATATGGTGTCACGGACTTTTTTGTAGAAATAATTAAGGTGAACCGGGTTGCCATACATTGGTTTCAATTTTAAACAACTGTTTAGGCAGCGCATGCAAATAATTCGGTTTTCGGAGGTATTTCTTTCCGAGTTGCTAGACGAAAATTGCGATAGCTCGGCTAATATGTATAGCCTATAGCACTCAGGAATAATGTAGCTTGCTATCAGTGAAATTTTTTTTGACATTGGATCATTAGTTCCGGAGATTACCCCCTACATACAAACTTACAAATTTTACCTCTTTATAATATTATAAGTATAGATATACCTATAGGGTGAAATTGAATTCAAGGCCAATATTTTAAGGGGCCATTGTACTTATCACTATAAACAACTTTTACAATGTGAACAAATCTGAAATCGCGAAAAAAAATATGTTCCATATATTATGCTCGCATAACTCGTCAAAATGTAGGAAACAGCTGATTTTTTTTCGCCATTTCAGGTGTATTTCCGTATATAATTAGTGTTGTACCGTTTTAATTCACTACATACCTATACATAAAAAAAACTCATGCCTTCTTCCCGTGGGGGATTGCCAGAAACGAGGTATTCCGTGAAGCACACCCAAACGAAGCACACCGAGACGAAGCACACCTAAAGTATTCCACTTAGCACACCCGTAGGTGGCCTTCAAATAAAAATCTATATAAATAAAAATCAATTGCTGTTCGTTAGTCTCGCTAAAACTCGAGAACAGCTGGGCCGATTTAGCTGATTTTAGTGTTGAAATGTTTGTCGTAGTCTAGGGAAGGTTCAAAAGGTGAGAAAAGTTAGGTGGGTAGGTAGGGTAAGTAGGTAGGGTAGGTAGAACAAGAGGACAACAAGACAACGTCTGTTGGGTCAGCTAGTTTAAAATAATTAATTTCCTATTCCACGAAGCACACCTACGAATATCACTCGCATAGTCCGCACTATAGTTTAATTCTATCGACATTTTTCTTTCTCTTCACTCGCGTAGTACGGGGATGCAGTATACCTTCATACACCCTGTTAGGGTTAAAGGGTGACACCAAAGGAAAATCCGTTCTAAATCTTCAATAATAACTACGTCTGTTTTGTATAAAAGAGTATTTAAAGACTAACCAAACCTAAAAGTCTTTTGTGCGGCTCGCGGCGGTAGTACAGTGCGTGAAATAGAAAGGTGTGCAGGCAGCGTTTCCATTTCCTGAGCTGTGTGGTTACGTTTAAGGTGAAATGCGTCCCAAAAATGATGTTTTGACGCATTTAGGCTGCTCGCAAAATCAATTTTTGGCCTCAAAAACAACAAATTTACATTTTTTTTTTCGTGATTATCAAAATTAAAGATAATAATATTCTTTAATGAATTATGAGGGCCAAAACACGATTTACACAATTTGGCTCGATACAAAAAAATTGTGTTTTGTGCCAAATGTTATTCTAAATTTTCAAACGATTCACAATAGAAATATGCATTCGTTCTGTTTGAACATGATAGGATATGGTAATACCATTGCTACATGTTTCTAGTTACCTTAACACTCGTAATATAAACAAAGAAAGCACCCTAATAGTGTAATAGACTTTCAATAACCATCTTAACACGTTGAGCGCCAACGCGGTCACCGGTGAGCCGCGAACAATAGTTTTTCTATTGTGTCTGCTGCGTGGCAGTCAACGACTTAAACATTTAAAAGGAAATTCTAGGAGCTAGTAATAAATACATTTTAATATGTTTATGTCTGCTCAACATCGTGAAAACCGCAATCAATGTTGTTGAACTGTCACAATAAAGGCATTCTAAGTGTGTTACTTAATTACCCCACTGGTAATTATGCTAGCTAGTGCTGGCATCAGGCCCACAGACTCCATAGATGTTCCCCTTTCGTCTGCTTACCCATCTATTAGCTGACTATACACAACACATACTACAGTCAACATAAACAGCGTCGTAATTCAACCCTCTTGTCACAGCGCCTGTGTTGTGGTGACATAAATACTTGACTGTCAAGCGGCCCTGACTGACATCCGATTAAGTCCTCTTATCCTACGAGGAAATAGGAACAAGAATCGGGAAATTGTGCATGGAGATGTCGAAAAAGATTCTTTACAAGTGGAATAAATCTTGCTTAGGAATGCACCAGTTTGTAGGCTGGGCTGTGGCGCATTGGTGATGGCCCCGATTTAAAAATTGTAGGTCGTGGGTTGAAAGCCAGACAGGTGCTTTACTCTATGTAAATAATGTCATCACCACTGCTTTCAAAATAGTGAAAACACAATGAAGAAACCAGCATATCCTAAAACCAAAATTTGAAGACATGTGACATTTAGGTACCAAGCCGCACTGGGACCGCGTGGTGGATTACCGACTCCCTCTCGCACACAGAAGGCCTGTGTCCCAACAATGGGAACATTATAGGCTGATTAAGCTGTAGCCTAGGGAAACCTCACATTTCTTCAGTGGAGGAACATCTAGTGCTGCCATCTCCAACATACAAAATATTGACCTGTTAAGCAAAATTAATTAGACGAAAGGCTGACAGTGTACCTAATTGAAAGTGGTTTTCACTGTTGTCTGTAAATCTTGGAGTAAAAATTTTAATGTCTTGCGAAGTTGCGACTGTAATTACAGGGATACTCTGTTACCCTTCAAAAGAGATAATTCTTGACGAAAAACACAGGGTGGCAAGGGACATCCATTCTGAACTCACTCGCCTACGTTGAAATTTTTCGTCAGTTACTTAATTTAAAAAATCGAAAAATGAAATACCCACCGTAGGTGTTGCGTGGGATATTGTTTCTACGAGGCAACAGATTTGATTTTGATAACCGACGAAAAAGACTTCTGATGACCCCTAACGACTGTCAAAAATCAAGCAATGATTGCCGGGACCAACGGCTAAATGTGCTTTCCGACACACGGCGGAGTTTTGGTATGTGAAAATGGTCACTCATCCATGGACCAACCCTGGCAAGCGGAGCTTAACCTGATGGATCGACCCGTGCGGCTGTCATTACTTAGCCACGAGTTCCTATGTTTTTAGGGTTCCGTACCCAAAGGATAAAATGGGACCTTATTACTAAGACTCCGTCCGTCCGTCCGTCTGTCCGTCTGTCCGTGTGTCTCCAGGCTGTATCTCATGAACCGTAATAGTTAGACAGTTGAAATTTTCACAGATGATAAAAAACAGAATAAAATAAATAATCAAGGGGGCTCCGATACAACAAACGTGATTTTTTTGCCGTTTTTATAGATAATGATACAGAACCCTTTTTGAGGGAGTCCTACTCGCACTTGGCAGGTTTTTTTTGTATCAGTGATACTAATTTAAAATTCAAATAGTTTTTCGTGAGTGTATATTCCATATTTTAACAGACGGTAGTGCCTTATGTCAATTTATTCCAGTTTCTAAATATCTGTTCATATAAAAAGAAAACCATCACGAATAAATTGTTAAAGAGTTGTGAAAAAAATGGAAAATAGACAAAACCGACTTTCCTCTTGGAAGGTTCAAATTGAAATAGACATTTGATAGGTACGAGAAGAGATCGAAATCAATTTTTTCTCTTCATAAAAAATGGTCCGATTTTGTTTCACTACGGGCTCGCAATTTAGCATACTTTGTGTTGAAATTTTAATAAAAACGGGGTTTGTGGTCACATCTGTGTAACATTTATGAAAAGGTTTCAATTTCCAGGAATTTCCTGGGGGGTATACCAACCCTTTTAAAGCAGGGGGTTCCTGATTCGTGTATTTTAACTGTTTTAGATGGGTTTTTGTTTTTGTACATAGACGAGCATAGTGATAAGGTTTTTATCCTTGCAGGAGGCCTAGATAAGTGTCAATCGCCGTGTCGATTCGATTTCGATCAATGAATTCGTTATCTCAGCGATTTGGATTGTCAAGAACGCCACTTGTCAACGCATTTGTATGGGGATGGGAATATTGAACGAGTGTCGTTACACATTTTGTTATTGTCTAGCACTTAGAGATCGAAAACGATTGATCATATGACCTTTCCGAAGCTTAAGCCAATTCTAAACTCTTCGGATTTATCTTCGGGTCATTTCGTTCCAACTCGACTTAGAAAGGAGGCCTGTGTCTTAGCAGTGGGAACAATATAGGCAGTTTATGGGATGTTTGTTATGGGAGTCCAACTGATTATCAACATTATGGAACGCAATGAAGAATTGTGTCAGCGATGACCATTTACCATCAGGTGTGGTGTATGCTTGTTTGCCAAACAATAACATGAATGAAACTCTATTCAACTCCCCAGCTGCCCAGCAAGTAGTGTTGCCCAAAATCGGTCTTGGTCTTGCAGTCTTGGTCTTGTTCTTGCATTTTCGCAAGACCAAGACCAAGACCAAGACCGCCTTATTGTAGCAAGACCAAGACCAAGACTGAACCCTGCAAGACTTGAGCAAGACAAGACTTAAGCCTGCAAGACTCTTGCGTCTTGCAGTTAAGACAAACTGCGATTTGGGCGTTATTAAGTAGGTATTTGGTTTCAATCCCGATTTTGATAGACGTTCTGTTATCTCTATAGAAGACTATTGTCTTCAGCGATGATTTACTAAATAAATAAAAATAATCGTCGTGAGGTATGAACGATGATTATTTTTCTAAGGAATACAATTTTGTTGTAGTAGGTACCTACATCGTTTCTTACTTACACATACTTACGACAGTACCTACGTAGCAAGAGCGCCAGTCACGAGTGCGACAAATTGCCTAAAAAATGTACCTACGCACACTGTAATGAAATCTGCTAATCTCAACACACACGAACTTCCTTATTTTGGCCGCATAGGTAGGCTTTGCCTGTAGTCTTCTATTATTGGTTGATTAACATTGTACATTGGTGAATGCTCCAGGATAGCCCGCGAAATTCAAATTTTCTTATTTTGTTTGTTGATTAAAATATCTTTCCAAGTTCATAAAGGTCGAGGAATTATTAAAAAAAAAATGACTTTTTCACCTCACAGGCTCGGAAAGAGTCTGTTTGTCATTCGAAATCTGAGCCGAAAATCGCTTTTTGCTCTCTAGCGTGGAAAGAGTTTTTAAAATTCGAACCTTTCTATTTAATAATTTTCTATACTGCCAGTCCACCGAAAATGCATGACACGGTCTAAAATAAAATATTAAATAATACCGCTCACCTTAAAAACTTCCATCACAGTACAGAAATTAAATATTTTGCGAGGATATAATTGTAAAATTGGAATTAATGTTAATAAGTATTCCATTTGATTAAAAAATCTGTGACGTCACATTTGAATATGCCAAATACTTCCCTGTCAAATACCCAATTGTGTAGTAATTTAAGTTTAATTTTTTAAATAAAATAAATCCTAATATAATATGTTATTTAATCCTTTGCTTGGCAAAAATAAATATGTTTAAATTAAATTAGTTAGTTATTTGTATTAAATAATTTTTTTTCTTTCATTCTCCTTAGAGGACAAGTAGGATATAGAACAAAATACAGGGTATTTAATTTTAGAGATATTCTATGTAACTCATAAGATACATTGCCAAGTATCTGTTATTTTCTTCACATGAGTCAATGTATCTGAGACGCTCGAACAAAATAAAACTCAAAATATAACACCTGTTTTCTTGCACCTAGCAGTTTCCTCGCTGTAGTGAGGTGAAAAATTGTGTGTTGCGCTCGGCAGCAAAGCTTTTCTGCGTCTCGTACCTTTGAAACCTTCGTTACGCTCAGGATTCTATATTTGAACCACTCGCTTCGCTCATGGTTCAACCCTAGAATCCTTCGCTTACTCAGGTTTCAATAGAAGTACTCGCGCCAAAAATCTACTTTCCAGCCTTGCATAACAAATAACTATTTCAAAGTCAAACTCATTCCTCGACCTTTGATCTTGGAGGGTTGTATTGATGATTTTGATGATTATAATTCTGTAACTACATACGTCTTATAGCGTGAATCTTATTCTAAAATCTAAACTAACGTGTTCAATAAATAGTCAATTGGCTAATAGGTATTTGCAAGACTTGCAAGACTTGCGAGACTCTTGCTGCAAGACCAAGACCAAGACCAAGACTGAGAGCGCAATACCAAGACCAAGACCAAGACCAGGTGTATTGACGCAAGACCAAGACCAAGACTGGCCTAAGTCTCGTCTTGGTCTTGCATTTGGGCAACACTACCAGCAAGTTGTTCCTATCCATCAATTAACGGAAGTGTGAAGAGAATTGGAGCACGATGTGAATGTAATCGAACCAATGGATTGGGGTCAATTGTAATACGTACAATGTTTGTTTCCGTTGTTTGGCCGGGGTTCCATGATCCTCGGATAGTCCTGCAAGAAGTGTTTAATAAAGTGGATGAAGAACTTGTGCATTTACCTTTCACTCAGACTATTTAAGGTTAGTTTTCAATAACCAGTCAAATTTACAGAGACGGTTCAGAAACATTCGATATCAAATTAATATTATCAAGGGAAAAGTTTGTGAGTCTGTGAGTTTGTATGTTTGTCCGTCCTTCACGCTCAAACGCTGAACGGATCTGGATGAAATTTGGCACAGAGGTAGTTTATGACCTGGATTAACACATAGGATACTTTTTATCCCGGTAGTGCGTTCCCTTGGTATAATTCCTGCCCCCCATGCTGGCAGCAGCTGGTATAAAACAAAAACAACTTTTTGACATTTTTATTCCAGTCCGCCACTTAGAAGCCGAAAATGTGGATATAACAACAACATAATTCAGTTCAACAACTTAGATAGGTAACGTCTGGCAAGGACACACAAGCCAAAAGCCCGCAAAGTGCATCGATTCCCGCTAGAGTCGCCTAATCCCCCGAATCCTCAAACCCGCACACGGGGTCAAACTCAAACTCAAAGTATTTATTTCAAATAAACCAATTAAGGGCACTTTTGAATTGTCAAGGTGTCGGTCAGTCAGAGAGATGAAGCTAGTTGCCCATTCCAAAGCAGTAGGTACCTATGGAGAAGAACGGGCAAGAAACTCCATGGACACTCATGGTCACACATGGTCTTTTTTTTGAGGGTGGGAAATCATTAAACGACCTCTCCCGCTCTTACTGACTAAAACCCATCCATGTTTCTTCCTTAGCCCTTTATGTTCCGGGGTAGCGGTAACTCTTCGGATAATCCCGCTAAAACTTTGTTTGTTCAGCGCCGGCCCCCCGCAGTGGTCACCGTTACCACCTCGGTTTGATAGGTTCTCTTTTAAAATCAGTTTGGTAATTAAAAAGCCTCTACATTAAAAGGAGAATATTTTATGAGTTTATATGTAGGAGGTAATCTTCGAAACTCCTGATACGATTCTAAAAGAAAAGCTACTGTATTGACGAGTGTCTTATGATATATTTTATGTCGAAACAAGTTTCGAGCTGGCGAAGAAGCTATCATTAAACTTTACACCACCAACGTAAACTGGACGCGATTCCTCGCCCAGCGCCGAGTTCTAGTTAGTCGAAAAACTCCATAATTATGAAGTTGTGGAGCTGTTGGGACGAAAATCTGGAACTTGGCGGAACTTGGAAATTCAAGTGCTTGGCGGTGAAAAGGTTAACGAAAAATCATATCATATCATTCTCCTCCCTTGTCCAAATTTATTTGGGGTCGGCGCAACATGTCTTTTTCTACCAATTTTTCTATTAGTCGTCATCTCGTTCGGTGAAAACTGATGCAGGGTCGGTCATACAAAAAAAAAATTCACGTCGACATGAGAACCTCTCTTCTTTGTCGTTTAGAGAAAATAATTGTCAAGCGATTTTGTACCTTCTGCCGCTACTCAACTGCACTGCGGGGCGAAAGTTTGATTTGAACATTTCCGCGAAATTATTAGGATAGAAACTGACCACTGATTTTAAAATACATTATGGGAATGACTGACAGATGATGAAAGCTATCCAAATAATCTGATATTATGCACGTTAATATCATCAAAATTAATAGGAATTCAGAAACCTAAACACATATTTAGGTTATATTATTCCACGTATACTAGAATTAATTCATCAAAATTAATAGGAATTCAGAAACCTAAACACATATTTAGGTTATATTATTCCACTTATACTAGAATTAATTCATTAAAATGGTATATATCTATACTAATATACTAATACCAGGAAAATTATAATGGACCAAGATCGAATTTTCATAAACTGGACATCATGTCCAGTAAGAGATTTCACTATTGTGACCCGCTGCTTTAACTGCCAACAGTTCGGACACGCAGCCAAATTTTGCAGAGAAACATCCCCTACTTGCAACCTCTGTGGAAAGTCTGGACACACCTTCAAGGAATGCGCCAATAAATGTTCTCCACCTCAATGTGCAACCTGCAAACGCTTCAAGAGGAGACATGATCATCCAACTGGTGATGTGAACTGCCCGGCACGTAAATATGCAAAAGACAATTATATAAATTCGATTGACTATGTAGGCGCCTAGGAGCGCCGCCGTCTAATTCTTTAATCTAGCATATACCCAGTAGGTTAATATCACACATTATTATACAGTCTAGTTTTAGTATTTTACAGTCCAATGATTACTTATTTTAGTCTTTAAAAGTTATAATTATTATCTTCTAGTTAATTAATCTTCTAATGAATATATTGTTGTCTTCTTTTAGAATGTTTATTGTAAAGTGATGACCTGAAACACAGGTTTTAATTAAACCTAGATCAGGCAGAACACTACACTAAACAAAGAAAATTTTTACCTCACTTGTAATTATGTAAACCTTAATTTAGACTTGACTTAATTCTTGAATAAATAAATTTTATTTATTTATTTTTTATAATACTAATAATAATATTATAAAGAGGTAAAATTTGTAAGTTTGTATGTTTGTATGTAGGGGGGTAATCTCCGGAACTAATGATCCAATTTCAAAAAAAAATTCACTTATCGAAAGCTACATTATTCCTGAGTGCTATAGGCTATAAATTATATTTATATCATACATATTAGCCGAGCTATCGCAATTTTCGTCTAGCAAGTCGGAAAGAAATACCTCCGAAAACAGAATTATTTGCATGCGCTGCCTAAACAGTTACAGTATATCGCAATTTTCCGCGGACGAAGTCGCGGGCTGAAGCTAGTTATATATAATCTAACATTAAAACTTAAAAGCTCCTACGCTGTCCTTCTCATACTTCTGACTTTGTTAATTCCTCGTTCCATATTCAATCCATTCTTCTTTGGAATGCGCTTCCTCTCGATATCAGGACGGCTACCAGTCGGTATACTTTAAATGATAAAGTGACATGATGATGTCCAGATAATTTGGCATGCCAAATCAATCATCAATGGACTTCGCACAATTTCGCACCGATTGTAGCTGTAAAAGTACAGCTACAATCGGTGCGAAATTGTGCGAAGTCCATTGATGTCATTTTCTTATGTGATGTGATTTCATTGACAGCTTGCTCAGCATACTCAGCCTATAATGAGCCCACTGCTGGACAAACGGCTCCTCTCTATGCAAAGTGTGGGTTGGTGGATATCACATGTCTTCGAATTTTTGAACTCTTTTAAATCAAAATATGTTTACAAATACTGGGTTACACCATTCATGTTCAAATATACATGTGAGAACGATGCAAAACTTAAAAAAGCGTCCATAATTAGATAATTAAAAAAAAACAATTCATAATTAAATTAAATTTTAAAAGTTGTTTACTTATTTCACAAATCCATCCGATCTGTAGCGAAAAAATGATTTCTATTTCCACCATACTTAATTTAAATCCACATTTTAAACCAATAACCCTATTAAATTTTAAAAGCATACATTTCCAATACTTCACTGACCCACTACAAGCCTGAGGGGCGGCTGGCGCGGTCAGGTCTATTGCACCGTCCGTACCTAATCCCCTTATATTTAAACCGGTTTATATCAAGCCTTTACGTCGGTCTTTCATGTACTGAATAAAAGAGTGAACGATTGAACAAAAGAGTGGGTTATTTGTGAAAATCTGGTTGAATATTTTAAAGGTACTCGTACTTTGTGTAGGTGTGCCAAAGTTAGTTTCAAATGTTCTGAAATCATGACATTTGAGACTTTTTTTTAATTTTTTTTTAAGGCTGGGAAATCATCCAATGACTGCTACCGCTCTGGGTGGAGCTTTTGCAAAAAAACTACAAAACTTGACACGTAGGTGATGTAGAGCCTGAGTGAAACCTTATGTTGAACATGGCTGGTAATAATCTGACGGCATTCGAACCTTTAAATTATATTTAGAATAGTTAGGTATTTTGTACAAGTGAGAGTTTTTGTTATAATCAAGATGTAAAATATATGTGGTGTTTTCATTCCTGTGTGTTTGCATTCATAGCGTATTTGGTATTACTATGGTCAAATGTGTCACATGAAGTAATATTGTTTGAAAACTGAGGACCATCTTTACATACCGAGGCTCCTCCGTGCCTCGGAAAGCACATTAAGCCGTTGGTCCCGGCTGTCATTCGTGAATCTTTGAATCTTTAACAGTCGTTACGGGTAGTCAGACGCCCGAAAATCTGACAGCCATTCTTACCAAGGGGTATAGTATTACCCAGTAACTGGGTTGTGGCTGTCACATAGGCAGTCGCCCCATGTAAAATACTGGTATTCAGCTGCTTCCGGTCAGACTGGAAGCTGACCCTATCACAGATGGAAGAGGCTAGGCAGATTGATTGACACAGATAAAATATGAAGGATGGAAGTATGGATTAAAGGCACAAAATAGACTATAATACATAACCCATTCAAACAGCTTCAATTTCCCTGTTCAACAGCACGTGTCGATGCAAATCCGACGCGATGGACGCAATATCGACACGTTATCAAGTTCGTGCGTTTGAACGCTCAGGTGCGTTCATTTCGAATAGTTACATGCGAATATGTTTGGTATTTGTTAGCACGTATAACTATAACATACTATGATTTTCAGGGTTCCGAACCTAAAGGGCGGCAAATTACTACTAAGCCTCCGCTGTTCGTCGGCCTGTCCGTCCGTTTGTCTGTCAGCAGGCTGTCTCATGAACCTTAAGGTAGACAGTTGAAATTTTCACAGTTTGTGTAGTTCTGTTGCCGCTTTAACAGTAAATATAACACCACAACACCGGCGGCGGAGAGAGACTTTGTTTTATACTATGACAGGTTTGTGTGTGTTTACCAAAACCATTATCTGCGTAGCCTTTTCACAGATCTTGGGGTCGGTTGCCAGTCTAACCGGATGCAGTAGAATACCAGTATTTTACTTGGAGCGACTGCCTATCGTACCTCAACAACCCACTTCCTGGTATCCCTTGGTAAGGCTGGTTGTCAGACTTTCGAACTTCTGACTACCCGTAACGATTGTCAATTGTCAAAGCTCTAGAAATGACAGCCGGGCCCAACGACTTAAAGTGCTTTACGATGCACGGCGGGGTCTCGGTATGTAAAGATGGTCACCCATCCTCGGACTGACCTCGGCAAACGTTGCTTAACCTTGAGAATAGAACAGTGTGGCTGTTATTTACCAACACATAACTGTCACCGAATTAGATACAATAACAAGCACGACATTCTCAGGTGAACCATGCGACCATATTTTGTCCCCCACAAAATTATCAGCCCATTATCGTAGTTTGTTTTGCGACCCCCAAGCCTATTACCATAAACAAACAACCCTTATCTAGAGGGGGTGGCTGCTAGCAAGAGATTACAGAAACTGTAATGATGGACATTTTATTTTTCTCCGTTTCTTGTAGATTTTTTAAAACAAGAGAAAAGGATAAAATGGTTTTATTTGTCCCAGAGTATACAATAAAAATAATTTCAGCGAGTAGTTTTTCGATTCAGGTGCGGTTATGTTACTATGTTATGGCTCGCATTCTTTTCTTTTTAGCCTGTGTTGTCCCACTGCAGGGCAAAAGCATCCCTTTCTTCTTTCCACTCCTATCTTGAGCTAGTGTGGACCAATCCTGTCTGTAGGCGTCAAGCTTGTGTCTCCATGTTCTTCTGGGCCTGCCTCGATGTCAACTGACGTTTTCTGGTATTACTCATGTCAATTTTTCTATGCCATATACATTTAAAGCTTTGAGTTCTAAACAAGTTTCTGACGTCGTAACAGGTGGACACGGTAAGTATATATGTCGGATCAGATCAGGAAATTTGGGTCAGGTTGAAGGCAGAACTGACTCTGTCTAACTATAGGTATGTATATCATGTTTGCATCTACATATTGCAAGCGCAGCTTTGGAGGTTTATTTCCTGGTTCAGCAAACTATGTCACTACCCAGTGGGTACGAAATTTCCAGAAACAATTCGATTGGTTTGGCCCGGTGGTAACAGCCCTGACATACGAGAGTTTGAACCCAGGCAGGCGTTCATAAGATATAGTCAGCTACATGCTGGGAGACGACCCTGATATAGGGTAAAGGTTGAGCAGATTGAGTGTCATTTGTTTACACCTTAGAATCAACTAGAAACAATAGCCGCACAAAAAAGATGTGACTGCTCTGCTTATAATCCTTTCTTCCTCCCCTGGGTGACGACACATGTACATAGTCAGTTCTCTGTCAAGAGACCCCTAAAATGGGTTCTCGAAAGGCATCAGAACAAGATTACGGGAAGACCATCCCAAACAGATAAACATAGTATTTTAACATGAATTCCCTCGCTCTATTGAGTCGGCTGAAGGGTTTGGGGCGTTCCCTTGTCGATCAAACGCGTTGCTTACAACGGAGGCGGCTTTGGGAGAGGAAAAATGCGGTAATAAAATGTTTGTTTGATTCTTATCAGCCTATCTGAACTGTTGGGTGAAGAAAAATATTTTGTATGCTGTTGAGAAAATACTAAGTTCTTTTAGAGATTATACTAAACTAGCTTCCTCTTGAATCACTCTATCTATTAAAAAAACCGCATCAAAATCCGTTGCGTAGTTTCAAAGATCTAAGCATACTTAGGGATATAGGGACAGAGAAAGCGACTTTGTTTTATACTATGTAGTGATAATAAAAAACCCTGATAATAAAATAAAGCGTGACCGCATTATTCTTCTAAACTACGCAACGGATTTTCATGTAGCTTTAACCATCATCATCATCTGCCTAGCCATTTCCCAATGTTAAGGTCGGCTTCCAGTCTAACCGGATGCAACTGACTACCAGTATTTTACATGGATCGACCGCTTATCTGACCTTCAAAATCCAGTAACTGGATAACGATATCCATTGGTAGAATTGGTAGTCAGACATTCGGGCTTAGGACTTATATAAACGTTTTATACGCATAAACGTTCCGTACTATATTCTCTAAATGATGGTTGCAAAAATTACGATGTGTTTTCAAGATTGTCAAAAATCAGGCAGTAATAAAACACGGAGGTTTATGTCAAGTAGGCTCTGTTTAGTTGTTTACTTCTTTATAAAATGGGTATTTTACCTATAACATCTACCTAATGATGTTATAAGTAAAATACCCATTTCGAATTCACGTCACTGTAACTTAACTTCTCCCATTCACACAACATCACGCCTGTAATCCCTGAAGGATTGGGCAGAGGTGTACCTGTAATATAATATAATAATAATATTTATTGGAACTAAAACACAAATTACAATAAAAAAATTGTACGATAATGACTGCATTAGTTGTAAACTGTGTCGCAGTCATTAACGCCCATACAAAATTACACATCAGCGCTCCAGCGTAGGAAAATTTACTTTGACTTAATACACCCAGTTATGTTTGACTCCCATGTAATAGGTGGCGAGCCTATTGCCACATCATCCAGGCCTCCATCTTTCAAATCCAACGGACGCCGTAGCTTTGGAGAGACCTGTATGTCCAGCAGTGGATGTCCCATATATATTCCCTTTCTCAACATAGGAGGAAGAGAAGGTATTGTAATTGATCATTACGTACTCCACTTTAGGTATTATAACTGATCATTACACTTCAGGGACTCCAATTGCCATGAACTTTGGTATACATACATCCTATATATGAAACGAGATTACAAAAACCTATTTGAGTGTAGGAGTCACGGAATTCGCTGTTATTTTCCACATGATCGCCTTCGTACTATTGTGTGTTTACAATATCGGCAGTAAGTTATACGCTTTCAGCGATTTCATTAAAATCATCGAGCGCCACCACTTTTAACAACAACCATAAAAATGATCAGCTATAGAACGCAGTTTAAATGTGTTGACCGCGTTCAGTCTATGTTCCATAACAAAGATGACACTGACAGCTATAGAACGCAGTTTAGATTTTCTGATCGCCACGCCGTTTTTCCCCGAAGGGACGGGCAGAGGTAGATATAGTACACCGACAATTCACCAGTTATGTTAAGTCCCATGTATTAGGAGGTGAGTCTATTGCCATCAAGCGGGCAGAATTCCAGGATCCGAGCTGCTGCAAACTAAAGAACCTACGAGTAGTATCAAAATCAAATGTCATCGTATTTATTTAAACAAGCCTGAAAATCAGTAGGTACTTATGACACATTGCCCGACAGCGGAATCTAACCCCGTACCAAGATCAGGATGGGAGGATCAGTAGGTACCGTATATCAATCCCATATATTTTTGACTACTCACCATCGTTATCTTGAGTTTTTAGTTGAGCTGCGCGGCCTTTAACAAATGCTTGTTCTGACTGGACAGGCCCACTCAATCTGTATGGTTCTTTAATCAAAAGACAGACACCAACCCATGTAGGTTGGTAATCATGTGAAGACCATGTGGTCTTCACATGATTTGACAAAGATTATGACTTTTTTATTTTGAGGGTGGGAAATCATCCAATGACTTCTCCCACTCTGGGTGGAGCGGAAGGGAGTGTCAGACTTTTACTGACTAAACCCCATCCATGTTCCTTCCTTAGCCCTTTGTGTTCCGGGGTAGCAGTAACCCTTCCGGACAATCCCGCTTAAGATTATGTCTGGACATAAAAGAGATGATTTTTTTTCAGCGTTTCTTCTCAGAGCAGTCCGTTAAGAAACTCTAAGCTCATCTAGTTTAAAAAATATTATTGACGCGTAAATTGTTTTTGTAAATCCCTGATAGAATGTCACTTTGTCTCTGGTTTAACTTTTTCATCAGAATCCCACCGCTCATGCCTTAATCCCCGACTTCCAGTCCGCCTCAGACCTTCTCAGATATGGGCTCATTGTCTACCACAGCCTTCTCGGAACACTCAAAGCCTCCAGCGGCAATAAAACAGTTTAATGTACGTACCAAATTACTTTTAGTAATTAGTTTTAGCACTATCTTTATGAAACGGCTACGTATTGATTGCGGATCGGGGAACCGGATTTATAACATGATTTTGGCGTAAGAAATAGTTTATTGAACATATTGGAAATTTAATATAAGGGTAAGCGAGGTTTACCTATATGGTAGTGTCCTATTTTATTCTTATATACCTACATTACTTCAATACATAATATAATTGGTATATAATTATATCCAGAGGCCCATGTGCAGCATAAAAACTTCAGATTCTGTAGTCTTTTCATAATAGTTAGTGACTAACCTAGAGTCGGCACCAGGTCACTAACCACTCGAAAAAGAAGAAGATTACCCAAACGTGTGATATTAATACGTGAAACGAAATATGAACCCAAACGTGTAATATTAGTACGGGTCGGAAAGAGTGGCTTAACCTGCTGGTAACCTCCAGCAGGTTAAGCCACTCTTCTCTCACGCTACTCTTGCCGGGGCCGGTCGGTGGGTGGGTGACCATCTTTACATACCGAGACTTCTTCGTGCCCCAGAAAGAACGTCAAACCGTTGGTCCCGGCTGTCATTTGTGCATCTTTGACAGTCGCTACGGGTCGTCAGAAGCTCGAAAGTCTGACAGCCAGGCTTACCAAGGGGTATCTATCGTATTACCCAGTTCCTGGGTTGTGGAGGTCAGATAGGCAATTGCTCTATGTAAAATACTGGTATTCAGCTGCATCCGGGTAGACTGGAAGCCAACCGGCAGGCAGATTGATTTTGATTGACATTTAATTGTAACTATTTAATGTACTTTATAATTATACATATGCTGTTGGCGTACCCATTTTAAATAAATAAATGCTTAACTATTATTACATTCTGAGCAAGGCCGCGAAATTCGAATTTTCTTACATTTTTACAATTTGCAGGTCACTATTAGGTTTTATGTTGATCAAAATATCATTCGCGGCCGTAGTAAGTACAGAGGCCAGCACATCAAGTTACCACAATCTGTCAAATTTCATTGATAGTATTTCAACTTTATTGCAAAGATATAAGGTTCATTTTTAATTGAGAAAATTTGACGTACGTATTTACAGACCTGTAATCATTAAAATCACCGATACAACCCTCTAAAATAATATTACCTAACGGAATGACTAAACATTTGAGGGTAATTCTAACTTGGTCCTTTCTTCTTTTCGTGTGGTTAGTGACTAACCTGGTGTCTGAGTTTTTATGCTGCCCATGGGCCTCTGCCTCTGCGCATGCCTGATGGATATTTCTAAACAGTATGTGAAGCTAAGTCAGAGGCCCATGGGCAGCATAGAAACTCAGACACCAGGTTAGTTACTAACCGCATGAAAAAGAAAGAAAAGATAGATCAACATAAACCTGACACTCACCCAGAAATTGAATCATAAAAAATATGTTCACGGGCTAGTACTAACTTCCCCCGTAATGTACAATTTCTGTCCTCAGCAATTTCGGGAGCGTATTGGATTTAAAGACTGCTATAAAAAGCAAGTAGTTACAAACACTTGGAAGTGCGCCTAATGATACCGCAGTATCGCAATTGCTAGGATACACGAGAGTGAAATGAAACTTCTGAAAGTTGCCTCACTGTGGAGCTACGCAGCGCAACGACCAAGGGGTAACCTCTGCCCCAGAACATATAGGGCTAAGGAAGGAACATGGATGGGTTTATTGTCGGTAAAAGTCTGGCATTCCTTTTCGCTCCACCTGCACCCTGCGACGGTGGGACCATTTGATGTGTCCCAGTCTTAAAAAAAAACAAAAATCCGTAAAGGTACAGAGGCCAGCACATCAAGTTACCCCAATCCGTCAAATTTCTTTGATAGTTTTTCAACTTTATTACAATAGCGTACAGTTGATTTTCAATTGGGAAAAATTGACAGTTTGGGCTAGCATGATGTGCTGACGGTTGTACCTCTTTTGAATATAAATCACTTGCATTCTTCTTCTATCCTTACCTATTTTAATTATGATGAGATTAATTTCATAAAAGCCAGTAAGCTTATTCAATGGTAAGTTACATAAAACATACAAAAACACTAAACAAAACAAGCCTTCCGACCTCTCTCCTATAAAAACATATAAATAAGTGGTAAATACGAATTAATTAACATAGCATCACGGCTCTATTCCACGAAAGGTTAAGTAGAGATGTACCTATAGTACACCCACGTTTCGCCAGGTATGTGTAAGTACCATGGGGCGGGCCTCATTAATAAAGTGTTCAAAATATTAATAATTTTAATTCGACAGCAGTGATAGCCTAGTGGTGTGACCGTCGGACTGCCAAGTCATAGGTCTCGAGTTCGAACCCAAGGAAAACACTTCTGATTTTACAGATTCATGTGCGTATTGTGTAAATATCACTTGCTTAAAAATCAGTGGAAAATATCGTGAGGAAACCAGCATGTCTGAGAGATCATCATGTATTTCTCAACAGCCTGTGAAGCTAAGACAGACGCCCATGGGCAGCGTAAAGACTCTGACACCAGGTTAGTCACTAACCACACGCAAAGAAGAAGACACCTCACTATACTGAAACACATCTTTACATCCAAGCTTTCACTTAGTTTAGGTTTAGAACAGAAATGTGACACAATTTCAGGGATATTTGTCCGTGAATGGCCGTGGTCAATCAATCCAGGGGTCCATTGGGAAATCTAAGGGATCTTGAAAGTAATGATGGCGGTAATTTTTCATACATTTCATTTGTTTTACTATGTTGCTACGTTGTTTTGATATTGTAGGATCAGGATTTAATATTTAATGACTATATAGATATTACATAGAAGTATTTTTTGCTTTTAGCTAAACATTTTAAAAGAGTAACGGTGAAGTTTCTTGCCCATTCTTCTCCATACGAAACTACCTTTTGGAAGGGGCGACTAGAATCAATTCTATTTCGTGTTCATTTTGACGTTCATAAGTGCCTATTTGAAATAAATGATTTTACTTTGACTTTGACTCTATTTTCAGCACATATAAGTCGTTCTTCAGCTTATACTTTGAAGTAAGGAAATGTATTGTAAAATTCAGGATATTTTCGTCTCACACATTCTTTATACTATTTCATTTCTTGGAATCAGAAATCGGTACCAAAATGTTGTTTTTCTTCCACAAAAATTTTCCTCAAATTAGAATTCTTGACACGACACAAAACCGCTTCTTTTTCATTTTTATTTTATTATTACAACAATTTACAAGTAAATTATCGTGTTTTCGGGTCCACAAGTGTCGGATGCGGACGAGAGTATCTAATACCGGATATCGGAAAGTCGTCAGGGTAGGACCGAGGCCATTAATTGGGCGACGCCCGATAACGGCTCGTTAATGACCTAATACGTGATTGTAAGAGAGGGGATCATAAGTCATATTTTCGGTAATGGAAAATGATATTGGTGTCGTATTTTTAATGTTTTCCTTGTAATAATAGGTAGAGACAGTTTCCGAAAAATGCGAGGTCTGGATTTTGGGATTTAATCTAGCATATATTGTTACAAATGTGGAAGCTTGTAATCGGAAACTGTCAATTGTTAATTTGTTTGTTACTATCTACATACGTGTGTCCGTAAGCTTTATTAAAATTGTAAAAAGAAAATAAAAATATGTACACAAAATAATTATCATAAAATTAAACGCCTGCCTGGGTTCCAACCTACGACCAACACTACTGCTTTTTTGTGTAAATTATGTCATCACCACTGCTCTCAAAACTGTGAAGAAAAACATCGTGAGGTAACCGAAATGTTCTAGAACCAAAGATTCGAAGGCAGGTGACGTTCTACCAAGCCGTACCACGCCCGCGAGGAGGATTAAGTTCCAGTCCTTCCCACCGAGGGTAGGCCTGTGTCCCAGCAATGGGAACATTTTAAGCTGTTAATGCTTATGCTATACACCAAATTACGTGTGATTCCGAACTCTAGGATTATCGACAGAAAATTCTCATTGACTTATACAGTCGGAAACGATAATGGTTGACCGATTTTCAACCTTATTAACATAACATAACATCGCCTTGTTTCCGTGTAGGGTTGAGCCATTTTATATTTCTCTGGATTGGGCAGAAGTGTGTTTACCCGGCGTCCAGATAGATACGGAGATATTTCACATATAAAAAGGCAATAATAGTTTGCACCCCTCTTTTTTTTTTTTAAGGCTGGGAAATCTTCCAATGACTTCTCCCGCTCTGGGTGGAGCGTAAGGGAGTGTCAGACTCTTACTGACTAAAACCCATCCATGTTCCTTCCTTAGCCCTTTATGTTCCGGGGTAGCGGTAACCCTTTCGGACAATCCCGCTTACCCGGCAGGCTTGGCCCTGAGGAGCCCCTTCTTATTTTGCTCTACCTGGGAATCGAACCCAGGAACTCATGCTTAACAGTAGCGCTGACTTTACCGAACGAGGCTGAGAGAGTATAACAGTGAAACGTGATCATACAGAAATTTCTTCGAGCTATAAGGAAAATTTATTCAAGAGTACAGGTCTACTCAAAAGTAAATACCTTTCTCGAAGAGGAAGTAGAATAAGCACTATTATATCTCAGCAAAGATCGCCTTTCCGATGAAATCAAACAACAATTTCTATCTAACTATATCTACATTGAAATAGCCTACCCGAACTACATATTTTATTCCCTTGACGCACAATTTTTCTCACAAAACAGGTTGCCTAAGGCCCTGTCAGTCCAACCTACGTGTATTATCTCAAAAAAAAAAGAATAATGGATGTTCCTTACGTGGTGTAACAAAAGTGCCAAATATACATTTGTACTGCCTTTCTAATAAACGTTGTATCGCCTCTGTATATTTACACAACACCTTGTCTTCGCCTTTCAGAAGTCCGATTTCAGACTACTGAAAGAGAGAAATCGGTAACTATTCACCTCATATAATCCGTTCGTTACTACAAGAAGTATTGTATAACAGAAAAGTAATGAACAGTGAACTAAATTTTCACCTTACGCCTATGTGAATGTAGCGAAATGGCCAAGCCACATATTTTTACTAAGGTGTAGAGTTCGTGAAGATAGGCCTTGTAGAGTTAGGGCGTGTAGAGATAGAAGCTTGGCTCTACATGAGATCTGATAACTTTTTGACAGTGCGAGTCATATGGTCTCGCCTTGGCAACATTTTACATGAAAATGTTTTTGGTGGTACGTTTATTAGTAAGGGGGGTAGTGTTTAGTATATATAGCCGTATTAAAATCGGAACTATCGGCGCCATTTTGTTTCTTAAACACATTTTCAAAAGACCATATCGCACAATTGTTTACCAACAGCGCCATCTGTTAACGTCATTCAAGCGCCAAAAGATCGCTTGCAGTATTGTAACAAAGGACTAAGGCAATTTTGTTACCTCGGTGCAAGAAACAAAACATGAAAAAGTAGGGATAATGAAGATGTTTAAGCGTAATGTCATTGCTAACACTTGATAATATTTTCACTCAACGTGATACAATTTTGAGGAAAATCCCCAAAAATAACAAATAGCTACCGTAAGCCGAGTAAAACGGAAAACTCACGTCATTTCTACGCCCACACGGCAAGATAAAGGACGGTGCTGCGGACCGGAAGGAATGAGTTATAAACATGTCCGATTTTCCGGTAAAGGATAATGCTCAAAATATGTTATTTTCTTGCAACCACATGCGATTGGACATTAGATGCGAGCAAAGTCAGGGAAAGAAACAATTGAGCGTCGCCCGTATGCGGGTCCATATCGTAGCTGCAGTGTAATGTTAAAAACTGTGGGTGCAAACCGTATTGTGAAAATTAAGTTTTATATTCTACAGGAGCTCAGTAGCCCAGTTACTGGGTTGTGGAAGCCAGATAGGCAGTCACTCCAAGTAAAATACTTGTATTCAGCTGTTGCTGGTTAGACTGGAAGCCGACCCCAACATAGTTGGGAAAAGGCTAGGCAGATGATGATTCTATAGGAGCTGCGAATAAGGAGAATCTGTTTCTAAGAACTGTTTAGAACATTATGAATTTCATACTTCAATATTCTATGACAATATAAAGAGTAGCTTGCATGTGTTGCTCCGCTAGCGACAACCCGACTCAATGTGAATGGGCTCTAAGAAGTTGGCAATAAAACCTTTTGTATATATTTTAGTAGTACGTAGTTCTAGCAACCGGCGTGCGTGTATGACCAGTTGTATGGATGTAACCGAACTTCTAGCTTCTGCCTACACCCTTGGGATGAAGGAGTGTATGAATGAATATATTTAAATGGGGAAGAATCTGTTAGTGAGATGTTGGCGTGTGAAGCAATTTGTAAGTTAAAAAGTCTGTGGGCAGAAATGTATGAAACCTGGGCTCGTCACGAACAGAGATGAGATCACTTTGAGAGAGGTATGTACTTCGATAAATAAATATACATACATTCTTACTTTTTTTTATATAACTTAAATTTTATGACATTTTATAATTGATTTATTTAACTGACTTATCAATGTTTATAAATGACTACTATGTACTAGGATTGAAGTGTTTTTGGTTATTTAATTTTAGCTTTATAATTTAGTTCTTGTTTTTATAATCTTGTACGCCCTACGGGTGAAACATGTATGTACGAATTAATATTAATATTGTGAAATCCTGCAAGCTTCGTCATTTCATCTGGTTAGTGGTGTCAATTTTTATGCTGCCCATGGGCCTGGCTTAGCTTCACATGCTGTGAAGAAATATCTCTCAGACATGCTGGGGTTTCCTCACGAAGTCTTCCTTCACCGATTTTAAGCAAGTGATAATTATACAATACGGACATTAATCCGTAAAATCAGAGGTATGTGTCTTGGGTTAGAACTCGAGACCTACTAACTTGGCAGCCCGACGGTCACACCACTAGGCTATCACAGCTTAAATTGCATGTATACGCATGTTATGGCAAATAAATTTATCTTTATTCGAATTGACCACCCTATATTGATCAAAATAGTTACTTTGATATTTGCACTATTAATATAAATTGAGCAGTCTCACGAGTGTTTTTTATTAAATAATCTGGTACAAACGTACCTGGTACCTACATACTAATGCGGCACAGCAATTTGCATACTTATTAGTAGTGATATAACATATTCCTTTAGCCCAACTACATAACGATGTTACCTTAGGTGTTTGGATTTACATAAAAGGCGCCGTGATTTTGCTCGTGTACATTGCAATACTGGTATTCAGCTGCATCTGGTTAGACTGGAAGCCGACCCCAACATAGTTGAGAAAAGGCTAGGCAGATGATGCCATTGTAAATTGGATTCTTATGTTGATTAATCAATCATTCAATGAAATATAGATTAAACATGGTATGCTGATCGTTCCCACAGCTGGGACACAGGACTCCTCATTAATTATAAATTATTCTTTATTAAAACTATTAGGCTTCAAATATGTGTAAAACATGGAAATTGATTAACCTATTTGTTATCAAATACAATTTTGTTTATTTCCTATAGGTATATCCTTTCTAATAATGTTTTAATAAGGCAAAATCAGACTGATAATGTGGTTTTTTTTTTTTAAATTTCAATCATCAAATGACTCCCCTAGCTCTGGGTGGAGCGGAAGGGAGTGTCAGACTCTTACTGACTAAATAAAACCCATCCATGTTCCTTCCTTAGCACTTTATGTTCCGGGGTAGCGGTAACTCTTTCGGACTATCTCGCAGGATAGTGTGGACTTACATGTAGTGTCACCTGTCTTCTTCAACCATGTAATTACCTGTAAAGGATAAAAAGAAATATGAATAAAACGCTCGTCAATAAAATTAGTAAATGACACAGAGTTTTAAAACAAAAGTTTAGTTTTCATTTGCTATAGTTTAAAAAGTCTTCTCCATCTTTTCGTGTGTATAGTGACTAACCTGAAATCAGAGTTTTTATGCTGCCCATGGGCCTCTGACTTAGCTTCACATGCTGTTGAGAAATATCTCTCAGACATGCTGGTTGGTTTAAAAAGTAATTTGTAACTTTTTTTAAAAATCATAATTTAAAAATAATCTATAGTTTTTTAGTTTCACGCGTGAGCAAATAATTCGATAACAATTCTGTGTTAAGTATATAAGATGTGGTTAACTTTGTGAGCTACCCATATGTTATCTCTCTTTTCTCCTGTTAATATAAAGATATTAGTGTAACCGTTTGTTTTCCCATCATTCTCCCGCCCTTATCTCAATTTATTTGCGGTCGGCACAACATGTCTTTTTCTTCCATACTTCTCTATTAGTCGTCATCTCGATAGTCACTCCCTTTCTAGCCACATCATCTTTCACACAATCCATCCATCGTTTCTTTGGTCTCCCTCTACTAAATAAATCACTACATAGTATAAAACAAAGTCGCTTTCTCTGTCCCTATATCCCTATGTATGCTTAAATCTAAAAACTACGCAACGGATTTTGATGCGATTTTTTTAATAGATAGAGTGATTCAAGAGGAAGGTTTATGTGTATTATTTGTCGACATATTTTGCGGGCGAAACCATGGGCAGAAGCTAGTAATTAATAAATAAAACATGAATAAAATGACTTTTTTTATATCGCTACTCGCTTCCGCTCCCAACTTGCACTAGACAGGAGTCCTAGCGCAATTTGTCTCCAATTTACTTTGATAAGAACAAATCTCTAGAGTAACTCATGGTGGTAATCCTTCCACACGATGCGACCACCCACCACTATAATTACGTCAACGGAAATTAATTGTTGCAGCGCATAAAACTCTGGAAGCAATTTTACCGGCTAGACTTTAATTTTTATGTTTGTAAGAGTACGTATCTGGTATTCTCACAAACATATAAATTAAAGACTTAATGGTTAAATGTATGGTGGTGCTGCCCCCGTGGACCGAGAAATTCTCGTCAAAATCGGTCGAGCCGTTTCGGAGATTAGCCGGAATACAGACAGACAAAAAATTTTAAAACGTTTTTTTTAGTTGCACATACAATAACAGCTTAGTAAAAAGATGTTATTTTGTCATTATAAAAAAACACTTCAATTTTATGTATTTGGAATGTATAGATGAGGCTGTAAGTATTTATTTATTTATTTAATCACAAAAGCCACAGCTCTTAAACAATTTTACTAAAATAATTATTCTTAACCTACAGCCAATAACGGATTTACAATTTATTATCTACACTTATTATAAGCATCAGAAAACAAAACATGATGACTTATTTAGTCAAAAATCCCCAGGTGTGCAGTATAAATGGGTGTGTAGTATCTCAAGTGGTTGCAAGTTCCACCGTCAGAAGATGGTACCAGAAAAAATGTTTATTTCTTAACCAAATCAAAACAACAAATTGATGATTCGAGCCTCCTTTAAAGCAATGAAAAGCCTGTATTAGGAGACTCCGCTCTTTCAAAGCTAGATAATTTTCCAATAGAACAGAATACATTACATTTTTACATTAGTCACGTCTAACCTCCCATACATTTATCAAATCCATACTAATATTATAAAGCTGAAGAGTTTGTTTGTTTGAACGCGCTAAACTCTGGAACTATTGGTCCGAATTGAAAAAATATTTTTGTGTTGGATAGTCCATTTATCGAGGAAGGGTATAGGCTATCTAACATCACGCTACTACCAATAGGAGCCGAGCAGTGGGTGAAACCGAGCAGCTTGTTAATAATAACACTGAATTACGTGTTGTTAAAACTGAATAGTTTTGGGTGTGAATAGAGCAATTGGAAACTAAGATAGGTTTTTATCGACAAAAGCATTGCGACATTATAGTCAGTTTGTATCCTAAGGCTCGAATGAATGTCTGCATCTGAACGAATGATCAATGCAAAAACAAATTACTCCCTTTTTAATCACTCCAAAATAATCAATATCGCCTAACAATACCCTATTTTAAGGACACCCATTTATTAAACACACTGAAGCTAAAATTATACCAATACCAACACCCGATCGTAAACTCCATAAACAAGGTGGAAATAGAAACAGTTTTGACAGCTGTGAAGGGTTTGACGTTTGGCAAATAGGCTCCGTCTGTACCACGTTAGCTCTGGAGATGGTTTAAAATTGAGATGCATTTCAGATGTTGTGGTGTAGGGAGTATAAGTCGAGTTACCCTGCTTCACAGATTAAGGTAGGCTTCCAAGATCTGTCGATCTGTAAACATTTCACCGTGGAGAATTCGGTGAACTGAGTTTGACGTGAGCTGTCATTTCACTTGCATTGACAGCTCACTTCAACTAAGTTTTCACGATGACATTTTTACAGAATAGATTGGCTGATGTGGAACTCGTGGCTTACACTAACAGCCACACAGGTCGATCCATCAGGTTAAGCTACGCTTGCCGGGGTTGGCCGTGGATGGGTGACCATCTTTAGGTACATAACGAGACTCCTCCGTACCTCGGAAAGCACGTTAAGCCGTTCGTGTTGGGGTCGGCTTCCAGTCTATACGGAATGGATGCAGCTGAATACCAGTATTTTACATGGAGCGACTGCCTATCTGACCTCCACAACCCAGTAACTGGGCAATACGAAACCTCTTGGCAAGACTCCTTTTGTACATGAACACATTTAGATGCAGGTTGCTATTCTTTTCTAGAAACAACATTTCATCTGTATCCGTTTCTGAATTTCTCTTGTCAGGATACTGCCTCAAGTAACAGAGAAATAGAACCAACCTAACCGCTCGAATTCGTGATACACAACAAGAATCTGACATAACATTTGCTTTCGAATATTTCCTGCGAACCGAAGAGAAGTCGGCGAATGGAAGACTAACATACATGATAAATGATATTATTTTTGTAAATAAGTTTTTACAAACACTTCAATAATATTTATTAAACTACCGGCGTTTCCTAACTGACTAATCTGAGATCAAAGTCTCTTTTAATGTCCAGACATAATTTTGGTCGGATCATGTGAAGACGATATATCAGTTGGTGTCTGAAATGGTCTTTTGAGGAAAGACCCTTTAGATGGCGCCTCGTGTCTTTCGAATCATGATTGAATTATATTATTACAAGCAGAGTACAACCCGAATTGATTTTCAACTTCTACATAAACTAATAATAATAAAAAGTGTTTATTTCTCACCACAAGCCAAAAAATACAAACAATATTAGCACAGAATCAGTAGCCAACGATTTTGGTTATGGATTGCTGGTGCCTGTGGTAGGTCACCAGGTCCCCACCTGTTTAAAGTTACACATTTAATAGCTTACATCTGGTATAAAGCAAGTAACAAAAGTTTCAAACAATTAATGAGATTATTAAAAAAAAAAAACCCGAAGTCATGGGCAGAAGCTAGTACAAACATAACAACTCCATTAACTGTATCCTCCGTATCAAATACACTGCAGTACACAGCAATTCAGCAACAGCACTGAGCGTTATGAAAAACAAACGCTCATACGTGATGTTCTACAAAAGTTTCGAGTCTATTTTGTAAGCCTAAAGTGCTACGTTTCAGTTTCGAACTAGCTAGATGAAATGTTTTGCCTAGTCGTGTAAACAAGGCCGTTTTCACTAAAGGTTTTTTCTTACCCGTTTTCAGTGAAAATTTTTGGAAAATTTAGTTTTTTGTAATGATAAATTAAATTAAATTCTTTAATTAATTCTAAAATTCATTTTTAAATTTTAATATGGGTTAATGTTGCCTACATTAACCCATATTAAAATTTAAAAAGGAATTTTACAATAGCTATAAAGGGGGACTGCATTGGCTTTGCTGTTAATCTTACTTACAGTTTTGATGTTGCCATGTTTCGTTTGTCCGAGAGGGCTACCGCTACCCCGGAACTAAAGGTCTAAGGAAGGAACATGGGTGGGTTTTAGTCAGTAAGAGTCTGACACTCCCTGCCGCTCCACCCAGAGCGGGAAGAGTTATTTGATGATTTCCCACCCTAAAAATTATAAAACCGTACATTGGTAATATGTCCAATACATAACGGAAAGCTTATCTGCTATATTATTATAGGAAATAAAAAGTGAGGGTAGTTAGCCTGCCTGCCCCTCTTGGAGACCTCTAGGGACTATGCGTGTCTGTTTATCCGTTTTCTAATAAATTGGTAAAGAATGTGTACTGGGAATTCCTATGTGCCGTTCGGTTATGTAAGATTTGATATTAGATACTAATAAATGATTGTTGTACAGTAACGAGACGTAGGTAATACATTGGTGTAGTAATAGAAGTGTTGATCAAATTTTTGGACACCGCGTAAGCTTCCTGTACCGAATAAAAATATAATTTTCCGCAATCAATCTGCCAAGCCTTTTCCCAACTAGGTTGGAATCGGCTCCCTGCCTAACCAGATGCAGCTAAATACCAGTATTTTACATGGAGCAACTATCTGACCTCCACAACCCAGTCATTAACTGGGTTATACGATACCCCTTGGTAAGAACCACAATTGACGAAAATATAGATTAACATACAAAAAAACTTTAAACGAACAACGAACCTCCTCCTTTTTTGAAGTCGGTTAGAAATGGAAATTATAACCAGCTAGAACCTGGTATTTATGAGCCGGCGCACACTCCCAGCCCCATATTAAGTGATAGTGTAGTGTTTCCTGCTGTTAAAAGTAGGTGCAGACGCCACCATATCAAGCTGTCCCAAACTGTCAAAAATTCCCAATTGAACATGAACCTTATGGTTTTGTAATAAAGTTGAAAATCAATCAAAGAACTTTGATAGATTGGGGTAGCTTAATGTACATGAAACAAACGTTTGTTTCAAGCATTATTAAAAGTTTTAAATCAGATTTTTGGGCTTCTCATGCATACACCAGACATCACAGATATGTAGTTAACTCCTACATTTTGTGAATAATAAAGAACATAGCTTTACAGCTTAGTTTATAATAATATAATAATAATATCCTTGGACATTTCACACAAGCCATATAGTCCCAAGTTAAGCAACCTAATGTTTGTTATGGTAACGACATGGCTCATAAACTACTTAGGTATATATATATTTTTTTTTGTAAGTACAGGAACAAATACTTGCAGGTCGCACAAATATTTGTTCCATGTGGGAATCGAACCCGCGACATGATGCGCAGCAGTCAATCGCTCAACCACTGCGCCAACCGTGTCGTCACAGTCTTAAGTTTCAGACAGCTAAGTCCCGACTGGACTGAGTATAAGGCTGCGTATCTTTCAGATATATGCAAGGTAGCTAGGCTGTGAGCGAGGGAAACCACCAATGGGATCTCTTCATTTTCATAGCTTGAGCTAAGCTGGTGTTAGTTTTTTTTATTGGTTAGTTTTCGCACATTTGCCGCAACGCATCCTCGCATATATCTCCAGTGGAAACGTACCCTTATAATGCAAAAGTTCAGGAAAACATTAAAAAGCCACCCAAGATACTTTTAGCGTTAATTGCATTTAGCACAGGTACCGGGCATAATAAAGTCATAAATAACTTTTAATCAGATCTCCCTCTTCGTATGATAGAGGCATCACGGAGGAATTCCTTAACGAAAGCGAGCGTTAGATGGTAGAGCCCACTTTCCTCCAATTTGCAGGAAAAATTCGTTGTAACACGGTACGAAAAATGAAGGACTTTTTAAATATTTTTAATGAAAATTGTGTATGCTGTTATACAACAAATAAAACAACAAATGTTATAAAATAAAATACGGTTACGGTACGGTACGGTTTATTCGGTTTTTAGTGTTTGTTGTTATAGCGGCAACAAATATACATCAGCTGTGAAAATTTCAACCGTCTAAGTATCACGGTTCGTGAGATACAGCCTGGAGACAGACTGACAGACAGACTGACGGACGGACAACGGAGTCTTAGTATTAGGGTCCTGTGTTACGGCATTCCAAAAACAAAGTGAAAAGTAGTAACTGTTACGATATTTAGTTCCGGATTTTTGTCAGATCATGTTTAAGTAGCTTATAATTAACTAAGATAATTATGCAGTAATGCTGAAATAAAAAATACTTGACTTTAACATAGTTTGACCCCCGTTTTCATACATTGGCAAGAACTATAGAAATATCTATAATATCAGATCTCCCTCTTCGTATGATAGAGGCATCACGGAGGAATTCCTTAACGAAAGCGAGCGTTAGATGGTAGAGCCCACTTTCCTCCAATTTGCAGGAAAAATTCGTTGTAACACGGTACGAAAAATGAAGGACTTTTTAAATATTTTTAATGAAAATTGTGTATGCTGTTATACAACAAATAAAACAACAAATGTTATAAAATAAAATACGGTTACGGTACGGTACGGTTTATTCGGTTTTTAGTGTTTGTTGTTATAGCGGCAACAAATATACATCAGCTGTGAAAATTTCAACCGTCTAAGTATCACGGTTCGTGAGATACAGCCTGGAGACAGACTGACAGACAGACTGACGGACGGACAACGGAGTCTTAGTATTAGGGTCCTGTGTTACGGCATTCCAAAAACAAAGTGAAAAGTAGTAACTGTTACGATATTTAGTTCCGGATTTTTGTCAGATCATGTTTAAGTAGCTTATAATTAACTAAGATAATTATGCAGTAATGCTGAAATAAAAAATACTTGACTTTAACATAGTTTGACCCCCGTTTTCATACATTGGCAAGAACTATAGAAATATCTATAATATCCCAGGGTGCGCCACATCATCATCCTCATATCAGCTGAAAGACGTCCACTGCTGGGCATAGGCTTTGACCGGTCCTAGGTTTCTCGCATCCTGCGGATTTCTGCAGGGTAGGTATGAATAATTACAGTCAGCCCAAAGTACATTCAAGTATCTCCGGTCATGGAGAAACCGCATAAATGTATGTTTATAACCAGTATTATAAATGTATAATGTTACCTAAGTAATTTTAAATAAAACAATAATTAACTGATAATTAATTATAATTACAGATAATTATAGAGCAGTGAATAACCGCGAACCTGCGGTTTTTGGGTTTTCTGGTATTCATTTGGAACCCAAGTGCTGTAAAGCCATTATTTACTGCGAATTATTATTAACGGTTAAATGTATAATTAGCCATTACGGTTTACCAACTGTTTACAGTCAAATTATTGGCATATTGGAGTTCTTTAAAGAGGCTTTTTTATGTTTGGGCAATCATAATGTCTCCTCCTGCTCTGGGTGGAGCAGAAGGGAGAGTCAGACGCTTACTGATTAAAACCCATCCATGTTCCTTCCTTAGCCCTTTATGTTCTGGGGTAGCGGTAACACTTTCGGACAATCCCACTTAGGGTTCTTACAGACGAACGGCAAGTTGCGACAACGCTTGCGGATGAAACACGCCACAACTGCAAGCGTCGCCACCTGTCGGCGGCAGCCGTCGACGTATTGACTGCTGCCGCCGACGCGTTGACGACTGTCGTCGACAGGTGGCGACGGCTGAAGTAGCCTCTGCCGTTCACAACTTGCCGTTCGTCTGTAAGAACCCTAAGTCTTTAACGAGGCTTGGGTTTGGAGTAAACTAGGAAAAAATTTGGGGTACCAAAAAAAATGTTTTTTTTTTCTTTTAATTCGGAGTCATCTATTATAGTCCGTCGATTCTGTATACATCTAACCGTGCAAACTTAGGTGAAGTGAGCATGAAGTGGCTTGCCGTTCTACCTAATGAAACAGATTGACACCATTGGCTTTGGCATTTTTGGCTTCTAAGATACAGGTACATAAACCTAGTTTAGAAGTCAGGGTTTTTCACTCTGGAACACTAACTTAAGCCGTTTTTAGACCGAAATAATGTATATGCCTTTATTGAGAAATAAATATTATTATTAAAAAAAAAAAAAAATTGAGAGCTCACTTTAAACTCACTCCACGTTCTCACGGTGAGAGGTTTAAAAAATAGCAATGTAGTTTTAGCTTCTACTCGTAGTAACATAATGCCTTAGTTTAGTAGGTTAGGTACTTTAAAATATATTATAGTTCCTACTGCCAAGCCAAGGTAGCCCAAGATGAGTATACTCACACTTCGCTAATATGTTTAAGTTTAATGTAGTTATGATTTACTCGGGTTATTTATTACATTGGTGCATTTGCCGATTAAAATTAATTTTCAATTAAAATAAGATGACATCGCGCCTAGTTTCCCCGAAGGGTGGGGCACAAGTGAACCTCCACATTTGCCAAGTTAAGCCCCATGTAATAGGGGGCGAGCTTATGGCCATTAACCAGGCACAGAACCAAACTGCTACTAAGAAGTTCCAGAACGAAACACCCAATAACACTTTGCCCGCCCCCCATGGCTACCCACAGTACCCACGAACTCATGCGTAGCGCTTGCAAACACCAGATCAACAGGAACGTCGATCGGCATGAGTAAAATCTGTGGATGGGTGACCATTTTTACATATCGAGACCCCTCCGTGCCTCGAAAAGCATGTTAAGCCGTTGGTCCTGGCTGTCATTCGTGGATCTTTGACAGTCGTTACGGGTAGTCAGAAGCCCGAAAGTCTAGCAGCCAGTCTTACCTAGTATCGTTCGGTATCGATACCCCGTTAGTGATTGCCCAGTTAGTGACTGGGTTGTGGAGGTCAGACAGGCAGTCGCTCCAAGTAAAATACTAGTATTCAGCTGCATCCGGTTAGACTGAAAGCCGACCCCAATATAGTTAGGAAAAGGCTAGGCAGATTTATTTATTTATTTTAACTTTTCGCACACAATAAAGGTACAAAGGCGGACTTAATGCCTTAGGCATTCTCTACCAGTTAACCAAGGGTGGTGAAAGATTAGATGGCAGGTGCTTTAAATAGTAGGAACATACAAAACATTGAGACTTTTGAATAAAATGGGTACATAAATAGGTTAAAACCTTATAATAACTGGATTGAACCTTCCCTAGGTCAAAAAGTAAAAAAAAAAAAAAAACCTATTGCTTCGGTACCTCCACACGTGTACCGCGCAACCCTCAATAAAATACAGAACAAAAGAATACGAGCAGCTATCCATCCAAAGAATCCTCTTGAATAATGAATCCGCGAGAATTTACTCAACAAAATACATAATACACAGATGTAATTCTTCAAAGTAAGGAATATCGCGTCGCTATGAATTACTTGTTCGTTCTGAAGATTCACTTTGCAAACAAAATGGGAAACGCTATATAACATTTTCAATTGGTCGGGGTTATTTATTAATTAATTTCATAATATTTATATACCTAAAAAGACTTAAAATATTAAAAATAACTATGTACACGAGTTTGAGTTATTTTATCGGATTAAATAACATTTTTCATTCATTATTGTCGATTGTGGAAAAAAAAAACGGAAGTGAAGACATTATTTTCTAGAAAAAATCTGTGTTTATTTACAAAACACATGTGTAAGTCCAGAAAATCTCATCAGAAGATTTTTATTATAAAAATAACTCATTCACATTTTTTTATAAAAATAACTCCTTCACTTTTAGAAATAATAAACAGAACCCAAATTGAGTAATAACATCGGAGATATGGCAATAGCAAATTCTCAATCGCGATTCAAAAATAAAAAATTGAATAACATGAATAATATTAAAGATAGACCCCTCTTCTGAGGTTAATTATTGTCAATTTTTCATGAATATTCAGAAAATTACAGGCGGTCACATACCCATGGGTGACATTGCATAACTCCACGCGGACGAAGTCGCGGACAAAAGCTAGTTAGTTATACAGATGACTGAGCACCGTAGACCAAAAGAAATACCAGTCCTTATAAGTACTTATGACATGACTAATTTAGTAACACGCCATATACATCGGTCGTCACGAATATTCACGATGTAGGTCGGCTATCTCCGTACAAGGCGACCTCGGTATCTTGTTACAACTGAGATATGCGCAATTATGTCATAAGGCAATGACCCAGAGTTTTGCTAACACTTGTACTTTTTAAAGCACTTTGTCTTAGCAATGCAAACGTCTCGATAGTAACTTTGACCTTCAAAAAGTGCTGATCTTCAGCCTAATTTGAATAAATGACTTTTGATTTTGATTTTGATACATACATACCTTGCTGCGTCGATGCTCTAGTGCAAGGGTTCCCAAACTTATTTTGTCTTTTTTTTTCCCTTTGAGGCTGGGAAATCATCCAATGGCTTCTCCCGCTCTGGGTGGAGCGGAAGGGAGTGTCAGACTCTTACTGACTAAAACCCATCCATGTTCCTTCCTTAACCTTTTATGTTCCGGGGTAGCAGTAACCCTTTCGGACAATCCCGCTTACCCGGAACTTATTTTGTCTACTTTACTTTGAGAAAAAATATTTTTAAGCGCCCCCATTTTTTCACTTACTTAGTAGGTGAAAAACCACTATATAGATGAAACTAGCTTCCGCCCGCGGCTTCGCCCGCAAAATATGTCGACAAATTATACACATAAACCTTCCTCTTGATTCACGCTATCTATTAAAAAAAACCGCATCAAAATCCGTAGCGTAGTTTTAAAGATATAGGCATATATAGGGACAGAGAAAGCGACTTTGTTATATACTAGGTAGCTTTGTTTTATACAAATCGCTTCCTAAACCTTTACACAACGCTCCTATTTTTTTTCTGGGCCTCTTACTGCCCAATTTAGGCCTGCAGCGCCCACAAGTGGGCGTTATCGCCCACTTTGTGAAAGGCTGGCTAGTGGTTGCAGGTGCTAAGCGTGTAATCCTCCATTTCCATGTCGGGCAAGGGTTATAGGGTTTTTCCAGCCCGAGGTCTGGATTTGTACCCGGTTAATTGCAATAGACTCGCCTCCTATTTCATGCGTCTTGAACATAACAGTCGAAATGTGAGTGTATCATATGGGTACACCCATATTTCGTCTGTGCATAACTCCTCGAGAAAACATCATGTTACATGACGTGTAACATCATCATCTGCCTAGCCTTTTCACAACTGTGTTGGGGTCATCTTCCAGTCTAACCGGATGCATCTGAATACCAGTATTTTATATGGAGCGACTGCCTATCTGACCTCCACAACCCAGTAACGGGGCAATACGATACCCCTTGTTAAGACTGGCTGTCAGATTTTCGGGCTTCTGAAGACCCGTCTCCTGACAGTCGTTAAGACTGTCAAAGAGACACAAATGACAGCCGGGACCACGGAGTAAATACAAAGGCCGGGACCAACGGCTTAACGTGTAACATAAATGTGTGAATAAGCAATTTTACCTTATGTCATCAGAACTTCAGTCAAGGATTCTCAACAAATCAGTGTTTAATCAAAAGGTTTATCGTATCGAATACAGCCATAAGTGGCGGCCATGACACCAATCACTCGAACAACTCAATTACTACTAACAATCACGATCATTTTACAACGAACAACGTTTGATCCAGCTCTATGCGACACGCGACTGCGACAGCTCGACGACAAGACGCTGACCTGTCGCATGCGATTGTTATCGGGTGTTCGCGTGCACCGTGCGTCTAGACGGCAAGTAGCGAGAGCGTGCGACTCCCCTAGCCGACGACGATTGACGCCTATAAAACATGCAGCAGTGTTCCTCCCTTATTTTCGGTTCTAACCTTGCTTCACAAGGTGTTTTATTATATCCCATAACTAGGGTATGGATGAGACCATATACACCCGACCGAGACCGAAACCGAGAGGGTATATACATACAAAAGCATATGCTACACACCACCAAACTGAACAACTTTTACTATGGGACCAACACCGAAATCGCAACAAAAAAATTAGCTGTTCTATACATTTTTGCTCACGTGACTCGTCGAAATGTAGGTAACAGTTGAATTTTTTTTTCACGATTTCGGTTTTGGTCCCATAGTAAAAGTTGTTCAGTTTGGTGGTCTGTCCGAAAGGGTTACCGCTACCCCGGTACATAAAGGGCTACGGAAGGAACATGGATGGGTTTTAGTCAGTAAGAGTCTGACACTCCCCTCCGCTCCATCCAGACCGGGAGAAGTCACAGGATGATTTCCCAGCCTTAAGAAAAAAAAATTCCTTTTGTATGTATATACCCTTTCAGTTACACCCTGTATAAAAGAATCAACTTGTATTACATAATACATTTATTTTTTTAGATTTAGGTTGAATAGTGTATTTAAGATCAAATTAAGTCAAAGAGTATTAAGTATTATATTAAGTCAACTTTTCATTCATATAGTCATTAGTCGAGTAAAATCACGTCATCAACATTTTCATGGTGAGATTTTTGCAGAATAGCTCTACCCTTGAATACGACCAGGCCTTGCTTATACATGCTGAATAATCTCTACAGCATAACTTGTTTGCTTCCTTTGAAAAGAGCGGTAACCGCTATTCACTATAATATCGATAATAAACTGTTTTCATAATGATTCTGCAAATTCGCTTGATATTGATTGATTATACTTCAGAACCATCTGTGGGAGCATTTTTTTGCCCCAAATTGAATACGCGGGCAAAATTAAATATCTGGTTATTTAGTCTAGGTATCTGTGGATGAAAGATGGAAATCTGTTTTTAAAAGCGTTTGCCTCTTTTTTTCATAAATTCTCCGGAGTTTTTTTTTTAATAATTGGTTGTGAGTGGATAATTTAAAAATGTACGAGTACCGTATTGTTGGGGTTTCAGGAAAACGTTTTTAGTCGTTGGGGCGGATTGAAAGGCTCTTCGATGTTAGGTTAATTTTAGGGCCTATTAACTGTACAAATTAATAAAATTGTAGTCTGTTTGTAATGACAAAATAACAGCTTTTTACAAAATGCATAATTAGGAAAGAATATACGGTAACTACTTGTCATATTTTTTTGTCTGTCTGTCTGTTTGTTCCGGCTAATCTCTGAAACGGTTGGACCAATTAGGACGGGAATTTCACTGGGCCTTTTTGCCGGTTTTTCAAAAATTGCAGTGTGATGTTTTAACAGCAAACGCTGTTAAAATATCACACTGCAATTTCAAACACACCACACAAACAAACACCACCACCACTGTCAACGGGACGTCTCAACGAGTAACGAGACTATTCGTTTTGAACGTGACCTCTTGTAAAAGTAAATGTTTGCATCGCTACTTTTCAGTGCTCTCCTTCAAGTCCCGTTGACATGGTGGACAAGAGCCTTAGTATAAGTTGTATGAAGATTGAAAACCGACCCTTTTTTTTTTAAGGCTGGGAAATCATCCAATGACTGCTCCCGCTCTGGGTGGAGCGGAAGGGAATGTCAGACTCTTACTGACTAAAACCCATCCATGTTCCTTCCGTAGCCCTTTATGTTCCGGGGTAGCGGTAACCCTTTCGGACAATCCCGATTAAAACCGACCCTTACAGACGATTGAAAAATCGGCCCTAAAGAAAATACATCGACATTCCACAAAACGGTATATTCAAAAACAAAATCCCTTTCGCAATATCGTCAAAAAATTCAAACCATTTTAATAATCCAACAGCCATAGCATAACAATGATACGAGTACAACAGATGCGTGATCCCAAGATCCGAACTGAGCCCCAACTATATGTTATTCTGTTTGTCCCGCGTAGGCAGGATCCCGGGATCCCGGCAAGCCCGGGATTTGGAGCTTCGCATTTACATACTAGCACCTTAGATGTGTTGATAAGTTCGACTGATTTGTGAAGGTGGGTTCTGTGAACAGATTATGGGCAGTACCCCAGTACTGCTGGGGCAAATTTTCATGGTTGAGCATAATTTTGGAGGTCTTGTGGCTGAGTAATAACAGTCACAAGGTTCGTTTTAAGGTTAAGCTACGCCTGCCGAGGTCGGTCCGTGGATGTGTGATCAACAATATATATCATATCGAGACACGTTAAGCCGTTATTCTTATTTTCGTGTAAAATCCTGGTGTTAGAGTTTTTATGCTGCCCATGGGCCTTAGCCGTTGATACCGGCTGTCATTCGTATTATCATAGACAATCATTAACGAGTATCGTGTTACCTAGTATCTAGGTTGTGTAGCTAAGATAGGCAGTAGCTTCATGAAAATAAACTGCTATTCAGCTGAATCCGGTTAGACTGGAAGCTGACCCCAACTTAAGTCGGAAAAGACCGAGCAGATTGATCGTGCGTGGTTGTGGATGTGTATGGCCTGTCGAGCCCCATTTTATTTATTTATTTATTTATTTATTTAAATAGCTTAAACTATCATTACAGGGTTTACCCTAATGCGATAGCTAAGGAAAATTTAAAACAACATTATTAAAATTAAAAATCACAAAAACATATTACATAATTACTAACAAAAACATAGTATAAAAAATAAAAAATAAAGTTAAAATTAAATATTATTTTGGCTGTAACATAATATAAATAGTAATACCCTTGCGAATTCACTAAAACAACATGTAAACACATCAATCTGAGTTTGAAGGTCGTTGATGGTACGGATAGCTCTGGTAAGGGGTGCCTTGGCAAGCAGGTTAGTTCTGGCTGCAGGTACCAGTAGCAGTGGCGGGCTGCGCCGCCTCCACACGTAGCGGTCCGGCACACACAGACTCAAGCGCTGCAATACTGCCGGGTGACTCTCCACTCCACGAAGCACCTTCACCAAGTAGGCGACCAGCGTAAACTCCCGTCGGACATGCAGTTTATTATAGCCAACCATGCCCAGGACAAACAGAGTGGGATACATCAGTGGGTAGAACGGATATACCCCATATAATTTCCTGTACAAATGGCGCGTGAACTTGTTCTGAACGCGCTCCAACATTACAGAGTACTTAGCTTCATGTGGAGCCCATATGACCGCACTATGTTCCAGATGACTCCTGACTAGTGCATCATACAGGACCCTAACTGCTGTGATGTTTGTGAAGCTTTGTGTCTGTCTCAGAACAAATCCCAAGTTTCTGTACGCCCTCTTACAGATCCTGGTTACATGCTCACGGAATGTCAGATCGGGAGTCATGATAACACCCAAGTCTCGCACCTCCGTGACTCGTTGCAGTGGCGCCGCGTCCACCACGTACTCATAGAGCAGAGGTGCACGAGCACGGGTGAAACTCATCAACGAGCACTTGGATATGTTGAAGTACAGTTTGTTTTCATGGCTCCATTGTACTATTCGATCGATGTCCTCCTGTAGGCACCTGCAATCAGACTCGGACCTAATCTCAAGCAGCAACTTGAGGTCATCGGCAAATAATAAACAAGTGCCATGTCTTACGACTTCCGGCAACTTGTTTATCATAATAATGAATTCTAGAGGCCCCAAGTTGGTGCCCTAACTTACACCCGACCAAGTGTAATATAAGTCGGATTCACATCCGTTGCAGTCCACATACTGCTGTCTGCCTTGCATGTAACTGGCGAAAAACCGCAATAGATGCTGGGTGCATCCGACCTCTGCTAGCTTCCGCAGCAAGATGTCATTGTCGACGGTGTCAAAAGCTTTTTTAAAGTCAAAATAAGCTGCGTCCACCTGCACCCCAGCATCTACCGCCGGCACCACGCGTCCCATGAAATCAAGGAGGTTGGTAGCAGTGCTGCGCCCCGGCCGGAATCCGTGCTGCGCATCCGATAACTGTCCGCGCACTTGCTCTCTTGCATACAGCGCTGAATGGCAGACTCGAACACCTTTGCCGGCGTCGACAACACCGCCACCGGCCTATACCCACTGATGTCAGCTCCCGCCCTGCCTTTGGGCACTGGAATGACTCGTGTAATCTTCCACCGAGCTGGGAATTTCGCAGAATGAAGACAGGCGTTAAATATATAAAGTAACGGCTCCGCGAGTACCCTACCACAATCTTTAAAAAGAAACGCTGGTATACCATCCGGGCCCGCGGATCGCTTAGGCTTGAGGCGATCGAGTGCACTTCTAACGTCCTTAAGACAAAGATTATTAATTTTTACGCATGCACTACCAGTGCTCCCCGCTTCCACTGCCGCCGCTTCTGAGTCTAGTCGTGGCGGCTCATTACTATATACCGACTCAAAATACGTCGCGAACTGCCCAGCACACTCCTCGTCTGACAGATAATGACCGTCCTTTATAATGTCCTGTCTACTCGCTGTACTTTTCTGCGATCGTACATATTGCCAAAATGACTTGGGGTCTTTCGCGAACTGAAATTGAATCTTATTTTGATGCTCTTTGCGCGCTATTTCTATTGATTTTTTAATATGTGATCTATATTTCGAATATTCGTCATAATCCCTATTTAATTTTGTTGTTTTATATATTTTATGTAGTCTTGCTTTAATTATTACGTTTTTTATTATATCACTCGTGTACCATTTGGGGTAAATATACCGCTGTTTGACATTAAATGTTTTCCTAGGAACACTTGCATCTAAAATATTATTAAGTTTATCATAAAATAAATTCAAAATATCTTCCACCTCGTTCCGCTCAAACATATCGGTCCAATCAGTAGATGCTAACATAGAATATAGCAATTCATAATCCGCTTTATAAAAATTCCAACGCGGCCTAGTAGAAGTGCGTGTGCCGACAGCGCCAGCGGGCGCGGGGCGCGGGGCGCTCGCGCCCGCGAGCCGCACGGTCGCCACGAGCGGCGGGTGATGTGCGTCCACGGGCACGAGCGACCCGTCCGCCCCCACTACTGACACCCCGCTCAAACCCGAACTCAATATTAAATCTAGTTGTCTATTCAAACAGTTAGATACATTATTGTTTTGAGTGAATCCGCAATAGGACAAAAAATATTCAAAATAATTCCTCACATTTATCGGACAAGAATAAAGATTAAAATCACCTAACACAATTATTTGTTTATATTTAGTACACAATTTCTCTATTATGCCAAACAGAACCATATAGTCATTTTCAGAACTACCAGGCGGAATATAAATCACTGAGCACAAAAATAAAAAACGTCTATTTAAGTAAACCGTTGCATTGACGAATTCAAAAACACAGTTGTCAATAGATACGTCACTCACGTTCACTTGTCGCAGCTCGAACCGATGTGTGGCCACTAAAAGCGCTCCTCCTTGTTTCCGACCGTCCGCCATTTTAACGTGGTATACCTTTGTATTTGTTTTTGGAGTTTGAATGTTTGGAAATGGGGCTCACAACATCCTATGTCGAGAACAGGGAAACGCATTCCACAGCCTTCACATTATAAAACCAACATTTTACAAAATTTATTTAATTTGACTTTGGGTTTGTTTATACAGCGAATACGTTCATTCTCATTTTAATGGGTTTATCGGTAAATGTCGTGGTATATGTACATAATTATATTCATTTATTTCAGATTCCCAAGATCCATAAAAATGTTAGTAACACAAATACTTATGGCAAAACTAATGTTAGTAATGACTTTAAAACTAATAACAATGATTAAATTATTATGATATTTTAAACAGATAAAAACTTAAAATTATTCTTTAACATTGAATTAAAAACGGACATTAAAAACAATGGAATTATATTTTTGTATTTATGTTATGGTCATGGTTTTGTATTTAGAAATTTGATTTCTATTGAAGACGTATTGTGATGATTATTTATATTTCGAAATTTATTTATTTATTTATTTAAACTTTTCGCACACAATAAAGGTACAAAGGCGGACTTAATGCCATAGGCATTCTCTACCAGTCAACCAAGGGTGGTGAAGAGATTAGATGGCAGGTGCTTTAAATAGTAGGAACATACAAAACATTGAGACTTGAATAAAATGGGTACATAAATAGGTTAAAACCTTATAATAACAGTTTATACTATAATACATAACATACATAATTATTTACTATAATAGATAACTATAATATATATATATCATATATACATACATACATATATATAGATACAAGGAAGACAGGTGGTGAGATAACTCTACGCTATTTGTTATGAAAATAACTCTGCAATTTCCGCTTAAATGCATAACGACTGGTAGCCGAAATCTACTCTACATCATAAATGTCGATGTATTTGCCCACTGTTCACGGACAAATATATTACCTGGGTAAATGAACGCGATCAGCACATAAACCCCGTGCTGTCTGTGTCATTATTTCCTCTAGATTATTGACACTTAATTTTGAACTTGGTTCAAATCGCTCGCGTTCAGTTTTATTACTACAACTACGGGTTGCACTCCGGAAGTGCTGGCAGAAGTGAAAACTTGAATATTAAAGTTGTGCATTTTGATACTTTGGAATGGTTAGGGAATAATTTTGCAGGAATTGCTTTAATTATCAGTATAAAAGTACTATAATTTATGTGCTAAAATACAATATTCATTTATTGCGCTATCGTACACTATCATAACAATTTAAATTAAAAATTTAACACTTCAGAACTATTACAATTATTTTTTATTAAAAAGTTTTTCTCTCCCTCCGTCTTACGAATTTTTGATCAGGTCACTTGTCCTGAGGCGAGTTTAAAATTATTTACCCATCACAAAAAAAGTGCACAAAGCCGCTAAAAAATTTTTCACTTCAAAAAAAAAACCAAACCGAACAAACAAGATATCGAAACATCTCTCTTTATAATACTTATTAGTTTAATTAAATATGGTGCTTCAACGACATAAAACATAAGAGACGCGAACCTACTCACATTTACTGATACCACTTGAAACAGATCCAAACATTACATGTTTCACACAGATAATAGGTACTAGATTTAGAATACTAATACTATTACAGCCTAAAACAGTGGCCTTCGACGTCTTTAGATATTTTGTTGTATAAAAGCACGTTTGTATTTTAGTTAGGATAGGGTCGTACGATACATGATATACTAAACTAGCAGCCACGTTCTTATAATACTAGCTCGACTCCTAACCCACCGCATCGTATCGCATCGCCCGCCTATGCTAAATAACTTCGTTTTCGTTCGGCGTTTTTATTGGTTTTTATTTGATTATTGGTTTTCGTTTTGCACTTCTAAAGGACGTAACAATAAAAAAAATACAATCTGCCTATCCTTTTCCCAACTATGACGGGGTCGGCTTCCAGTCTAATCAGATGCAGCTGAATAACAGTATTTTACACGGAGCGACTACTTATCTGACCTCTACAATCCGGTAACTGGGTAAAACGATACCCCTTGGTAAGACTGGCTGTCAGATATTTCGGGCTTCTGACTGTAACGACTATCTAAGATGCACAAATGATAGCCGGGACCAACAGCTTGACGTGCTTTCCGAGGCACGGAGTCTCGGTATGTAAAGTTAGTCACCCATCCACGGGAAAAACCCCGGCCAGCGTATCTTAACCTGAGAGCTACGAGACACTAAAAAGTAAACACTTCAATAAGTATTTCCTCAATATCACTTTCGTTCTTATCAAAATTAGATCAATGAGCTTATTTCGCCGAAACATCACTCATACATTTATGTATGACTATTTGACTAATGCCAAGATGACGGCCCATTCAACTCTCAAACATACATCATTCATAATAAAGTACATAATATATCTAATACAATCAAGCCCACAGACCCAACACCTGAGCGGAAACACCTGGCGTAATCCGACTCACCGTACAGTCGCGAGCAAAGTTCATTCATCAAATTGATGATACTAATACAAAATGAGTGAAGACACTTCGTGGGCTATGCGGTTTTATTAAAACAAATCCCACGGACGAATTGCGACCTTAGCTGTGAACATTACGATTTAAAATGAAATGATATCGGATATCGGTATCACAGGTCCTCGGGTCGTCAATTTTCAGAACTGATTATTTCTTTAGGTGGTCCGGATTTCTTATTTCTCATGAAATTGGATTAAAAACGATGAGCTCAACCGACTTGTCTAGAAAAATAACTTTAAACCAGAATAAACGTCCTTAATAAAATTAAAGTACTTTTAAAAGGCACATGAAATAAAATTCACAGTACATTTATGGAAGAAACTGAAGTTATGGCCGTTCTAGAATTCAATTTGGGATGGAATTCAATGAAATATCGACGTAAGTAACGAATTTATTGCAGCCACCGTAAGAGGACATTTTAAAGTACTTAGTTTGGGGTATATGACTACACAAGGTGCAGGGTCTACGCAGGGTACTACGCGGTCAAAATGTATGGAACAGCAATTTGGGGGTTCAAAATCACTAAAGAATCACCCTAACAGGGGCCCTATTCTGTAACATTGAGTTAAGCAACTCGACATTGACACTATCGACACAGTACAGAAATTATAATAGGTTAGGTAAAAATGACCATTAATAATTTGTAGAATACCAAATGTCAATGATTAGTCTATTGAGACACTACTTCAAACTACCGACACACTATTGACAAGTTGGTTATTTTACTAGAATTAGGCCCCAGGTTGCGCGTCGATGTCCATGCCTCCTTGTATTTCAGTCTTCCTGAAATAGATTTGCTCTAAGTAAACTGTCTCGTTGGTTCATTGTTCACATACAAAGCTGACCTTGGTCCCGTGGTTTGATCCCCAGGTCAGGTAGAATTCTTGGATTTTCCAATACCGAATTTCTAAGCTGCATCCCGGAGACTTAATTTCAGCCCTGTTGATAACAAGTCTCACCCCTTAACAAATCTTGTGAAACTGGAGGAATGTAGGTGTACAATAAACTGCTGCCTAGATCCTCGGGGAAATAAACGTTATATTATTTATGATCATGCATGACAGCTACCATTTAAACTATAGGGGTGTTTTCTGCCGGGTCAGCGGTTGTCCGAAAGGGTTACTGCTGCTTCGGAACACATAGGACTAAGGAAGGAACATGGATGTATTTTTGTCAGTAAGAGTCTGACACTCCTTCCGCTCCACCCACAGCGGGAGGAGTCATTCGATGACTTCCAATCCTTAAAAAGGGGTGTTTTTTTTAACAGTACATATAAACATGATAACAAGTCACAGTACATATCAATATCTTTCGTCACAAAACATATTTAATAGAAAAACCACATTTCCAGTCCACATACTCGTGGCTCGAATCATAACATCGCCAAATGGAGCCAATCTAATAATATATGTTATTCTTATTCGCTGAACAAAGAATAACATGTACAGGGAGGGAAATAATTTATCAATTCAATATCATTCGACATGTTTTTTATTATTTTTCTATTGAGTGGATCACTCACGGTTGGTTATTATTGGGAAGCCACGGAGATGGTTTAGAAGCTTGGGAATGTTTTTTTTTAATATACATACAACAAACTAGCGAGTCGCCCCAGATTTGCGTGGTTTTTACAACTTAACAAAACATCGAAATGTCTTTATTATATTATGTCAGTTTAATATTAATGTTTTATACGAATAAACCTTGAGTAATTTATCTAAATAATTATGAAATCCGCATTAAAATACGTTGCGTAATTTAACACGTAATTTAAACGAATTACGCACACGGAAGCGATTTAAAAAATAATACGTATAGATTGATAACGTACTTAGTCGTTTTATCACATGATTTTCATCACAATATTTAAGAAAAAATTGTAATTATATGATCATCGTACAATTAGCGTTAATCCACCGCTAGATAGGGGTTTTCTAAGCATTAGTTTTTTAGCAGTATGAATAATAAATAATCACAGTTCTTGTAATCAGACAGAAGGACGATACTGCTATCAATAGGTGATTACTAATTATTGTATTCGGAAATTCGGAACCCACGTAGAACGCTTCTAAAATCAGACCAAGTTTTTTAAATAAACATCCGAAATAATGACAAAAAAATCACTTTTAACCCTTTTGAACACTTTAGTGTACAACTGTACAAAGAGATGTACAGGATTTCTTTTCCTTTTAAGAATTATTACAATCTTAATGTCAGGGATTGCGCCCGCCAGCTGCTGTCTGCAATATTTTGTTAGTAGAAAGCCACCCATCCAACTTCTGGACTTTTTAAATGACGTCTGATACTGGGTCTGCTTTGTAGGTCACCTGTATTTACGATCATTTATGTAAGACTTTATCCTGACTTAGTAGTCAGTTTTTTTAAGTTAAAAAAAAAACAGTTTATTTAAGTTCAATGTATGGAACAGCTGATTTTTGTTTTCAACTTTCAGACTTGGTCCCCATAGTCAAATTTGTTCATTTTCATGAGTATTATATAAAAAAAAAGTATGTCCCTCGTTTAACCTAACATACTGTATAAATGCGAAAGTTTGGATGCATGTTTGTTACTCAATCACGCCCGAACGGCTGAGCGGATCTGGATGAAATTTGGCATAGGGATAGTTTATAACCTGGATAATTCCAGTGAGATCTTACTGATAACCCCGCGAGCGAAACCCACCCACCAAACTGTCAAATTTCTCCAAATGATTTTAGATCTTAAAGCTTTGACTTTTAAGTTCAAAATCGGTTGAGAAAATTTGACAGTTTGTGGTAACTTCACGTGTTGGCGACTGAACGTAAATTCATGGCACTTTTTCCCCAATAGTTCAAGGGCTCGCTTGTCCATTATTGAATTTCCTCCTACGGAGTATTACTGACTATTTACTGGGTCAATTAACGGTCTGACCACTGAGTAACCTACATTGGAACGGCTTTTACGACCGAAAGAAAAAGCAATCACATTCGTAAATAAATAAAATAGATAGGAAATACGAATGGTTTCTGTCTTGTGTGCAATTCCTGGCAGTAATTAGGACTTTTTAAATAGACGCAGTCTAGTTGCTAAGCGATTGGCTTTTGCGCTAAGGTTTCTTGTATCCCCCCTCTACCACCCACCTTTATATGTGATATAAGGTAAAAGCTACAGGTTAGACAGCGAAATTAAAATTTGCTTACGCTCTTACAATTTCCAGGTCAGTATCAGGATCTTCGTTTTTTTGCGTGTGGTTAGTGACTAACCTGGTGTCAGAGTTTTCATGCTGGGCTATAATCCATAACGCGGGCCCAGTGCGGGGTGGTAGATGTTACATGTCTTTGAATATTTAGTTCTAGGATATACCGGTTTCGGTTTCACGATGTTTTCCTTCACCGGTTTGAGAGCAGTGATGATGAAATTAAATACACATATAAAGTGCCTGCTTGTGTTCGAACTTACGACCTACAACTCGACAGCCGAGGCTGATACCTGTGAGCCCCCAAAAAAAAAAACAGTATTCCCGAACTGGGGACCCAACTCAAAACACGACAGTTGTGTATTTGAAAGGGTAGTCAATAACGTTACTTTTTATTAAATGTCAAAACACGGAATTTGTACGAGATTTCTATGAAATATAACAATGTGACGTCACAGATTTTTAGAATCAAATGGAATACTTATTAGCATTAAATGCAATTTTACAGTTATATCTTCTCATAATATTTAATTTCTGTACGGTGATGGAAGTTTTTAAGACGAGCGGTCCTTTTTCTACGTTATTTCATATTCTATTTTTGATCGTTTAAAATAGTCAGTTGCGTTTACGATTACTTCACCAATGGGAAAACCAATTGCTAGTTCGTTAAATATCAAAAATAGTAAAGTAGCTGGTGGGAATTATATAGCTGTTCAGTCTTCAGTATAAATGCTCAATCATATTTAATTGACATTCGTCTGTACAAACATACATAAAACAAAACAGGAATTCGAATCAACAAAGAGAATTAGTTGGGGAATTCCATGCGTAATAATAAATTCAACAGGCTGGGAATATGTGTAGTTATCAACGACTGTCGGCCTGATTTACTGCTAGGAAATTATTGAGTCGACTAATTGCGTAGGTACCTACTGGCAAACGTCTGACCGAATAAACGCTTTTATAAGAATAACTAGCTGACCCGACAGACGTTGGCCTGTCTTAACTATGATAGGTATCATAGGTAGGTACCCTACATACATACCTACCCAACCTACCTACCTACGTTACTTACATACCCACTATAACTAACCACTCTATACCAGTATTTCACATGGAGCGACTGCTTATCTGACCTCCACAACCCAGTCACTAACTGGGTAGTACAATACCCCTTGGTAAGACTGGCTGTCAGACTTTAGGGCTTCTGACGACGACTGTCAAAGATCCACGTATGACAGCCTGTAGCAACGGCTTAACATGCTTTCCGAGGCACGGGGGAGTCTCGAAATCTGAAGATGGTCAGCCATCCACAGACCAACCCCGGCAAGCGTGGCTTAACCTGATGGATCGATCCGTGCGGCTGTTATTACTTAGCCACCAGCTCCTCAACTATTTTCGAAGTCCGTACCCTAATTCCATTTATCAAAATTTCGATAATTATTATGGTAACTCGCGTGAGATTCTATGCGTGACTGAAACCAATCGAGTGAAAGAGAAAGCGCTATTTGATAGGAAATCCATAACGTAATTATAGGCAATTACCATACGACCAATAATAAAGTCCGTGATTGTTTGAACTATTGTTGTAATTGGAGCCATTAGGGGCTTTCGAGTCTATTGTTAAACTTATTTTTTGTATATCTTGTATTACGTTTATTTATTTTTTTAAATAAGTATATTATTAAAATAAGTATATTATTAAAATATTTATTAAAATGTATTCGGTCTGCTGGTGTCGGGAACAGGGTTTCAAAGCAAGTTGCTGGTGAATAATTCTAGCCAGTTGGCTATGTCTGCGCAAGTCTTCGCCGTAAGCCAAACGAGAACAACCAGAATATATTTAATGCATTTATTCATTAAGCCCTTATTTTAGACGTTTTAAATATTTTTATAAAAAAAAAAAATGTATATTTTTTATAATAGTAGCAGCACGTGTATGAATAACAAATGGACACCTCGCTTTATAAACCGAGGCGTCCATTTGTTATAACGGGAGTAAAAACCGCTTCAACAAAGCCAAAAGACACTTGTTATTCGTGTTACTGCGATAATTAAATCGATTAAAGATTAAGCTATGAGGAAACCCTACTGTGGCTTGAAAAGCACGTTCAGCTGTTCGTATTGGCTGACATTATCTGTAAAAGTCGTTACAGGTAGTCAGTACTTATCCCAAAAGTCTAAAAAACAATCTTACCAGGGGTATCGTGTTAACCAGAACTTGGGTTGTGGAGGTCAGATAGCCAGTCGCTCCATTTAAAATACTGGTATTTAACTGCATCCAGTTAGACTGGAAGCCGACCCCAACATATTATGTAGTTGGGAAAAGGCGAAGAATAATCTAGCTACTGACTTACCTTTCTCAAGTCAATTGAAAGGACAATGCGTCCTCTTGCCTTCTATTAACCAGATAAAACAATCGCGAATCGGTTTCCAAGCCTCCAAGTGGACTACTATACTATACTATAACAACATCCGTAACCATGGCAACGGTGATGCCGTCGCCATCATCAGGAATCCGGTGCACGCTCCTAATTTATTTGTTGCAATACTTCCTGCTACCAGACTTACTTTAAAACGTTCTTCGTGATGCCACTCGTAATGGCAGCTTTAACGATTCTCAAACGTGATCACAGATAATGATTGGACATCTAGAGATATACAATGTATATATCGTGCAGGCATGCATAATGTTATCTTTTGCATTTTGATGTATTCGTGATTGCGAGTTGCATGGGAATCTTGGATTAATTATAATAGGTCCGTTATTGACAGACAAGGGGGAGACCAGAGGAACGATGTATTATGTATTTAGTTTATTTTTTATTTCTTATTTTGACGGCTATTGCTAAGATCTATCGCTTTCTTTTTTTTTAATGGTGGCAAATCATCAAATGCCTCCTCCCGCTCTGGGTGAAGCGGACGGGTGTGTCAGACTCTTACTGACTATAACCCATCCATGTTCCTTTCTTAGGCCCTTCGTGTTCCGGGGCAGCGGTAACCCTTTCGGACAAACCCGCTGAGAACCAACACTGGGGCTCTGTCTCGCATAGGGTCGCAACGTTATCCTGAGCGATAGCCGTTGCGTAGATGTGACTGGTTCTTTATTGTTCTGTCTTTGCTTCATGTTTACCGCAAGTAAGCATATTTTCTTTGTTTCTTTCCATGACTACTAATACAGAAGTATGAAAGAAGAAGACATGTAGCGTCGTCCCCAAAATGAATGAATGAATGAATTAGTGCAAAAGAATGATGAGGATGATAGATGATTTTGACAGACGACTTACGGCCTAAAGTACTAGTATAAATGCTGGATAGATTATTGAACTGTTGCTATAAAAAAACATGAATTCAGATTCCTTACTCATCATCATTCTCCTGCTCTGATCCCAATTTATTTGGGGTCGGCGCATCATGTCTTTTTTTCCATACCTCTCTATTAGTCGTCATCTCGGTAGTCCCTCCCTTTCTAGCCATATCATCTTTCACACAATCCATCCATCGTTTCTTTTGTCTTCCTCTACTTGAATAGCCATTCACATTCTTACTCAAAACATTCCTGACAGCATTTTTCTCATTCCTCCGCACAACTAGACTGACTCTTTACTAAAATAATCAGCCTATAATGTTTCCAGCCACTGCTGGTACACAGGCCTCCTCTGATTGAGAGAGAATGGGCCGTAATCCACCACGCGGGCTCAGTGCGGGTTGGTGGATGTCACATGCTATTTACAGAAAGTAGAGCGCCTGCCTTTGAAATCATCCAATGACTGCTCCCGCTCTGGGTGGAGCGGAAGGGAGTGTCAGACTCTTACTGACTAACACCCTTCCATGTTCCTTCTGTAGCCCTTTATGTTTCGGAGTAGCGGTAACCCTTTCGGACAATCCCGCTTAAGAGCGCCTGCCTGGGTTGGAACCCACGACCTATTTCTTGTAAGTGGGCCAGTTACCACTGGTCCACCACTGCTCTCGACTCTTTACTACGACTAAATAATACCTGACGGAGAAGCCAGACTTGTGGTTTAAAACTGTGAACCCAGTCATTTTTACACGCTTTATATTAGCTTCACTTGTATGTATGTTTGTAACCGACTCATTTAGACGCGATTTTCACCCACTTTAAACGGCCAGATTTCGTTCAAACTTTGTAGATTTATCGAGGACCGATGACAATACATTAATTTGAATTAAAATTAGGAAATAAAAAATAGTTTTAAAAAACTAAAAAACACGCTTTTTATAGAAAACCGAACTAAAAAATAGAAAATAAATTTTACTTTTTAAAAAGCGTGAGGTGCATGGTGAATTTTATCTTAAAAAGTGTTTGTGGTGTAGGCACTGAGCACCATTGCATCAACAAGGCACACAAATTAAGATTAATTCTGTCACTTTAATAAAGTCTTCCACACAACCCTGTCGCGTCCAGGCCATCAGTACTGATACAATATTCAGAAGGTAGATTTATCGTTCTCACTGTGGGTTTGTCACGGCATATCGCAATTAGTGCCCCAAGCGACTCCAATTTAAGCTACAGTTTTAATTGCGATCCTTCGTAATTGGCGCTATAGATATTTTTGGAAGATTCGGCGCGAACTTGCGATTTGTTGCGGTGGAACTGGGTTAAGTGTATTTAGCTGGTGAGTTCGTTGTGCCAGTTCTTGTGCCCAGGTAAAGCGTTAGTAGGAAGTGGTGTTTTGGGGGATAGTCTCTTCTTGTCGCGGCTGTGAGGCACTCTCAGTTAATATGTAAAAAAAAATGTTTTTGTTATTTGTTTTTTGTGTGTCACCGACTGTGTCCAAATAAATGTTTTTCTTTCTTTCTGATTTTGACGTTCATAAAGTGCTGACTCTCAGTCTGGTTTTTATCTTCCTTTGAAATGACAATAGGTTATTATTATGTTACTATGTTGGTATTATAAATATGTTACCTTTATAAAAGCAAGTTTTCATGAAGTCACGATGTAATATTTACCTGTAACAAAAGAGAAAACTTATTAGTGATGTTACTCACACGTACATCATAATTAAAATCTATTTATTTAATCATTTAGGATCTCCAACAAAAGAAAAGATACATAAGACATGACACGTAAATAATGGGCAACATTTAAAAGATATCGCAAATATTTGTAGTATAACCAACCCATAATAAGATCACGAAACTACCTTTTGGAAGGGGCGACTAATCTCTTTTTCATGTTGACGTTCAATAGTGCCTTTCTTATGCCTATTTCAAATAAATGATTTGACTTTGACTTTCACCATTAAGTTTTTTCTTGACTTTGACTTTGACTTTCACCATTAAGTTTTTTCCTGTGGGAAAATTAGCAAAATATCAAAATAAAAATAAGTGTTTAATATTTATGATTTCCAACATAACGCATAGCGTGCGGCGTGCCTTATATGCCATAATTCGTAGAGTCTGTAATCGACCCAGATCCATTGCGCCCATGTTTTGTTTGAGACCGCAGCGTTTACGGTCAATGTATAGGTTTTTAAAATAAATAGTGGCGAAATGAATGAGGAATCCAATTGAATTTTACACAAATAATACGAGAATTGTGGACAGGTTTTGCAAGCGCAGTCGCGAATGTTGTTAAAGGATCTTATCTAACACGGAGGATCTTGTTTTAATACCAAGTTGGTGACCAATTACTTTAGCCGTTGCTGCCAAATACTGGCTAGCTACTAGCCAGCAACGCCATCCCCAGGACCACGAAATTTTGAACAATTCAAAAGGGTTTTTTATTCACTATGCAGTTTTGATATCAAAATTATTGTTGGATATGATAGATATGAGAAATGCAGGAAAAAGGCGGCATCGCTTGTGAGGAGAATTCGGGGGAGTAGCAATAACATCCTGAAAGTCCTGGCTGAGTATCCGAGAGCTCCTATACTGAGGCATCTCATGCGTAATCATTGTCTGCATGAATTGCCTCGTAAGTGCATGACTCACTAACTTGCCTAAATTTTTAACTAACCCTAGTGTGTTAAGCGGGATTGTCCGAAATGGTTACCGCTACCCTGGAACATAAAGGGCTAAAGAAGGAACATGGATGGGTTTTAGTCAGTCAAAGTCTGACACTCCCTTTCGCTCCACCCAGAGCGGGAGAAGTCATTGGATGATTTCCCACCCTCAAAAAAAAAACAAAAAAAAAGCTCTAGTGTGTAGGTTGTACTATCTATGGTGTGTACTAACAAAAATGGTTCCTTGTTGTCCCAAGTAAAGTAATTTATTATTATTTATATGAACATATGGACCGACAAAAAGGTATAACCGGCACATAGACTGCGGTTGTTAAATACTTTGTGGTACCGTTTGTTGCTACAGTAACTTTATAACATCTATGAGTAATAAAAAGTTGCTAACGGAAATATGAGAGATTCCAAAGCTATATTACAACCATGGAGCTATTCCATAATAGTTGTAATTTTAGCTCCATGTCCGGATAATAACTGGAGTTATCGACATAGCTTGCAGAGTAATCAAGATAAAGAAGCAGTGGAGGTGACGAGTCCTGGAGTGGAGGCCCCCCAGTTTTGTAGACCGGTGAACTTGAAAATTTGGCTGGGACAAACTAGATGCCGAAGGCAATATTCCTTTGTAATAAAGTTGAAAATCTATCTATCTAGTAGTAAAAAATGATTGGGTTAGCTTTATGTGCGGGCCTCTGTACAGAAATATGATCTAAACATAATACTCGCGTCAAAAAGGTCAATTCATCTAGAACACTAAAAGCTGAACTAATTTCACACAACAATAGCTGATGGTGAGAGTGTATACAGTTCATTTGTCGATTTCTGTTAGAAAGTTAGTCATTGCAGTCACTTCTGATGTCACGCGTCGCTCCATTGGGCTGACTTTCATCTGCCTTGAGGAAGTATCTATTGCAATGACTAGAAATATCAGAGAAAGTCATGCACTAGGAATCATTTTTCTCTTTTTTAAACGCTATGGACCGTTTTTCATCTACCTATTTTTTTTTATGATGGGAAAATGACACCTCCCGCTCTGCGCGGAGCGGAAGGGAGTGTCAGAAAATACTGACTAAAACCCATCCATGTTTCATCCTTAGCTGTTGTGTTCCGCTGGAACTCTTCGGACAATCCCGCTGTGTCGTGTACCTACCTTGGAGAAGTATCCTATGTAATGATTAGTACCGAGAGCACACGGTACGATTTTGGGTGAAAAACATTTTTTGTTCAACATAAATAACTAATAGTATTTAACTATTCAAATTTAAACCCATTAACAAAAAGAATAAAGACGTGTTAAATCTCTCTCAAGATTCATTGAAGTTTCTAATCAGAAAAAAAATAAGGCTCCCGTAGACAGGTGCGACTAATTTATTTATTTAATACTTTAAGCACTGAAATGTATAGAGGCGGACTTAATGCCATAGACATTTTCTACCAGTCAACCTTTGGGTGATGCAAAGATAAACAGCGGTAGGTGCATTATAAAACTAAGTGTAAATATTTATTTGCACTGTTTTCATAGAAATAGATCATGTCGCGTCGTGCCTTTCTACCTTTGAGTACGTGTCAGTAAATCATTGCTCAGTGTATTTTGTCGTGTCATGCTAGACAAATAGATACCTACCTATCTTTAATCTTACATACATCTATTAATAAAATGCTGGGTTCACATCCAGTTAGCTGAGATATTGATCTTGGTCTAATGGCTGTTTTATTGGGACATCATAAAATGGTGTACTAAACCCGTCAAGTTTTGAAGCACACTTAGATTATACTGCGATGTGTGACGAGGTCTTGAAGTAATACTTACCTAAATTTAGCTTTATGGAAATGGAAATCTATTCTAATAAGCGAAGGTTATTCATTCATTGATTAATAACGAAATCTCCAAAACTACTGGAGCTATGAAGATGAAATTTGGAATTTAGGAAACTCTCCCCGTAACGGAGTGAAATAGCGGGTGGCAGGTTGTATTAAAAATTTCAACGTTGTTACTGTAATAAAACTAGAAGATGTTAGCGCGTTCAAACACAAAAACCTATATGTGTTTGACCGCATGAAAGCGCTTATCTCTGGAACTAACAGCGGGATATAAAAAAATGTTTTGCATTTGATAGCCCAATTCTTGACAAAGGTTATAGTTTATTTACAGACGACTTACAGAAGATCGCGGGAAGGCCTTTTTTTTCATCATCAAATCATCCAATGACTGCTCCCGCTCTGGGTGGAGCGGAAGGGAGTGTCAGACTCTTACTGACTAAAACCCATCCATGTTCCTTCCGTAGCCCTTTATGTTCCGGGGTAGCGGTAACCCTTTCGGACGATCCGGCTTACCCGGCAGGCTTGGCCCTGAGGGGCCCCTTCATATGCTGACATCTCTTTGAGGCGCGCGTGGAACATATACGCGCCGTCCGGTACGGGTCTGGTGCTGGATTAGACTCATACAGACCAGGGAAGCATGGCACAAAAGAGAAAATGTGAACCTCTTTGTCCTGAGATGATGGTCTGGGTCATGACCATCATCTCACGTCAAAGAGGTTCAACCTGTGACACTTCACATCAATCCTGTTCAGTGACGTATTCTAAATATGTTTATCTTCATACCTCAATATTAAAACCACACACAGGCGCGTGAGACACCTGCGGAAGTGTTACGACTCATCTTTACGACTGCCAGTTAATATGGCGATAACATTATGATCATAAAGAACTTATGTAAGAACGGAATCATAATATCTTCGGACGAGATATGTTATTTTATATGATAACCTAAATTTTTTTTGGTCGCAAGCGAGATGTTAACTGGCAGCATTCGAGCATTCAAAATGATAGATTAATTTAAATAGGTTTTTATAAAAAGTTAGCTGATCCACGCAACTTCATCTACGACACCTAAAAGAGAGTGGTTTAGATATCTCCTAAGATGTTGATTGAAATCAAGTGATGTCAAGGACAATTTTCTTTACATTTTTATTTTTAATTTCTACAATCTAATACAATAACAACTTATACATACTTAAATTAAAAGACTATCTAACTAACTGTATATACAAATAAATACAACTTTACATTTAAATACTTGTGATTAATAACATATTTATTTGGATAAGGATTAATATTATGTTGATAAAACTCCGTCGCAAATAATATTAGTATAGATTTCAAATGCGGACTCTGTCAGTAGGCGTGCGGAACGGATGTCTACTTAAAGTAATAAATTTATTAGCGTCTGCCCCCGTGTTTTGACACTAGGTCTTTTGTTTTTTAGGTTTGGAAACCGTATACAATCATACAGGACACGAGCTCTCTCCCACTTCAGAGTAAAGACGCCTCTGGTACATTTGGAGCATGAGGTCTTTACTTTGAATCCCAGGTTGAGCAAAAAAAGTTAATTGGGTGTTTCTATTAAGTAGTTCTCAGTCACAGCCCGGAGTCACGGTGTCCTGTGCCCGATTGATGGCAATAGGCTGGCCCCCCATATAAGTGGGACTTACACTGTACATAACTGGTGAACTGTGAGTGTACTACAGGTACACCTCTGCCCAACCTTTCGGGATACAAGCCGTGATGTTAGGTATGCTACGTGTAAATAGTTAGCAGTAGAAAAGGCAATAAACAATAAAAAGAAGCAGCATTGCCATTCAACGTGGCAGCGCTGCCAGCCTTTTGGGCACATTTCCCACTGACAGCGATGGGGATGAATTTTTTGACGGCCTATGAGCTCTTTTCCTTATTTACCACTTGTACATAATGGATATATTTTTTAGTTTTAGGTTGTATATATTAATCATTGTTTTATTTTAAATTAAGTATGTATGTATAAGTTCATAAATTATCAATTATACTAAACTTGGTTCTAAAATATATCGAATTCGAGATTAAAAATATCAACAATAAGGAATCTCTCCACATATATCATAAGCTCGTTGTAGCTGTCAAAATAACTACAGTTCAAATAAAACTTTACGCTTATCGTCTCAGAAACTATTTTTAAGTGACTGAAAAGTGTAAACATGCACTGGGTAGTTTGATGCAAGACTATCTGACAGGTCGTTAGACATTCACCTGAAACTTGAATGTCGACGATTTTTGTCCTAGCGTTTTGCTTTTGCGTTTTGCCATCGCTTTGTTTGGCGTTCTGACATAAAGCTTACAGCATAATATTTTGTAACCATATTTTGACTTAAAAGAGTGGTTTCCTGCCCCTTCTTCTCTAAAGGTAACTCGTACGTTTTGGAACGGGAACTAGCTTCATCTTACTGACTGACCGGCCCCGTCACAATTCAAAAGTGCTTATAATTGTTTATTTGGAATAAATGCTTCGAGTTTGAGTTTTGTTTGAGTTAAAGTTGAGTTTAGTTTGAGTCGAATTTCGGTCGTGCTTGAGTCGATTTTCAGTCGTGTTTGAGTCGAGTTTTAGGCGACTTTAATCGAGTTTGAGTTAAATATATATTAAATAAATCACCGTGTGCCCTAACTTTAGTAAAATTTAACGTCCATTTTTCTACAGCACTTTCAGGTTTACAACGGCGGCTGTTACGGGCAGCCTATACAAAGTCGATAGTCCGTAAATTTAGTTTTATTACCGCTATCTACAACCCAACCGTTTACATATTTAGGATGTTCCGTACACAGTGACAACGTTGAAAGACCTGGGTGTTAGTAATCCAGTTTTAAAATGGCGCCCGAAACTCTTGAACATAGAAAATGTAACGGAGAATCGAAATTAGAATTTAGTTTGAATTGTGTGGTTAGTTTTATTTAAAATGATTTTAAAATTGCGCTAAGCGTAATTAGTCCCACTGCTGGGAAACAGGCCACTTCTTTGTGAATGCCCATACAAAAGGCCATAAACCACGCGGGCCCAGTGCGAGATGGATGGATGTCATGTCTTTGGATATTAGTTCTAGGATGTTTTCCTTCACCGTTTTGAGAGCAGTGGTGATTGAATTAAATTGCATTAATTAGCATACATTGCAAAATAATTCATAGTTTGAGGCATTTTTAGACACTTAGAAATAAAACTAATAAGTGTATGAAACTGGAAAGTCCTAAAATTAATTTAAAGAAAATCTGCCTATGACTAACTTGGGTCAATATTAGACATTCTTGGAGTTTGATATCAATATAATGTTTATTGTAGTCTGAATCAATATTGACTTCTTGAAATCAACAGATGGCAATATCGAAATTCACGCTCGTATTCCCCGAAGAGGTTAGGTAGAGAAGACCTATAGAATTTGAATATAAATATTTATTTAAGCAGAGAGACCTATACTTAGACATCAATTTAATAGATTCCCAATAATAATTATGAACTTCTTCGATATGGGTTTAATTAAAGCGGTACCCTGATCAAATAAAGTTGAGCATTCGTTCCTTCTTCGCCGCATTCCATCTCTATATATCTATCTCTATACCCAGCGCAAGAGATACGTTGTGAGTACGCTCACATTTTGAAGTAAGATCGTTTTTTTTTACTTAGCCTATACTGTCCCACTGGTGAGCAAAGGCCTCCTCAAATCCTTCCAAACATCTTACTCTTGAGCCACCTCGATCCATCCTTTCGTCGTTATAAAATCAAATTTTCGTCTTTTGGAAAAAAAAAATCATAATTTTCATTATTAAATTGCCTATCCATTAGTATAAGTAGCAAATCAAAATAATGGTTACTTTACGAGGAGATGCATGTTATAAATCATTATTTCTCATTTCTGTGGTTTCCTTATGGCGGGATTAATTAAACATTATGCTATTTTTAAAAAAAACTACCATTTTGGAGTCAAGATTATATAGAAATTTAATGTATTTTTTATTAGTTGGTATTTCTTTTCGAACTGAACAAAAAACGGCTACCGCTGCGTTGTGCACGGGGCACGTCTTAAGGGACAAGCGCCAGGTTACCCCGCGAATATTAGAGGTATCTGCATTTTTACAAAGACACACATGCATTATTTTAAGCAACATACTGAGGTTATACCAAGACAGAAAAGGGCTAAGTTTCGTGATCTCTTATATCATCCAGCTGGTCATAAAGATATCTATAAGAAAAATGTGTTCAATATGTGTATATTAATTTATAATACCCTGCCAAGCGAACTGAAATTGTTGCAAGGTAATGCTCATAAAATAAAATTATCAGAGTGGTTACAAAAAAAATGTTTCTACTGCATAAAATAATTTTTTACAACATAAAAATAAGTAATAATTATTTTTATGTTGATATGATTTAGAGTAAGTAATAATTAATGATTTATTGTAAATTAATGAATGACATTTTGTGTGTATATTGTAATGTAGTAATATTTTAATCTGTATAATTATTAGTTCACTAAAACAAAAATTTGCACGCTTGCTTGCAGGCAGAATACAATTACTTTTAGGCTTTAAGATCTTCCCTTGTATAATATGTATTATCTGGCAAATAAACAATTTGAATTTGAAATTTAAATCTACTTACCATTTTTGCAATTTGCAGGTCAGAGTCAGGTGGTATGTTGATCAAATAATATGATTCGCGGCCGTAGCAAGTATGTATTTACCGAATTATAATAATTAGAATCATCAATACAACTCTCCCAGTAAGAATTGGCCTCAAATGTCGTGATTTCATACGAACTCAGGAGGTAATTGATGATTTTAATTATGATAATTTTGTAAACCACCTCATGTATAGGATGCGAGGCCTCTAACACAGGGCCATTACGACATTATCCAAGAAATATAACTTTAATTCAAACTTAAATAATTATTATACCACGAAATACGTCTAAAATTAAATCACCATCATCCAACGTCTACTTCGAATAGTTACTAATTTATGTATGTTAACCCTCCGATGCGTGACAAGAAATTGATCAATCAAATAATGCTTAACCCTAGAACGCCCGTGGGGTGTAACTGATGGCAGACGTATATTACGTGATAACTTTATAAATATTTATTACAAGGGTTAACAAAAACTGTTATATTATGTTGTTCATAATATTTATACAAAATATTTACGTGTCATACCGAGCCTCCTGCGTGCCTCGGAAAGCACGCTAAGCCGTTGGTCCCAGCTGTCATTTGTGCATCTTTGACAGTCGTTACGGGCCGTCAGAAGCCCGCAAATCTGACAGCCAGTCTTACCAAGGGGTATCGTATTACCAAGTTATTGGGTTGTGGAGGTCAGATAGGCAGTCGCTCCAAGTAAAATACTGATATTCAGCTGCATCCGGCTAGACTGGAAGCCGACCCCAACATAGTTGGGAAAAGGCTCGGCAGACTGTGTTTTGTCTGGAATTTGTTAATAGCAGGCCGGAGTCGGATTTGTTCTCGGTTGAAGGCAATAGGCTCGTCTCCTATTACATTTAACTTAAACATAACTGGCGAAATATGGGTGTGGGTGTTAGTGTGAGTGTGGGTGTGTGTGGGTGGGTATTAGCTATCAATTTTCAATAAGAAGGAAAAAGAAAAGAAGAGAAGAAGAAGAGAAGGAGGAGAAGTTCATAAGAGCGAAGTTGAGATACTTATAAAACAAAATTAGTAAGACCACAGGAATACATTCAAAATACCACTATACAAAGTCGCGAAAGGTCAGCACTCTCAATTAGAGTCCATTCAACGACTGCGCGGCAATGCGATGAGTTGGATGAAAGCTAACGTTAATTGCACATTCAGTTAAAAATTGTGCTATTTTACAAGAGCTGTACAATAGCTCATTGTTCGGCCTCATTTACCACGGACTGGGCTAACAAGTTTGAAATTTTATTCCTGGTTGTCCTTGCTAGTTTTGGCGATGGTAGGTGGATCAGAGCCTTTTTTTTAAGGCTGAGAAATCATCCAATAACTTCTCCCGCTCTGGTTGGAGCGGAAGGGAGTGTCAGACTCTTACTGACTAAAACCCATCCATGTTCCGTCGTTAGCCCTTTATGTTCCGGGGTAGCGTTAACCCTTTCGGACAATCCCGCTTACCGTGGATCAGAGCCTTAACGAAATGATTGCCGAGAGACGGTAGGAGGAGCGATGGAAGACCCTCTGTCTGGACACACAGAAGATTGCGGGGAAGACTTGAATGAGACTCACACAGACCAGGAAAGCATGGCACAAAAGAGAATAGGAGTTAGGCAACCAAATGATGACGATGATGCCGTCATTTAATAAAGAGAAGAAGTCTGTGTCGGCTGTCTAAGCAAAGGAAAGATTATAGGCATATTACGGTATGCTATGTTACGTGATTCTATGCAATTCAGTTAATAAACATTCACTGTAAAACAAGAGCTGCCAAAGCTAACTGTGTTTTCTTTGCCAAATTACCAAGCTTGGCAGACGAATTGGCTGTTAGCAATTCTATGTAGAAAGATACGGTAACATTATGTCTGTATACTAGTTTCTGACCGCGACATCCGTCGAAGTCAAAGTCAAATAATTTATTTCAAATTATCACAAGTAAGGCACTTTTGAACGTCAAAATGAACAAGAAATAGAATTGATTCTAGTCGCCCCTTCCAAAAGGTAGTTTCGTGTGGAGAAGAATGGGCAAGAAACTCCACCGTTACTCTTTTAAAATGTTTTACAATGTTTTGTATACATGAATTATAACCGTCGACGTGGAAGTCAACAATACCATAAAACAATCACACTTAGCAATAGTGTAATTTTCTACAAATGAGGAATTTTACTAAGATTAAGTACCTCTAACAAACAAACAAATTAACCCGTTTAAAATATTAATTGGAATTAACTTTCAGAATGAGGGAAATGTCGTCATTATAGTTTTGAGTATGAATGCGGCTAGTTATAAAAGTAGAGCAAGACAAAACGATATAGTTAGCAAGGGAGTGACAACCAAAATAACTATTAATAAAGAAGTATGGAAGAAAAGATTTTGCACCGATCACAAATAAATTGTGATAAGGGCTGATGATGATGATGATTAGTGACGTAGACAGTCTATGACCAGCTAAGTCAAAGGCCCATGGGCAGCATAAAAACTCTGACACCAGATTAGTCACTAACCACACGAAGAAGAAAGAAGTCTGTGACCAAGGTTAGGAAAATTGGTTAAGTTCGTCCCGTCAATTTAATGATTTCTCATAAATCTATAACAAAGGCTACCAAATTACAATCAAACAGAATCATTGAAGGTTAACACGCAAGGGAATTCGAAGAAACGCCTGCAAAATCAAACGGTTACATCGGCGAGGGTTTTAGGAGCAAATACGAATATAGGAAATGTCAACATAGAACGATCCAATTGAACGAGGAATGGGAAGGCAAAGATTGAACGAAGAACGTAAGACCGTACTGAATGAATGACATTACCCGGACTTCACTTTCACGTATGCTGGAAGCTAACGATAAAAAGTAATTGCGATATATTGTGACTACGAGTATCATTACCAGCCTATAATGTTCTCACTGCTGGGACACAGAGCTCCTCTCTGCGAGAGAGAGTGGGCCATAATCTACCACGCGGGCCCAGTGCGGGTTAGTGTAGGCGGGATTGTCCGAGGTTACCGATACCCCGGAACATAAAGGGCTACGGAAGGAACATAGATGGGTTTAGTCAGTAAGAGTGGCACTCCTTTCCACTCCACCCAGAGCGGGAGAAGTCATTGGATGATAACCCACCCTCAAAAAAAAAAAGTGCGGTTTAGTGGATGTATACAACGTGGCGCTACAATGGTGATATTAATTTAACACACATATACGTTTTCACATTTTCATTTAATGAAGACATTATATTTCCATTAACAGTTATTTTATTATTTACGGGTTATTTAAAATTTTAGAAAATAGCATCTTAGAGCGACCTGTATTTAAAGAACTGTCGCGCAGCGATCATTTGCCGGGGTCACGGATCATAACATTCGCATCAATGAAATTAAAACGAATAAGCAATACTATTAGGATGAAACAACTGAAAAAGTAAGCGAATCGATTTTATTATTTAGTTTCTCACAATAATTTTTAAATTTTCTATTATTATCCTATCAATATTTAAATGATTAATGTGCACTAACCTTACCCGTGTGTTAAATTAATGTCACCATTGTAGCGCCACGTTGTATATTGTGACTAAAATACCTTTAAACTTAGTGTAAATTTAATGACTATATTATTGATGGCCCTATGTGACGGTAGAACATGAAGGATTCCAATAATAAAACATCCATGTACCCACGTTTCTAAACCAATCAATGATTTGATTCGATTTTTAGTTCGATACTTTTTAATAAGAAACGTGTTTTTAAACTACAAAGAGAACCTACAAAGACAAGACAAATTAATAATGGCAAGCGAAAAAACTCAACAGAAAGCTTCTTTTGTGGAAACTTAATTGCGCTTGAATGAATTATAAAAATGAATTTTTAATTTTACAAGAGTAATTATTGCAGTTAGCCAGGTGTCTTTGCAGATACCTACCTATAAGATTAAAAATATTAATTATAGAAGTTCTATACAGAGTTATTAGTTATACAATGTGTTAGGTTAAACGAGGCATTCCGTGAAGCACACCCAAACCTCGTATTTCGTGAAGCACACCCAAACGAAGCACACCCAGACGAAGCACACCTAAAGTATTCCACTTAGCACACCCGTAGGTGGGCTTCAAATAACGAGGGACATACTTCATAATACTAGTACAGATTTCATGAGAAAAACAAATTACATAATTACAATCAAAAGTCACACAAGCGATCAAAAACAAACTCATACCTACAAATTCTTCAGAATCATTCTCTCGTTTTCCGTCCAACTACACGAGCAAAACAAGCCCGGAACTCATAACTTCCTCAAAGGACAATTGTAACTCCGCTTACTTCACAAAAGTCGCGATAAACTCGCGTTTACGCTATTCAAACGTTCCGGATGGGCCAATTTCTGGCCGTCCGTTCGACAAACAGGCGACCTTAATTACGCGGGCCGTTGTAATCAATCAGCTGGGCCCGGTTTGTTGACAGTGGTCATATTTACCCCGCGCGCGGTCGACGGGTTAGATCTGATTTTACAAGCGTTCGGTCAACTTCGTGCGTTTTCGGATTATTTCGGGGATTGTTTGGTAGTTATTATAGGGTGTTACTATTTAGTGCGTGATTGAATATAACGTTACATATCATCATGCATGTAGGTAATCCCCGAAGGGTAAAGCGTGTACCTATAGTATACCTACATTTCTCCATGGAAGCGAATCTATTGCCATCAACTGGGCACATATCCAGAAAACCGGCTGCTACAATTCCAGATAGAACATAATATTAATAACATTTTGCCCGACCTAGGAATCGAACCGAAGCCCTCGTGGTCAGCAGTAGCGCTAACGAGGCAGTAATTTACTATTTAGTGCGTGATTTGAATGAGATTTCGATTTACATAATGTCGGTGTCAGGATTAAATATGGACAGTAGATTGTAATTGTGTTGTTATTGTTGTTGTTGTGTTCATCAGAGTCGTTATTAATTAATAGATAATGTGGTTTTGCGCACATATTTCTATTTAGGGTTGCCACGGATTTATATTGAATTTTAGTTTTGTTTTGTTTGGCAATAAGAAGATTTTCTAATTTTTGCTTTCTGACAGCTTGTAACGACTGTCAAAGATCTACGAATGACAGCCGGGACCAACAGCTGAATGTACCAGCGTCCTGCACATCAAGTTAAAAACAAAATTTCAAATTTTCTCAATCGATTTTAGACTTCACCATCAACGTTTTACGGTTTAAAATCATCTGGAGAAATTTGACAGTTAGGTTTAACTTTATGTGTTGGCGACCGTACTTTCCGGGATGAACAAGATCATAATGTTGCTATCGCAAAAGCTAATAAAAGTCTACCGCAGACTTTGTGCGTTATCTATATAATAGTATGTTTATGGCATAGATCATAAAACCAACTATGTAACAGATACATCAAAAGGCTATCTTAATATATTTTAATACATAATAATCTCGATGGTCTAGTGGTCGAAACGACTACTGTTGAGCATGAGTTCCTCAGGTCGAGCAAAGTGATATTTGTTTTTTAGCAGCCCGGAGTTTAGATTCGAGCCTTGTTGATGGCAATAGATTCGCCCCCTCAAAGTCAAAGTCAAATCATTTATTTCAAATAGGCACAAGTAAGGCACTTTTGAACGTCTATTACATGGGACTTCAAATAATATTTTTTGTAACCATATTTTGTTTAAAAGAGTGTCCATGGAGTTTCTTGCCCGTTCTTCTCCATAGGTACTACTGCTTTGGAATGGGTATCTAACTTCATTTTTCTGACTGACCGACCCTATGACAATTCAAAAGTGTCTGTAATTGGTTTATTTGAAACTAGCTTTTGACAGCGGCTTCGCCCGCGTGTACGTAAGAAATTATCCCACGGGAACCATACATTTTTCCGGGATAAAAAGTAGTTTATATGCTATTCCAGACTATAATCCATCTGTGTCCCAAGTTTCATTTAGATCCGTTATGCAGTTTTTGAGTTTATTCGTTACAAACATACTTACAAATCTTTCCTCTTTATAAGATTAGAAGTATAGATAAATACTTTGAGTTTGAGTTTGACCTCTGCCTAACCTTGCGGGATACATGCGTTATGGTATATAGAATAATGACTGAATCCAAATTTTGTAAACTTGCCCAATATCCGGAATGACGAACAGTTTAATTTGAGCGCGTGACGGGCCCCTGGCCCCGCTATCATGGCGATACATTGAGCCCCTAATGGCCGTTGTTTTGTATGAGTAGGCGCAATAATTTGAGCCTTCTAAATATATTGTTTTAGACATTGTTATATCCGTGAGGAGCTCGTGGCTAAGTAATAACAGCCGCACGGTTCGATCCATCAGGTTAAGCTACGCTTGCCGGGGTTGGTCCGTGGATGGGTGACCATCTGTACTTTACTTTACCGGGATTCCTCCGTGCCTGGAAAAGCTCGTTAAGGCGTTAGTGCCGGCTGTCATTTGTGCTTCTTTGACAGTTGTTACGGGTCGTCAGAAGCCCGAAAATCAGACAGTCAGTCTTACCAAGGGGGATCGTATTGCCCAGTTACTGGGTTGTGGAGGTCAGATAGGCAGTCGCTCCATGTAAAAAACTGGTTTTCAGCTGCATCCGGTTAGACTGGAAGCTGACCCCAACATAGTTGAGATAAGGCTAGGAAGGAGGGAAGGAACAAATAAATTCCATGATTTATATTTCTTATGGGTGGTACCTTTATAAAAGCAAGTTTCCACGAAGTCACGATGTAATATTTACCTGTAACAAAAGAGAAAACTTATTAGTGATATTACTTACAAGTACATATCATATTAATCTTCTTAGCTTAGCGTGTCGATGGGAATCTAAATGTACTCGGCCCAGAATTCGGCTACGTGTTTGGCGGCATCACTAGCGTCCATATTAATAATCTTATTATTTAATCATTTAGGATCTCCAATCCAAATTTTTTTCCCAACTAAAAAAAAATATATTTATTGTAGCATGTAAGCTTAGTATGAAAAGTAGGGTTTTGAAGTTTTTTTTTTTGGTGCTACGTGGAAAATGTCACACATTTGGCCGTATATTTTTAGTCTTCCTACAAAATGTGTGTGATTGTTAACTATCCCAAATAAAAATATATATTTTTTTAAGTTGAGCCTTTTCAAGTCAATGTAGTACGGTTTCGGTCTAGGCTAGGTGCACCCAATCCTATTTTGTTCGCGTGATATAAAATCCTATCTGTAAAATTTCAAAACGATCACGTCAGTAGTCTTAGCGTGAAATAGTAGATAATTGATAGACTGACCAAGTTACTTCAGAATGTATAATTGGTATTAAGTACGGAATTTTGGCAAAATCACTGACTTTTAACAAAATTACAATTAACAATGGTGGCCCAGTGAGCGATGAAGCAAAAAATCGTGAAGAAACTGCCATGTACAGAGGCCAGCACATCAAGTTACCACAATCTGTCAAATTTCTTTGATAGTATGTCAACTTTATTGCAAAGACATAAGGTTAATTTTAATTGAGAAAATTTGACAGTTATGGATAGCTTGATGTGCTGGCGTCTGTACTAGAACTAAAAATTCAAAGACATGCGACATCTACACTGTTAGGTTATGGTTAGGTTAAACGAGGGACATACTTTCAGATTGTATAACACTCATGAAAATCAACAACTTTGTCCACAGGAACAACTCTGCAATATGAAAAAAAAAATTCAGCTGTTACCATAAAATTTGACGAATTATGCGAACATAAATGTACTGAACAGCTGATTTTTGTTTCGTGATTTCAGGTGTAGTTCTATAGTCAAAGGTGTTCATTTTCATGAGTATAATAACCCCTGAAAGTATGTCCCTCTTTAACCTAACACACTGTATAACGGCCGACGTACCTTGGCAGTCGTGAAATTAGCTGTCTAGCTGCGCAATGGATCTTTAAAGAACAAATTGTCCACTGCGCAGCTGATCGGCTAGCTTCAGGACCGCCAAGATAAGTCGGCCGTACTGTACTAACTCGTACAGGGCCAGCGTGGTGGACTACTGCCCACTCTTGAAAAGAGAAGAGCCTGTATCCCAGCAGTGGGATCATTATAGGCTGATAGCTCGTGGCTAAGTAATAACAGCCGCACGGATAGATCCATCAGGTTAGGCTACGCTTGCTGGGGGCGTTCTGTGGATGGATGACCATCTTCAGATATCGAGACTCCTCCGTGCCTCGGAAAGCACGTAAATCCGTTGGTTCCGGTTGTCATTTGTGCTTCTTTGACAGTTGTTACGGGTCGTCAGAAGCCTGAAAATCTGACAGTCAGTATTACCAAGGGGTATCGTATTGCCTAGTTACTGGGTTGTGGAGGGCAGATAGGCAGTCGCTCCATGTAAAATACTGGTATTCATATGCTTTGATTATGCTATTAGCAATCTATTTTTTATGACGACACGGTTAGCGCAGTGGTTGAGCGATTGACTCATGCGTAGCGTGGGTTCGATTCCCAAACGGAACAAATATTTGTACGACCTATAAGTATTTGTTTCGGGTGGGTGTTTGTGTATCTATAAAATGTATGTGTCCAAGGATATTATATTATTATTATTAGCATTCTATTTTTGAACTAAGCCTATTAAAACAATTAGTAAAACATAATTTTAAAAAGCAGATAACCCATAAACAATTTCAAAAGCAACTCGGTTCAAGGCAATGACCTACGGGCTAATGTAAAAAAAAAAAACATTGACCTACGATACTGGAAGTGGTTCTGTTTTAATGACGCTCTAAATATAGAAAGAATAATATTTTTATAGCTGTTGTTACAATAGCCATGTGTTTCTTTGGTAAAAAATAACTTATTAAGAGGCAGTGGTATCAATTCTTTTTCGTTCGTATCTTCACATATTTAACTTTTATTTATGTTAAATGGGCATCATAACGACATCTGTTTATACATATAATTTTTATGATATTTTTTGTACAGTATTGATAAGTTTTGATTCAATTTAAATTAATGTTCATTAACTTAACAGCAAACCAAAATTGTGTCTTCCAGTGACCTGGCAAAGATCATTTTCTATAATATTCCTATAAACACATGTGGGATAGTATGGCAAAATAAACGAAAAGGAATACTTTATAACTGTTTTATTACTCTTAAACAAATTCAGCGTTGCACCGGTACGGTCGTAGATATTGTTTTCCGCCATTCCTTTCATTCATCCGATGCGTCCCGTTTTAACAAATACATATAAGCTGCGTTCATACTATAACATTTTATCACATACATACAATCTATTGTGTAATGTGTGTACCTATGTGTGCATGCGAGCAAATAAATAAATAAAATACCTTTTGCCAAACAACATGGTATCGAGGTTGAATGTTCAAGGTGCGCCAGACGGTGCACTTAAAAGTATAGCACCCTAAAGTAAAACTCCCCTACCCTATGATGCATTTATGATCGTAACTACATAATTGTGATAACTCTATGATGCTCTTTCCTCAATGTGATCTAAACAGGGGATCTCAGGTCTATTTATTTACGAAAAAGCTGTGCTTGTGACTTAGATTAGCTCCCAAATCATATTTTTGTGATTATAAACTGCTATCATCCATTTCAGTTATGTAGTTCAGCCGTAAAACAATAATACAAAGCAAATTCTCCTCTGCAATAATCTGGTTTAACTCAAAAAATCAGCTTTAGCTTTTCTTTTGCGCTGTGTATTTTAAATTAAAAAAAACATTTAGTGCAACAACTCATCGACAAATCACAAAATACTACTTTATCTCCCACATAATAAAGTTTGAAATTCAATAATAACTTTTCAAATTACGATATCAATCGAGTTCCTTCGACTTATTGACGTCATGGCTATGTTCTGTGACGTCAGCTCGCGTTGTCATTTCCATAAGCTGTACATCTGTGTGTTTTTAAAGCTTTTTATTAGTTTTCTTTCCTGTGAAACATGATGAGAGAACGAAAAGTTTTTTTTAAGTTTTGTAGTAAAAAACTTTGTACAGTCTTTTGCCAATTACTGTCGCTTTATTCTTGACGGTGTGTTGCCAGTCTGTTGTGAGCTTTTTCCTGAATGTTTCGGATCAGATGCACGCATTGTATTGTTATTTGCCCAGCAATGGGATAAAATGGCTTAACTTAAAAATAATATATAATTCACACTTAAAAGTGCTCTTAAAGGGCTAATTCTAATTCTAATTTTATTGATCCTGAATTCTAATTCTAGCCATTTTACAATAAAAAGTGTTGAGTTGACTTAGACAAATAGGTTTATTTTAATACGGAAAAACCTGTACCCTTATTGATGAAATCTGAACGATGTTGAGGGAGATTGCTAATCCGTTGCTGCATATGTTCGAAAAGTTGGTCTACCCAACAACGTAAATAACGCAATGAAAGTTGTTGAACTGTCAAAATAAAACACATTGCTACAGTTACTGTATTACGCACTAACACCGCTGATCTCCAGATCTGAGCAACTTGTATTAATAGTTAAAGAAAAAACAAGATTGTCAAACCCCTTATTAAAAAAGCCTTAAACACCGGAAGCTCACAAATACAAAACCAAAACATCAACCGTTTCTTTTCTTTATACATCTGTGTAAAGTTTTTAAAGTGTTTTATTGGTTATACTTCCTGTCTCGGTTAGATTGTTTTTTATGGCGACGAGTAATAAAGGAGCAGCCTGTGTATGAGGAAGTCTCTTTGTTTTAATTATAATTCGAGACCTTTATGAGGAATGGAGTTGGTTTTAATTACGTATTGGGTACTGGTGTTATAGTTAGAAGCATATTGTAGATAGATCAGAGAGGAAAGGGAGGATAAGATGGGTAGTCTTTAAGTTTAATATGATCTATACTAATATTATAAAGCTGAAGAGTTTGTTTGTTTGAACGCGCTAATCTCTGGAACTACTAGTCCGAATTGAAAAATTATTTTTGTGTTGGATAGTCCATTTATCGAGGAAGGCTATGTAACATCACGCTACGGCCAATAGGAGCCGAGTAGCGGGAGAAACCGTGCGGGAGCAGCTATGTGTAATTATTCAATAAAATATATTGCTATCTTTAATTTTATAATTCACTAGCTTCTGCCCGCGACTTCGTCCGCGGAAAATTTCTAGTTTTAACATTAAATATATCCTATGATACTCGGCAATACTGTAGGTTCCCATTAGTGAGAGAATTTTTGGAATCGGATCACAATTTCCAAAGTTTACCGAGGTGATCTTTTCTGCTCAACTTAGTCGCCTTTTACGACACCCTTTTTTTTTTTTTTAAGGCTGGGAAATCATCCAATGACTGCTCCCGCTCTGGGTGGAGCGGAAGGGAGTGTCAGACTCTTACTGACTAAAACCCATCCATGTTCCTTCCGTAGCCCTTTATGTTCCGGGGTAGCGGTAACCCTTTCGGACAATCCCGCTTACCCGGCAGGCTTGGCCCTGAGGGGCCCCTTCATATGCTGACATCTCTTTGAGGCGCGCGTGGAACATATACGCGCCGTCCGGCACGGGTCTGGTGCTGATCGGACGGTGAGTCACCCATTACTCACCGCCCGCAGGCCCGCGCCTACGGTGGCCGGGAGTCGTCACGTGGCTCCCGACGCCCGGAGCGTCTCCCGCGGCGGCTGGGACGGGAGGACCTTTCTCTCTGCCATCCCGCCACCTCCTTCGCGAGCGTGACTTTTTCGCAGAAGGAGGTGACTGCCTCCCACTCCCTCTCGCCCCGGACCATGGCTTGCACCAGGGCCGGGCGCGAGAGGTCGCCGCCGTCGATCGGCTCTATGAGGACACGGTGGTGCTCCGCCCAAGCGGGGCAGGTTTGCACCGTATGCTCTACCGTGTCCTCTGGGCGATCCTCGCAATGGTGACACCCGGGCGTTTCCTCCCGCCTGATGATGTGCAGGAACCTCCCAAAACATCCATGCCCGGTGAGGACCTGCGTCAGGCGGTAGGTGAGGGCGCCGTGACGCCTCTCTAGCCACTTCTCAAAGAGGGGCCTTACCGCCACTATCGTGGCGTGCCCTGCGCTGGGTTGCGACAGTCGCTGATTCCAGGCCGCCATGAGATCGCGCCGGAGGTCCGTCCGCTCCGCCGCAATTTGCTGCGGAAACGGAGTTTCCCCCCGGCTTAGTACCTCCGCGCGCCACTCGAACAGGCGCGCGAGGACTATCGCCTCCAGATCCCACGGCGGCAGTCCGGCAAGGAGGCTTGCCGCCTTGCCCGAGATCGTGCGGTACCCCCGGATAAGCCGTATGGCTACCACCTTTTGGGGCGCGTTCAGATAGTGGGCGGCTCGCCACCGCAGTGAACGCGCCCACACCGGGGCCCCGTATAGGGCCATGGCCCGCACGACTCCCGCGTAAAGCCTCCGGCAGGAGGCGTTTGGCCCCTCAAATTGGGTAAGAGCCGCTTGAAGGCGGCCCCAGTCCGTTCCAGCTTGGGGGCCAAACGTCGGAAATGCTCCACGAAATTCCATTGGCTGTCGAGGACCAGACCTAGGTATTTCATCATGGTCTCGACGCCGATGTGAACCCCTCCTACCGTAAGTTGGGATCCCGATGGTGGCCTATTCCGAGGTCCATGAAAGGACATGGCCTCGGATTTGTGCAATGCCACCTCGAGACCCAACTGCCGGATCCTCTCAATGACTGTCGCAACCCCACGTGTCATCGCGTCGGCCGCCGCCTGATGCGACCTCCCCTGCGCCAGGACCAGCGTGTCGTCAGCGTAGCAAACTACGCTGACGCCGTCAGGGAGGTGGTTCCGCAGCACCCAGTCGTAACCGATGTCCCACAGGAGCGGCCCCAGAAACGATCCCTGTGGGACACCGCACGACATCTCTCGCCGGTTCCATTCCCCATCACGACCGGGGTAGATGACGGTTTACGACACCCTGCCTCGCATTGTAAAGGTGCAAATGCATTATGTATTTTTAACCCAACACGGATAATAATAAAATTATCTTACTACTATTATAAATGTGAAAGTTTGGATGGATGGATGGATGTTTGTTACTCAATCACGCCAAAACGGCTGAACGGATCTGGATGTTTGGCACAGAGATAGATTATAGTCTGGAATAACACAAAGGCTAATTTTTATCACGGAAAAACGTACCCGTTCCCGTGGGATAATTTCCAACAACCACGCGGGCGAAGCCGCTGGCAAAAGATATTACACTACCTATATACAAAATACAAACCATCATTTAAAAATGTTAACGTTAAAAATATAAAATTTAAGTGAGGAACCTATTTAATTTAAAGCTTCTCTAAAACGATAAAACGTCCGCACAAAGCACGTAGGAAGTAGGAATGATAGTTGAGCTCGGCAAATGTTTTAGCATTGTGCGTTTAGTAATTTTATATTATCTCGGAAAATATATGACCAATTGACATACTGTAGAGGGCAAATCTTATCTTTGTGATGTCCTTGTGATCATAAAATAATTTAATTTGATAAGAATTGATATTTTGTTGTTTAAATAATCATCCAAACAGAAGTAAGTCGAAAAAATACTTTTTTAAAACATAAAACGAAATATAAAAGCTAAAATACAAAAGATAGAAATGTGGTGTCGCGGACTTTTTTGTAGAAATAATTAAGGCGAACCGGGTTGCCATACATTGCTTTCAATTTTAAACAACTGTTTAGGCAGCGCATGCAAATAATTCTGTTTTCGGAGGTATTTCTTTCCGACTTGCTAGACGAAAAATGCAATAGCTCGGCTAATTATGTATGATATAAATATAATTTATAGCCTATAGCACTCAGGAATAATGTAGCTTTCTATCAGTGAAAAAATTATTGAAATTGGATCATTAGTTCCGGAGATTACCCCCTACATACAAACTTACAAACATACAAACTTACAAACATACAAACTTACAAATTTTACCTCTTTATAATATTATATAGTATAGATGTATACAAAACATTTTAAAAGAGTAACGGTGGAGTTTCTTGCCCATTCTCCTCAATACAAAACTACCGTTTCGAAGAGGCAACTAGAATCTACCTATAGCCTAGCCTTCCTCGATAAATAATAATAAATAATAATAATAATATCCTTGGACATTTCACACAGCGCCATATCGTCCCAAGCTAAGCAACCTAATGCTTGTGTTATGGTAACGAGATGGCTGATAAACATATGTAAATACATACATATTATAGATAGAAAAACACCCAGATCCGTAACAAATACTTGCAGGTCGTACAAATATTTGTTCCGTGCGGGAATCGAACCTGCGACATGCTGCGCAGCAGTCAATCGCTCAACCGCTGCGCCAACCTTGTCGTCAAATGGACTATCCAACACAAAAATAATTTTTCAATTCGGACAAGTAGTTCCAGAGATTAGCGCGTTCAAACAAACAAACTCTTCTGCTTTATAATATGTATTAGTATTAGTATAAATTGCAAGAAATATTTTAACACTGATCCGCTGTCTCGATTAGGGCCGTGGTTTATCGATACGGATCACTGGTTCAAATCACCATCGATCGTCGTTTAATTGGATTTTGGCTGAGGAAAAACAGATATCAATGGAATGCCATCCGGGTCCAAACCAACAGTAGTAATTGAATAATAGGTACATGTTGAGATAGGACGCCCGGAGTTCGGATTTATGTCCCGTTGATGGCAATAGGCTCGCCCCCTATTACATGGGACTTAAACACTGGCAAAATGTGGGTGATACTTTACACTTCTACCCAAGCGGGATTGTCTAGCTAAGCGGGATTGTCCGAAAGGGTTACCGCTACCCTGGAATATAAAGGGCTAAGGAACACTGATGGGTTTTAGTCAGTAAAAGTCTAGTTTTGCTGTATGTATTGTTTTACGCTTTCAATATTTATGTTTAATTTTGGCTTTGGCGATTTATTGTTTTTGTTGGCAGTACTGTGTTGTTCACAGACTTTTTTTTTAAATTATTCTGTAAACTATAAGTGAAAACTTGTAATTGGCTGTCAGTTTTTTTTTCAATTTCTTATTCTGTTTTGTTTAGCTGTAAGTTTTCCAAAGGAAATAAATAAAAGTCTGACACTCCCTTCTGCTCCACCCAGAGTGGGGGAAGTCATTGGATGATTTCCCACACTCAAAAAAAAACCCTTCGGCTAATACTCAGAGACGTGATGCTATGACATGAGTTAATAAAGGACATATAAAATGCATGTCGTTTTCTGACAATGTTATCCTGCACCGTTTTGAGGTGATGCCACAAAGTAAAGTGCCAGTTTAGGGTCGAATCTACGACCTATAACTCGTAAGTCGCAACTATTACTATTGGGCCACCACGCCCACCACTACTCTAGTTTTTGACGTACAAAAGTGCCTTTCTTGTGCCTATTTGAAATAAATTTTTGACGTATAAAAGTGCCTTTCTTGTGCCTATTTGAAATAAATTATTTGACTTTGACTTTCTCACATAATAATATGTAGAATAAAAGCTTGTTATGAAAAGTGTATTTACAAAAAATATAGCTACAGTATACATACGACTGACGAATGTAACCCAATTACATGTAAATGCGTCGGTATGCGACATCCGGCGTCCTTTATTTGACGTGTAATGTGCCACAATTTGACGTTGTTTACGTTCATATCATAGCGTCATCGTTCACACATTGTGGTTTGGGGAAAGTGGTAAGAGGTAGCGGGGAAGTTGACCAAATATCCTATTTAGGCTTACTTATACTATGTTACTTATATTACGTAGGTCGGAGGAGCTCGTGGCTAAGTAACAGCCACACAGGTCGATCTTCCAGGTTAAGCTACGCTTGTCTGGGTTGGTCGTGGATGGGTGGCCATCTTCACATACCGAGACTCCTTCGTGCCTCGGAAAGCACGTCAAGCCGTTGGTCCCAGCTGTCATTTGTGCATCTTTGACAGTCGATACGGGTCGTCAGACGCTCGAAAATCTGACAGCCAATCTTACTATGGGGTATCGTATTACCCAGTGACTGGGTTGTGGAGGTCAGATAGGCAGTCGTTCCATGTAAAATACTGGTATTCAGCTGTATCCGATTAGACTCGAAGCCGACCCCAACATAGTTGGGCAAAGGCTCGGCAGATTGATTTTTAATATTAAGTTTAACTACCATTGTTATATGTGTTTTTCTTTTCACATTTTATGGTGTAGTACAGGGTGGCGCAATAGAACGTGCATTTTAAAAATAATTATTAAAAAATAAATACAAAAGGTATAGTTAAAATAAAACTAAGCAATTACTAAGTGATAACTGAAGTTTATTTTTTAAAAATAACATCATCTAAATGATGACCCTCTCTACGTTGGCACTCCTCTAACCGCAAACGGAAATTACCGAAAACTTTCTTAAGTAGTGCTGGTGTGATTGCTGCCATTTCACCACGAATATTCTCCTTGAGCTGACTGATGTTTCTCGGAGTATTGGTGTAGACTTTGTTTTTGAGGTATCCCCACAAAAAAAAGTCAGGAGGCGTCAAATCTGGACTGCGCGGAGGCCATGGGATATCACCTCTTTTCGAAATCAGTTTGCCAGGGAACATCTGCTTCACAACCGCCATGGAGTCATTTGATGTGTGACTGGTAGCTCCGTCTTGTTGGAACCAAGTCCTAGAGTTCATTATTCTTGAATTTTGAAGTTCTAGGGCCAAAAAACCTTCCAACATCGCAACATAGCGTTCGGTATTAACAGTGATGTTTTGCCCCCGTGCGTTTTCAAAAAAATAAGGACCAATTATTCCTTTGGCAGAGATTGCGGCCCAAACTGTCACTTTAGGGCTATGTAACGGTTTTTGATGTTTGAGTCTGGGATTTTCACTATTCCAATAACGACAATTTTGGCGGTTTACGAACCCATTCATATGAAAATGTGCCTCATCAGAGAAAAGGATGTTTTCAAAATTTGAAAACCGATTGAGCATTTCATTAGCAAATGTGAGCCGTGCTATGAAGTCAGAGTCTTTCAATTCTTGAGTTAATTGCAGCTTGTATGGATGCAGTTTAAGATCCAAGTTTAAAATTCGTTGCAAACTTCGTCGCGATATGTTTAGGACAGACGATCTCTTGCGAGTAGACATTTGTGGATCTTCTCGTACCGACTGCTTAACACTCTCAATATTGTCTTCGGTCCTAGATGTGCGTGGACGACCTTTTGCGTGTGGTTTAAACGTCGATCCAGTCTCTTCAAAACGCTTTATCCAGATTTTAATTAAATTAGCACTCGGAGCCTCCCTAATTTGCCGTACACCATACTCAGAACAAAATAGTCGCCTGACAACTACGTACGAACGAGAGTTTTCGTAAAATGCGCGCACGCAAAAAGCGCGACGCTTCCCGTCGAAGTGACTCATAGTGACTAAAACTTCATGAACTGCGCTACCCAACGATATCGGTCTCCCCCCGCCCACGCCCCTTCTACCCCGCAAAAAAAGATGATGCAATATGCACGTTCTATTGCGCCACCCTGTATTTTTATTCTGGGTGCATCGTTATCACATATAATTTTATAATTCATGTATACAAAACATTTTAAAAGAGTAACGATGGAGTTACTTGCCCGTTCTTCTCCATATCAAATCAAATCAAATCGTTTATTTGCGAGAAATTTTAAATAGGAAGATCTTACAGCTTAAGAGTCACTGTATTCTTATTCTGCCTGCAAGCAAGTGTGCAAAATTTTAAAATATTAATGTCCATATTAAGGATCCATTATTTTCCATTATTATTACCTTTTGGAAGGGGCGACTATAGAATCAATTCTATTTCTTGTTCATGTTGACATTCAAGTGTCTTTCTTGTACCTATTTGAAATAAAGAATTTAACTTTAACTTTGACTTTGACTTAGGTAGTCTTAATTAAATCACTTGCTTGTCAAAGATGCATAATAAATGACAGCCGGGACCATCTGCTTAACGTGCTTTCCGAGACACGTAGGAGTCTATTTAAAAGTTATATTTAAATTCTGGTCGCTGTTTCTCGCACCTTGAACCACTACCACGCTAACCCTCAATTTTTTCGTCCACAACGTATATCAAGGATCAACACAATGTCACCACAGTTGGCTTATTTTTTGAAACTCCGCGGTTTGTTGTACCGAAGTAGGTAGGTACTTTAACACGGCTAGCGATAGGAGTTGACTGGTAGCCATCGTCACGTAAGCAAAAAGCGTTATGCCGACCATGCCACTTTCTCTCTCTCTCCCGGAGAACGTTTAAATTTCGTCAAAATAAAAATCCAAGATGGACAACTTTTACTATGGGGTGCCCCTTAAAGTCGCGAAAAAAATATGAGCAGTTCCATACATTTATGCACACGTGACTTAATAAAATGTATGGCACTGCTCATATTTTTTTCGCGTTTTCAGGGTTCACCCCGTAATAAAAGTTAACGGAAAGTATGCTCCCACGAAATTCTTAAAGTAAATTTTAACACCTCATAAAGATATCTTAAAAATTGAATTTCTCGTATGTATTTAATGACAAATTAAAAGACACCATGGATATTGGGAAATTCATGATAACAAGAAGAAATACGTTTGTAGCTTGGCGTGGAGGGCGCGTGCATTTATTCTCTGGCTAATTCATCTAAAAGGCATAACAAGCACAAACTGCACCTTCAATATAAACGCTTAATACCTAGCTACCTTACTCCACAAGAACTGGGTCCATCTGTTTCTGAACAGACGGCTAATTGTTAATCCTCAGCTTCAGACTAAGCTAATTTGTACGGAACTTCATAGTAAATGGCCACTTGGAACTGTTTGGTTTGATATTGATAACGAGTTTACTTGCAGTCGGTAGTATTTCAGCTCCAAGTACAGCTTATGTTGCATCATCGACGAAGCTACTAAAAATAACTTGAAAAGAACTTAAAATGGAATGTCTCTAGTACCCAAACTGTCAAATTTTCCCAATTGAACATGAACCTTATGCTATTGTTATAAAGTTGAAATCTATAAAAGAAATTTGACAGCTTGAGGTGCTGGCATCTGCAAAATGGTGGTATGCACACGACGCGATATTCTATAGCTTTTTCAAGTACTACTTTCTGTACACGACTTTGTCCGCGTAAAATTTCGACCGCCGGCGCCGTCCCACGGCGTCGCATCACATCGTCCGCCCGCGCAGTTACCTACTTCATTTTCTGAATGACTATTATTATTATTATTATAGTCGGTTCCAAAAGTATATAATGAAAGTGTAAACATACACTGTTTACGTTAAATTCTTACGCAATCATTCAGTAAAAGGATTTAGTAAAACATCAACTATATTCAGAAGGTTTCAACCTTATATCTTACCTGTTTTACCACTTTTTCGCTAACTCTGAGACTGTTTTCTTGTAAAAGCTAACATTGAACCATAATATTTCTCCAGTAGTTAAACTTCCAAAGGATTAACATTTACGTCTGTTGTTCTTTTAAAACCGTTTCAGAGTGAACTATTATGAAAATATTGAGGTGCAGTACCTCAATATTTTCATAATAGTTCACTATCTTGAGTTAACGCTGTAGGAATTATGGATAAATCTGTTGGTTGCTGTTTCATGTGGTTGGTTCGCACGATTTTCAGTGCACACAACTTTTCAGTCACCGGTGTCACTTTCAGAATTCCTCTCATATACAACACACAACAAGTGCAGTAGGTTTTAAGATTGTTTGTTTTAAAATATGTATTAGTTTATTGTTATGAATATAAATGATAACTATATAAACAAATATACTCATTCCTAATTCTATCCATTCGCGTAACACCACAAAACACTAATTAACATTACCCACCAAATTAAAATCGTTAATTTTTATGACCACTAACTCCCGGAAGGAAAGATGAAACAAATGACGCAATAATTAACAAAACATTGTCTACCGGTTTCGTGAAAATCATAAAATGAAATCATTCCAAAGAGTCCAAATAAAATGGTTGATAAAGGCTAAGGTAGGAATTGAATATTACGCCAAAGAAATGAGGGTATCCAAGAAAAAAAAACTCCGACAAAAATTAATTAAAAGGGATAGGCAGGAAGTGCGGGGATTAAAAAAAAGAGGCCAGAAATGTATTAATAAAGATTTCCTTTTTTTAAGAAAATAATTTTTCTGGAGCGGATAATTTTTTTAATTAAATTATTACGTTTTACTCAGTGAGATTTGAAGATATTTCGTTACATCTCTGTTAATTAGTACATATAATAAAATAGTAACGAAGTCAAGACAGTACATTGAATATTTAAAAAAAAAGTAATTGCTACGAGTGTACGATCCAGAAGCTGAAAATATAGTTAACTATACTCCGTTTATTATAACATTAGAAAAATAACGGCTAAATAACGACAGTTATTGTATAATATTGTTGACATAACTGCACTCCGCAGTTGTTTTTTTGGTGTTAATGAAAATGGTTAATAGATAACATTGCTTCGTATGTAACGTGAAATAACGGAGTTTAATATGCGTCTATATAGAAATAACGAAAGGGTGATAACCGTTATTTGTCTAATGTTGTATCGAACAGAGTATTAATGTTTTTTTTGTTGTCAGTAAGTTTAGATGTATGTTCCAGATTGGCGCAAAAACTACTGAACGGGTTGGGATGAAATATGGCTCATAGACATTTTATACCCTGGGTTAATACATAGGATATTTTTCAAGCCGGTAATACAGTTCCGAAGGATGTTTTTCGAGTTTAGCGCCAGGTATAGCCAGTTTTAACAAACAACTCTTCAGCTTTATTGTTAATACACATTATATAGACATAAAAAAGGAAATACTTTAGTGCCCTTTACTAAAATAACAAAAAAAACACTCAGGACAAAACAAACATTAAAAGGCGCCAAAGCTCTACAAATAGACTTTTCAATAAAGTCTCAAAAATAATGTCAAACAACGTTATTTCCGCTGAAACGTCCGAAAGACTTCCCTGAACACAAAATAATCTTTAAGGATACAAAAGGCTTTGTTGCCTAGCATAAAAGTAAAGCCATCGTCACCGAAAAATGACAGAATGCCTATAAAGCGACGCCATTGTCAATATACTACATTATAATTAGTAACGTTTTATCATTTAAGTGCCACAATAAAATTTAAAGGCAGACGGTGAATTGCGCAACGCGCATATTGTTTTTAAGAGCCAATTTCACCAATAAAACTGAATGCGATTAACACATGGTCATCTAAGCCGCGTTCAAGACCTGTCAGTATCAATATTCCTCAGAAAACTTCTTCTTCTTAGCGAGTCGATAGTTAAGCGGGATTGTCCGAAAGGGTTACCGCTATCCCGGAACATAAAGGGCTAAGGAAGGAACATGGATGGGTTTTAGTCAGTAAGAGTCTGACACTCCCTTCCGCTCCAACCAGAGCGGGAGGGGTCATTAATGATTCCCATCCTCAAAAAAAAGCGTGTCGATAGCATAAATAATACTTACATAATATACATTTTTTTGGTGCCTGCGTCAGTGAACGGTATTCGCGTTGCTGAATTTTGGACCAAACAAATAATGACACTGACAGTTGACAGCCGCCACATAACGGCTGTCAGTAAAATGATGGCAGCGCGGATTTGTATTCACTGTGTCAAAAAATACTCGCTAGGTAAAGATAACAACTTCTTGCGAATGCCACCAATGAAACTGATCTCAATCAGCATATAAACTCCGTTTAAGAGCTGTCAGTTTCATTCGCATTTTCTATAGCATATTGAAGTGACAGGTCTTGAGCGTGGTTAAGTAAGATGTAGTCGCGTTCAATTTAATTGGTGAAATTGGCACTTACTTTTCTATATAATATACCGTTTCAGTTAATTTCTGCCGATATGAAATAAAGTCAAAGTCAAATTTATTTCAAATAGGCACAAGAAAGGCACTTTTGAACGTCAACATGAACAAGAAATAGAATAGATTCTAGTCGCCCCCTCTTTCGACTTTTATAGTATCGATGTTGATGGCTAATCTACTTGGGAAATCGTCATAACATCAATACATAGTAATTATAATTATAACAAACCTGTTTTTGTCTCAGTTAAAAGAAAGGAAAATAATGTTATAGGCTTCAGTGATCTCGAATCCGTGTGCACCACTGCAGCAATGGCTCGCGAGAGAAGTTTTCCAACACAGCTGTGCAAGTTCGCACGGATTTGGTTTTCTGTGCCCCCTTACATTGTGGCGGCCATCTTTTATCAACATCAACGCTATAGTTGGAAGATTATGTTTATTAATTAATTTGGTAATTTCGGTGAAACGGAGCAACGATATTGCTGTAGGCTGGTTTCTGGTGGATACATATTTGCCGTCTAGATTTGTTTAGGTTCTGCTTTATTCTTGTGGATTTGCTTCTTGCTATTTGGTTCATTGATAAGAATATATTTTTTTTATTTGATGGTGGGAAATCATCAAATGACTCCTCCCGCTGTGGGTGGACCGGAAGGGAGTGTCAGACTCTCACTGACTATAACTTATCCATGTTCCTTCCTTAACCCTTTATGTTCCAGGGTAGCGTCACCATTTGGACAATCCCACTGACCTCATAGCGCACCCTGGGCACTTAGCACTGCTGTCAAACCTACAGGTAAACCGTTGGCTGGCATTCATGGATCTTTGACAGTCGTTACAGGTATCAGAAGCCTGAAAGTTCAGGGTTCTTCCACAACCGGGTTGCAGAGAGGCAGTTGCTCCATGTAAAGTACTAGTAGTCAACTGCAACCGATTAGACTGGAACCTGGCCCCAACATAGTTGGGAAAAGGCTGGGCAGACTGATATTGACGGACATGCAGACTACAAAAAATACAATTAAGATAATATTGTTTAATTAAATAATAATTTTAAGTTGGTATATTATCATTATATGTATAGTTTGATCAAAGCAGAAAGTCTTTAAAATATAATACGTTTCGTTTACATTAACAAGTTTTGTTAAAAAAATTATCTATTCTTTTGTTTCAGGATTCTAGGAACATTATGATTTTGTTGAACTGTTCAGTTAAAACAACAGACTACATATATTGATCAAGTTGTTCAAACAGATGTTTTTACCCATTTACTTAATATAGGTACTTAGTTTTTGTTTCTGATTGAAATCTTCTTTCTTACAGATAATAACGAGAAATCGATATTACTATATTCGCTTTGCTAGAATTATAGAGAGATTTACACTACTAACCAACAACTAAGAAGTAACTTATGATAAGCATTTAGCAAATAAAACTATTGACTTTTTAGATATCGCATTAAATTGAGGTAAAAAACGATAACATGGCGCGCCCCTCCAAATTACGGTTTCAATGTAGTTACATCCGCACGAAAGAGCTTGTATGTAGTTGTAAGTATTCGTCTTCAGTAGCAGGCCGGCAGCGACATGCGTTGTGAGTCTTGGTGGCGCTTTGTAATTACTTTAACAAATACTTTCTAAATCTAAAAGTCGGACGCGACTTTATCGTACCAAAAATATGTGTAGGTGAAACATAAGTACCCAAAATTTGCCTAACGTTTTCCCAACTATGTTTGGGTCGGCTTCCAGTCTAACCGAATGCAGCTGGGTACCAGTATTTTACATGGAGCGACTGCTTATCTGACCTCCACAACCAAGTAACTGGATAATACGATACCCCTTGGTAAGACTGGCTGTCAGATTTCCGGGCTTTTGACGACCCGTAACGACTGTCAAAGATGCACAAATGACAGCCGGGACCAACGGCTTAACGTGTTTTCCGAGTCACGGAGGAGTCTCGGTATGTAAAGATGGTTACGGTTACCCCGGCAAGCGTAGCTTAACCTGATGGATCGACCTGTGCGGCCCTTATTACTTAGCCACGAGCGCCTCACACAGTCATTGAACGCGAATCTAAAAGTCAAACACGACTAAAAATATGTGTAGGTGTATAGCAACTACCCGACACGATTAAAACATAATATTTTTACTACCCTCTTCAGAAATAGCAACACAATCCGCGATAAGGGCGGGAACGTTCATAAATAAAGATAGAAAAGGGGAAAAACAGAGATATGCATATGAGGGTGAATACAAATCAGTTCGGGATTGTCGGACAACTCAAGCTTATGGGGACATATTTAGTATAGTGATGTAAACGGATATGAAAAAAAAAAAAAAATATTGTGTTAAATCTCAAAAATTTACATTCTTTCATATAAAACCAAGGAATTATAAGAACTTGGCAGACAATTCACATGAATGATGATGACAAAGTGCTAACATCCAAATTATTATAATTATCATCTTTACGGGGAGACGACTTTGGTGACGTTACATATACAGAGTTGATACGACAGAGGGGCTTTCCTTTAAACAGCTTATACTAGGAACCATTTTCAAAGTCTGTACCAAAAATGAATTAAATAGGAGCAGTAGTTTAGTCGCAAATGATTTTTTCAGTTTTTGCCCCGTTTGAACACGATGTATCTTTCCTAACAGCGCTCCAACGCGCGCGCGTCGGTGCCGCTTTGTTACAAGGTCAGTTTTTATTTACAAAGGATTTTACTCTGATTTGTAAGCTATTTAAGTAGTTTGTTTGAAAAAATAAAAACCTCATTTTTGGTGCTTTTTATTTTTATACCGTACCGAGTTAATACTAAACACGTATAGTATACGTAGTGTCATTTAATGCCCCTCTGTCATATCAACTCTGTATAATGTGGTTCCTTTTTTATTTTTTTTAGGGTGGGAATCATCAAATGGCTGCCGCTCTAGGTGGGAAGGGAGTGTCAGACTCTTACTGGACCTTCCGCTCCACCCAGAGCGGGAGGGATTGACATTAGATGATTTCTCACCCTCAAAAAGGATAACAGTGAAACCATCTTGCTAACCAACCGATTCTTTTACCACATTATGAGTTGTTTTTTTATGTCTTTTCAAGGTCTCCCTGTTGTGTAAGAAATGCGTAAAAATGGAAATGTTTAGACTTTTGAAGTGGCCATGACCTCTGCGTTTGTTTCGTCATTTCTTCTCAGGGAACAGTCAGCTAGGAATTGTCAAAGTCAAAGTCAAAGTTAAAACATTTATTTCAAATAGGCACAAGAAAGGCACTTTTGAACGTCAAAAAAGAACAAGAAATAGAATTGATTCTAGTCGCCCCTTCCAAAAGGTAGTTTCGTGTGAAGAAGAATGGGCAAGAAACTCCACCGTTACCCTTTTAAAATGTTTCACAATGTTTTGCATACATGTATTATAAACATTATATGTGAAGACGATGCACCCAAATAAAAACAATACACCACAAAAGGTGAAAAGAAAAACACATGTAGCAGTGGCAAGTAAACTTAATTATGTGATAAGTACATGGTGCTCACATATTTACAAACATTCTAAAAGTTAATAATAATAAATTAATCAATGTGTGTGATGTAATTCCAATATAATAAAATAATATGATACAAATTATAAATTACCTAATTTACTTAGCAACCAGTTTGATTATGTCTAGACACTAGATTGTCCTGTGGAGCAGGACCAGCATGTTTCCAAGGATCCTTATCTTTGATATAATCCTGTAATTTGTAATAAGCTTGTTTACAAAGTATACTTTTAATATGAGCCGGTAATAATTGCCGGCGCCATCTAGTTTTTAAAGTTGAAGTTATCTAGCTGTTAAAGTGTCATATAGATCTAATTAGGTACTGATAATAAACATTTCATTTCATTTTAACGAAAGAGCTAGGATGACTACCTTTACTGGTTCAAGACGTGTTGGTGGTTTAAGATCACAAAGTTCAGATAAACCTTCTCTGTACTCAAAATCACAGAAAAAAGGCGATTTATATTTAATGGGACACCCCCATGAATGCCAAAGCATGAAAACGGATATGAAGCGGCTTTATACCCGACTGCGGTACAGAAAATGTTGGGTTATCTTTTTCAGTAAAGCCTTTTAGAAATCCAGTCAGTTGCAGTAAGGTGCATTCGGGTAATTCCGAATGGTTTTCAGACAAATTGATGGAATAATTGTATTTTGATGAACCAGGCAGAATCAGTGAATTGTGTGACTTCTACAGAAGTCACTACGTCTTCTTTAATATATAGCCTAAAGCTCTATTAGGAGATTATTCTTAAATATCGCGGTAGTTTTAAAACAAAAGTGTTTAAAAACTTACTTTTCTTTTTCTCTGCACTAGTGTAATTTCGAATTATATTCGGGCAATTCCGAATGACAGTTAACAGTGGACTTTATTCACTTTTGGCAAAAGGTACATATTTCCTTTTCTATCGTAATTACCCTCCAAAAATAATATTCACGATATTTGTCATAGAACAACCTGAACACGTTTATGTGAAATTTCTATTTCGGAATTACCCGCCGATGGGTGAATGGTTCTCAATCTTTTATCAGGTACAGAGTAGATATGATTCTTTTACTCACGCGATTATTCTCATAGTTTAAAAGAAATTATTATCGTTATAATAAATAATCACGTAAGCGTCTTCAAGGATTTATGACTACAAAAGGGTTTGAAAATAAGACTGAAAATTAAAAAATAAAAGTTTTATTTGAAAATTAGGTAGTTAAGTAATTAAATTAGTAGGTAGCAAAATCACACATAAACAGTCAAATTGAATTATCAAATTAACCTACTTTCACGTGGGTTTGACATGAAAATTAAACAAAAATGTTAACATTATAACTCGGTAGCCACACTAAAATAGTATTTGACATAACGTTGTCTTTGATTCTGTCATAAAGAGTAGTTGAGGGGATTTTATACTTTTTCGCTGCAGCGTACATTGACAGCCCATTATTTTTAACGTCTTGAATTGCTTTGTCCATATCAGCTTGTGTGTACTTTGGTTCTTTTTTTTAAATATATTTATACGGCATGATTCTGAAACAATTTATATTTATATAGTATTTACCAAAGTAAGTGGAAATAAGGTGAGAAAAAATTCGGTAGGTACACGTTAAGCGAATAAATCCGCCCCTAAGGCAACCCACTGACCGAATTCATTCAAATAAAAACTTTAATATAAATTATATGGCTTCGGGTAATTCCAAATTCCAATGGTAGGGCACTTAAGAAAAATATCATTAATAATTTGCAATGACGTATATTCCAAGGGTGTATTTTATTGTCAAGTTTGAGTAGCACAACAAGAACTTCGTGTCGTGTTTGTCAACAAAATACAAGTTTAGGTAAAAAAAAATGAATTATTCGAATTACCCAAATAAAATAAACGTTGAGAATATTGAGAACCACTGACAATCTCCATAGAAAAGCAATATCGGCTAAATCCGAATTATTTTTGATTCGGATTTACCCTCTTCGGGTAATTTCAATAGAAACAGATTAAATACCTAGGATGCGCTGAACCCTTTAAAAACTATATTAAAAAACGAAAATCTATTAAACAAAATAACAATCAGTTAAATAACTTACCAAATTTCTGAGATACGAATGTTCGTGTAATTCCGATAACTAGAAAACGCGCGAAAAATGACACTCTCCGAGAAATGCGGCGTTGTGACACGTACAATAACAAGCGACTTGAGTCAATTAAAGCGGGGGAAGCATTAAGAGGGCGTCAATGTAAATGTTGCCACAATATAAAATATCGTTGCGTTTGGTAGAAAATTAAAATTTTCGGAATTTGCCGATTTTCGACATTACCCGAATGCACCTTACTTATTTTTTTTTTAGTTATCTAGTGTTAAAGGATATTCGGTTTGAATTTTAGGCTTGGTCACACGAATCTCTGCAATGTTTATGAAGCTTGCGTCAAAGCGTGGAAATAGTTTTGGAGTTCAAAATGTTGAGGTCAAAAACATCAGTTTGTGAAAGGCCTAAGCGGAAAATTCTGCCGACGAATTCCGTAATGATCATATTACATATTTCTTGCGTGATGATGACTACGGAAAAATTGTGAAAAGTAATGGATTTCATCATTTTAATACATTTTTGCGAACTGACAATTGCAATCCAAATTGTGTCCAGAATAGCTAATTGGGTACGTAGATATTAGTGTAAGCTTAATTTGTCTTGTACAAATAGTTAGTTACCGCCCTTTTGAAAAGTATAAAGGCTGATTTCAGCAGTGGAACTGAACGCGATCAGCGTATCTAAACCGCGTTTAAGAGCTTTCAGTGTCAACATTGACGGCCCTTAGTGTAGTTTAAATATACTGGGCATTGTTTTCAACAGTTTAAAAACCATTGCGAGATAGAATAGACGTTGCCGGGTTTACGCAATGATTTTTGGCGACACGGTTGGCGCAGCGGTTGAGCGATTGACTGCTGCGCAGTATGTCGCGGGTTCAATTCACGCACGGAACAAATATTTGTGCGACCTGCAAGTATTTGTGCCGGGTCTGGGTGTTTTCTTTCTATAATATGTATCTATTTACAAAAAAAAAATGTATTAAAGTAGTTTATCAGCCATCTCGTTTCCATAACACAAGAATTAGGTTGCTTTGCTTGGGATTATAGGGCGTTGTGTGAAATGTCCAAGGATATTATTAGTATTATTTCTCTTATCTTATATAAAAATGTAATTGTAAGAAATACACGTGTTTACTTAGCTAAGCAAACAAATGCTTTACTAATCAAAGTCTACCATTATCTGTTACTAAATATGTACATAGGAGACTCTTTATAAGCAAGTATTGATAGCCGTTGATACATTGACATAGTTCATAATAGACGACACTGTGTAGAGACATAAAGAAGGATCATATTGACATAATACAGGGTGTAACCGAAAGGGTATATACATACAAAAGAATATGTTACAGATCACCAAACTGAACAACTTTTACTGTAGGACCAACTCCGAAATCGCGAAAAAAACAGCTGTTCTAGATACATTTTTGGTCACGTGACTCGTCGAAATGTAGGGAACAGCTGATTTTTTTTTCACGATTCCGGAGTTGGTCCCATAGTACAATTTGTTCAGTCAGGCCTGTCCTCCGCAGGGAGTGGAACAAGACTACCAGTAAAGATGATGATGATAAAAATTCCATGAGGTAGGTGTCACTCAGTACAGAATAAACCTTTTGTCCTTACTTGCACAACCGCAAGCATCTCCATAATAACTTATAAACAAAGTAGAACATGCGATATTATTCAGCTACAACAAATAAACATACGTTAACGTGTAGTTCATCAAATATGCGTATCATCGCTAGTTGGAACGATACGCCGATACGCCACTACGCCACTACGCCATAACGCCTTATAAGGAAACGTATGTTGAACACAAGCGCCTCGGGGTGAATATGAAACCACGATATTGATCTTGCGGAAAATAACATAGATGTTATGTTAGGGGAAATTAAACAGAGATTTCTGATGTTTAGTGGTAGTTGGAGTTCTTTCATAAGTATCTGAGCTATTTATCACGTGTAAACACAACATCTGATAGTACCTTTTATTAAGGATGGGAAATCATGAAATGACTCCTACCACTCTGGAGCGGAAGGGAGTGTCAGACTCTTACTGACTAAAACCCATCCATGTTCATTGTTCCATTCCATGTTCCATGTGCCGGGGTAGAGGTAACCCTTTCGGACAATCCCGCTGAACCTGATAGTGTCTGAAAGAAGATTTGCTGCGTCTTGTTTAAAGAGACATTCTTATTCAATCTGCCTAGCCTTTTCCCAATACTTATTATTGAGAGACATTAGAGGCACATGACACATTTCAGTGATAGAGTCACAGGTTGGAAATGTATCAGAAAATCCCTTTGTCCATTTACCCTCAAAATCTTAACATGGCTAAAGCCGCATTGTGGTGCTGACCACAATAGTTAATTAGGTGCGTAAGTAATCTTTTTATCAGTTCATTGGAAGCACTTACTATAATCAGCCTATAGCCTTTGTTGTATTTCTGAACAGTATGTGAAGCTGAGTCAGAGGCCCATGGGCAGCATAAAATTCTAACACCAGGTTAGTTACTAACCACATGAAGAAGAAGATCAGCCTATAATGTTCCCACTGCTGAGACGGAGGCTGTAATCCACCACACGGGCCAACTGCGGCCTGCCAGGTGTCACCTCTTCGAATTTTTGGTTCTAGGACATGCCGGTGTCCTTATGATGTTTTCCTTCACCGTTTTGAGAGCAGAGATGATCAGATTATTTACACAAAGTAAGGTGCCCATGTGTCATGTTCATGAACGAGCGCCGTCAGTAGGGACTGGTCACCTCTTAGCTGCCACGGCTGTTTTAAAATTAAAATAATTCTGAATTGTTTTTTTTCAAACTTGTAATTATGGACGCTTTTATTAAGTTCTGCATCGTTCTCACGTGTAATTTCAACATGAATGATGTAACACAGTTTTTGTAAACATATTTTGATTTAAAAGAGTGTCCATGGAGTTTCTTGCCCGTTCTTCTCCATAGGTACCTACTGCTTTGGAATGGGCAACTAGCTTCATCTTTCTGACTGACCGACCCCTTGACAATTCAAAAGTGCCTGTAATTGGTTTATTTGAAATAAATGCTTTGAGTTTGAGTTATGTTTGACCTCACGACCTACAACTCAAAGTCAGTTACCACTAGGCCACTACTGTTCTTTGTATCACTCAGCTTGATCTTGATCGAGAAGATCTGATTTGGGTTGTTTTTCAAAAAGACTTTCATTTCCCATCCTATTATCTTTCAAAGTAATCCACTGAATTTATATTTAACAAATACACGAACACACATAACATTGAATAATCCTCCCAAATCAATACACAATTTTTATGGCCCGTCACGATGTACAGAAATCCTATTATTTATGTCCTTTTTCGTCGTAATTTGTCACTTTCGGATATCTTCTATCGAGTCCCATGGGGCCGGAGTTAGGGATAGAAATGTCGCTTTCATTATATCAATTTGATATCCGAAAATGTACGACTGAAAAATGTTGAGAATTTATTTTGTTAGAAACTTGAAAGGGAATTTTAAAGTGTATGAATGAATTTAGTCATTTATTTTGACAGATAATATAGAAACTGCTCGTTGGTGTAGTGGTCGCAAGCGCTACTGCTGAGCATGTGGTACTGGGTTCGATCCTCGGGTCGAACAAAGTGTTGTTAGGGTTTTCTATCTGGAAAATCTTAGTAGCAGCCTTGAGTCTGGATTTGTGCCCAGTTGAAGGCAATAGACTTGCCTCTTATACTTAAATATAACTGTTAAAATGTGAATATTATGTGGGTACCTGGTAATCCTCCAGGATATCACGGCGTGACTTAAACATACATAGTTTATGTTTAAGTTTAGATAAAACTACAGTTTATCACAAACACTGCCACTATTTTTTGTGCTATTCTAAGGTCAGTGTCTTCAACACACATACGTGTTCATGGCTTTCTCTTTCATTGGCAAATAATAGGCAACAATAGTTAAACTTTAGTGCCTAAATATAGTCGAATCACAACAAAACTCATTTCAATAACTATCACTTCTACTTCTGAAAGCCCAACTATAATAATAAAACTGATCACGTGTGAGTCGGACTCGCATACTATGGGTTCCGTGCCTACCTATAATAAACATAAGCAAGCAGTATTCCTACTTTAAGTTCCCTCAATCTTAGTCTCTTACGACCGTACGAAGTTTTTTTTTTTTTTAACTCTAACAGAAGGAGTTTCATAATACAGGTAATAATAACAATACCAACCTGTAACTGAGCCACTGCAGGATAAAGGACCTTCTCACTAAGAGAAGACATTAGCATTTCAGAATTTTTGGTTGGTGATTTTAGACTTATATAAATTGTAAGTCTAGGTTTCTCCAAGATATTTTTCTTTTACCAAAACGTCACAGTGGTAATTGCCCCGATTTTAAGTTACGTGAATGAGGGCAACTACCATTCAGCCTAAACTATAGTAATAAGATATTCTTTTAAAAATTAAAAAAATATACAGCCATATGAATCCATTGGCGCCCATTGAATGCCTACAGAACCCTAAAACACGTAAATATAAACTACTTTCAGTTTGTAAACTACAAAACGGGGTTTATTTCCTGAATGAGAGTTCATTGATAGAAAAACTTTTTTATGATGATCATGCCCAAACAAAGGCTGTAAGAGTTTACGAGGGTGGAAATAATATTGGCCGGTTAAAGGATTTTATTTCTATGAAACTGGAGGGTTTCTGGATTCCCAAGATAGGTGTAGAATGTTGTAGGACTTTTGGGCCATCGGGAATCATTGACGACCACATTATAGCTTACCATAGGATGGGTTAGTGCCAAAAGCGATTCATTCAATATCGCAGCATTATGCTGAGATAGGGTCCTTTTCGGCATAGCACAGGTCTTGGCTTTTTTATTTTTGCCTCAATTTTTAATCGTTAATGTTTTATATTACTGTTAAAGATCCACGAATGACCACCGGCCTAAAGTGCTTTCCGAGACACAGAGAAGTTTCGGAATGTAAAGATGGTCACCAATCCACGGATAAACCTCGGCATATCGAAGTGCGGCTGTTATTACTTAGCTACGAGCTCCTCCCGTCTTCCTCATGTTTATCTAAGTAAATAATTTATTAATATGAAGGCTACGATATCTCAGTAACAACGCAAAATACCTACTCACAGCAATAATGTGTTGATTTTCTTCAGTAAATAGTCCAAGTAATATTAGTCCCATTACTGTTAGCTATCGAGATTTTTATACAGCACCGGATATCCGGCATTCGTCTGTTCACGACAGACATTATTTTAGTCCGTAAGAGGCGACATTCTCCTTCGTCTTAAGCCAAAATCATGATGTGTTCCGAAATAACGATCATAAAATCTCATCGGGTTTTTCTATTGTATTTTCCTGTAAGTTAGCAACCGGCGTACCTACTCGTATATTACAAGATGAAGGCTGCCTTGCTTCCGAGATCCTCAGAGAAGTGCTATGCAGCTATGCTGCGGGGATGTGAAAGCTAAGCTACGAAGCTATGTGACCGTTTCCACTGATGCTAAGCTATGTAGCGGGCTAGTTAGATGCGCCACCGCGAGGTAGCTGTGCGAGGGAGATGCGCAGCTCGAGCTATGCGATGTATCGACAGTAGGTAAGGCGCGAGGAACGGCACTCTGCACATAGCTATACCACTCGCGACTATCTATAGCAGGCATCCAGTAGCGCGCCACGTCACAACTCAGTTCTAAAATCTACCTACAAAGGAGTGACCTCAGATTTTAACACAACGTATCGACGTAATCTTTTGATTACGTGAAAGAAGGAAAAAAATCGTGTCCAATATTTTTTTAATAATCTAGCTGACGGACTGAAAAATATTTTTTTGTCATCATCCACATTCTCAGTCATAGCAAAAACGTACTGTTAAAAATCAACGGTAAATTCTGAAAATACATAGTGAAAATAACCCACTAGAGCCTCTGCGAACACGGCATAAAATATTAACGCCACAGTGTAAACAATCACAGTATGGCAGCTGGCCTTTTAAAGTGGCCAGTTACACTAAATTAGGTTTAAAATTTCAAGTGTGTTACTGTGATGGGAGTCTGTGTATGTTAGTTTGTGAAGGTGCCCTGCGTAATTTTGTTACTGAGCTACGGTTGAAATTGGGCTACTGTATTCAGAGGGTGTTTTCATGTAGAATCTGGGTGTATACTTGTAGGTCAGGTGTATTTACATCATGCTTGGGTAAAGTAAATGATAAAAATGCTACATTACCATGTTTTCCGTGTATCATGAATGAGTAAGATATTTTTTTTAGGGTAAGCATTTTTACTGCGGTCTGTGGGTGTCACACACAAGCCGAGCCTACAAAGTCCTGCGTGTACAATATAACAACGCCTTCAGGATGCTATTACTGCCGTGGCTGCCGTGGCGTTGTAGTGCGTCGAGAATGTTTGCGGAAGCATCACACGGATGGCTTTCATGCCGTTATGCGTAAGAAAGCAGCATCCTTACTACAACGTTTACGTAACCGTCGTAATGGCATCCTGAAGATGACTGTTGCGAGATCAGACTGACTCATCCAGAGGCACCTGGTGGAGGTGGCTTTAGGTTTAATATAGTAAAGAGACTCAGAACTTTCTACTAAAATTACTAACATATTACACAAATAGATAAGCACAAATTGTTACTAATTCCTAACAATCTATAGACTGTAATGTCTTATATTTATTAAATCATCAAATGACTCTTCCCGCTCTGAATCCGTTTAATTGGAGCGGAAGAGAATGTCAGAATCTTACTAAATAAAACCAATCCATGTTATTTCTTTAGCCTTTTGTGTCTTGGGGCAGCGGTAACCCTTTCGGACCGAGTAAGATACTTACAGGAACAAATTAATAAAAAACTAAGCCACTTAAATTTGTAAGAAGCAAGTAATCAGTCCATCTAGCCTTTTCCTAACTATGTTGAAGTCGGTTTCCTGCTGCAGCTGGATACCCGCATGTGACATGAAGCGACAGTCTATTTGAACTCCAACACCCAGTTTCTGAGTAACACGATACTCCTTGTTAGTCAGTAGTCTTCAGCAAACAACCGCTTGAACGAACTTCATATCTAACTGTTATTTTTCTTATACAAACAAATCAGGTCCCCAAAAGTATAAGACAATCATATATTAGTATTATAAGGAAATAAATCAAATATACGTCGGAATACGTCTCGCAGGGGTTGCCAACCGCCCCAGTTCTGAACGGATACATCAATGTCATGGGATAATGTTTACAGACCATGGGTAAGGCTAGCCTGGCAGAATTCTTAATGGGAGGATATTATTTTAATGTAATAGCGTAATTTGTAAGGGGCCCTCAGTTTTTGGGGGATTTTGGGCATTGTTAAAAGTTCCCCTGAACCGGTGGACAGGAGAATTTCGGCCGCAGTCCTCTATTTTGTCGAGATTATTGCAATTTACCGTAAAATGCGTTTGCCTTTTTAATAAAAGTAAAATCGCGTCGAAAAATTCATCCGCATCGCTCTTGACTGGTGATGTACAGAGGCCAGCACATCAAGTTACCACAATCTGTCAAATTTCTTTGATTATATTTCAACTTTATTGCAAAGACATAAGGTTCATTTTTAATTGAGAAAATTTGACAGTTAGGGATAGCTTGATGTGCTGGCGTCTGTACTTAAGAGACTGGTGGCATTGCCACGTTATATGGCGATGCTTAGCCTCGGGCCAAGGTTAGAATCATATGGGTCACGGGAAGTGTGATGAGCCTTTAAATTAGCCGTTTTCTAAATGTTGCTTTCAAAGAAAGAAAATACCTACTTTTATTTGCGGTAAACATGACGGAAAAATAGAACACGAAAATATGTGGTTTATTTGTAATATGATTGTGTGAACGGTGCATTTCAACAAATGTTTACTCAAACATTTCCTTATAAATCGTACCAGTTTGGCAATTAACAAGTTGTGTTGAATAAGCAACGTATCGAGGAATTTCGACCACCGCAGTCGTCACACCTGGCATGATTTTCGTAGAACTTGTTACTTTATTAATTTACTGTGTATTGTCAATGAACAAACCGCTTATTCGCCAGCGTAAAAGCCTAATGGAGTCGTGTAGCAGTATCATTATTGAACGAAAAATAAAAGCGTTAAGGTTAAACTCATCACTTGTCCAGCATTTTAGTACATTTTAACCCACACAGTAAAAAACTCAACTTTCTCCGCGCGGATTGTCCATAGCAAAACATGCCTCGAACTCAAGAATGCACCCCATTCATCAAAGACAGTATTAGAATCAATCTAGACGATAGCTATCTATGAGACAAACCATTTGTGTAGACTGAAGATAATTCATCAGACAAACAAGATAAGTTTGGTCCCGGCTAAACAGAGACGTTGGTAAGCAAAAGCGGTACCGGGTGGCAAGTTACAAGCGGGGCGAGTTGGGAATGTGAAAAAAGCTCTTTAGCAGTTTTAACCTCTAAAATGTCGTATGGACCCCATAGCCAGTGTCCAGTTCAGTGGGAATGGAGGAACAGGGTGGAAAGTCCCTCCATTGAAAAGGGAGGATCCTCCAACCAGACAGGTTTTGCGTCTGGCGGGCTACTGCCCAGCAGGGAGGGAAGTCCCTCCATTGAAAATGGACGTTGGATTTTGTGTGACGTATAGTGTCAACACATGTCAGCTTTTGACACTTCGCTCGCTATCGGTATAGCTCTTATGTGGCTGGATAGATGTCGCCACAGATTCATAAGAAAAATTCTCTCGAAACGACAGTAAATATAACCGTATATAAATCGTTTAGTTCTTATAAGCTAACGGCTTCTAAAAGGCGAACATCTAATGGGTTCATCTGAATTGCGTGACAAAAACTTTGAAGTGAATGGGATCGCTTTAATATTTGGGTGCATGATAAAAAATAAGTGTGAAGTGTTTTAGCTTTCAAAGAAGATGGTTGATTTTTTTTTGTCTGTTGCGCTTGCGGTCCTATCTAGCATTAATTGCCAATTTCCATAATAAAACTTCTTAACGGGATTCAAGACTTGTCAACATTCCACAGATTATAATGAGACTGGCAGCCCGTAAACGGGGTTTATGTGCTGATGGCGTCAAGTTTACCAATGATATCTCAGTGACAGCTCGGAGTCTGTATTTCTGCCCTATGTGTGATAGCAGGCCCATTTTACTTATTTGGCGAGATCTGGCTTTAAGCCATTTTTTTGGGAAATACAGGCGTAGTTTTTGGGTAGTTTTAATTTGATTCAGAAAATGCTGCTCTGCTTTAAAATTGCCGTTCTACTTATCTTAACTTTTCTCGAAATGAACGGAAACCGCTAGCTCTTATAACTTGTTCCGCCAAACCTCGAAGCATTCATCAAGACCCGCCCTAAGACTAATTACACAGAATGATTTACTAACTGCATTCTAAATGTGGATTTGCTCATTTTAAAACAAAGTTCTGAGACTGTTTGGTTTAAAATAAACACGTGCGAAACATGTGTTTGGGAACTCGGTGCTGCACGTGTCGGAATATGTTAAAACAAACATGGGAAGATTGTGCATTCTTGCAGTTGTTGGTGTTAAAAAAATCAGTTTAACTACCTTTTAGGTAGACGATTTTTAAAATATAAATAAGTACACCAAAATTTGCCTATGGCATTAAGTCGGCTTCTATACATGTTTGTGCATTAATAAATACACGTGCTAAATCAGTGCTGCGGTAGGTTCACAACGTTTTATAACATCACGCTTGCATTTCCCGAAGGGTTAGACAGAGGCGAACCCTAGTACCTACTGTATGTATACAATAATATATTTTATCGTTATCTATTATAGTAAATTTGTATGTTATCTTTTTTAGTAAACACAGATATTATAAGGTTTTAACCTAGTTATGTTCCTATTTTATTCATAAATCTCAATGTTTTGTATGTCCCTACTATTTAAAGCAACTGCCATCTAATCTCTTCACCACCCTTGGTTGACTGCTAGAGAATGCCTAAGGCATTGAGTCCGCCTTTGTACCTTTATTGTGTGCGAAAAGTTTAAATAAATAATACACCCATATTTCGTCAGTTATGATTAAGACCTATGTAATAGGGGGCTAGCCAGATATTTCTCAATAGCATGTGAAGCTAAGTCAGAGGCCCATGGGTAGCATTAAAAATCTGACACCAGGTTAGTCATTAACCACACGAAGAAGAAGATATGGGGCTAGCCTAAAGCCATACACAGGGCACTAATTCAAACTCCGGGCTTTTACTAAGAAATTTTAATAAGTAACCTAACCTAAGAGCATTATAGCACGTTGTGCGACCTGGGAATCGCACCCAGAACCTTATATGTGCAAATTTAGCTTGGTTGTTGACCGGACCAATATCGTTCGTATTTTGTTGTAACCTCGGAAGGGCCTTAACCAAAATTATCGTCAACTATTACTTATGTACTTTTGATTTTATTTTATTGCGAAAGGGGCATGCTCTTCTCCTCAATCTGGTGGAAAGCGATGGTTGAGGTTAACGATGGAACTGGGGCCCTGAAAATGTTCAGTCTTGCTTTGATGGCTGACGGATTACATGTGGAAGGGAACACAGGCGCTGGCAGAGAGTCCACACTTTAGGCTTGCGCATAATACATAGTTATCAAACTCAAAGCATTTAATTTGAATAATCCAATTACAGGCCATTTTAGAATTGTCAAGGGGTCGGTCAGTCAGAAAGATGAAGCTAGTTGCCCATTCCAAAGCAGTAGGTACCAGTGGAGATAGTATTATCGATAGTAAAAACAATGTTTTCACCTTATATAATGAGATAATATTGAAAAGAATATCTTAAAAGAGGGTATAAGAGGAGTTTATTTCTAGAGAGAAGCAAAAACGTTGTAAGGCATTTACAAAATCTATTCAGAAAAATAAATAAACAAAAATGTATTAGTTTTTAGGTTCTCGCAGACAGGCGCAACGCGACATTGCGACCGGATTCTAGTAGAACAATCTACGTAAAGTTTTCATAGGAATTGTTCTATTAGAGTCGCATCGTGCTGTCAGGTCGTGCCTGTCTGCGGGAGCTTTTAGTATACTCAGACAAGAAATACAATAACACACTTTCTCCGCGTAAAACTGGGTGCTTTCGTAACCTTTACAAAGGTTAACTAAATCTGAAATATAAGTAATGGAAAATGATACTGGAAAATTGGTAGGTACTCATGTTAGGTTGCCTGTCCTTTAGTATCGGGTAGACTAAAGATAAATATGAAGGGTCGTTTTTATTTAACATCTGGTTGCATATAAGTATCAATATCCTTCAATGGCATCCCAAAATAATGATACTGAGAGCTCTTAAACAGGGTTTATGTGATAGGTAATCGTGTTTAGCCAAGTTCAGAAAAAAAAGTTAAGTCAGAGGTCCATGGGTAGCATAAAAACTCTGACACCAGGTTAATCACTATCCACACGAAAAAGACAGAAAAAATAGCATCTCATCCGACTACATCCCAATATTCTAAAACTCGCCCATCACAAATTGTCAAGGGGTCGGTCAGTCGAAAACATGAATCTAATGCCCATTCCTAAGCTGTAGGTACTTCTGGAGAAGAACAGGCAAGAAACTCCACAGTCAATATTAAATCAAAATATGGTTAAAAATAATTGGTTACATCATTCATGTTGTAATTCTTTACGTGAAATTTCAAAAGCGTTCGTAAAAATAAAATAGCCGTGGCAGCTAAGAGATGACCAGTCCCTACTGACGGCACCCGTTCACGAACATGACGCATGGATTAGCACCATTCAGCTCAACCATATTAAAAGGACTTAAATGATCCAACACGCGCGACACCAGAATCCCAGCAACCCAAAATTTAGCAAGTCGTCACCAGGAAAGCATGGCATAAAAAAAGCATGGAACAAGGCTGTCATATTGATGATGATAATGAAAAACCTAAACCTTTTTCGTGCAGAAAACATTTTAACATTATTTTGTCAAAATCCACACAACACTAGATCTCTATCAGAAATCTTTCAAACACATTTAGCCCTCGAATGCCTCTAGCGGTCTGGAACCTCGAAGAAATTCTTCCGCCAATAGTTATTACAGCCATTTGCCACGTCCCGGCGTGGCACCATCGCGTAAGATTTTACGAGGCGTGGCTTCTAATGTGTCTCTTCCAACTTATGATAGTAAGTGCTTGAGGTGACGTCATAGACGTGGAAGGTTAAGTTTTTAGCCGATTATAGGATAAGCTAAAATGAAGGGTAGGGCTTCTTCTTCTTAGCGTGTCGATAGCAAAAATAGTAGTTAAATATATATTTATATTTTAAATTTGTTTGGCCCAAAATTCAGCAACGCGAATACCGTTCACTGACGCAGCCATTAGGTCCTCACGTGTGCATGTGACGGGGCATGCGGTGCAAGATGGGAGGTGACCCATTGTCTGTGGGGAGACGCCGCATACACATCGGAGATGGCTCAGCCATCAATGAACCCCCACTGGTGGAGGTTGTCCTACTTGGGTACGAAGTCCTACGTATCTTAAGAGTAAAGCTGGGCTCACGTTATGAGGGTGCCGTGCATGCAGCGGGCAGGTTTTGTTTCCTGTTCTGTAAGAAGCTCTTCCTCACTTGTGTATTTTAATTTAAATCATTGATTTCAATTTGTTTTCCAACTGGCTGCTGCCAGCGGCTTCGCCCGCGTGGAATTTGGAAATTATACCAAGGGAAAGTACTACCGGGATAAAAAGTTTATATTTGTTAATCCTTCATCATTCACTGTGCCAATTTTCATTCAGATCCGTTAAGCCGTTTGGGAGTGAATGACGGACAAACAAACAAACTCACTCACAAACTTTCGTCTTTATACTATTACAGTGATTTAATTTCAAATTCCCAATTTCATTATTCACAGCGGAATTTACAATATTATTTTACACATTTTGTTCAATATTCGCACTCTACGTTGCCATCTTAGCTCACCCGCTTAAGCGGGATTGTCCGAAAGGGTTACCGCTACCCCGGAACATAAAGGGCTACGGAAGGAACATGGATGGGTTTTAGTCAGTAAGAGTCTGACACTCCCTTCCGCTCCACCCAGAGCGGGAGCAGTCATTGGATGATTTCCCAGCCTTAAAAAAAAAAAAAAAGCGAAAATATGATTTTTTTAAACTAATTATTTCAAACTGCAAAGTTTCGTCTAAATTCGGTTATTTTCCCATAATTGCCTCAGAAAGCAGCGTCAAACCGTTGCTTCTAGCTGTCATTCATAGATCTCTGACAGTCGCTACAGCCCAAAAGCGAAAAAGTCTGACCACCAGTCTTACTAAAGTATCGTGTTACCCAGTAACTGGGTTGTGGAGGTCAGATAAGCAGTCACTCCATGCAAAATACTGGTAAACAGCTGGATCCGGTTAGATTGGGACCCCAACATAATTGTGAAAAGGTTCGGCAGATGGATCTATATAAGCCATGAAACTTGAACGGCATGATATTAGATCCAAATTTTTGAAGGGACAACAAACAATTCAATTTTTTTGTAATTTGCCGTTCAAAAGTGTCTTTTGCGTGCCTATTAGAAAAAACCTGATTTGACTTAACTTTTTGCTCGTCTGTGATAAAACCCAAGTACAGGACGTCTAAAGACTCGAAGATCACTTTAATTAAATAGGTACTACCTTTTAATACCAACGTTTAGCAAAGAGATAAGTCCTCCGTTTCATGAATAATGCAAATAGGGCATCCGTCCTGATATAATCCCTTGTAGTTTCAAAATCGATACTTCAGGCTTTTCTTAGCGCCCTGAGGCAGGACATCATAGATAGCCCATTAGTTGTTCGCCTATTAGAAGCAGTTTGCTTATAAGAGCTCAACGTTTTAACGTCACTAATCCTCGCAAATCTAGCCTACAGATTAAACTGACGAGTATACGCCTAAAACTAAAAAACATGGCACAGCATGCAATGTAGGTTAATGGATTAAAAAAAGTGGAATACGCCACTCAAAGTACCAAGCTTGACAGAGATAAAAAACATTAGAGTACGACACTTTTAGGACTGTAAAAATATTACCCATCCCTTCGTATATAATGGAAGCTTGGAGTTGAAGTACGTCGTAAGTCAAATTGTCACATATTTCTCGATGACTGTCTTATGGTAAACAGTCGTATGAAATATATTCATTTCCAAATGTATGCCTTGTGTGTTTAAATAAATAAATTATAAACAAATTAAATTTATTGAAAAAATAAGTTTACAAAAAGTGTACCTACATATGGTTCTGTAGTATGTATATATATTAATCTAGGCCTATAATAGTACTATATATACATAGATCTCGAGTTCGGACCCAAGCCACCCACCTCTGATTTTACGGATTCATGTGCGTATTGTTTAATTAACACTTGCAAGAAGGAAGGAATACATCGTTAGGATACGCCTGCCTGTGAGATATTTCTCAACAGCATGTGAAGCTAAGTTAGAGGCCCATGGGCAGCATAAAATCTCCGATACCAGGTTAGTTACTAACCACACTGTTAGAAATGATTTCCACTAAAAATAATAATAATATTACAATAATCTGGATAAACACTATGGTAAGACATAAGATTGAAGAGTTGCAATAAAAATATTCTGAAGGTAATGTAGTGCGTTGCTCGATCTAGGTTTATTTAAACCTGTGTTTCAGAACACAATGTTCGTTCCTGTGATATAATTTCCGACGATCATGCGAGCACTACTCAAACCTCAAACTCAAACTAACTACGCTCAAACCAACCCCACCCTCTCCACTGATACTCAAATCTTACCTTAGTTAATTACGATGATATTCTTCCGTCACGAAAGCAGTACACATCTGAAATGAGGAAAAAACAACAGTAAATACAATGTTACAATTTAAAACCAACAATACCATTGTGCATTGTGGCGACAACTATCCAGCCACATAGGGACGACACTACTACGTCACAAATCCTACATCGCGCAAGCAAATTTTACCGCGCGATCTGACATAAATACTCAGCCCCGACTAAGAGTTGTCAGGCAGTAGCTCGCCAGACGCAACACCTGTCTGGTCGGAGGATCCTCCCTTTTCAACGGAGGGACTTTCGACTCTGTTCCTTCATCTCCGATAAACCATCTATTAAATGGAATTACAACCTTTCCGGTTAACTGGCGTAATATTAAGTGTTATCCTTGTATTTATTTAATAAACTGAAAGAATAATTCTAATTACAGTTGAAACCTCTGCCAATTTAATTAAAGAGCCTCTTTTGGGGAAGCAACACCCTTAATATAATCTGATTAAAATCTATGAAAAACAGACACACGGCAACCTTGTTTTCCGATGCACGGAAAAGCTCGATATGTAATGGATGGTCACCCATCCACGAACTGACCGTGGCAAGCGTAGCTTAACCTTTGATTGAAATCTGCGGCTGGTGTCATTCAACCACGACCTCTAAATGTTACGGCCAAAACATTGAAGATCCAAATAATTAATGCGCCAACATGCCTCGCTATAATCCTGTGCATTCTACTCCATGGTTTTATTAGGAAACGCTCAAAGACTTGATTTAAGGTCCTAATATTTATAATAGGAAGTGGAGTGGAGTAGCTGTGTTGGCAATTGATTGCCATGTCCATTAATATATTGATAACTGTCCACTGCTGAACTTAGGATGGTTCCTTGAATCGGTTAAGCGATGCGGAGACGCTAGTCGTATTGGTTGGCAATTTTAATAAACACAAACAATATTTGACATTAATGAACTTAACTATCATCCCTCATTATCCCTTGCAAGTCTTGCAACACGGAGGCACGAAATAGTTTTGATATGATGTACACGGTTAAATTTAAGTCGTTTAAATCCCCTTAAGGGGTCATTGTACTCATCATAACAAGTAACTTTTACTATTGGAAAGAAGCTGAAATCGCGAAAAAAAAATCAGCTGTTCAGTACATTTGTGTTCGCTTAACTAGTCAAAATGTACTGCACAGCTGATTTTTAGGTATAATAAGTACAATGACCCCTTAAGGATTTAAACGACTTAAATTTAACCGTGCATACATAACATCACGCCTGTTTTTGGTATCCGTAGAGGCGAGGTTAGGTGTACCTAAGTGTTGTATGAGTTGTTGAGGTTTAAGATGAGGTTCGATTACCAGGTCGGGCAGTGTTTATTTATTTATTTGTAGTGTTTTTTTTTCAAGCGGTTATTTTCCGAGTATTTCTCAGTAGCAGCCTTTTTTTTTAGTGGCTGGGAAATCTTCAAAATACTCCTCCCGCTCTGGGTGGAGCGGAAGGGAGTGTCAGACTCTTACTGACTAAACCTTCCTTAGCCCTTTTTGTTCCGGGGTAGCGGTAACCCTTTCGGACAATCCCGCTTACCCGGCACTTAGTAGCAGCCTGGAGTCTAAATTTCTGCCTGGTTGATGGCTGTACTAAAAGAACATCTATGTCCAACCCTTCGCGGTAAAAGCATGATGTTACACACATCAAAAGTGTCTAGGGATCAACATATATTTTTGCAATAACTTTTCTCTTGATTGATATTAATTTAAATTTTCTTTAAGGATTCATCAAATAAAGTGTTTTCGTTTGTCACAGTAACGATAAACCAAGTCACCTTTGCATTAATAAAGAAATTTGCCATTTTCCTAATAAAGGGATTTTTGACATTTGAACCACTAACATTAAAGTTCGAAAAAAAGACTGAAATAACAGTTTTCTTTAAAATTTTATTGGGTAACTTAAACAATTAATAATCCGTGTTTCTACCGCGAACACTAACAACACAAGAACATCGGTTTGGCATACTCAAAATGAGTTCATCCAAATCACGCTGTGGAATGGCCGCCCATGTTCGTTGCAACAACAAAAAAAGGTCTTCTTGCAACTGGATACCCTCCATATTCGGCAGAGCTCTTCTCTGTAGCATATCCCATGCATGCTCAATCGGGTTCAAGTCTGGCGACTGAGCAGGCCAGGGCAGGACATTGATGTTAGCTGCGGCGAGAGTCTGTCTTACAACTCTTGCGGTGTGCGGTCGTGCATTATCATGCATTAACTGAAATAAGGGACCGATTTGCACTTGTAGAGGAACGATGACGTCAGATACAATCGTCTCAGCATAAATTTGAGCGTTGAGGTTGCCTCTGATCCAAATCAACTCAGTTCTTCCGCCGATCCAAATACCCGCCCATACCATGATGGTTCCACCACTATAAGGATGGACTTCCTGGCAGGATTTTAATCGCTGTTGGCGTCCAGGGGTTCTCCAGTGTCGTATACGTCTTGTATCCGGTCTCATACCAAAACGAGACTCATCAGAAAAGCACACGAAACGCCATTGTTCTTCTGCCCAATTTCTGTGTTCAAGAGCCCATTGATATCGAATCCTACGATTGTGCATTGCTATAGGTGGTACCCGTAGCGGTCTTCGGGAATGAAGGTTCACTTCATGCAAGCGGTTTCAAGTGCAAATCGGTCCCTTATTTCAGTTAATGCATGATAATGCACGACCGCACACCGCAAGAGTTGTAAGACAGACTCTCGCCGCAGCTAACATCAATGTCCTGCCCTGGCCTGCTCAGTCGCCAGACTTGAACCCGATTGAGCATGCATGGGATATGCTACAGAGAAGAGCTCTGCCGAATATGGAGGGTATCCAGTTGCAAGAAGACCTTTTTTTGTTGTTGCAACGAACATGGGCGGCCATTCCACAGCGTGATTTGGATGAACTCATTTTGAGTATGCCAAACCGATGTTCTTGTGTTGTTAGTGTTCGCGGTAGAAACACGGATTATTAATTGTTTAAGTTACCCAATAAAATTTTAAAGAAAACTGTTATTTCAGTCTTTTTTTCGAACTTTAATGTTAGTGGTTCAAATGTCAAAAATCCCTTTATTAGGAAAATGGCAAATTTCTTTATTAATGCAAAGGTGACTTGGTTTATCGTTACTGTGACAAACGAAAACACTTTATTTGATGAATCCTTAAAGAAAATTTAAATTAATATCAATCAAGAGAAAAGTTATTGCAAAAATATATGTTGATCCCTAGACACTTTTGATGTGTGTATTTATATACAGAGGCCAGCACATCAAGTTACCACAATCTGTCAAATTTCTTTGATAGTATTTCAACTTTATTGCAAAGCCTTGCAAAGTTAGGGATAGCTTGATGTGCTGTCTGTACGTTAATAATCGATTTGAAAAACTTGTAAGAATATAAAAAGCACAAACAGGCTCTAAAAAGTTTACCAAAAGGTAACATTGCTAAAATGCAAAATTTCAGCTGGTCCTACATTTCTGAGCCATTGAGCAAAGTGTATCGAACTCCAGAGTACCAGACTTCTGAACAGTGAAATTGGGTATTAGTAAAAAGGTATCTACTTCAGCGTCTATACAGGTGGAACATGAAATTGATCGGAATAATAGGGAGAGAAAAAAGAAGATAATTGCTGGACAAAGCAACACTAACGAGGGTAGTACGAGCAGTTCTTTTGAGTAAAACGTTACAAGTAGGACAGGAAAATGTTTCGAGAAATTATTTTACAAAGTGCTGAGTAATAGGTCTTTTATTTGCCGATATTACCATACATTTATGAGGTTCCGTATCCAAACGGAACGCTGTCCGCCTGTCTGTATGTTTGTCTGCGGATTGTACAGTCACGAGCAAAATTCAGGCGTAATATTCTCGTAAAATCACCGTAAAAACTTTGAGATACAACAAGTTCAGTTAGTCTATGGATTCGAAATTGCAATGTATGTGAAAATAAGCAATTTCATTCTATAATTAAGGAGACAACCGCTTTTGAAACTAGCTAACTATATACATATTTTTGCTCGTGACTGTACCTCATTAACCGTAATAGGTAGACGGTTGAAATTTTCACAGATTGTGTTTTTCTATTGCCCGTTTAACAACAAATAATATCATACAAAGAAACATGTTTTTTTTGAAGTGTTATGAAATATTGTACGGTCGCCAGCGCATCCAATTGTAACAAAATGTTGAATTTCTCCAAATGATTAGAAACCTTAAAAAGTTAAATGATAAGTTCCAAAACGATTGAGAAAATTTGACAGTTTCTGGTAACTTGATGTGCTGACTGTACGGTGGTACGGTACCGACTCGCACTTGACCGTTTTTTTTTATCACTGAGAGCGACGTTCCTGAATTGTCGCTGATGTTGCAGCGTGCCTATGTACGAGTAGAACCAATATTGCCGGTACACAAGAACTTCAATGAAACGCAAATATTAATTTATTGTTCCTAGAATGAACTGATTGAATTAAAACTGAAAGTTCTATAGTTTACACAAGAGCAGTAAACAAGCGTACGTAAAATACGAAATAAAGATGGAATTCTTGGTAACTTAACTTCAAAACGGATATTCAAAGGATTTTACAACTGCAAAAGCGAAATCAAAGCCGGGCTTCAACTGAAACTGCTGTGAACTATGTTCGTGAAATGGTCTCAAAAGAATTGAACTATAAATTATGGCGTGTATTGCGATAACACGGGCTTTTGTAATACACCGAAAGATTTGAATGAAGTGTGTTTTGAACATTCACATTTACAGCGAATTTCACCAATAAAACTAAACGCGATCAACGCATCTGAACCACGTTCAACGGCTGTCAGTAACATCATTGACACGGACGCGGACAACTCTTGTTGCTATACCCCAATCTCTTTAGCGCGGCAAAATCGGTCATTGCCCTTTCCCTAATATCTCACCGTAGGTACTGTGAAGACCAGATGGGCCTTCGCTTAGGGAGCTCTCAGTGGTAGAGCCCGTATAGTGTGTTGTGTTGTAGGGATTTCAATCCTAAAAATAGAAACACACAGGGCAGCAGCTATTGAATTATTTTATTTTAACGAAAACATGCGTTCAGTAGCACGGCTACTGACAGAGTCCTTCTTCATTTCTTTTATAAACTCCTATCAAAATATTCTATCATTTTGAAAGGTCGAATGCTGACAGTTATTTTCTAACCGACCAGCTTGGTTCTACCTACAGTAACCAATAAACTATGTATGTTTGTTTTTTGTTATTGGAAAATGTTGGAGACCACGATATCGGATATTGAAGTTTTAAAAAAAATATGCTAGGAAATGCTAGGGTCGATGACCGTTAATGCCGCGCTAACGCCACTTGGGTATACGCGGTGCAGCGTAAGACTGGCTGTCAGACTTTCGGGCTTCTGACTACCCGTAACGACTGTCAAAGATCCACAAATGACAGCCGGGACCAACGGCTTAACGTGCTTTCCGAGGCACGGAGGAGTCTTGATATGTAAAGATTATCACCCACCCACGGACCAACCCCGGCAAGGGTAGCTTAACCTGATGAATCGATCCGTGCGACTGTTATTACTTAGCCACGAGCTCCTATATATAGAGAATATTAAAGCAACAATAAGCATTGAATAAACTATCATACAGCGGGGCGGACCCAATTTATTTCAAACAAACACAAAATTCAAAGACCCTTGTTATGAAAGGTCATAGGTATCTTGTTATCTTTACCTAAGTCCGCGTATCAAGTTATGTGCGAAATGAATTTAACATTCGATGTGCCCCAGGCGCTACTTTTATGGCTGCCAAGGGCAGATCGATCCCATCATATATGCCTGAGTTTATTGAATACCTTGCGAAGACGATTTCGTGAAGTGCGTGTCTCATGATGTAGATTTTTTTGACGACTGTTAAGGGTTGAAGGTTTATTTTTACGGTAAAGATGTTTTAGCTATGATGAGATCATTATGTCAGCTTATAATGTAGCTCGCCGGGATTGTCTATGCGGGTTACCGCTACCCCGGAACATAAAGAGCTAAAGAAGAACCATGGACGGGTTTTAGTTAGTAATTGAAACTACCTACCGCTCCACCCCGAATGGGAGGGGTCATTTGATGAATACCCTTAAACAAAAAAAAGACCTTTAAGCATACCTTTTTAGTTGGTATTTTTTTAGTGATTAGGTTTATGCTTTTAACTTTATCATGAAACTAAAGGCTACTTCGGATAAGAATTACAGGAATGACCTTGGTTCGATTTCCAGGTCGGGCTCTGTTATTATTTTATTTCGATCTGGAATTTGTCAGTACCACAGATCCTAACACTTTATCCAGGATTTGAGGAATCTTTTGGTACTTAAATAAACGCAAGCCAACATAGCCTGCCGACTCTCATACAATGGCATCATAATTAAAACTATTCACTGTATCAACATTTTATTACATAACAACACAACATACCTACACACATGCAATTTACAATGGGTTTGCGGAAATAACGTACGCCACGTGCCCTTCACGCCAGCCTCGCATTTTCCACATTCATTCATCTTTTCATGCATACGTGACAACGGTATCTGACCCATTCGAAGGTCTCTACCATTATGGCTCTGGTATTTTTATAACCAACACTTATTTTGTTTTAAAATAATATTTAGTGATAAACGTATAGAAATCATTTTTGAAAACATTCATGGCGCCAAAAAAGGTCTGGGAGGAGGCCGACGTTCACTTCTTGAAGCAGTCAATCAATCAATCAATCAATCTGCCTAGCCTTGGGATCGGCTTCCAGTCTAACCGGGTTCAGCTGAATACCAGTATTTTACATGGAGCAACTGCCTATCTGATTATTCTTACACTGAAGTAATATTGAAATAATACTGCTATAACAGGTGGTGGTTTAGGTGCATAATACCTACTCGCAACGACTCACGGTATGTTCAGGATTATGAAGCTGAGGGAAACAAAAGAGGTATACCAGGTGGCGCTACAATGGTGACATTATCTTAACACACGGGTAGGGCCAGTGCCCATTAATCATATAAATGTTGATAGGTTAAAATAAATCGCAAATTGAAAAAAAAAATCGAAAAAAACAAATAATAAAATCAATTTCGCCTACTTTTTGCAGTTGTTTCATACTAATAGTAATTTCATTGATGAATGTTATGATCCGTGACCCCGGCAAATGACCGCTGCGCGACGATTCTTTAAGTAAAGGTTGCTCTAGGATGCTATTTTCTAACATTCGAAGCAAATCCATAAATAATAACGTTTAATGTAAATTTAATATCTTCATGAAACGAAAATGTTAAAACGTATATGTGTGTTAAATTATTGTCACCATTGTAGCGCCACATTGTATAAGTATCGTAGAACGAGTCTATGCCTACTCCTAATTTGAAAAAGGCATGAGTTTACATTCAGCACTTCAGAATAATTAATAGCATCTGCAAACAATCGCTCATTCTCTCCGTACCGTCAGTTGTTAGAAACAATCTAGCTAATAATTTGCTTCAGATGTCGAATGAATTAACCTCCAATTTATTTGCGGAGCAGAAAACAATCAAACATCTGATATAATTGATTACTCGTACTTTGTAGATTATTAATAAACCAGACGATGGATATTTACGCTGTTCCTAGCAACGGAGTAAGCCATGTTCTCAACACTTTGTGAATTAATCTTCCACGGGTGTAGAAAATAGACACCCGAAAATAGGCAGGATCAAATTTCTATCCAGGGAATGGTGATTCCGTCAAATTAGAAAGGCAGCTATAAAAATCAGAACAGGTATCGGAGGGTATATTTCGAAGAGGTTTTGCGGCGGAACTTGGAAAGTTTGAGCCGGAGAGATATCAATTTATGGCCAGAGGTTTTATGGCCAAGCGATAGTAAAAAGAACTTTTGGGTCATCTTTGGATTTTCTGTTGGAACTTGGAGCATTGCGCGGGTTCCACTCCGCGGCGCGGGATATACAGAAATGACACTTTGCAAACTTTTGCGAAGGTTCTCGTGTTGTGTTTGCACTAAGTGCTAAGTAATGAGTTATTAATGCCTTGAAGGCTTTTATCTTTGATGTTTTGTTACAGTTTCTTCAGTCAGGCGGATAGGCTTGTTGACACAGTTTGTCAATTTTCCATTGTAGCCTACGTCAGGTTTTATTGCTACAAAAATTTGGAAGCATTCTTGCCTTTCCTCTTTCTTTGAAAGTAATATCAATGTAATAAGTAATATAAGGAGTTAAAAACTTTTCTTTAAGAATTTCGTGGGAGCATTGTTCTCTTCGTTACTAACAACTTTTACTATGGGAACAAAAGAAAAAATCTGCTGTTCCATACATTTCGACGAGTTATCACTACATAGTATAAAACAAAGTCGCTATTTTTGTCTGTTTGTTTGTCTGTATGCTTAAATCTTTAAAATTACGCAACGGATTTTGATGCGGTTTTTTGTAATAGGTAGAGTGATTCAAGAGGAAGGTTTATGTGTATAATTTGTTGACATATTTTGCGGGCGAAGCCGCGGGCGGAAGCTAGTGTGATAATAACTCGTCATAATGTATGGAACAGCTGATTTTTTTTCGCAATTTGAGGTGTGTTTCCATAGTAAAAGTTGTTCATAATGATGAGTACAATATCCCTTTAAAATATATAAAATTTCACCCTACATATTGGAAATAAGGTGTTAAATCGCGAAAAAAATATGAGCTGTTCCATACATTTATGCACACGTAACTCAATAAAATGTATGGAACAGCTCATATTATTTTCGCGATTTAACACCTTATGTAATACTTTATAGCGGTTACTGTTTTAACATCCTCTAGTCAGTTACTCACGTAATAATTTTGGCAATTTTGTTGCGGTTAGAACAAAGCAAAGCTTATCTGGCGGTTGTTATTATGAACTAGCTATTGCACTCGGCTTCACCCGCGTGAATGCCTTAAAGTATCTCACAAGTACGTACTAGTGGGATTAAAAATACCCTTGAGTGATATAGGTTTTTAACTATCTGTTGTCCAAATTTCATTTAATTCCGTTCAGCCGTTTTTGCGCCAATGTGGAACAAACCTCTAGACAAGCAGACAAATGGACACAAATTCTAAAAACTGTATTTTTGACATCAGTCTTGTTCTCACACTCCGTAGCGATTAATTTTTTTCAAAAGTATTCAATATACAGTTAAGTCAAAGAATAGGCATTGCCATCCAACGTGGCAACGCTACCAGCCTTTTGGATACATTTTACACTGACAGCGTTGAGGATAAATTTTTGATGACCAATGATTCATTGATTCATTTTTTTTTCTTCCTTTGTATACTTGTACAGTTGTGCTGGCCCACATTATCAGTTACCACAATCTGTCAAATTTATTTGATAGTATTTCAACTTTATTGCAAAGACATAAGGTTCATTTTTAATTGAGAAAAATTGACAGTTAGGGATAGCTTGATGTGCTGGCGTCTGTACATATTGGTTGTAAATTGTATTTAAGAATTATGAATATTAATGTAAAACCAAAACATTTTCTTTTATATACTTTTTTGACGTTGTTACTAATTTATTATATGTAAAGATATATCAGACGCCTTTAAACTACTTACCAAGAACCTTCCGTTAAACAAGCTCAAAATTCCTCGTCGCAAACACTAGAAGCTCTAAATCTGCTAGCGTAAACTTTAACCAAAACATATTCTACCCGTCTCTCAGTTGTTTTAACCAAAATCATTCCCAAAAGACTTTCAACGCTAAACAAAGCAAGTTATCCGATCAATATCACTGGAAATAAAATTGTAGCTTCATTGGCCTCCAAGGGGCCGGAGATATTGCACTTAGGGAGGTTCTGAGTGTCGTTATTTCATTATGATTTTAGTTATTGTGTTCGCGGGAAGTGTCGTCGTCTCTTATTTGATTCCCCGCCCGACACTAAGTTTTATTGGCTTGGCACTATGTAGGAGTGTCTTTAGAGCTGACTTCGGGGCTTGTAATGACTTCGAGGAAACTTGCAGAAGTCAGTTCTTTGCGAGTTTGTCTTGTATTCGAGCTTGTGCTAAGATAACAGAGTGTTCTGATTGTTTGACTTTATGAAGTAGCTAGTTCATGGAGACCAGTTGTACAGGGTGAAATTGAATTCATGGGCATTATGTTAAGGGGTCATTGTACTTATCATTATGAACAACTTTTATCATGGGAATAAAACTTCTTCTTTTCGTGTGGTTAGTGACTAACCTGGTGTCAGAGTTTTTAAGCTGCCGATTGGCCTCTGACTTAACTTCACATGCTGTTGAGAAATATCAACAACAACAAAACAAAACTGTAATCGCGAAAAAAGAATCAGCTGTTCCATACACTATGCTCGTATAACTCGACAAAATATAGAGAACAGCAGATTTTTGTTTCGCGATTTCAGAGTTGTAGTGTTTGTGTCTTTTAAAGGTACACACCCGTTTTTTTTCTTGTTATTAGGCGGGAATCGAACTTGTGGAGGCTACATTATGATGAGTACAATGGTCGTTGTATTGGTCATAATATAATGCCCATGAATTCAATTTCACCCTGTATATTGGGAGTTTTGACGGTTAGTCACTGTAGTACTGTTATGAATTTAAGCTCTATACAGGGTGGAAGAGACATCGATGTGAAGTCGGTTACCATCGATACAATGCATGATTCTGAACCACCCTGAAACTTGGCAGTTTCTTACGTTTTCACTGCGTAGGAATTGTAATTTTCTATGAATCAACATTTTTTTTGTAACCGCGAAAAACTTCAACGCAGTTAGGTTCAGAATTGACTATTTGAAACGGTCAAAAATAAAATCTTAAATCGCATAGAAAAAAAACCGCTCGTCTTAAAAACTTCCATCACCGAACACAAATTAAATATTATGCGGAGATATACCTAATTGTAAAATTGCATTTAATGCTAATAAGTATTCCATTTGACTCTAAAAATCTGTGACGTCACATTGTTATATTTCATACAAATTCCGCGTTTAGACAGTTCTTAAAAAGTAACGTTATTGACTACCCTTTCAAATACCCAATTATATAAAAAGCAAAGATCTTGTACATAGGAAGATAGACGAGAATACAGGATGAACATAATCATGTAAACAAAATAGCAGAATTTCAGTAAAAAAAAATGAGCTCAAAAGTGAAAAGTGGCAGATAAATTAAATCAATCTTCTCAATTTGCCGACCTCCGTGAAATGATAAAACTCTTGAAACGCCGTCCAAGTAATATTTATTATAACAGGAAAATAAACATATTTTGCTTGAGAATACGCTTCGTTAAAAATAATCAAGGTTGTGTATTGTTTGGAAGTAGACTACGGCAACAAATCAAACTGCTTGAGGAAAAGTATTCCAATGCCATCAGTTTTACCAAATAAATGGCAGCGTGGAAACGGAAAAGCGATGGACAGAACGACATGTTGTACAAGGATTTTTACGGCGGCATGACAGAGGTTAAGGAAGTAGGTAAATAACTACTTAGTGTTGAAATAAATATGTATACTCTTCGCAGAGTAAAGGTAGGTGAAGACATGCTACTATGCAAATAAATAAAATTTTATTGTTTGTTTGTAATGAAAAAATTACAGTTTTTTACTAAATGCATATGGAAGTATAAACGGTACTTATTACAAAAAAAAAACTGCCAAGTGCGAATCGGACTAGCGCACGAAGGGTTCCGTACCTTATCTACAAAAACGGCAAAATCACGTTCGTTGTATGGGAGCCCCCTGAAATATTTATTTTATTCTGGTTTTTAGTATTTGTTGTTATAGCGGCAACAGAAATACTTCTTCTGTGAAAATTTCAACTGTCAACTATTACGGTTCATGAGATACAGCCTGGTGACAGACAGACAGACGGATGGACGGGCAATGGAGTCTGAGTAATAGGGTCCCGTTTAACTTTGTTTGGTCCGTACCCGTTGAACAACTGTTTGTTGCGACTGAACTTCAAAAGGCTGGAATCATTTTGACGGGACTATCACTGGCGGGTAGCTCATGTAATGAGGAGTAACTTAAGCTGCGTATCGCTAGAGATCTGCTAAGTAGCTAGCCGGTGTGCGAGGAAAAATTCCACCAATAGGATCGCTTCATTTTCATAGCTTAGTTCACTAAGCTAGTGTTGTTTTTGGTTAGTTTTACGCACATTCGCCGCTATGCATCTTCGCACATCTCAGATGAAACTCCTTAGGCTGCTTTTAGTTAAAAAAAAAAAATGGGTCCACGCGGACAGCAGCATGAAATGAATATATTAAAGACTAGCTGTGCCCACGACTACGTCCGCGTGGAATAGTGACAATGTTCGCCGTGATTCTTTAAATTGACATAAGTTTTTTATCTATGAACCGATTGACATGAAATAAACACTAAATGTTAAGTGAAGCTTACTACAATATATTAGTGAAAACCGCATCTAAATCGAGTAAGCCGTTTCTGATATTAGCGTGTACAAACACACAGACAAACAGACAAACCGACAAACAGACAAAAACATATTTAATTACAATTTCGGGTTCGTCATCGATATAATAACAACCCCTGCTACTTTTTTTTGTATATTTCCATTGTACAGACACCACTTTTCTAAAATTTTATTATATGTATAGATATAGATCAGTCACATACGATAAGATGTAACTATCTCGGATAATAGACACTGGTGTGTTCAAGAAGACAGATTTATATTTTTCCCGTTTATTTTACGGCGACAAAGTCAGTTTTACCAAGGGGTATCGTATTGCCCAGTTACTGTGTTGCGGAGGTCAGATAGACATTCGCTCTATGTAAAATACTGGTATTCAGCTGCATCCGGTTAGACTGGAAGCCGACCTCAACATAGTTGGGAAAAGGCTAGGCAGATGATGATAATTACAGCGACAAAGTGACGTAAAAGCCAAAAAAGCCGATAAATATAATATACCAAAGATAGGACAAATTTCTGTTCAGGAAATATTGACAGACAATCACGATACAGATTCTTTAGAATCGAATTCTGATAATTTGAAAACAAAACCGATTTCATACGAAAAAATATCTTGACAACAAAAAGTTTCAAACTGTTCAATTTGAAGTATTTTTCCATAAAATTGATTCACAACTTTTGTTATATGAAAGAATTGGGTGCTCATATTATTTGGTTCGATATTTTATGGTTCCGCTTTCCTATTGTTCTCGACAGCTTGTGGACAAGTTTGGACAACTAATTACTTGGGCTGCCGTACCATGGGCTTTCTAATTATTTTTGGTATAGCTTCCATTTTCCGTATTAATAAGCATGTTGCTATAAGCGTGTTGGATTTCATGATAAGGAATTAGAACATGTTACAATAGACTCTGGTCTTTCGATTAGTGATTTTGAAAAAAAACCAAAGTTCTTCTTTTCGTGTGATTAGTAACTAACCTGGTATCAGATTTTTTTTTATGGAAGGTTAAGGAAACCGGCCTGCCTGAGAGATATTTCTCAACAGTTTGTGATGCTAAGTCAGAGGCCCATGTGCAGCATTAAAACTCTGACACCAGGTTAGTCACTAACCACACGAAAAGAAGGGAGAAGACCACTAGGCTATCACTGCTGTTACTTACACAAGCAAAGTTAATAATACAGCAAGCCCCTGGATATATCAGCGGGATTATCCGAAAGGGTTACCCCGGAACATAAAGGGCTAAAGAACATGGATGGATTTTAGTCAGTAAGAGTCTGACTCTCCCTTCCGCTCCACCCAGACCGGGAGGAGTCATATGGTTTCATTATAAAAGCCCCTGGACACTTTCAATGCTATGCTATAAATACAACAGTGTGTTAAATCACTACATAGTATAAAACAAAGTCGCTATTTTTGTCTGTTTGTCTGTATGCTTAAATCTTTAAAACTACGCAACGGATTTTGATGCGGTTTTTTTTAATAGATAGAGTGATTCAAGAGGAAGGTTTATATGTATAATTTGTCGACATATTTTGCGGGCGAAGCCGCGGGCGGAAGCTAGTGTCATATAAACGGCATCAGACTCGACTCCTTTTCAACTCAAGCTAAGGTTTTCTAGAACAGCGGTGGCCGCCTCATAACGGCCGCAGTAATGGCTTTGATTTTACGGTGTCAGTGTTTTTGTACTTGACTTAGCTTCACATGCTGTTGAGAAATATCTCTCAGACACGAACGACGTTTCCTCACGATGTTTTCCTGCGCTGTTTTTTTTTATAATTTTCAAGCAACGATCGAATTGCAAAAAACAATAGCAAATCTATCAGCATCAGATACTGGTTTAATTACAATTCCAAACCCCATCGCAATCAGAACGAATTCTTTCAAATAAGAGTCGAAAGTAGGAAAAGTGACAGTTTCCTTTAGTCTATGAATAAATGATTCTGTCTTTTTAACAGAGTATTTTTACTTGTAAGATTATTTTAATACTATCTACTACCCGCGGTTTCGCCCGCGTGTCCCCTTTCTTTTTATTTTGTAAAATAAAAGTAAGCCTCAATTACTCCTTCTACCATTAGCTATCAGTCAGTTAAAGTCCCATCAAAATTAGCCGGAACAAATAGACAGACAGACTGATAAAAAATTAGAAAAAAATAATTGTTATAAGTACCGCATATGTACTTTCCTATGCATGTAGTAAAAAGCTGTTATTTCGTCATTAAAACCACCACTTCCATTTTATTTACTTGTATGTGTATGTCTCCCAACCAATTATAATTCTGAAGTTTTTCCCTGGAAGTCATTATATAGTTTTTTAACCGACTTCAAAGAAAGGAGGAGGTACTCAATTCGATTGAATTTTTTTATGTTTGTTACCAATCTCATTAACATCTTAGAAATAATAACTAAGTTGAATAAATTTCTCTGTAAATCATTATACTTTTTACCGTTCGTTTCCAAGGTAATGAATTAAATAGGTCAAATAATACAATAATTTGTACACGTGTAGAGATCATTTCAATTTGTTTTTACGTGGAAGTATTATCATCAAAGAACCTTTTTTGTGTAATTTCTTCTAATGTTAACAACACATTTGTTAGCTTATTGACGCAAGCGTGCCGAAGGTTTAGGCAGAAGTGTTCAATCTGCCTGCCTTTTCCCAAATATTCTTGGGTCGGCTTCCAGTCTAACCAGATGCAGCTGAATACAAGTATTTTACATGGAGCGTCTGCCGATCTGATCTCCACAACCCAGTAACTGGGTATAAATACGATACCGCTCAGTAAGACTGGCTGTCAGATTTTCGACCTTCTGACAACCCGTTCACGAATGACAGCCGGGACCAGCGGCTTAACGTAGAGAGGCATGGAAAAGTCTCTGTATGTAAAGATGGTCACCCATCCACGGACCATCCCCGGCAAGCGTAGCTTAACCTAATCGACCCCCGCGGCTGTTTTACTTAGCCACGACTTCATCCTCCTCTAGCTCCTAGACACAGATGTACTTATAGTAGCCACATTTCAGCAGCTAGGTTTAAGTCCCACGTGATAAGATAAAGTAGGTAAAAACAGTAGTTGAGTCACCCTGCAATCAGCATTTTTGTTTCTAGTGCATTTTATGTTATTACTAGCTGCTTCCGCGTGGTTTCACCGTCTGCCCGGTTCCTATTGGTCGTAGCGTGATGTTACTGTAGTTCCAGAGATTAGCGCATTTAAAAAAACAAACTCGTCAGCTTTATAATATACTAGCTTCCGCCCGCGGCTTCGCTCGCATAATATGTCGGCAAATTATACACATAAACCATCCTCTTGAATCACTCTATCTATTAAAAAAAACCGCATCAAAATCCGTTGCGTAGTTTTAAAGATTTAAGCATACATAGGGATATAGGGACAGAGAAAGCGACTTTGTTTTATACTGTGTAGTGAAGTATACATTTAAAAAAGGAACTCTTTAGATTTGTTATGCAATAAGTTGATTAAGTTGTCAGTTTTTTGTCTGTGGTCCATCCATTGTCCATGGCCGAGATACTAATTGTCAATTGTTTTAATGTTTCTGAATACGAGATTTTGATGGTTGGTTGGTTTTTGATGGTTTTTTTTGGTTTTTGACGATGTTTTCCACGGGTGTATTTAAGGAGGTATGTATTTCGTGACGACGTTTCGTGACACCCAAACGAAGCACACCCTAACGAAGCACACCTGAAGTATTCCACTAAGCACAGTTATTTCTTAGTGCGGGGACTAAGAAATAAAAATGTCGATAAAAGTAAACTATAGTGAGGACTATGCGAGTGATATTCGTAGGTGTGCTTCGTGGAATAGGAAATTAATTATTTTATATTTTTATTTGAAGCCCACCTTCGGGTGTGCTAAGTGGAATACTTTAGGTGTGCTTCGTTTGGGCGTGCTTCACGGAATACCTCTATTTAAGGACTTTTTAGTTTGTGCGTATGTGCGTTTTGTTTGTGCAGAATAAACATTTTTTAAATCTTTCTTTCTTGATAAATAAGAGATATTTTCGACAGATGTACAGTAAAGAGGATACGGAAGCTGCGTCTCACTGAGAGTCCCTCAATTACTGGCCCCTAACAACATAAAAAACAAACAATTTCTACTAACGAGTTCCCTTCGAGTTGCCATAGTAACAGTATCAACATAAGTTATTATAGCTTTAATATCGATAGTGTTGTTTTATAGACGCTGCGTAACGTTATATTATAGAAGGCATGTGTTGTGACGTCATAAAATACATGTTAGAACACGTTCACGCTTGCCAACTTCTCCTGAAGTCCAAAAGAGAAGTTATTGGATATTAATCTTTGGTTGCTTAAGATATAAAGGTAAGTATTGTATTTTATACAGGGTGAAATTGAATTCATGAGCATTATTTTTAGAAGACATTTTACTCATCATTATGGACAACTTTCACTATGAGAGAAATCGCGAAAAAAATTAGCTGTTCCCTACATTTTGACGAGTTAATGCGAACGTAATGTATGGAACAGCGGAATTTTTTTTCTTAGTGAAATTTGTATGGTGAGTAAAATGACCCCTTAAAATAATGCCCATGAATTCAATTTCACTCTGTATTACTATTTCTATGAATTTATTTTTGGCAAAGGGAGTTATTTACCAGAAAAAAATGTTTTTTTTTAATTATAATTGGTTTATAGGTGGACCAAATGTTGGCAGATTTTAATGGCATTGTATTCTTTTTTTTAATCACAATGCTATCAAAATCTTTGGCAGATTTTAATGGCATTGTGATTTAAAAAAAAAATCTACAAGTAACTGATTTTTCCTGTGTGTGTTGTCGGACACTGTAATTTACTTTTGGTACGTTTACAAAAACCAATGATACATGCACAAACATACGGGTCCGAAATAACTTCCTGCAGGCCAAATAAATATTTGTTGGCGCCAACTGATTGCAATGAAAATGAAAATGTTTTTTTTTATTTATTTGCACCTTCACGTAAAAATATAAATAACAATAATAATAGGTCACAGGTAAGTAAAGTTGTGTTAATATTACAACCAAAACCGTAGCTATTTATAAGTTAGAATAAGTTGAAATTAGATTGTTTTAAACTTAGCACATAAATAGGGAACTGTTTAAGAGCAAAACTCGAAAACGAAAATAATAAACAGATAAACGGTATGTGCTGGTATGTATTCAGCGGAATCATCCGAAAGGGTTACCGCCGCCCCGGAACACAAAGAGCTAAGGAAGGAACATGGATGGGTTTTATTTAGTGAGTCTTAACGACTGTCAAAGATCCACAAAAATGACAGCCGGGACCAACAGCTTAACGTGCTTTCCGAGGCATTATTACAGAACTCATACTAACTAAGCTTCATTTAAATAAATTGAAATCATATTACCCACGAATTATTCTCACATACCCAACTTTTTCAATTTAAGACAGATTCATGAGTTTTACAAGTATACTAACTTAGAACCCAGAACTTTCGATTCTCGTTATAAATGTTTACGAGATTTATATTCTGAAACGCATTAATCGGATCTGGGGGGTCGGCAGCAAGGCCTTAAAACGATTCTATTAAAATTGGAATGCGGGTAGACAGTTGTCTTGATAAGACCCGTAAATTTTACTGATCCTGTTAGGCGGTATTTCAAAGTGAACGGTATCGTTTGTTAATAATCAGGTTCAATCAATTTGACCCCGACTGTAGCAGATTCACGAATGGCAGCCGGGACCAACGGCTTAACACATTGAGCGCAAACGCGGTCACCGGTGACCGCGAACAATAGTTTTTCTATTGTGTCTGCTGCGTGGCAGTTACTGACTTAACGTACTTTCCGAGGCATCCTGAAGTCTCAGTATGTAGAACTGGTCACGCATCCACGGGCTGACCGTAAAAAGCATAGCTTAACCTGATAGATCGACAACTTGTGCAATTACTATTACTTAGCTCCTAAAATCATTACTGAGACTAAATAAGTATTTCATATCTTCATACTATATAGCATAAATCATGACCTCTTACTTCAAAAGGTTGGACCAAGGAGCACCAATAGTACACACATTTCGCCAGTTACATCGTCTTCCAACAATAAATCAACAAAAAGCGCAAAAAGAACAACTCCAAAGCCTTTCAAAAGTCATAAAAGACGAAAATCACGTAGATATAATGAAAAACACTGGGTAAGATTCAAACAGTTGCGAAGTGGCGTTCACATAATAAAGTGAGCAAGTTCCAGCTGTTATTTGTTAACTTTTCTGTGAACTAAAGTCAAACTTATGCATTCATGGTGCAAATGGAGCTCATAAATTTTGTTTGTTACATTATTATGTTGTACTAGCTCCTGCCAGTGGCTTCGCCCGCGTGGTTGTCGGAAAATATCCAACTGGAATGTACCTCCGGAATATCTCACCTGTAACTTCGTGAGGAAACCAGCATGTCTGAGGGATATTTATCAACAGCATGTGAAGCTAAGTCATAGGCCTATGGGCAGCATAAAAATCTGACACCAGGATAGTCACTAACCACACGAAAAGAAGAAGACCAGAATATCTAAAACTATCTTATCTACAATTCTAGACTATAATCTATCTCTGTATCTAGATCTATTCAGCTGTTCTGACGTGATTGAGTAACAAACATACATCCACACACACATTCATCCAAACATTCACATTAATACATACTATTAGTAAGATTCATTTAGCTTTATACGGTTTGTTCATGCTTATGCTGTGGTAAATAGATTAGCCAGACAGTTTAGCTGAGAGTCTGACTGAGTTGGTTGGTAAATTCTGCCGGACGTACAGAGGCCAGCACATCAAGTTACCACAATCTGTCAAATTTCTTTGATAGTATTTCAACTTTATTGCAAAGCCATAAGGTTCATTTTTAATTGGACAAATTTGACAGTTAGGGATAGCTTGATGTGCTGGCGTCTGTACATCCCAATCAGAAATTAATTCACCAACAGATAACGCATCACTGACCAACAGCGCACAACCTACACACAGGGGACATATTATCCATACTAATATTATAAAATCGAAAGCAACTGTCTGTCTGTTCGTATGTTACCTTTTCACGCTTTAACCACTGAACGAATTTCGATAAAATTTGGCAGAGATATATATTGCATCCTGGAAGACTTAGGCTACTTTCTGCCTAAAAATATTTGCCGATATTGCGATATAACCGAACTTCACGCGGACGAAGATATTTTATGAAAAGGTTTATTACGTTAAAGAATTTTATTTCAATAGGCCTAGTGAATGAAAATTCGATTTATTTAAGAATAGAAGTATCTATTAAAGCTTGGTTTGAATACTTGAAAATGTGTGGGATGCGTCTTCAAAGCATCCTTCACATTTTCGTAAGTCAAAAGGTTTCATAAGTTCAGAGGAACAAAAATAGCCCTCGTAATAAATTCGCCAGATACAATCACATTTGAATGGTAGTCATTTATACTTCAAGTACCCGATATTTTGAGGGAAAAAAACCTTTGTAAATGTTTTATGAATAAGAACATTTTACTATTATGCAAGGACAAATCCTTTGAGTCCGGTTGAGCAATAGAGCACGTCCGCGACATTATTTTTTACGTAAAACTGTAAGTATTTACACCGTGTTGTTATTCTTAACAGCGCAAGGGTTTTTCACGCGGTTTTCAACATCATTTAGAAAATTGATTACGGAAGGTTTATGTGTATAAAGCGACTATTTTAAACTAACATCAATGAATCTGCTTAGCTTTTTTCCAACTATGTTGGGGTCGGTTTCCAGTCTGACTGAATGCAGCTGAATACCAGTATTTTACATGGAGCTGCCTATCTGACCTCCACAAACCTGATTATTATATACTCAAACAATTTACTTTCCATTTAATTTTTATTTAATTTATTTCATGTTATTTAATAATTACTTTAAAAAAATATTCTAAATTCATTTAAAAATTGTTAATTAAATTTATATATAATATTTCTGCACCGGCAACGGTAGTATATCTGAAACTTTTTTTTAATATTAACTGTATTTTCCATGTACTAAGAAATAAATGATTATATTCTATTCTGACAGTAACAAGGTACGATACCCTTTTGTGGACTGGCTGTCAGACTTTCGGGCTTTTGACTACCCGTGACAACTGTCCAAGATCCGCGAATGACAACCGGGACCAGCGCAGCGGCTTAACGTGCGTTCCGACTTCCGAGTCACGGAGGAGTCTCTATATGTAAAGATGGTCACCCATCAAACAACCCTGGCAAGCGTAGTTTAACCAGATGGATGGATCCGTGCGGCGTTTTATTACTTAGCCTCCTCCTTCATATAGTCATCAAATCTCGATGTTTTGATAAGTCGTAAAAACCGTGCGAATCGAGGACGGGTCGCAAGTTTAGTATGAATTATTTCATACGAAGTGTCTTTAGTTTAAAGGTGTTTAGTGTGGGTACACAATAACAGCTTACCTGCGTACCTACTTACCTTTTTTTTTTGGGGTCGCTAAATCATCAAATGACTCCTCCCGCTTTGGGTGGAGGGGAAGGGAGTGTCAGACTCTTACTGACTAAAACCCATCCATGTTCCTTACTTAACCCGGGGTAGCGGTAACCCTTTCAAACTATCCCGCCTACCTTACCTACTTACCTATCATAGCATAATAATAATAATATCCTTGGACTTTTCACACAACGCCAAATCGTCCCAAGCTAAGCAACCTAATGCTTGTGTTATGGTAACGAGATGGCTGATAAACTATTTTATATCCTTTTTTTTTAACCAACTTCTAAAAAAGGAGGAGGTTCTCAATTCGACTGTATATTTTTTTTTTTTTATGTTTGTTCGCGCATAACTCCGTTGCTTGTTCTAATACTGTAATTTACATACCAAAAATTATGGGGGGGGGGGGGGTGTTGTGTAGGTACCACAACTAAAAAGTGAAAAATAAAAACTTTTTTACAAAAAATAAAACCGACTTCCAAAAAAAACACTACAAAGTGAAAAATAATTCACACACCGACTTCCGAAATCAAAATTATTTTTCACTTTGTAGTGTTTTTTTTGGAAGTCGGTTTTATTTTTTTTGTAATTACATACATATTATAGATAATCAGCCAATAATGTTCTTCCCTCTTTGTGAAAGGGGGTGGGCCGCAATCCACTACGCCCAGTGCGGGTTGGTAGATGTCACATGTCTTCGAATATTTCGTTCTAAGACATGCCGGTTTCCTCTCAATGTTTTCCTGCACTGTTTCAGGAGTAGTAGTGATGACATAGTTTACACAAATTAAAGCGCCAATCAGGGTTCTAACTCACAACCTACAGCTATCACGTCCTATCAGTTCGCGATATTGCATAAATGAAGCCTGACATCATACAAATATCGACGTAAGTCCCATCACATAACTATGATAGTCCTTCGTATCAAATAAGACTGGCTTTTGATGCGGGAATGAGGATTGAGGAGTATACCATACAGTTAGAAGTTATTTGGCTTATCCCCGATATTGGCAATATCCCATTCTGTTCTCTGCGTTTCGTTTGAAGGATTGAATAAGAGGATTAAAGATCTATATGGTGAAATATGTTTACAGGCTTACATGCAATTTGTCTTCCTATAAGGCTCGTGGTAAAATTATGGCAGTCACACGTGTCGATCGAAGGTTAAGCTACGCTTGCCGCGGTCGATTCGTAGATGGGTGACCATCCTTTACATATTTAGACCGTGTCACGGAAAGCACGTTAGGCCTATGGTTCTGGCTGTCATTCGTAGATCTTTGAAAGTCGTTACGAGATGCCGTTGAAAAAAAAAACAAATCTGACTTTTTTTGAAAGACTATGAAAATATCTATTTCATCAGAACCCTATTACAGAATACTAAGCTTCCGCTGTCGGTTCGTCCGTGTGACAGCGAACAGTGACTAGACTTGATACTTTACACAGCTGTTACTTTTATCCCGATATTTCCACAACTCGAAACTTACACGGGTGAAACCACAGCACGCAGCTAGTCTAACTCCCTTACTAATAAACGTATTACCTATAACTGGTGAATAGATACACACCGATTTCTGTCTTTCAGTCGTCAGAAATTTAACATTCGAAAGAAGAAGACAAAGCGTTGTGTAACTTATACAGACGCTATACAACGTTTATTAGTAAGGCGGTTAGTGTATACAGAGTTGATACGACAGAGGGGCTTTCCTTTAAACAGCTAATACTAGGGACAATTTTCAAGCTCTGTACCAAAAATCAATTAAATAGAAGCAGTACTTTAGTCGCAAATGATTTTTTAAGTTTTTGCCCACTTTGAACACGATGTATCTTTCCTAACAGCGCTCCGGCGCGCGCGCGTCGGTGCCGCTTTGTTACAAGGTCAGTTTTTATTTACAAAGGATGGTGCGTTTTATTCTGATTTGTAAGCTATTTAGTTTGTTTGAAAAAAACAAACCTCATTTTTGGTGCTTTTTATTTTTATACCGTACCGAGTTAATACTAAACACGTATAGTATACGTAGTGTAATTTAATGCCCCTCTGTCATATCAACTCTGTATAGACATACAGACTGAAATATAGAATTCGCGAATAAATTCATTCAGTGACTATGGTATTGTTTGTGGTCGTAAAGTTATACTCCCATCCTTAAAATATTTGTTAATGGCTCATTAATGTTTATGAACGTCTGTGGACTGGGCTTTAGAGATAAGACTGAGAGGGTTACCGCTACCCCGGAACATGAAGGGCTAAGGAAGGAACATGGATGGGTTTTAGTCAGTAAGAGTCTGACACTCCCTTCCGCTCCACCAAGAGTGGGAGGGGTCATTTGATGATTTCCCATCCTCAAAAAAAAGCACGTTACTCTACCTACTTAACATCCATACAAACCTGTTCTCTCCACGCGCCTCTAACGACCGAAAACAATGAAGTAACTTGTTGGTAACCTGAACCGGTTCATCGGAATGACTCACTCACTATCAAAGTGTTCATTCCCTTGATCTATTGCTAGATAGAGGGGCAGTGACCTCCGCTCCGTTGGGGTTATTGTAAACTCACCACAACGAAAATACGCCACATTTAAAAATATTGGTTAACTTGCCACAGTGACAAAATAATTCACAACAGGTATAGTAAACTCGTCACAGGTAGGTCAAACTTGTTTTGGATGTACCGACAGTAAAACGATATTCGTTCAACATTATTGTTTAGTAAAAGTAATGTACACACATCAAAAGTGTCTAGGGATCAACATATATTTTTGCAATAACTTTTCTCTTGATTGATATTAATTTAAATTTTCTTTAAGGATTCATCAAATAAAGTGTTTTCGTTTGTCACAGTAACGATAAACCAAGTCACCTTTGCGTTAATAAAGAAATTTGCCATTTTCCTAATAAAGGGATTTTTGACATTTGAACCACTAACATTAAAGTTCGAAAAAAAGACTGAAATAACAGTTTTCTTTAAAATTTTATTGGGTAACTTAAACAATTAATAATCCGTGTTTCTACCGCGAACACTAACAACACAAGAACATCGGTTTGGCATACTCAAAATGAGTTCATCCAAATCACGCTGTGGAATGGCCGCCCATGTTCGTTGCAACAACAAAAAAAGGTGTTATCAGTCGACTTTGGACACGTTACCGAAGCACTGGTACCGTGGCTGAGCGCCATGAAGGACGGTATCGCTGCACCACACGGAGACAAGACCGATACATTCAAATCTTAACTCGAAGAGCTCCAACAATAACCGCCATGATGTTAGCCGTGAGGCTTCATCACTCTTCAGGGAACTTAATTAGCGACCAAACAGTCAGAAACCGCTTGCATGAAGTGAACCTTCATTCCCGAAGACCGCTACGGGTACCACCTATAGCAATGCACAATCGTAGGATTCGATATCAATGGGCTCTTGAACACAGAAATTGGGCAGAAGAACAATGGCGTTTCGTGTGCTTTTCTGATGAGTCTCGTTTTGGTATGAGACCGGATACAAGACGTATACGACACCGGAGAACCCCTGGACGCCAACAGCGATTAAAATCCTGCCAGGAAGTCCATCCTTATAGTGGTGGAACCATCATGGTATGGGCGGGTATTTGGATCGGCGGAAGAACTGAGTTGATTTGGATCAGAGGCAACCTCAACGCTCAAATTTATGCTGAGACGATTGTATCTGACGTCATCGTTCCTCTACAAGTGCAAATCGGTCCCTTATTTCAGTTAATGCATGATAATGCACGACCGCACACCGCAAGAGTTGTAAGACAGACTCTCGCCGCAGCTAACATCAATGTCCTGCCCTGGCCTGCTCAGTCGCCAGACTTGAACCCGATTGAGCATGCATGGGATATGCTACAGAGAAGAGCTCTGCCGAATATGGAGGGTATCCAGTTGCAAGAAGACCTTTTTTTGTTGTTGCAACGAACATGGGCGGCCATTCCACAGCGTGATTTGGATGAACTCATTTTGAGTATGCCAAACCGATGTTCTTGTGTTGTTAGTGTTCGCGGTAGAAACACGGATTATTAATTGTTTAAGTTACCCAATAAAATTTTAAAGAAAACTGTTATTTCAGTCTTTTTTTCGAACTTTAATGTTAGTGGTTCAAATGTCAAAAATCCCTTTATTAGGAAAATGGCAAATTTCTTTATTAATGCAAAGGTGACTTGGTTTATCGTTACAAACGAAAAACAAACGAAAACACTTTATTTGATGAATCCTTAAAGAAAATTTAAATTAATATCAATCAAGAGAAAAGTTATTGCAAAAATATATGTTGATCCCTAGACACTTTTGATGTGTGTAGTTTCCGAATAAAGAAAAAGAAGAAAACTGTATCAAAAAACATGATCCATGGGCCATGTGGACATGGCCATTAAACACTACTACTTCGTTTGCTATCGGTACTTTTAAAGCTGTGGCAAGTTTTCGTGAGACAGATAAGACTGTGGCGAGTTTACTATAATTTTTACTTGTGGCAAATTTTGACTATGGCGAGTTTACAATAACTCCTCCGTTGTTAGGTTAGGTTTCTTATAGGTAAAGAATGTGGTTTTTATTAGCGTTATCCTTATCTGTTTAGGGTTCCGTATTCGGGGTGCCAAATGGAACCCTATGACTAAGTCTCCGCTGTCCGTCTGTTTGACAGCGGCTTGACTCTTTTTACAGATTGTGCATTTCTATTGCTGCTATAACAACAAATAATCAAAATAAAATAAAGTTAAAAATTAATTCCCGTGCTTGAAACGTTTTTTTACATTGAAGTTTTTTTTTTAAATATATAGTGTTTAATATTTTACGGTGGTACGGAACCTGTTATGTGCGAGTCTGAGTCGCACTGAGCCACTTTTTTAATAGTTTATTTAGTCACGTTAATTTTAGACTTCATTCGTCAAAAGTGACAAATAAAAATTCAAACTTCTAGCAAAATAAGAGGTGTTTGCCCTGAAGTTGCAGGTTTTTATGCCCATGGTCAATTAAAGTTATATACATCGCTAAAAGTGATTGACTGAAAGGAGATGAAGGAGATCCTTCATTTGATGCAAATAGAGTAAAGAGTGAATAGTATTACCGAGCCCTTTCAAACGAAGCCAATTCCAAAGGTTTGGCGACCCTTGTAATATATTTATTTATGACATCTTCAGCCTCATAAAAACATCAAGGTAATGGACTATATTTTCCTCGAATTTGAAACTAAAAAGAAAAAATCGCCCTTTCCAAGATAAACCATTCGAGCCTTTTCAGCTCATTATTTAAATCACCATATTAAAATTCGCCGGGAAAATTTTCTTGGATTTACATCATGTCAGACCTATTTTCAGGTTAGGCCTTTAGAATATCTGGGACATGAAAATAGGCACACTTCTTGGGCTGAATGTAATGCTACTTCGATGTCTGATTTGCATAGACCTCACTATTTTACGGGCGCGTAAGAATATCAACTTAATTAATGAAGGTAAGATTTGAGTTTGTATTTTATGAAACTAGAAGGACCTGCTTGAATAGATAGTAGAAGGAAATTAGAAACTTGGTATCCATAGTGATATACAGGGTGTAATTGAATTCATGGGCATTATTTTTTATGAACAACTTTCACTAAGGGAACAAATCTGAAATCGCGATAAAAAAATCTGCTGTGCCATACATTATGCTCGCATAACTCGTCAAAATGTAAAGAACAGCTGATTTTTTTTTTCGAATTTCACCCAGTAGTTCCCACAAGCATCTTTAGTTTCTGATTTTTATTATGATCAGTTTCACCTGGTCGCATTAATGAGAAAAAGGTTGTCCCCATAGAGATACAGCGGTGGAAGCTTCGGGATTACTGGATGTTGCTTCTACTATTATATCAATACTGGCTTCTGTCCGCGGCTTCGCCTGTGTGGATTTAATAGTAATAGTCTAAAATTATCGGAATAAATCGTAACAGGAGTGTTAATCTAGGTTATAAACTGTCTCTGTACCAAATTTCATCAATATCCGTTCAGCTGTTTTGGCATGATTGAGTTATAAACGTACATCCATCCAAACTTTTGCATTCATAATAAAAGATGCTAGACAGGAACCATTGCTATAAGTATTAGGAAGCTTTTTGCAAAATAATACCACGAAAGTAACAGTATCACCATTATGCTTCACCAAACATCCCGGGAGCTCGTACGCATACCCAAATGAAAACCCCCGCAGGATTGTACTGAAAGAAAACGTCACTCACAGTCCCCCTAACCATCCATGATATCCCCCTCCAAATTAAATTCTAACTACCTCTCTCTAATCAAACACTGACATCATTGCTTTGGAAAGATTTGACAACCAATCATACCATACTGTGATCGCCATAAAACAAAAGACAATAGCGTCATAATTTCAAAAAAGTTTTCAATAGATTCTTCTTATCTGGCCACATCGAGGTCTTTCTTGGAATGATGGACGCGTCTGTACACGTTAAGCCGTTGGTCCCGGCTGTCATTTGTGCATCTTTGACAGTCGTTCCGGGTCATCAGAAGCCCAAAAATATGACAGCCAGTCTTACCAACGGGTATTGTATTCCCAGTTACTGGGTTTTGGAGGTCAGATAGGCAGTCGCTCCATGTAAAATATTGGTATTCAGCAGCATCCGGTTAGACTGGAAGCCGAACCCAACATAGTTAGGAAAAGGCTAGGCAGATGATGATGGACGTGTCTGTGCACTTCGATTGTTTTAATGATTAAGAACAGTGGTCGCCCTGTGGTAACTGCCGCGGCTTAAGAGTTGTAGGTCGTAGGTTCGAAGCCAGATAGGCGCTGCTTTCGAAAACATCGTGAGGAAACCAGCACGTCTTAGAACCAAAAAAATCGAAATGTGACTTCTATCAACCCGCAATCGGGTGGTGGATTATGGCCCACTCCCTCTCACCAAGAGTAGTCTTGTGTCCTAGCAATGGGCACATTATGCACAGATTATGGGTCGTGTCAGTTTGAATATTAACTTAGTTGCCTTTGCCACAATCGGCGTGAGTGAATTTCGTACAGTATACCGCGCGGGATTCACTAGGGTTTGACTAGAGTTTAAAACAGTTTAACACTTTATGGATAAACTCAGTACGTATGTAAACGGACTATGGGCAAACTAATCCAGATAGCTACGGATGGTTACGGCTATCGGAACTCAAATACTGTCCGTAACATGACGCTTATAGACAGTTATAACGTAAAACTAATATTTTACTTTGTAAACGTGGATGAGTCGATTATAGCTTAGATCCGTATCGTTCAAGAAATTATTTTTATTATGAACTAGCGACCCGCCTTTGCCTCGCACGGTTTGTTAAAACATTGCAACAATAAAACAACTGACACACCGCACCACACTGAAAAACCGGCCATGTGCCGAACTCGCACACGAAGACTTCCGTGCCATAGTACAGTATTCAACGCGATATTTATAAAAAAAAGGATTGTGTGGTTTTATGAAACCACGGTAAAAGTGAAACTTTTTTTCACATTAAAGACATTTGACACTATAGGCGCCGCCATATTGGCCTTGGCTGCTCTGACGAGCGCCTTTCACTTTATCCCTACTCCGCGGCCGACCGTCACGCGACATGCAACACACAGACGAAAAAGTTTGAGACGATGTAATAAAAGTTTCACTTTAAAAAAAACTTTAGTAGAAAAAAACACGGTTCTTGTATGATGATAATATTTTCACAGATTATGAATATCTATTGTTGCTAATTCAACTGACTAGAACACGTATTACGGTTGATGAGTCACTGTCAACCACGGACAGACCTACAGCGGAGGCTTAGTAATAGGGTTTCAATTAGTACCCTTCGTTAAATTATAGAATTTAAATATAAAAGTTCATATTACACAAAAACTTTTTGGAATAAATTCCTTTTATGATGGTGCAAACGTCATGAAAATCCATTGTGTAGTTTAATGCGGTTTTAACGAATAGATATAGTTATTCAAGGGAAAGATTTACACGTATTTTAACTAGCTTTCGCCCGCAGCTTTCCCCGTGCGATATTATCTTCATTGCACTAGAACCCGGGGCGGGTCGCTATTTAATATTCTGCTAATTGCAAGCCATTTTGAGTCCGGAATTATACGAAGAAAAGCAGTTTATGAAATTGCTGAAATAATACTAAAAAACACGTGACCGGAATAGAATTTTTTCCGGCGTGCTTGAGAGATATCTCAACAGCATGTGAAGCTAAGTCAGAGGCCCATGGGCAGCATAAAAACTCTGACACCAGGTTAGTCACTAACCACACGAAAAAGAAGAAGAAATTGTTGAGCAACATCGAATTACTATTCCCCTTAACACTGCACGAGTAAGCTGGCCATATATTACTATTGGGCTATTACTCTAATTAATCTTACCTAACATTAATTGATTAAGTTCTTTTCATCCCAGAGGATACAAAGAGATTTATGTGAAGCCTTTTTGTCTATCACGGCAAGTATATTGGTATCACGCGTGTCTGCTAAGCGTTAATTTCTGGATTTATTATAGCTTCTGATTGCTATGAGCAAAAACAACAAACTCAATTTGACCTAAACGGCAAACGAATGCTAAAATTGACCCTTTTTTTTAGTGTGGTTCATCGAAATTAAAATTATCAAAATCAGAATCATCAAAATCAAAATCATTAGTCATTCATTCAAACTAGGCACAATTACATAAGACAGTCCCAAAAACGCCCACCCTTGACCACTTCCTAGTGCTTTAGCTGGGAAGAAGAAGTAGCCCAACAAACTGCCCAGCAGCACAGATGTCTGTTTAGTTGGAAGAAGTACAAATGACCCCTCCCGCTCTGGGTGGAGCGGAAGGAGGAATGTCAGACTCCTTTATGTTTCGGGGTAACGGTAACACTTTCGGACAATCCCGCTTAATGAAACTGACCCTGGTCCTGTCTATTTGTACTACCCAGAGGTGTTTGACACTACACGTGCTCACGCGCACGTGCATACTGAAATAACCGGAGTAAACGTTTTCGTGACCGATAATGTTCTGAACGGTTTATTATTTAGTAGTTACTTGTACTAAGTATTTAACTTGTTAATAGTTTTGTAAAGAAAGATTACTGATTATGTTCTGTATATAATATAATAATAATATCCTTGGACATTTCACACAACGCCATATAGTCCCAAGCTAAGCAACCTAATGCTTGTGTTATGGTAACGAGATGACTGATAAACTACTTATATACATTTTTTTTTGTAAATACATACATATTATACATAGAAAAACACCCAGACCCAGAACAAATACTTGCAGGTCGTACAAATATTTGTTCCGTGCGGGAATCGAACCCGCGACATGCAGCGCAGCAGTCAACCGCTCAATCACTGCGCCAACCGTGTCGTTATCACCCAGAGCGGGAGCAGTCATTGGATGATTTCCCAGCCTTTAAAAAAAAAAAAAAAAACCGTGTCGTTATATATACATATAAGTTTTGTAAATAATACTGTAGTTATCCAATCATTATAATCGATCGACAAAAATCGATTAACACTTATACATAACATACATAATCGGCCTATAATGTTCCCACTGCTGGGACACAGGCCTCTCTTCGAGAGGGAGTAGGCCGTAAACCACCACGCAGGCCCAGTGCGGGTTGGTAGATGTCACATGTCCTCAATTTATTGGTTCTAGGTCATGCCGGTTTCTTCGCCCTGTGGTATCAAAAAGTCATTCAAATCCATTCAGCCATTTTAGTATAAAGGTGTAACAAACAAAGTCAATCTTCTTCTTTTCGTGTGTTTAGTGACTAACCAACACATCGTGGAAAACATCGTGAGGAAACCGGCATGCTTGAGAGATGTTTCTCAACAGTATGTGATGCTAAGTCAGAGGCCCATGGGTAGCATTAAAACTCTGACACCAGGTTAGTCACTAACCACACGAAAAGAAGAAGTGACTAACCTGGTGTAAGTTTTTATGAAGCCCATGGGCCTCTGACTTTGCTTCACATGCTGTTGAGAAATATCTCTCAGTCATACCAGTTTCTTTACGACGTTTTCCTTCACCGATTATTAAGCAAGTGATGCAATACGCACATGAATCCGAAAAATCAGAGGTGCGTGTATCTCTGTAGCAGGTATAACATGCTCAAAAAAAAGAACCCAATCAATCAATCTGCCTAACCTTTTCCCAACTATGTTTAGGTCAGCTTCCAATCTTACCGGATGTAGTTGAATACCAGTATTTCACATGGAGCGACTGCCTATCTGACCTCCACAACCTAGTAACTGGGAAATACAATACCCCTTGGTATTCGTCGTATTTTGCGTGAAGCGACTGCCATCTGACCTCCACAACCCAGTAACTGGGTTAAACGATACCCATTAGTAATGACAGCCGGGACCAACGGCTTAACGTGCTTGTAGAGTCACGGAGGAGTCTCGGCATATAAAGACGGTCACCCATCCACGGCCAACCCCGGCAAGCGTAGCTTAACATGATGGATCGACCTGTGCGGCTGTTGTTACTTAGCCACGTTACCCATCGTACAATTTTGTGTCAATTAACATTATTTCATAAAAGCAGCAGTGAACATTCTCAGCAAAGAAATCAAACAAGTAATGTCAAGATGTTTTCAGTTTAAAAGTGCACATCAAAGGGAGTTTTTACAAAGAAATGCTTCTCAATATGGTTGTGAAGAACTTATTAAATGAGAAATACTTATTAATAAGTAATGAAAATGTGGTTTCCTAGAATGCGCTTACTCGTTTTTATTTGCAATACATTAGTTAAGTGTGTCTAACAGGAACTAAGCGATAAATATTGATCATACAGCTGCCGCACGCTGTTTCGCAGAAGTCTCGAAATAAATTCACACTTATAGACACCTCTTATATACCTATGTATGAAAGGGTGGAATTTTCAAGTGGGTGTTGATGGGCAAATCAGAAACTATGAAATAATATCTCCAAATAAAATAAAAATGTGCTAATCCAGGTCATAGACTACCACTGTTCCAAGTTTCATCCAGATCCGTTCAGCTGTTTAACCTTGAAGAACCGACAAAACTCTCTCATACCCACACACGCACAAACATTCGCCTTTATAATATTAGTGTGATATTTTAAGCTTATTTTTATGACTAAAATAACACTATTCTTTGTATTCTCTCAAAACTAAAAATAAAATTGCACATTATTCTTAAAGGCTAGATTGTACTTGTACAACAGATTACCTGTACAGTAAATTACCTCAATCTGTCAAATTATTTTGACAGTTTTACAACTTTATCAATTGGGAAAATGTTAGTTTGGAACAGCTTGATATGCTGGCGTCTGTACCTAATTATTTACTAAGAGACTGGTTAATTATAATAAAGCGAACTTCCCTTAAAACAACAATGACAAAGTAGAAAAACAATTTGTAAGCACTTGTTTACTAGGAATTTTTAATACGAGTTCAGAAACTCGTAAAGTTCGTCATGTAGAGGCATGGGACTTGTAGTTTTGCAAGAAAACATAAAGGCTGGGTTTCCACCTCCTTCCAATATTTATAGCTAAGTATTGTAATACTTTTGTTTTTCTTATTAAAGTATTTTATTATTTATTATAAGCTGCATCGGTTCACGCAATCACGTAGTCATCCGACGACCAACGGCTTAAAAAGCTTTCCGTAGCACGGAGGGGTTTTGGTATGTAAGGATGGTCATCCATCCACGAACCAACCACGGTAAACGTAGCTCAAACTGATCGATCAACCTGTGCGACTGCTTTACTTAGCCATAACGTCATGATTGTCCGAAAGGGTTACCGCTACTCCTGAACATAAAGGAACGCAGGAACATGGATGTGTTTTAGTCAGTAAGATCCTGACACTCCCTTCCGTTCCACCCAGAGCGGGAGAAGTTATTAGATGATATCCCACCCTCAAAAAAAAAAGCCATAACAGTAGGTAGCCCCTCGTAGGTATGATAAACCAATGAAAGTAGTCATTGTAAAGTAAGTTAAGAATAAAATCACTGGATTGAGTGTGATCTCCTTTGAACAAAAAAAAAATATTTTTATTCCAACGATAGCCGCATATCATACCATCACTTCACGATTAAATATATTATAATGTACACCGGCCCATCCACAATAAGCTACATACAATTAAAACTGATTTATCACCACAATTGACAAGCCAAACTATTGTAATTGCCTGCAGTACGTTCAATACAAACACTGATTTATATGCCATGAGTATACAAATAAAATTACGATAATAACACATCGTGATAAAATTGTTATTAATCACGGAAAGCCGTTGGTCCCGGCTGTCATTCGTAGATCTTTGACAGTCGTTACGGGTTGTCAGAAGCTCAAAAGTCAACCTGTCTTACCAAGGGGTTCTGTGTTACCCAGTTACTTAGGCAGTCGACGAGCTCGTGGCTAAGTAATAACAGCCGCACGGGTCAATCATCAGATTAAGCTACGCTTGCCGAGGTTGGTCCGTGGATGGGTGACCATCTTTACAAACCGAGACTCTTCCGTGCCTCGTAAAACACGTTAAGCCGTTGGTTGCGGCTATCTTTTGTGGATCATTGATAGTCGTTAATGGTCCCTAGAAGTCCGAAAGCAGTACCCAGTCTTACCAAGCTGTGTATTACCCAGTTACTGGGTAGCTTTAATTTGATACCAGTGTTGTAATTTTCTTTTTTAATCTTCCTCTCCTTTTTTTGTATTTGCAGATGAAATTTATACATATTTTATAGCCTGTCAATCCTACAACTAAGCCGAATCTAACGACACATCATATTCGTTAGCTGCAGAGCGTGCCAAATAAATATACCTACATACATACTCTCGAAAAACATCACCCTTCTTCTGGGACAGTCGAGTAAAAAATTATTCCCAAAAAAACTTGGGGGTTGAGAATGTTTTGATGACTAAGTATCTAGAGATAATCATCATCCGCAACAGTCAGGTTAAGATAAATAATAGCTAAATAACTTTGTTAAAGTGTCTCGCTGACTTGCTACTGAAACTTCAGAAAAGTTTGCAAAAAAGAGTAGCTATTCAATTCACTGCATATTTCCGGAATTTCCCAACCGTTTGTTGAAGAACTACGGAAATTGAGAATGGAACTCTTCAATGGATTCCTGCAAGCCAACCCAAACTGCTGCAAAGCCAAAAAGGAAGATTTATGTTGTCAAAAACAAAACAGTAAATTATGTACACTTTCGTACTATGCATGTAGATGACAGCTGTTCTATTCTCAAGCCACAAAGTGTAATAATACCGAAATATCAAATCTATATTGCGAACACGGTAAACTGCATTTTGTTGGGGTATAAAATGCACTGCAGTGTAGCGTGGGGTGCTTTTGACGAAAATGTAAGGGGCATTTCAATAGACAAATTCTTGGGTTGGACTCATAGTCGTGGCTACGTTTACACCGTTGTGTTTTTATTGGTAGACTGTCTTACGAATAATTATTGCTAAAATTCGTGTAATTGTGTGTGTTCGTTTTCTTTACAATCTCAACGAATATTTTTTTATAATATAATACAGTGTGTTAGGTTAAACGAGGGACATACTTTCAAGTTCTATAGTACTCATGAAAATCAACAACTTTGTTCATGGGACCAACTCTGAAATGTGAAAAAAAATATCAGCTGTTCCATACGTTTTGACGAATTATGCGAACATAAATGTACTGAACAGCTGATTTTTTTTTCGTGAGTATAGTAACCCCTGAACGTATGTCTGTCGTTTAACCTAACACACTGTACAACATGGTTTTTACAAAATTAAATTGACGAAAACACAAAAATATTTTAAATGCAAGCCAAAACAAACACAGAAGGGAGTTGCATTACCATTTTTGTTTCACTCGCTAGTAATTTACTACGTGTGCTTGGCAAATTAACGATTATATTATTCCGCATTCATTTGCTTGTTTTAACAAAACTGTAGCAGTCTGTGAAAACGCGCATGTTTTGTGAACCGCCGGATATGCGATATCCAGCTGGTATTATTTAAACAACAGACTCTGAATGAGATCATCTGTCAGATAAGTTACCCAAAATCCTACCCATAAACCTATCAGGTTAATTATTATAAACTATAGCTCCAGCCCGCAACTTCGCCCGCTCGGATGATGGAAATTATACCACGGAAACGTACTTACTGGATAAAAAGTGTCCTATGTGTTAATTCAGGTTAAAATCTATCTCTGTGGCAAATTTCATCCAGATCCGTTCAGGAGTTTTTGTGTGAAGAAGTAACAAACACACAAACAAAATTTCGCCTTTATAATATTAGTGTGATGTGATTCGTACAAAAGTGTAAAATAAGGTAGCTTACCGATTCTCCTCCATAGGAATGGCCTTTCAAACACTTATGGAATCTGAAAATAAACAAAAACCTACTGTTATTATAACACTTAACATAATATCACGTCTATTATCCCCAAAGGGTTAGGCAGAGGTATACCTTCAGTAGGTACACCCACATTTTGCAAGTTATGTTTAGGTCCCATGTAATAGGGGGCGAGCCTATTGTCATCAAAGGAGCACTAATCCAGACCCAGGGCTACTGAGAAATTCCAGATGGAAAAATCCAATAACAGTTTGCCCCACCCCCGGAGGAATATGCAGGAACTCTGGCTGAGCAGTAGGATTCACGACCATTAGACCAACGAGGTTATCAGTTAATTATAATAGAATAGAATACTCTTTATATACTTAAATTAAATAACTATCTACCTAACTACATACAAAAACAAAAAGGACACTAAGGCGTCGAATTACTCTTCTGCATCGCTGCAGTCCGGCAACGGTTCCATAAAACTGGCAGCATTGCCACGTTGAATGGCAATGGCAATACTCTTTATTATATACTCCATACGAACTTCAGATATAAATATAGGAATTTTATCTAGGTTGTCATTCCCCCGACCCTTGCTCGAGCCAGCCCGCGTTGCCGCTGAGCCAGTAGCTTTAAGTACCCCCGATTCAGCTGTCCCTTGCTGTCCTCCCCCAGCGACGCCCTAGGCCGAGGTCCGTACCCCACAGGGGATGCCCTTAGCGTGTAGTCGCTTAGTTTGTAAGTTTATTTTAAGCCCTGGCTGGAGGCTACAATTCTTTTGTGGCATCCACAGGTAAGTCCGGTTAAGCAGTAGACAACCCTATGGTTGAACTGCGAGATGCCATTATAAAAAAAAAAATAGGTTGTCATAATTGTTGTTGTTGTCATCACACACAAGACCAACGAGGGAGATATCATAAAATCATGGACTAGAAAAAGTAAAATAGCTGCAAAAGGTTATCATTCTTGTAATAAAATATGGTACCTACTCATTCATTTTTACACCCGTTATCAGTTATATTGTTTGGTAATTAATTGACACAGTGTATCTGTACTCATTATGGCACTTTTAATGGGTATTTATCGGTGCACTAGGTGTTAAATATGTCATACTAATATTGATTTGACTAATACTTAAATAACTTAAGTTAATTGCTTCCGTGTTAATGTCCAGTGTGTTTAACATAATATTTTTTTGTTTATAATGATAATTGTCTTGTGTTGCTTTGGTCAAAAACACGCTAACTTTTGAGTGTAACCCGTTGAAACATGAAATACATAATTAGGTATGTATGTTGTTTTTTTTAGAGCTAGGAATTCTTAAAAAAAACTGTGATAATCTTTCCTCATTTGTTCTATGTTTGCCAATCAATAGGGATGATGCGTGGTAAAAAAAATAATATGTATAAAAAGAAATTATGTTTAGTCCGTCAGACAGATAATAAAAGAATAATAGACACGTATTTTTTCTTAATCACAATAACAAAAAAAAACTCAGATAGAACGTATTAAAGTTGGTGAGTGGCTCCCTACGTCACGTCAAGTTAATATAAAATCTACATACCCGTGACGTCATTCCACATTTTAATTACGTAATATTTTGATTAGTAAAAAAAGAATATTACCTGTCCAATATTGTTTAATAATCGGGCTAAATACAAATTTTAGTCATAATTTTTATTACTAGGGCAATATAAGCTGTTGTGATCGGTTAACTGCAAGATAAACCAACATTTTAACAGACATCATTGAAAAAGTCGAGTAGATTCAAAATATTTCATTAATGGGCTTCAAATAAGCTTCGACCAAATTTCGTCCACTTCGACAGCGCGGTAAATCCCTAAACAATTTAAAACTCCCTACTCACCAATATTTTTAATAATAAAATTTTCTGGTCGATTTCTCGCTACGGTGTGACAGGCACCCTCTGACAAGGGCTGATGGATAATGTACGTAGGGGTAAGAAGGTAAGGCGAGGGGATGAAGCTAAAATAAAGGGGATTATACGGGAATTACGTTGCCATAGCAACGGCGTGCCCCCGAAAAGTAACGACACCGTTCTTGCATAAAAATAATACTTCGAGGACTCCATTTTGAGAGAAACTGGGTAGATTATCTGATTATCTGATGTGTGGCACGGTGATGTGATTTGGAAAATGACTATTTTCTTATTAAGGTAAGCTCATAGCTAATAATATGAGATGGAAAATGAGGTTTTAACGTTTTAAATGGTTTTATGACATGTTTACATATAAACAGATACGATGCGACTGGATAACCTTATGACGAGGCTTTATTCAAAGGGGTTGGGCAGAGACGTACCTGTAGTACACCCTTAGGAGCTAAGCCAGAGGCCCATGAGCAGCATAAAGACCCTGACACCAGGTTAGTCACTATCCACGCGAAGAAGACGAAGTACTCCCACATTTCGCAAATTTTATGTCTGTTTAGCCATATTTAACACGTTGAGCGCCAACGCGGTCACCGGTGAGCCGCGAACGCGTTTTTGTATTGTGTCTGCTGCGTGGCAGTCAACGACTTAAATTATTAACTCCTCAATGCGTAGACAGACCAATTCTTTCTTTCTTCGTGTGGTTAGTGACTAACCTGGTGGAGTTTTTATGCTGCCCATCGGCCTCTGACTTAGCTTTATATGCTGAGAAATATCTCTCAGGCACGGTTTCCTCACGATGTTTTCTTTCGCCGATTTTTAAGCAAGTGATAATTAAACAATACGCACATGAATGAGAAAAGTCAGAAGTGCGTGCTTTTTGGGTTCGAACTCGAGACCTATGAATTTGCAGTCCGTCGGTCACACCACTAGACTATCACAGACCAATATTATATACGTATGCGAAGCCGTGCACAGCTTCTCAACTAGTAGTTAATATAAGTCTGAAATCGCCAACCCGTTTTGAGCATGTGTGATAAACAACGCTCATGCTGAATGTTTGCCCAGCAGTGGGACAGTAAAAATCTGGTATTATAAGTCTCACTTTCTGTCATTGCTAGAAAAAGGAGCCGTCAAATAAAACAATATTTATCAAGATAATGGTTCGTAATAAAAAAAGCTTCCTCATTAATCTGAAGTGATGTCAATTAATTTGAACGCAACGGAGAAGAGAAAGTAATTATTCGACTACCCTCAAAGAAAATTAATTTGAAAAAATAATAGGAATTCGCAACGAGGATAAATGTTATAAAATGCAAGTGGAAGGCTGTCATTTTGAAAAATTCTCAGTTTTTTTTTTGCCCTACTGCTACTATTGGGCAAAGGCTAACCATTTTTCCTTTCAGATAACGATCTGATGATCTGGTGGATCTGATGATCTGATGTAACCACGGGGGGTTGTTACACCACCTTCGCTGCGGTCTAACTCCATGGCGTTATGATTAAATAGATGAAATGAGGAAACATTTTTTTCATCAATCTGCTTGGCCTTTTACCAACTATGTTGGGGTCGGCTTCCAGTCTAATCGGATGCAGCTGAATACCAGTATTTTACATGGAGTGAGTGCCTATCTGACATCTGATACACCTTGGTAAGACTGCTGTCAGATTTTCGGGCTTCTGACAACCCGTAACGCCCGTCAAAGATGCACAAATGACAGCTGGGACCAACGGCATAGCGTGCTTTCCGAGGCACGAAGGAGTCTCGGTATGAAAAGATGGTCACCCATCCACGGTCAACCCCAGCAAGCGTAGCTTAACCTGATGGATTGACCTGTGCGGCTGTTATTACTTAGCCGAATACTTAACGAATTTGTATAGCTACAGTTATTTGAAGTCCAGAATATTGTATAACATTATAGAAAGTGATTGAAGTGGCCGCAGAACGTGTTTGTTAATACATAGATTTATGTCATTGTGTGATACGTTGTAAAATCTAACACTCGGGAATTTGGCTGCGGTGCGTGGATCGAATCAGTTGATTTTAGTGTTACAAATTGCTCTGCAGTTGCGTTGTTATTTCGACCGTACATGAATGGAGGATCGTAACCATAACTACATTTTTAAATGCTTTTATTATTTACTCATTGGTCGATTCGCACGACGATAGATTCTGGATGGCTATACAAGTAGAGGGAGACCAAAGAAACGATGTATGGATTGTGTGAAAGATGATATGGCTAGAAAGGGAGTGACTACTGAGACGACGACTAATAGAGAAGTATGGGAGAAAAAGACATGTTGCGCCGACCCCAAATAAATTGGGATAAGGGCAGGAGAATGATGATGAGTCGATTCGCACGAATGTACTCGCCCGAAATGAGCGATTTGACACTTTTTTTAAATGTATTTTTGATGTTATGTTAATTTTTTGTTAAATTGCCTTCTCTTGAATTGAAGGATATATTAAGAATCATAATTATTATTCAAAACATTTGCACGCCATAGTATGTGGCAAACATGTCTGAATCCATTTTGTTTATGTTATCTTGCATGCATTTATTATAATAGGATGTATACACATGTTTGGGCAAATAAATCTTACCTTATCTTATCTTATCTCACGAAGTTAATTTATTTGTGGACGAATCGACAACACGACGATATTAAGAAATTAGAACTTTTTGAATTTTACTACTATTTTGCTGTGTGCTATTTAACTTTATTTGCATAGAATTCAAAATGGGCCGATGGCTATCAATCGGACACAATTCCAGAGTCCAGGCTGCTACTGAGAAATTCCTGATGCAAAAACTCAATAACACTTTGAACGACCTGAGAATCGAATCCAGGGTCTCATGACTAGTAAGTCGCCCAACGAGGCAGTATCTGCTTAACGTTAGCTGAGATAGCGGATGGGAACCTTTCCAAATATAAGAAAAACGAAGGTTCCTCTCGTCTCAAAACTCTTTATGAATTTCTTTTATCCTCTTCTTATTTCCCCGAAACCTAATAACAGCTAACCCGTTTTTTACGAGACCTCGTAAAGCGAAACATAATTAAGTTTCCCAATTCCGGCCGTCAATCAGGATAGCCCCATTGTCCAGCAGGAGCGAGCAATGAATATTTAATATGTGTAGAGATTAACATAGGAATACATCGTGTAATTGTGGTACACCTGGGTTCAGAATTTAGAGGAAGATAATATTGTTAATTACTATCGTAAGTTGTAAAAGTCTGAGTATGAATGTGGATGGCCATACAAGTAGAGGGAGACCAAAGAAACGATGGATGGATTGTGTGAAAGATGATATGGCTAGAAAGGGAGTGACTACCGAGATGACGACTAATAGAGAAGTATGGAAGAAAAAGACATGTTGCGCCGACCTCAAATAAAATGGGATAGCGGCAGGAGAATGATTGACTATCGTATGTTGCTTGAATAGAGTAACACAAATCAATTATAATGGCGTTTGTATCAGAACCTCTTCCCTTTCAGTAATGGTAAAAAAAAAAAGTGATTTTCGATAAGTCAGAAAAAAAGTCTTGATTTTTCCCCTGAATAAAAAGTACCTAAAATCACGCCCATTGCGATAACCACTTAATCTATGGGACATGCCAATTTTGTATCAACTTCATCGATCACTAATAAAGAACTAGATACACAATCAGCGTCAAAAAATGTCCTCACCGAATGACCACCCAATTGAACATTTGGGTGGTCTTTTCATCTAGTAGCATTCGAACGCTCCGACGGTAAACATGTCTCAGTGCTCGTTTAAAAACTGCAAAAATCACACGTCTAGGACGCTAAAAAAGGATGGAGTTTCTTATTTTTGCTAAGTATTAATATTATCATTATATAATTGTTAACATTGTATTGTAAATACTAATATTTTTTCAAGAAATCATCGTAAAAACTTTATTTTAAATTAAGTCGTAACAAATAGCAGGCGATATAATGCAGCTCAATTGTAAAGACTCTTACTAAACGTATTAATCATATTTACGCATGTCCACTTAAATTGTTTGGGTTATCCGCGTTGACTCTGTTCCATTTGTTGGAGACGCTATTATAGTTCTTATTTTTTTTAATGCGAGATTTGATTTTTGTTTTCATTTACCTGACTGCGCGATGCAAGGGAGGGTTATGTGTTTATTAGCCTATGTATGAATAATTGACCTAAAATAACTGCCACTAACTGCATAAGACTACTTGAAAAGTGACTTGTTTGGAACTTGTTAGTTGTTTTTTATCAGTCGGGTTTTTTGATATTCCCAATATTTTTTTGTGGTTGTTTAGTCGGGACTTTGAAAATATTCAATTATTTTTAGCTTTCCTCGTGATCCAGTGAGGTGTGGAGAATGGATATCAGTTACAGCACGTCAAAGATCCGAAGAATTCTTCGATCCGAAGTATTTCTTTTTATCGACATTTGTAATTTATTATGAACAATATGTCAAAAAATTGGGACAATAATATTCTTTGATTTTTGTATATTCTTCCTCACTAATTTATATTTTCTGAATGTAAAGTTCTGATTTATCTAAAAATACCAAAATCGCTAATTGTATGCCTTTAATATTTAAGGCGTTGCCTAAATTCCTAGTAGATTCCATCATCAGAACGAGGATTAGATGTAAACAGGACAAACTTGGGAACAAACCTAATGTAATGAATCATCTCAATCGGTCGATTCGTCTTCGACTTATGGGTGGTGTGCAACATAAAAATAAAAAATAAATTATAAATACGCGACGCATTGAGTAACCGCCTCCTTTTTTTGAAGTATGTTAAAATACCATACATAATAATTTACAGTACAAACAAAAAATATTGTTCTGGTTCGTCTCCACTCGTTCCTTGTGCTAGTGGCGAGCCTCGGTTGTAAAATTTTATTACTTTTTTTTGACACTTAGTAATTGTTACTTTAAAGCATGCGTATAAGGTTGAAATTGTTTTGATGTATGTTGAGCAGCGAGTACCGGTCGTAAAATTTTATTGCTTTTTGCAATAGCTTTGTGAATACGGCTTTAAACCTTGCAGGTAAGGTTGAAATTACATTAATATAGATTTATTTTACCTAAACACAATTGGCGACATTTTTAAGAGAACTTTTGTATGAGATTGTGTATCTAGTTCTTTATTAGTGATCGATGATCAACTTTTAAAAAATTTATCTCATATTCTGGCATCCATACTTATAGCCAACTTCAATTGCAAGAAGACACTAATTGACTATTTGAACGGTCAAAATAAAAAATCACATGGATAAAACACTGCTCGTCTTAAAAACTTCCATCACCGTACAGAAATTAAATATTATGCGAAGATATAGTTATAAAATTGCAACCAGTATTCCATTTGATTTAAAAAATCTATGACGTCAAATTGTTATATTTCATACAAATCACGACTACCTTTCCAAATACCCAATTCCCACCGCAGAACCAGAACACAGGCCTTCCAAATCAATCGACCAGCCAACAAAGCCTTTACATCACTGAACATATCCGTTGACTAGCTTCTCCAGCGTGCAGATACCAGTCACTGGCCATGCGCATTCAAGATACGGCACGTATAAAACCACAGCAAAGGTAAATTAGTTCAAGATGTTACTAATTGGATAAGTCCTTTGTCTGTATGTCGGAGCTATTGATATTTGGTAGAAACCTTTGAGGAGCTCCTGTCTCAGATGTCGTTATGGTTACGTTTTGCGTTTAGATTCGCGTGCGTGTGGTTCTTGGATTAACGGACTGTAATAACAGTGATAGCCTAGTGGTGTGACCGTCGGACTGCTAAGTCATAAGTCTCGAGTTCGAACCCAAGGCACGCACCTCTGAATTTATAGATTCATGTGCGTATGGTATATATTTTCACTTGCTTTAAAATCGGTGAAGGAAAACATCGTGAGGAAATCAGCATGTCTGAAAGATATTTCAGCATGTGAAGCTAATCCAGCATAAAAACTCCCGACACCAGGTTAGTCACTAACCAAACGAAAAGAAGAAGCGGACTGTAGTAGATTGTAGCTTGTTTGTGGAGTTTAATATCTATTTAAGGATACTGAAAGACACAATAGAAATTTTATTGTTATAACGCTTATGCAGCAATGGTTGTATAGTGTCCCTCAAAGTGTTAAATGAATAATATCTTTTGACTTTGACTTTGGAAGTGTGCTTCTTATTTAAATGGGCTCGGCCTAGAATTCAGCTGCATATTTGGTGCCGTCAGTAGCGTTAGAACACGATATTAAGTGGAAGTATTGAATCATAATAAAAAAAAATGATGAAAATATAAAGAAAGAGAAAGAAAATACATTTATTTACAGCGATCATGACGCAGAGAAACAGCACACACACGGAAGGTGCTCCAAGCAAAATGCTAATTATCAACTGCATCCAGTTAGACTAGAAGCCGACCCCAACATAGTCGGGACGCCCTAGGAGGACATAATAATATCTTTTTGGTGATGTTTTTCCACAAGGCCTGATGCATAGTACTCGCAACCGGTATGCATCGCTTCGTATCGATTCGATTTCGAAAATTGTTGATTGAAGAATTCGTTATCTCAGCGATTCGGATTGTCTAGAACGCCACTTGGCAACGCATTTGCAAGGAAATATTGATCGGGTTTTGTTACACAATTTGACATTGTATAGCACTTAGCGATCGAAAACGATTGATGACATGACATTTCGAAAGCTTATGCCAATTCTATACATTCCGGATTTATCTAATTTCGTTATCGTTAATGAAAATGTGACTTTGTCTTGGCCCCCTGATATATGAACGGAAACGAAGTGAAAGGAGTATGTAGGATCGGAAGAAGGTGGCATTCTGCAGCTTCTGCATATTTCCATGGGCAGTAGTTGAGTTTATAAATATATGCATGTGTATAAAAGATATTAAGATACGATCTTTGCAATATTAATAATTTTCCTAATGAGCACAAAAGCATGTCATCTCACGAAAGGCGAAGGTTTCTCGTTAAAAGTGAGTGACGTCACAAACGTTTGGCTCGAACGTGAACGTCAAAGTTTACGTTTACGTCAAGGAAGTAAACGTTACGTTTGTTATTGTGGCTGTTACACTGATGTTCCCGTAATGTTTTAAGAAATGGAATTGAAATTTGCTGAGAACGTTTTATACCATAACGCTTGTTATTCCTCGAAGGGGTGAGCAGAACTGCGAGTGTAAATTACTCTCACATTTTGCTCCAAGTTCTATTTAATGTGATTATGTGAAGTTGTGTCGAAAGAATTAAATCTTTCACTGAAAGATGGCGGTGTTATCACAACGTTTGTCTTATCTGTTTTAGTATGGCGGTCATTGGCAAGAAGGATTAAAACATCTACAATTTTGAGTTAAGTATCAACAGGACTTCTTCTTTCTTCGTGTGGTTAGTGCCTAACCTGCTGTCAAAGTTTGTATGCTGCCCATGGGCCTCCAACGTAGCTTTACAAGTAATAAACCTATATACTTTTCTTGGTACTAACTGACCTTACCTATCAAAATTGAAGCCTAACTAAATTTTTCAGAATTTTTCTGAGTAATTATGTTGAGATAATATTTTAAGACTAAGACCAGTCGTAGGCACTAAGCATTTTAATGATATGAAGATAGAAAATTTTTGTGAGAGAAAATTTTGTGCTTTTACTTTATAGTTTAGACAAAACATTGTTGTCCTCTTTGTGAAATGATAACCTCCCATTTTGCTTCACCGTAGTCGAGTAATTAGTGCCATTTCGTGTTGTAACGCACTATGCGCTAAAACTGCGGCTAGACATCACACTAATATTATGAAGACTAAAGTTTGTGTGTGAGTTTGTATGTTTGTCCGTCCTTCACGCTAAAACGGCTGAACGAAGCTGGATGAAATTTGGCACAAAGGTAGTTTATGACTTAGATTAACACATAGGATACTTTTCATCCCGGTATTACGTTCTTTTGGGATAATTTCCGACATTCTCGCAAGCAAAGCTTCCAGCAGCAGTTAGTTCCATCATATTTCTGTCTTTCACTTAAAAAGTAAATTCACAAATATAAAATTAAGGTATTAAAGACATAGTCTAATTATATGCAAACTTTTATCCAAATAGGTTCGGATGTTCATGCATTATTGATTAACAAACATCTTGACAAACCATCGCAATTTTTTGATTTTAAAGAGTGTCCAGGGAGTTTCTTACCCGTTCTTCTCCATAATTAACTTTTTTTTTAAGTGTGGGATATCCTCAAATTATGCCTCCCGCTCTGGGTGGAGTGGCAAGGAGTGTCGGAATCGTCAATCGTCAATCTGGTGAGAACCATCTGCTACCTTATTAGATTCTCAAGGAAGTTAATTTCTTACATACTAAATAGATCTTGGACTTCTAGTGGCCTTAAAAGTAGGGTTTGAATTGGGGAAGGCAGTCTTTATAAGAAAATGAGGGTAGATAAACTAAAGTACTAAGGTTATAGACCAAATAACAGTCTATCAGCGATATTTTCTTTTTGGTGTGGTTAGTGACTAACCTGGTGTCAGAGTTTTTATGCTGCCCATGGGCCTCTGATCTAGCTTCACATACTGTTGAGATATACCTCTCAAGCATGCCGGTTTCTTCACGGTGTTTTCCTTCACCGGTTGTTAAGCAAGTGATAATTATACAATACCAAATGAATCCGAAAAATCAGAGGTTCGTGCCTTGGGTTCGAACTCGAAACCTATGACTTGGGCAGTACGAAGACGGAAAATTCAATAATGTATGCGATTGACATTTAAAGCCATCGAGCTTATGTCAATCCCATACATTATTTGGAGGCACTATAAGCCACTCAGAGAGAACAGTATTTATGAGATTAGCATTTAAGCTATTCTACCATATCCATATCGTGTGATAAGAGGTGAAATCTCTCTCTATCTCTATATTTTATCCAGATACAACGTCAGAGCCAACAACAGCCATCTCCAACGTATCTCTCGTGTATTAGAGAGTAATAATAAATAATAATAATATCCTTGGACTTTTCACACAACGCCATAAATTGTCCGAAGCTAAGCAACCTAATGCTTGTGTTATGGTAACGAGATGGCTGATAAACTACTTATATATATATATATTTTTTTGTAAATACATACGTATTATAGAATGGTGCCCTAATACATGAACGGCCAGGCATCCAATCCAGCCCGTCCTTTGCTGCCCTCCCCAGCGACGACCTAAGTCGAGGTCCATAGGCTTCATCCACAGGGAAGTCCGGTTAAGCAGCCGACAACCCCCTAGGTAGACTTGCGAGATGCCATTCACAAAAAAAAACATTAAATACACACATTGCTAACGCCCATGGATCCAAACCTGCTCAACAAATGAATGAACACTCGTAAAAGCATTAATGAAACTTGCAAACAAAATAGTCAACTTAATTTTGTAGGTCAAACTCCAAACAATTTTAAGTTTTCACGCCAACTTACATAATATTACCAAGCTTTAAAGACACACTGACATTAATAAAGATGGCGGCTTGATGCTCCTTTATCAGCCCAGACAGTTGAATTGAAGTAAGATGGCCGTCTCTGGGACGCTTTGATGTGGAGCGCAATGAGAATGAAGCTGCATTCATTAAGGGGGATGTAATAATATCTAAAGTATGCTATGAGAAGAGCGAATAGACATGTGCATGCTCTTGAGTAATAAATGTTCTAGCGATTCAAACTTAATGACTGTTCGGAACATGAGGCGAGTCGATGCGCAGTAACAAATTCATGTGTCAGCGGGGGTGAGGGGGCGGGTACTGCACAGAGAGTAGCGCACTTCAGAGCGGTCATAAAGTTTGACGCGTACTTTTATCTGTTAGATGTTATTAATTGTATTCACGTCGCATTGCGAGCTCAGACTAAGCCAGATCTACGTATACTATGCAATTTTGAAAACAAAGTCATCATCATCATCTGCCTAGCCTTTTCCCAACTATGTTGGGGTCGGCTTCCAGTCTAACCGGATGCAGCTGAATACCAGTATTTTACATGGAGCGACTGCCTATCTGACCAATTGTGACCAGTGTCAAACCAATATTATTAAATAATACATTTGTGAAGTTTCATCTACCTACTCTAGAAGCTTCTATAAAATTGTAATGAAAAAGCTCGTTTCCATTGAAACTGTACCACCACAATTTTACTGTTAGTTACACGACGTGTTCATTAAAATAAAAAACCGGCCAAGCGCTAGTCAGACTCACACACCAAGGATTCTGTCACACAGTACGATGTTGTAAAAAAAACTTCAGTTTAAAAAAACACGTTTCTTGAATGGGGATAACACTTTAAATTTTTATACCGGCACATACAGTATTTATACACAATCTAAGACCATAGAAACTATGTATAGATTGTGTGAAAGATGATATGGCTTGAAAGCGAGTGACTACCGAGATGACGACTAATAGAGAAGTATGGAAGAAAAAGTCATGTTGCGCTGGCCCCAAATAAATTGGAATAAGGGCAGGAGAATGATCATGACACAATCTCTGAACATTTCAACTGTCTACCTATTACGGTTCAACGCTGTGAACAGTCAGACAGACGGACAGCGGATGCTTAGTAATAGGGTTCCGATTGGCACCCTTCGGTATCGTAAAAATAACAATATCATCATCTGCCTTTTTTAAGGCTGGGAAATCGTCCAATGACTGCTCCCGCTCTGGGAGGAGCGGAAGGGAGTGTCAGACTCTTACTGACTAAAACCCAACCATGTTCCTTCCGTAGCCCTTTATGTTCCGGGGTAGCGGTAACCCTTTCGGACAATCCCGCTTAATCATCATCTGCCTAGCCTTTTCCCTATTATGTTGGGGTCGGTTTCCAGTCTAACTGGGTGCAGCTGAATACCAGTATTTTACATGGAGCGACTACCTATCTGACCTCCACAACCCAGAAACTGGGCAATACGATACCCCTTGATAAGACTGGCTGTCAGATTTTCGTATCAACTAAACATGAGTTATGTAGATAGAAGCTGCACTGCCTTTACAATAGCGTCCCTTTGGCATGAAAATAAACTAGAGCTAACTTTGTACTAAGTTGGAAGTGCCTCGGTCGTGTGATTACGTCGCGTCGTCTGAATTCCATCTGCAAAGTACTCTTTGTTCTGCCGTCTTTTATGACAATACATCTTTCTTCATTCACAATTGCCTGCGACAATAGTTTGTTAGTGAACAAGGACTACGGAACCTTTGTTTTGATTCACCAACTTTATTCATCGTTAAATATGTGTTTTTTTTTCATAGTCCTACTAATATTATTTATGTGAAAGTTTGCAAGGATGTATGGATGATTGGATGTTTGTTACTCTTTCACGCAAAAACTATTGAAAGGATCTGGATGAAATATGGCACACAGATAATTTATAACCTGGATTAACACATAGAATACTTTTTATCCAGGTAGTACGTTTTCGTGGGTTAATTTTAGACATCCACGCGTGGCTGCTGGCAGTAGATAGCATTAAATACGATTGCATTCGACTACTGTCTTACCGGATGTTAAGCAATGATTCGGTAACGATGATGTACGTTTGATAATATCCTATTTCTACGGGGTGCTATAACACACATAAAATGACAATCATTCGCAACGCCTTTTATTTTGATAGTTATTTACGTTATTGAGTAGATTAATCATGCTAACCTATGAGTCAATGGATTCGAAATTTCTTTGAGCACCCTTAGATTGTGATTGAAAGCTTGTTAGGTTGTAAATTGAAATGTGAAGTTCCAAAACCCAATGGCTTTGGATTTTTCTGTACATATTATTATGAACATTTAGCTTTTATATGAATATATTTTATGAGTTAGTTATTTAGTTTTAAGGGCATCTTTCGTCCGTACAAAATATACTAAGTCACTATATTATAATTATTGGAAAACTTGATGGATTTTATGCATTAGGGAAAACTAGGTGCCTGGTGTCAAAATACTGCTTTAATTATCAAAATCAAAAGTCATTTATTCAAACTAGGCTGAAAATCAGCACTTTATGAAGGTCAAAGTTACATAAGACAGTCCCCCAAAAACGCCCACCCTTCACCACTTCCTAGTGCTTTAGATTTGCTTGCTGACTAAATAACATATAATTTTATAATTCATGTATACAAAACATTTAAAAGAGACTAGAATCAATTCTATTTCTTGTTCAAAACTGCCTTCCTTGTGCCTATTTAAAATAAATGATTTGACTTTGACTTTAAACACGTGCCTGAATCTGATTGGTCATCATTCTATATGGCCAATAGAATCAATTAATTGCTATGACAACTTGTATAAATGTAGTGGCGTTCAATAAATATTTATATTCTTCCAGCGCGGTTAAGCAATAGACAACCTTATAAGTTGAACTGCGAGATGCCAATCAATAAAAAAAAAGACTATTCACACAACAGCCGGTGCATTCTGAAAACTTAGATGAAGTGAGCTGTCGTTTCATCTAAAGCTAGGGATTGACACTAGTGACATTGACACTAGTGACATTGACACTAGTTCAACTACATTTTCACCGTGAGATTTTTACAGAATAGCACCAAAGTATCCATATTTGGTGACTCCGACGACAAAATGGAAACGTTGGACAATGCAGTTGGTGATACAATGACAAAGAAATCTCAGCTATTGCACTACAAGCGAAGATTCCATCCTTCTTCACAGTTAAGTCAGTTTTTGGGCCAACAGCTGGAGCATATAACCATCACGTTAGAGTTTTATAACACTCCTCAAACGTCCGCACATTTTTTCCTAATAAATCGTTTAACTTTCAAGTAAAAAGGTCAAAAAGTCTTAAATAACTTCCAACTTTTCCATTTTAAACTTAGGTCAGGTCTGTCCCTTGACCTCTGCGTCCTCCGTCACCTCAACAAAGTTTCAACGAAGCCTCTGAAGGTTCTCGAAACAATTTGTTCATTTATTGGGTCTTAGGCAAGAATCTTTACGGGCTATTGCTTTGGTTCAATTCACATACTTTATGGAAAGTATCTCAATTCCGGATGGGGAAAACGAACAGTTATATGGAAAAGTCAAATTGAACAGGCTAACTTGCGTCAGTTTGGCCTCACTGGATGAGTACACATATACGGAACGGGGTGGTTAGGTAGCAATTACGCGTAGATTTGTGCCGGTCAAGTCAACCAAATTAGAGTTTTATTTTTTATTTGAAAAATCCAAATTGGTCCCTTATGAATCCTACTACTATTATAAAGGCGAAAGTTTGTAAGTATGGATGTATGGATGTTTGTTACTCTTTCACGTAAAAACTACTGTATAGATTTGGATGAAATTTGACACAGAGATGGTTTATATCCTGGATTAACACATAGGATATTTTTTATCCCGGTAGAACATTCCTGTGGGATAATTTCCGACCTCCACGCGAGCGAAGCCGCGGGCAGAAGCTAGTTAAAATATAAAACTAAGCAAAAAGTTTTACGTTAATTTGGAACATTGATGATACCAACATGATGGCCAGTATGTCTGCTAAAAAACTGCATGAACACGTTTTCTTTGAATCATCATTATGTTCATGTTTTAGGCCTCTCTGATGATTTCCTATCCTTAATAAAAAAGCGCCTAGATTTTGAGACCCTCACCCGTGCAACGGAATGCACGTTAAGATGTTGGTCCCGTCTGTCACTCGTAGATCCTTGACAGTTATTACGGTTGATCAGGCGCCCGGAAGTCATACCATAGGGTACTATCCAGTAACTGGGTTGTGGAGTCAGAGAAGCGGTTGCTCCATGTAAAATACTGGTATTTAGCTGCATCCGGTTAGACTGGAAGCCGACTCAATAGTTCGGAAAAGGATAACTTAATGATGAAACAAGCAAAGATCAAGAACATCATTATTTCACAATGAAATAGAATTGAGCAGGCCTTATCGACACGGGCAAAGCATTTCATATCTGTACTGCTTGATGGTATACCTAAACCAGAACTAGTTGATATCTGAAGCTCTCGGTACATTTTAACAACCTACTCTTAAACCAGAACTACTACTCATCTGATCAAAATATCGACAGCAATCCAAGAAAAATACCACTTATTATTCCCCTCAAGTTTCAAGAGTTAACTGCTGGAAAACGGGTTACTATACTAAACCAAGTGAACTTGCAGCTGATCCGAAAACAAACTTGTATATTATTTTGATTCTTAAAACTTGCACGTCTTGCTTGCATAGCTGAGCTGTATAATGTATTGCAAGCAGTTCGTGCAATAGTTTCAATTTGAATAATATGTTTGTGAATCTTGTTGTATTAATAGTCATTGATGTAGGTGTGAATTTTAAATAAATGAACAATAGGAATTCACTAAAAGAACTGTGGCGACATCGAACGTCATCGCCAGGTGCGAACTGCGCGTCACACTGACGTCACGCAAAATCCTGCATCGCGCAAGCAAAGTTTATCGCCCGACTAGCATACATTCATTGCCGTGCAATCATTCGTCAGGTATGAGGATCTCCCTTTTCTATGGAGGATGAGTGAACGTTAAATCCTGTTCCTCATACCTCTATAAAACGTCAAGAGTGTTAAAGAACGGCGTTGCCACCACATTGTTCGTCGTCGGGCAGCGTCTAGAGGCGGCAGCGTAAATAAAAATCAGGGCGCCGTAAGTGCTTCCGTACGAAATTTCTGTCACGGACCGCCGTTTAAAGCCTCAACGTTAGTTTGGTCAACTGTTTGGCGGGACACACTTGGTTTTGATATGAGAGTATTGACAGTGCAGCTTAAAGAAGCGACCATCCATGGTCTGTCATTGCTGTGACACCTAAGCGATCATACACACGAGCGGCACGTTGACGAGTGTCGACGGTTGCTGTTGCCTTGCCATTGAGGCGTGTGTATTAGCACTAAGGTTCAGATCTCTCAATGAAACCACAACCTACCAAGTAACCCGTCTAATTTTTCCCATAAATTTTGTAAATGCATGCAGTGGTCGGCTACAAGTCTGAAGTGCCCCCTCCCCGTTAGCACGAACGTCTAGCAAAATTACAATTCCTATACATAATTAGAGATGGCGCCACGATAGCCGCGATTGTACTTCACTGTAATCGGGAGCCATGGACTAATTATTTTGTATAAAAATTGTAAATGTGTGATTAGTATTCGGAATTAGTCTAATATCAGTAACATAGTTAACCATTTCGCTGTTCCACATATAATCATATAATAATAATGATTCAAGACGAATGTCTGCTCCGCTAAATATGGGGTAAGTTTGCTCCTGGCCCCGCGGGGTAAGCGGGATTATCCAAAAGGGTTACCGCTACCCCGGAACATAAAGGGCTAAGGAAGGAACATGGATGGGTTTTAGTCAGTAAGAGCGACACACCCTTCCGCTCCACCCATAGCGGGAAAAGTCATTGGATGATTTCCCAACCTCAAAGAAAATAAAAAATAATAATGGTCCTGATTAGGTACTGACGTGTTGTATATTTTTTGTTAACCACTTAAGCACACACATATAAACAGACAAGAAGAAAGACCAAAAAAACGTACAAAGGTCTCTAAATAGTAAAAAACCAAGTTGAAGAGTTTCTTCTTTTAGTTTGAACACTCTAATCTCTCGAACTACCAGTCTGATTTGACAAAATCGTTTCAGCATTTGATAACCTAATTCTTGGGGAAGGCAATAGGCTATTTTCCACTCCAGAATCCCACTACGATCCTTAGAAGCCAAGTTAATTGAAAAATTCAGAAAGAAAGCGAAACGTAAACGAACTAACGGGACATAGCTAGCTGCTACGTCGCGAGTTTGTTCGAAAGGGCACTGAAGGAACACGTGTGGGTTTTAGTCAGTAAAAGTCTGATACACACTCCACTCAGAGTGGGAGAACATATCTGATGATTTTCCACCCAATAAAAAGGCGATAGCGCCCATGGGCAGCATAAAAACTCTAACACTAGTTTAGTCACTAACCACACGAAGAAAGAAAGAATGTAAAAGCAAAAAAAAACACTCGGAGGATGACGGCCTAAACTGGTTTCGGATTTAAAGATCTGCATTATGATCACGACATCTACCACATCCTTGATCCGTGACAGCTAATCATCATCTGCCTAGCCTTTTCCTAACTATGTTGGGGTCGGCTTCTAATGTCGATCACAAATAATGTTTACATAACCTTTCAATACGAATAAACAGTTCAACGAAACACAGATGTAATTAAAACTGCCTAATATTCATGGAATTAACTGCAGTACTAGATATCAAGTCTTTAGCAGCAATTATCGACCAGTACACAGAATTAAAAAATCCCAGCGTGTTGATACGACCCGTCACGCGAACTGCTCCCGGCCATCAAGTGATTCGCCCTTGCTATTGATTGCTTGTTAAAATGCTATTTGTTATTGTTATTTCCAAGTAAGGCTTTGTATAATGAAAAAATTATTGCGGAATAGGTGGAAGAGACAATTTGATGAGGAGAAATGACGGCCAAAAATGATGTATAGGTAACGTGGGTAATAAAATCCGTAGAATTAATACTTTGGGTTCCAAGGGACGAGGGATGTCAGGGTTCATTTTACTCACTCCTTTTTAGTATTTGGAATTTATATGAAGGAATTTTAGAATGCCTTAATCAGGAGAGACTTTTGAATGAAACCTTTCGTTTATTTTCATTCATTCTGTTATAAGTGTCAACTTCATATCACCTTATGTCATAAAAGTTAAGACAGCAAGATTCAAAGGAGAACTTTATTTTTTTATTTATTTAAGCATAATTTAACAAGAATACTTAGTAATAAAACTATTGAAAACTACTATTGAAATACTTGAGTTATTATAAGTTGTGAATTTGAATTGAAATTTAATCTTATGTACTTCATTTACTAATGCATTGTTCAAGTTAATAAATTAATTTCTTAAAATTATGTTTAATGATATAAAATTAACACGCCAACATTAATGGCACCTTAAGAGATCGATTAAGTTAGGTATATGAAGAATTTTATATGCCTCATTTATGCCAATAAATGATTTGAAGCAAGGCTAGGTAAAAAATGGAATTTTTTAAGCGTCGCAGAAAAAGTTTAAAAGTAGCCTCTTATAATTCCATTCCTACGACTGTATCCATTCGTTCTAGGAATAAAAGCGTAGTTGTGTCGTCAGCTGAATATAAAATAAAAGACTGGACAGAACGGAATGGATTGTTTTGTTCCATTCTCGTATTCGATCCGGTAGCTGCTAGCAGGCCGTCACTTAAAACTCAGTGTTTTGTTTTGCGAAAAACCGTGTGTAGGCGACGTTAAAACAAAATTCTAGAGTATCTCAAGGACAATGAAAATTTTCCGAAAGTAAATTTAATTTCAATAAAGCAATACTATTTGTTGGCACCACTGCGCGCTTATACGACGCTGTCATTTAGCCTAGTGTGACCGTCGGACTGCCAAGTCATAGGTCTCGAGTTCAAACCCAAGGCACGCAACTCTGATTTTTCGGATTCATGTGCGTATTCGATAATTATCACTTGCTTAACATCGGTGAAGGAAAACATCGTGAGGAAACCGGCATGCCTGAGAGATATTTCTCAACAGCATGTGATGCTAAGTCAGAGGCCCATGGGCAGCATTAAAACTCTGACACCAGGTTAGTCACTAACCACACGAAGAAGAAGAAGACTGCCAATGACGTCAAATGTCATCCGGCTCGAAGGACCAATGTTTGGGAAGATATTAAATATTCATCAAACATCAACGGACTACGTTGTTTATCTCCCCAACCACCTATTAAACAAAAAGCACACACATCGAAAATGAATTAAGTATCATACATGGTCATTTATACCGATCCACCTTTCTTTTACACAGTAAGTACCTTGAAACCACAAAATAGACAAATTAAGCCTATACCCAAGAAAAGAAACATTACACACTTTCATGTCCTCAACGACTCCCATTCAAGTCCCATACAAACATAGGACGCAATAATACAAAACATAAATAACGCCTTGGAGGTCTTAATGGACGCGTGTCCTTGACAAATTAAGGCTACACAGAGCAGACAGTAGACAACCCGAAGGAGGCTCCTCGCATTCAAGGCTAGACTAGAACGCGAACTAACGAAATTAGGACATACAGTAGTTGAGTTGCTTAGTTCTGAAGAATAATGACTTTAGTTCCGGTTTAGTCGGACGATTTTTGTATGTCAAGACATTGCCTTAGTTCGATAGACACACAACACGTTTCTTTTCCCCGAGGACTACCCAGAGGTGTGTACCTATTATAATACACCCACATTTTGCCAGTTATTTTGAAGTCCCATGTAATAGGGGCGATCCTATTGTCAATAACCTACTGAGAAATTCTAGATGGAAAAACCCCGAGCCGGAAATCGAACTCAGGATTTCATGCAACAGGCACTCAAATGCCCGGTACGCCCGATACACGTATTAAGTTTCTGTTAAAGTTGACCCCTTCTCTTAATGTAGAAGTTTCACTAGACGAAACCTGTTGCATAGTGTGAATTAATACCGCGACAGGATTAGAGGCGTTGCGGTTGCACAAGACCGGCCGTTGTGACGATTCTTGGGTTCCCTGCCTATATCAAAAGCATTATCAGCCCCTACTGCTGGAACACAGGCATCCTCTCTTCGAGAGGGAGTGGTCTATAATTTACCACGCGGTCACAATGCGGGTTGGTTAATGTCACATGTCATAAAATTTTTGGTTCTAGGACATACCGGTTTCTTCACGATGTTTTCCTTAACCGTTTTGAGAGCAATGGTGATGAAATTATTTACACCAAGTAAAGCGCCTGGCTGTCTGACTCACGACTAAGTCTGGGCCGTCATTGATCGTCGTCCCCATTGAATACGGTAGTTTTGATTAGTTCTCTTGTATCGATTCTTCTTCTCGTGTGGTTAGTGACTAACCTGATGCTGCCTTTTTATGGGCCTCTGACTTAGCTTCTCATGCTGTTGAGAAATGTCTCTCAGACACGCGATTTTTAAGGGAGTGATAATTATACAATACGCACATGAATCTGTAAAAATCAGAGGTGCGTGCCTTAGGTTCGAAATCGAGACCTATGACTTGGCAGTCTGAAGGTCACACCACTAGGCTATCACTGCATGTATCGATTAACAGATGTTCATTCATAAACCTACAACACTAATTGTGGCCATAAACACTAACCAAACTCGTTCGTTTGCACGACAGAGGTAATGTTCCAGATTTGTTTGAGCCTCTCCGAAGTTTGGGGTCGGGACAAAAGATTAATAAATCAAATAACACGGCCGGAATTTTGACAACCGACTTCGGAGCCTTGTTAGGCATCTGTTGGTATGTAAATTTTGGAAAAACAGGCTTCTGTGTTTATATTTGTAAAAGGCGAACGGAAAGTTGCTTTGCTCGTTGCTACAACTTTTTGCTTCCATGCCTGGGTAAAAGAAAAACATCGGATGTATTTGTTTAACCTTATTATCAAAACACAAGAAAAAAGCTACACATATTTAAACTATGGTTACCCAGCATTAAGGTGGAAGCGCCAGGATTTGAAAGATCAATACAACTCTTTTAGCTAGAATTGTCCTTCAGTCTTCATTTCTTGAAATATTCATTCCATATGAACTTGAGGATTGTATTGATGATTTTAATAACAGTTGTTGTATACGTACATACTTGCTACGGACGCGAATCATATTGTTATCAACATAACAATTAATACTGACCTGCAAATTTAAAAAAAAAACGTAAAAATATTTTAATTTTGCGGGCTGTCCTGGCGCATTCACCTTAAGAAAATTTGCGTTAGGGATTAAACTCCAAACTCGGTTACACATTGTTGTGTGCAAAAGGAACTAGCGTGGTCAATGAGCAATCTTTTGATATTTTCTCTTAGTTATGCTCGAGTAAAGATGTGACATTGACGATCGCATTTAGTTTGCTCCGCAACTCCCCTTTCAAGACCTGATAATCTTGCTTCTTCGAGCGTGAAAACCACCTTTGAAAAGTTACCCTACATTTTCTCATGTTCAACCATTTGTCTTTAGCAGTATAAAACAATCTCGTGTGAGCCGTGCGGTTGAACGAGCTGCTCAAAACAAAGGAGGCACACACAATGGTGACTTTGTTAAATATTATGTGCCGAATTAAATTAGGTGTATGGTCCTAGCAAGATCGAGAAATATTCATACAGTCAGGGGGCCAGGGTTAAGCGGGATTGTCCGAAAGAGTTACCGCTACCCCGGAACATAAAGGGCTAAGGAAGGAAAATGGATGGGTTTTAGTCAGTAAGAGTCTGACACTCCCTTCCGCTCCACCCAGAGTGGGAGAAGTCATTGGATGATTACCCACCCTTAAAAAAAAAGGGGGCCAGGGTATCAATCGCTCCGTGTCGACTCGATTTCGAAAATTGTTGATCGAACAATTCGTTATCTCAGCGATTCGGATTGCCAAGCACGCCACTTGTAAACGCATTTGTAGTAATTTGACATTGTCTAGCACTAAGCGATCGAAACATTTCGGATTTATCAAATTCGTTATCGTTAGAGAAAATGTGATTTTGTGTAGGTCCCCGCTCCGTTTGCTAATAGACATGGTGTCAGATTGAGTAGTTATGTAGAACCACTGTAGTGAACTAACCGCTAGTCATCAACATCGTGTTTCTTCCCCCAATTCAGTATCCATGGAAACCGAACCAGCAAGCTAATTAGCTATTTGACACGGTCAAAAATAAAATATGAAATCACATAGAAAAAGGACCGCTTTTCTTAAAAACTTACATCCCCGTACAGACATTAAATATTATGCAAGGATATATTTGTGAAATTTAATGTAACAAGAATTCCATTTGATTCCAAAAATCTGTGACGTCACATACATTATATTTCGTAAAAATCACGTACAAATTCCGCGTTTTGACAGTTCTTAAGAAGTAACGTTATTGACTACCCTGTCAAATATCCAATTACGTGACAGAAAAACAGTAGCAACGGCTTCCATTTTGACAGTTCAACAACATTTATTGCGTCATTTACGTCGTAGAGCTGATACATTTTTCGAATGTTTGAAGCAATGGATTAGCAATAAAACGGTAAGGCCAAAAATTTGACGTCATGTTTTCTCTATTTGTTACCGGTTTTTTTTTGCTACATAATGTCCACGTGGTTTAAGCCAGCGCTAATAAGTCACGCTTACAAAAGTTGTATGACATGAATAATTTATTTAACAATGTTTGTAAGTCAACAAACAGACGTTATTATGGCATTTATAAGTGATATGCTAAATAGGATGTTATTTGCACGCTGTTGATATATAAGCAGATCAATAGAACGTCTGAGAATGACACTGGTAGCTATAAGGTTTTGTGGAAATCGGTTGTCATTTGTGGATCTTTGCCAGTTGTTACGGATCGTCAGAAGCCCCAAAGTCTATCAACCAGCCTTACTAATGGGGTGTCGTGTTACCCAGTACCTGGGTTGTGGAAGTCATATAGGCAGTCGCTCCATGTAAAATACTGGCTGCATTCGGTAAGACTGAAAGTGAAAGCCGACTCCAACATAGTCGGGAAAAGGCAGATGATATGATGATTGGATTTTTTTTTGGCCAAAGAATAAGCATTCCCATACAACCTTTGGGCACCTTTCCTGTTGACAGCGATGCGGATGATTTTTTAACCGAAAAAGGAGAAGGTTCTCAATTCGATCGGTATTTTTTTTTATGATGCTCTACAATTATTTTTTCCCTTTTTTACATTAATGCAAATAAATATACCCCCTAGTGCAATGCAGTTGCCTATAATTTGACGCAATTAGGCAACAATTAACTGATGTATGTAAAACAAATAACTTAGCCGAGGTTCAACGCCTCCTGCCTTGATGTCGTAATATAGGATTAGTGTCGGATTACACCCCCTACCACCCCCAAGTTGTGGCGTGTCGCCGATATGTTTAACAGGGGATGTATTTATATTTTCTTTTGTTGTTAGCTTTTGTTCGACAGATTTTCCTTTTGGGAAATTACACATGTAAAGCCAGCACATCAAGTTACCCCAAACCGTCAAATATTCCCAATTGAACATAAACCTTGTGCTTTTGTAATAGAGTTGAAAATCTATTAAAGAAATTTGACAGATTGGGGTAGCTTGATGTGCTGGCCTCTGTACAAATTTCAAGTATTTTACAAAATCATGTCATGCTTATATTCACGTTACAGGAAGTGATGGACGCTAGTGATTGCGCCAAACACGTAGCCGAATTCTGGGCCGAGTACATTTAGATTGCCATCGACACGCTAAGAAGAAGTCTGATATAATAATATGTGTAAGAACACTTTGTCCATGTGTTATATGGATGTCATTATCACTATTATTTGTACTTTTTTCACGCTACACTAACTCAAAGGATTTTGTTCCACTGCGTTTGTTGAATTTCCTCGAATTTCTCATGTTATATTTTTCTGATCATCAAACGTTACCCCATTTTTTTTTCAGGCCAGAGCTTGGAACAAAAATCACAACTAAAGCCTAGCAAAAAACCCTTTATTAATGTATAAAAATGTGAATACAATTTTACGTACCCCTTTGTGAAATATCAATGGGTACTTGTCATTTTCATATTTGCTTTGAATTCTGTGCGTGGATTACTTGTAGGTACATTAACGAAATATTTGGTTCCATTAATGGCTCTTTCATAAAGAGCCACTGTAGAGAATTTAACAAATGTAAGCCTTTAATAGAATATTTTAAAATAGCTCCTGTCAGCGGCTTCGTCCGTGTTGATGTCGGAAATTATCCCACGAAAATGTACCACCGGGATAAAACCTAGTATCGTCGCTCTAGATGTGACACCTCGTAAATACAAACCCTGTGTACAAACCTGTCAGTTTTTACAAATCCCAAATTTACAAGGTCCCACCTTACAAAGTGCTTCCAAGTTTTGTTACGAGATGTCACTAATAGCCATTTCTTAAGTGAAGTAAAGGTCTTGTACATTCAAGGTATCACCAGAAAGATGGACAATTGCGTGATGGACAGTTTTGCATCAAAATGTAAAATTGACCAATAATTGAGTTACGAGGTGTCACATCTAGAGCGACGATATGCTATTCCAACTATAATCTATCTTTGTGCCGAATATCATCTAGATCCGGTCAGCCGTTCTGGCCTGGTTGAGTAACAAACATGCACACACATCTATTCAAACTTTCATATTACTAGCTTCTACCCCCGGCTTCGCCCGCGTGGATTTTGGAAATTATCCCAAGAGATCGTACTTACGGGATAAAAAGTATCCAGGTTATAATCTAACTCTGTGCCAAATTTCATCCCGCTCCGTTTAGTAGTTTTTGCGTGAGGAAGTAACAAACATACAATCACAAACACTCACAAACTTTCCCCGTATTAATATTTGTGTGATTATTGTATACTAGCTTCCGCCCGCGGCTTCGCCCGCATAATATGTCGACAAATTACACATATAAACCTTCCTCTGGAATCACTCTATCTATTAAAAAAAACCGCATCAAAATCCGTTGCGTAGTTTTAAAGATTTAAGCATACATAGGGATATAGGGACAGAGAAAGCGACTTTGTTTTATACTATGTAGTGAAGTAAGATTGAAAAGGATCATTGAACAATATGGGTTTATTACAAGCCCATCGATTCTGTTAAAATCTCACTGACTCTATTGACTATATTCACGTCACCAAAGATCTCTCGGTGAGATTTTAACAGAATCGACCGGCCGTACCGAACCCACTACCTCACTCTACTCAACATTATTAGCTGAAGCTGAGCAAACATCATTAAGAAATCTGGAGTAGTAGGCATATGGCTACAGGCTATCAATCAACTCGCACCAGAAGAGATTCCTGACCTCTAGACTAGCTACGCTGTTTGATTTATTACACCCTTTATTGATAAACCAGCCGCTAATTCAACCAATAACATGTTCCAATACCGTAGGTATAGAATCGTAAACGTATCTTCATGCCTGCAAGCCCTGAGGGTTCGGCAGAGGTGTATAATACAACCAGAAATGTAATAGGTGGCGAGACTATTGCCATTAACTGACATCTATTGGCATACATCCAAGCAAAAACTCCTGACGGAAAAATCCAATAACCACGAACCAAGCTACAACAAAAGAGCTTCATTTTCTGATTCACAGCCGTGTCAAAACAGCGGGATTGTCCGAAAGGGTAACCGCTGCCCCGGAACACTAAGGACTAAGGAAGGAACATGAATAGGTTGTAGTCAGTAAGCATCTGATACCGCTCCACCAACAGCGGGAGGAGACGTATGATAATTTCTTATCCTTAAATAAAAAAGCCGTGTCAAAAACGTTACCTTTTGTTTTTTTTTTGTTTTGGGGAAAAGACCTTCAAAAGGCGCCTGAAGTTTTGGGGAAAAGATTAGGGAGTGTGGGATTCTTACCACCACCATCAGAACATAGAAGGGGCTCCGTTACCTCTTAAAAGAACACTCCGAGTCCCCCTCTGCGCAACGCCCGTAAAGGCACGTCCCTCTTTTTGAGGGTGGGTAAATCATCAAATGACTTCTCCCGCTCTGGGTGGGGCAGAAAGGAGTGTCAGACTCTTACTGATTAAAAGCCATCCATGCTCTTCCTTAGCCCTTTATGTGCCGGTGCACATCCCTGAGGCAAAAACGTTACCTGCAAACTATTATTTGGCTAACACCGAACGCCACATGCTGACAATAAAAAATGAAAGCAACAAAAATAAGCAATGGAAGCAATAGCAATGAGTTTATTTATATAGCAGACGGGCATCGTCGCGTCGGCAATTTGCATTCACCCCCAGTCGGCGCGGGGTGAAGATAAATCGGGACAACGCACGCACGGAACCTACGTGTGTCTAGTAGTTAAGTGAATTTTTGGTTTTTCCATTTTTGGTAACATATTTTGAGCACAGACTATTTATTTTATATGACCATAGTGTTTTCGGAATATGAAACGATCTGAGCCAACTGTTCTGTAATTAGATCATGTCCTATGTCTACTAAGAAAAAAATATGCGTGGAAAATGTATGAGGTAGGTTCTAGACGTAACTTCAGCTATTTTAAATGTAAATTTAATACTAAATGAACCTACATACCTAGAATATTTAAAAAAAAACTATATACTAACATATCACTGCCTAGCCCTTCAAGCAATTTAAGTGTGTGTTAAAATTGATGCAATTTAAACAGTTCAAAACTGAAACTACTCTTTCGTTGTCCATGTTCTAGAAATAAAACATTTGTAGCGAACTAAAAATGTCTGTAGTCCAATAAGCTATTTATTCCCTTAAGAAGTTCATGAAAACTAATCGTTTGGCACTACAAATAGTCCAGCGATTGTACAAATATTTACCGTCCAACTGTGCTGGTAGACCAGTCATATTAGGGTTTCACCTCTAAGCGGGATTGTCCGAAAGGGTTACCGCTACCCCGGAACATAAAGGGCTACGGAAGGAACATGGTTTTAGTCAGTAAGAGTCTGACACTCCCTTCCGCTCCACCCAGAGCGGGAGCAGTCATTGGATGATTTCCAAGCCTTAAAAAAAAAAAAAAAAAAAGGGTTTCACCTCGAAATGAGAGACAAATTCAATCTGCCTAGCCTGTTCCCAACTATGTTGGAAAGAATACCAGTATTTTACATGGAGCGACTGCCTATCTGACCTCGACAACTCAATCAGTAACAGCTGAGTAATACGATACCCCTTGGTAAGACGGGCTGTCAGACTTTCGGGCTTCTGACTATCCGTAACGACTGTCAAAGATCCACGAATAACAGCCGGGATCAACAACTTAACGTGCTTTCCGAGGCACGGAGGAGTTTCGATATGTAAAGATGGTCACCCATCGACGGACCAACCCTGGCAAGCGTAGCTTGACCAGATGGATCGATCCTTGCGGCTGTTATTACCCAATGAGAGTTAATATAATATTATTCTAAATTTTTGAATGTTAAAAAAGTTGTTGAAAAAAGTTATCTCAAAAGTCCCATAAAATTTCGTGTTTGCGTCGTAAGTTATTCAAGGTCAAAGGTCACAAATATCAGTTTTTCGTGGTCGATTCCTGTGGCTCCAATAATGTTATGATACGCACCGTATCACAGCAGACGAGTTCTGGAGTGAAGGCCCCGTATTGGCAAGTGTGGTGTGTGAATAATACTTTATATGCTTTTCCATTGAACTAATGCATGACAAAACATTCAAGTTCATTGACTTGATTTCCAAAAGTCCATAGGCGCCTCTAAGCGAGGGCCGAAAAACAACCAAGCTATACATTTTGTCTACATAAGTTCTGATATTTTTTAACAGTGAAAGCGTTATGTAAGTCTTGTACAGAGGCCAGCACATCAAGTTACCACAATCTGTCAAATTTCTTTGATAGTATTTCAACTTTATTGCAAAGACATACGGTTCATTTTTAATTGAGAAAATTTGACAGTTAGGGATAGCTTGATGTGCTGGCGTCTGTACATTAGATTACATGTTTCTGGTTGCATTCTATTTTCCTATCATAGACTACAAACAACAAAGACAATTTCCTAATATTGAACTTATTTTACAAAGTCAAGCAGACGCCATGTTTAGATTCTCAGTTCCAATTGATCCTTTACTCAATAATTGCTAAACTTTTAAAGCAATTATAAGTCTTCGTCGACCGTCTGTCATGGATTTCCTAAACAAAAACTGTTCCTTTGAAACTAAACTTTATCCTCTTTGTAATAAAGATGTTTTTTTATGGAGAAGCAAGTGGCTAAACTTCGCCAAATGTTGCTTGCCTCAATCGAGTGTGTTCGATGAAGTTCTTGGAAAATTTAATTTGGACTTTGTATGGATTCTTATTTAATATGATAGTGTTTCTTATTGGATCGGGGAAATAATTGGCTCTTGTTCAGATCCGGGAATTATAAAGTTGGCGGGCACCAAGTTGTTTGTCGATCGATCAAGTTAAACTGCGCTTGCCGCGGTTGGTCCGTGGATGAGTGACCATCTTTACATACCCTGGAACATACCAGGGTATGTAAAGATGGTCATGGTTAGTTATACTTATGTTATAAAGTGATTTTATGTTCCGTTCCCACAGACAAACCGTGAAAACGGTTTTGTGGGGCATAGTTTAGATTAAGACTTTTTGTAAACTTTAATATAAATAAATAAATAATAATAATAATGGATGGTTCAGGACTATCCGTGTCTAGAAAATGTTAATTTTGCGACTAATTACAGGTAGTCATAAACCCGAAAGTCTGACCACAAATCTTGCCAACCGTGTTACCCAGAATGTGTATTGAGGAGGTACGATAGGCAGTCCCTCCACGTAAAATACTGGTATCCAGTTGCATGCAGATATAGTAGTTGTTTGTAAAGGAGCTCGATCGGGCAACTACATCATTCTACTGGGTCGGCGTAACATTTTTTTCTCTTCCATACTTCTCTATTAGTCGTCATCTCGGTAGTCACACCTTTTCTAGCCATATCACCTTTCACACAGTCCATCCATCGCTTCTTTGATCTTCGCCTACTCGTTCAGTCATCCACAATCATACACAAAACAATAAAAACAATTTGTATGAGTAAAAAAAATCTCAGTCGCTCAATTACATTCGTTATAATTCCTAAGACATTTTTTATCCCCTAATCTGACTCATTGCTTAGTCATCGCATCCTGTCCCCACAGTAGCTCATATCAACACAAATTTACAGGATAATAACCTTTATCACACAGTCAATAAATCTTATAATAGAGTGACAATAATAATTCAAAAACCAGAGCTATTTGTACACTAAAGAAATAGTTGTTATTATAACATCAATATCGATTACAGATTACATTCGCGTGTGAAAACCAACTTTACCGTCTAGGTCATAAAGTTCAGAATCGCGTGATTGGGTGAGATTTTGGGGTTTTTATGAATACTAGAATAAATATTAACGAAGGCAACGCAAACAATGGTATTGTGTTCGGAGTGACCCCGTTACGCCTTAGATAGGTTTGTTTGGGTACAGTTGGAGACAGAGTCATCTTCGCAAATATTTTTTCATTGTAGACTACTAATTACTAACGATAAAACCATGGACAAAATCAAACTGGTTGCTAAGTAAATTAGGTAATAATTTATAATTTGTATCATATTATTTTATTATATTGGAATAACTTCTCACACATTGATTAATTTATTATTATTAACTTTTAGAATGTTTGTAAATATGTGAGCACCATGCACTTATGACATAATTAAGTTTACTTGCCACTGCTACATGTGTTTTTCTTTTCACCTTTTGTGGTGTAGGTATTGTTTTTATTCTGGGTGCATCGTCTTCACATATAATGTTATAATACATGTATACAAAACATTGTGAAACATTTTAAAAGAGTAACGGTGGAGTTTCTTGCCCATTCTTCTCCACACGAAACTACCTTTTGAAAGGGGCGACTAGAATCAATTCTATTTCTTGTTCATTTTGATGTTCAAAAGTGCCATTCTTGTGCCTATTTGAAATAAATGTTTTGACTTTGACTTTGATTGCATTAGCAAATATCGTTTTGACTGATGCGAAAATTAGTATTTTCGAACACTTATTTTCGCATCAATCGCCTTCGAGGGTTACGAAATATATTTATACATTAAAACAGTCCGTATAAGTTTTATAGAAAAAAGAATTTGGAATAGTAGTCACTTTTTCGGGAATTTTCCAAATTCGCGAAAAAAAAAGAAAAAACTGGCCAAGTGCGATTCGGACTCGCGCTTGAAGGGTTCCGTACCATTATCTATAAAAACCAAGCCAACCAAGCTAAGTCAGTGGTCCATGGGCAGCTTAGAAACTCTGACACCAGGTTAGTCACTAGCGACACGAAAAAGAAGATCTATAAAAACAACAAAAAAATCACGTTTGTTGAATGGGAGCCCTCTTAAATATTTATTTTATTCTGTTTTTTATTATATTACTAGCTTCTGCCCGCGACTTCGTACGCGTATCCTGTTGCTTATGCCAGCGACAACGGGGTCGTCAAAATCGAAGATCTGAATCACGATCATCGGTCAGTCACGCATCACGTTCCCCACTTGTCTTTAGAGACCTAGAACTCGATGCGTAGAAACGCTTGGAACTCAAGCGTAATTCTCTATCCATGAACGTCTCCGATTCGCGAGACAATGCATGACTTGCACGATCTGCGGTCAGTCGCGCATCATATTCTTCACTGGTCTCTAGAGACCTGGATGTAGATGCGTAAATACGCTGAGAACGCAGGCGTGCTTCGCGATCCGAAGAGGTTTCCACGGAGCGAGTTGCAGCCGGATGTTTTCAAACAGCATCAAGTCTCTCGTGACGCTCTTTGGTAGATTCTTGGGATCTTATGATCTTCAATCTTTTAGCTCTTTTGGAACATTGGGAAAGATTTGACCTCTTTCTAGGCATGGTTATAGTTTTATTGTGAATATAAGTGATCAATTAAAATCTAAGGGACTGCTCCCAGGCGTTATCGGGTAGGCTACTGTGTCACGAAGATAAATAGAAAAGGAAATTAAACACTAAAATAACATTAGTCCGAAGGCATATTTATTTGGTAAAATAAAAAAATAAATGGGAGTTTTGGCCAGCAGGGTCAAATTTTCAATGATATAAGTACAGAGGCCAGCACATCAAGTTACCACAATCTGTAAAATTTCTTTGATAGTATTTCAACTTTATTGCAAAGACATAAGGTTCATTTTTTATTGAGAAAATTTGACAGTTAGGGATAGCTTGATGTGCTGGCGTCTGTACCATCGTCAGCGAAAATCAGTCCTAAACTGTTACCGCCTTCACCGCGTGTAAGTTCTCCCAGCTTTTGTTATTTTATAATTATACAGTGAAATTAGTGATAGCTTTGATTTCCACATCAGATGTTTCTGATTTTCGATTTTTAGAAGTCAATAGGAAATGACCATCAGACCGAACAACTTTTGCTAAGACGTCGATTTTTATAAGTCAACAGAAAGTGCTCATCGGATTGGACAACTTTTGCTAAGACGTCATTCCTATACAGAGTCGATATGACAGAGGGGCATTAAATTACACTACGTATACTATACGTGTTTAGTATTAACTCGGTAGGGTATAAAAAAAAAAATGAGGTTTTTATTTTTTCTAACAAACTAAATAGCTTACAAATCAGAGTAAAACGCAACCACCCTTTGTAAATAAAAACTGACCTTGTAACGCAGCGGCACCGACGCGTGCACGCCGGAGCGCTGTTAGGAAAGATCGTCGTGTTCAAACGGGGCAAAAACTTAAAAAAACATTTGCGACTAAACTACTGCTCCTATTTAATTGATTTTTGGTACAGAGCTTTAAAATGGTCCCTCTTATAAGGTGTTTAAAGGAAAGCCCCTCTGTCGTATCAACTCTGTATATGTTATAGTGTAGCTGGGCTCTTGGAATTCCACAACAGGTACTCCAGATCTTAAATTTTTATGCGTCAACAGAGAGTGCTCATCAGGCTGAACAACTTTTGCTAAGACGTCATTCCAATATCTGTTATAGTGTAGCTGGGCTCTTGGAGTTCCACATCAGGTGTTCCAGATCTTCAAATTTATTCTCTCAGCAGAAAATGCTCATCACGCGGAACAATTTTTGCTACGGTATTATTTTTGTATCTCTTATAGTTTAGCTGGTCAGTTCCGGTTCTGCATCAGGTGTTCAAGTTTCCAATATAAATTATAGTCTTTTTGTTGCCCAGACTAAATACCTACACAACAAAAAAAAATCATTCAAAACCGTCCAGTAGTTCCGAAGATTCCCGGGTGTCACCACTGCGAGGATCGCCCAGAGGACACGGTAGAGCACACGGTGCAAACCTGCCCCGCTTGGGCGGAGCACCGCCGTGTCCTCGTAGAGGCGATCGGCGGCGGCGACCTCTCGCGCCCGGCCCTGGTGCAAGCCATGGTCCGGGGCGAGAGGGAGTGGCAGGCAGTCACCTCCTTCTGCGAAAAAGTAATGCTCGCGAAGGAGGTGGCGGGATGGGAGAGGGAAAGGTCCTCCCGTCCCAGCCGCCGCGGGAGACGCTCCGGGCGTCGGGAGCCACGTGACGACTCCCGGCCACCGTAGGCGCGGGCCTGCGGGCGGTGAGTAATGGGTGACTCACCGTCCGATCAGCACCAGACCCGTGCCGTACGGCGCGTATATGTTCCACGCGCGCCTCAAAGAGATGTCAGCATATGAAGGGGCCCCCCAGGGCCAAGCCTGCCGGGTAAGCGGGATTGTCCGAAAGGGTTACCGCTACCCCGGAACATAAAGGGCTACGGAAGGAACATGGATGGGTTTTAGTCAGTAAGAGTCTGACACTCCCTTCCGCTCCACCCAGAGCGGGAGCAGTCATTGGATGATTTCCCAGCCTTAAAAAAAAAAAAAAAAAGTTCCGAAGATTAGCGTGTACAAACAAACAGACATGCAGACAAACAGACCGATTTTTTTTTGGATTCGTGCTCTATTACTGTTTCTAAACCATTCAATCATAATTTTTTTAATATATTCAATGTACAGACACAGTTTTTTTACTGTTTTATTTTATTATAGATAGATTTTAAGGAAAATTTATTAAAAGAACCTAACCTAAAAACCCTAAAATATAAAAAAATTAAATATGCAAACAGTCAGTATTCAAGTGAATCGCAATAATCGAATGCCACTATTCGCCTATACTCTCCAGGATACGTGCGTTCGCTACGAATAACTGAATCCTTATGGCAGCGAGGTGTTTTTTTTTTATAGTGGCATCTCGCAGCTCAACCATAGGGTTGTATACTGCTTAACCGGACTTGCCTGTGGATACCACAAAAGAATTGTAGCCTCCAGCCAGGGCTTATAAAAACTTACAAACTAAGCGACTACACGCTAAGGGCACCCCCTGTGGGGTATGGACCTCGGCTTAGGGCGTCGCTGGGGGAGAACAGCAAGGGACAGCTGGATCGGGGTAACAGCGGCGCGGCTCTCAGCGCGCTTTATATAGCCACGGACGCGCAGGCGCGATGCGTATACGTACTCTGATAGAATACCTTAACAAATGTTTGCCGTGATTCTTTAAATTGACATAACTTTTTTATTTATGAACCGATTGACATGAAATAAACACTAAATGTTAAGTGAAGCTTACTACAATATATTAGTGAAAACCGTATCTAAATCGAATAAGCCGTTTCTGATATTAGCGTGCACAAACACACAGACAAACAGACAAACAGACAAAAAAAAAGTTAATTACAATTTCGGGTTCGGCATCGATATAATAATTAATAACAACCCCTGCTACTTTTTTTTTATATATTTCCATTGTACAGACACCACTTTTCTACAAATTTATTATATGTATAGATAGATAGATATAGATATAGATGTTGTTATAGTGGCAACAGAAATACATCATCTGTGATAATTGCAACTGACTATCACGGTTCATGAGATGCAGCCTGGTAACGACGGACGGACGGAAGGCGGAGTCTTAGTAACAGGGTCTCGTACTACCCTTTCGGTAGGGAATTCTAAAAACCTTCAACCTTAAACACTTAAGAGAGGTTTTTTTTTGAGGGTGGGAAATCATCGAATGACTCTTCCATCTCTGGGTAGAGCGGACGGGAGTGTCAGACTGACTAAAACCCATCCATGTTCTTTCCTTAGCCCTTTATGTTCGGGGTAGCAGTTTAGTCAGTATGTCAGGATACTAACAGAATTAGTTACGCTCGAATATTACAAAATGCGCGATACAAGGTTCCAGCAGTGGCTAAGCACACATATCTCCTCGTATCTCCGCATCCTTTAACTCAAAGCATAATCCCTTTTTATGAAAGTCCCAGAGAGAAGCATCAAACAGATTATCCAGAACGAAAGGTATAGCCAAGGTTTTATAGGAAAGCGGTACCACGGCTTTAATAAAAATCTGTAATTTTCACCAATGTTTGACTTTAATGTGTCAAAAAAGGACAGCCGTTTACGTTTGACCGTTCTCCGTTTTCTTAGAAAAGCTTAACCCCATGTTCGCATGGACATAAAAGTATTGCGGCAGGAATTTACCGGACACTGGATTTTCAACTCTCGGTGTTGAGCCGAGAATTGAGAATCCAACCGTACCACAGCGCGTGAAAAAAACACACTATTCGATTTTCAACTCTCGGCACTAAGTGAGTGGGTTGAAAATCAATCGCGTGAAAAAAAATCGCCTGGCAAACTAAACAATTGCGTAAACTTACCAAGCAGTACCTAGACAGGATTACAGTCAAGATGTTCTTATCAATTACCTGAAACAAATAAGGCTAAATTAATATCAAAAGGAATTAAAAGTATTTTTGAAAGCTTTTATTGTTGACAAGCTGCTTCAAGCGGCTTCGCCCACGTTGATCTCGGAAATTATCCCAAGGGAACGTACAGACGCCAGCACATCAAGCTATCCCTAACTGTCAAATTTTCTCAATTAAAAATGAACCTTATGTCTTTGCAATAAAGTTGAAATACTATCAAAGAAATTTGACAGATTGTGGTAGGTAACTTGATGTGCTGGCCTCTGTACTACCGGGATAAAAAGTATCCTATGTGTTAATTCAGGTCATAAACTATCTCTGTGTCAAATTTCTTCCAGACCCGTTAAGTCGTTTGAGCGTGAAGGACGGACAAACATCAAACTCACACAGTCACAAACTTTCGCCTTAATAATATTAGTGATTTTCTTGTGGCGTCCTTAAACAACATTTATCTTCAATAGAATAAAAAACAAAACATTTACAGAGAAGTACCAAAATATTTCGTTCAAGTATGTAGTTAACATAACTAAGGCTTGTGGCCTTGTTTTAACTAAAACAAGTTTGATGGCAACACCTGACAATTATGGTTTTATTTCAGACTGGCAATTATTGAATTTGTTTGTTCAAATGTTGGTTGATATTGGTTGGGTTGGTGGGTAGGTAATTTCAACTCTTCGCACATAATAACCAAGGGCTCAATTCTGTAACTTTGAGTTAAGCACACGACATTGACACTATCGACACACTACAGACATTATTTTAAATTTGGTATTCTGCTAAAACTTCAATGGCCTTTCAGTGGTGGCTCAGTAGTGTGTCGATAGTGTGGCAGTACAATAGTTTTCAGTGTTAAAATATTTACGACTACCTTAACTTTGGCCATCACGATGACATTGACACATTATAGTGGAGCAGACTACCAATTATTACAATAGTCTTATTATGGCGTTTCAATGGCACTACAGTAATTCAATGATTCGTCTATCGAGACACTTTTTACACACTATTGACAAGTTAGTTATTTTACAGAATTGGGCCCCTGTATCGCCTCGTTGGTCTAGTGGTCGCAAGAGCGAGCGCAGAGCGTGGAGGGCTTAAGTTTGATCCCCGAATCTGGCAAAATGTTACTGAGTTTATTGATTATGCAAGTCGCAATACTAAACCAAAGGAGCCCAAAGAAACGATGGACGGATTGTGTGAAAGATGATATGGCTAGGAAGGGAGTGACTACCGAGATGACGACTAATAGAGAAGTATGGACGAAAAAGACATGTTGCGCCGACACCAAATAAATTGGGATAAAGGCAGGAGAATGATGATGATGATGACGCAAGTCGCAATACTAGCTGAATTAGTGCCTGGCTTAGGATGTTCTACACACACCTCTGCCTATCCCTTCATTGCTATTAGCACACTATCGATAACCATTCCACAAACAGCTACTAAATAGCTCAATGATATGTCAATGCGTGCTTATCGCAATACATTTCCGCATTGGTTGAATATTAGTTCAGTATCAAGCATTCAAGCACACTGCATGCTTGCATGATTTGTCCACGGGTGTGTGTGTTTGTAAAGGCAAATATATGTTAGGAATGTCTTTGACTGAATATGAAGCGATTGTAGTTATTGGTTTTTTGTCAATTTCACATAGAATAATGTACAGCATAACGAACCAGCAATACAGTGCTTCAGAAGGCTTTTATTCCCATGCAGTCTAAATCTCAGTTCTCGGGAAAATTGTTTTTCATATATTTATTCCCATGAACTCCAAAATCTTTAGACCATTTTTGGAACACGTGGGAATAAGCCCTTCAGAACCATGTTTAACCTTTCGAACGCTTTTATCACATATAAGTGACAAGCAAGTGTGCCCTGTACGCCAACGACACAAATATGTGACAATGGCAAAAATACTATAACACGAAATAATTCATACATTTTGTGAGTGTTTATATAATGCCTTATAAATTGAAGCGCTTGTACGTATTTAATGACATGAAACCATGGATTTTGAGAAAGTTATGATAACATAATAGAACGACGACACGGTTGGCGCAGAGGTTGAGCGATTGACTGCTGCACAGCATGTCGCAGGTTCGATTCCCGCACGGAACAAATATTTGTACAACATACAAGTATTTGATCTGGGTATGAGTGTTTTTCTATCTATAATAATATGTACGTATGTATTTACAAAAAAATGTATATAAGTAGTTTATCAGCCATCTCGTTACCATAACACAAGCTTTAGGTTGCTTAGCTTGGGACAACATGGCGTTGTGGGAAATGTCCAAGGATATTATTTATTTATTTAATAGAAATGAATTTTTTTGCTTGACGTTCAAAAGGTTAAAAATGCAGGTTCCTAGTTCCTACATGTCACTTTAATATTTTTTCGATTTTGCCCAACTATCATAACAGCACGTTCTTATACCATGTGCTTTCCCCATTGGGCAATAAGCGTTATGTTTATATGACTAGTTAATTTCCAGCTCGTAAACGTCACGATGACCCAGTTCCGCAATTGACCACAAATTGCGCGCAATGACAGGCATCCGAGTATCCGACACAATTCGCTGTTGTTTTTATTTACGAATCAACAATGTAGGACGTACTCATTACATCAGACGTTTTTTTGTCCCAGTATGATATTGTGATCACCTACGTGTTAATTAATTACTACAGATGTTTGTTTTTCAAACACAGATGATACAAAACGACACTTGGAAATCATTGGCCCTAGCTTCCAAAGCGTTTAGTTACTTCAAAAAGACTTTCTACAGGATTGACATCACAGACACAGTTTTCAGTAGCTTGTGTCAATCCAGTGCATTTTTGACTTTTTGATCATCGTTATTGCATTATACTTTGTCTAGACCCCCTTTTTTTTTTTTTAAGGCTGGGAAATCATCTAATGACTGCTCCCGCTCTGGGTGGAGCGGAAGGGAGTGTCAGACTCTTACTGACTAAAACCCATCCATGTTCCTTCCGTAGCCCTTTATGTTCCGGGGTAGCGGTAACCCTTTCGGACAATCCCGCTTACCCGGCAGGCTTGGCCCTGAGGGGCCCCTTCATATGCTGACATCTCTTTGAGGCGCGCGTGGAACATATACGCGCCGTACGGCACGGGTCTGGTGCTGATCGGACGGTGAGTCACCCATTACTCACCGTCCGCAGGCCCGCGCCTACGGTGGCCGGGAGTCGTCACGTGGCTCCCGACGCCCGGGGCGTCACCTGCGGCGGCTGGGACGGGAGGACCTTTCTCTCTCCCATCCCGCCACCTCCTTCGCGAGCATGACTTTTTCGCAGAAGGAGGTGACTGCCTTGTCTAGACCCCCTGACAGTAGATACATTATCTACTCGCTTTATCTACGGCTTCCCTCGCGTGTGTGTAGGAAATTATTCCACGGAAACCGTACATGTTACCGGGATAAAAATTAGTCTATATGTTATTCCAGACTAAAAAATATATCTGTACCAAATTTTCATCCAAATCCGTTGAGTCGTTTTTGCGTGTAAGAGTAACAAACATCAATACATCCTTACAAACTTTTATTACGTTTATAATATTAAGTAGGATAGTCGGATTGTCAGCCTCTGGTATCATCAGAAATTAATCTGTTCCTCATTAAGATGAGGTATTATGACCTGTTCTTGCGCAGATGCGACGCACGGCTTCATTGTGTTAGTTTAGTTTGTAAGAATAAATAGTAGTTATCACTCTGCAATCGGCAGTTTAGTTTCTCGTGCATTTTTTATGTTTTTATTCTAAAAATAACTTTTTAGTTTTGTTATTTTAGTTTTTGTTGATAAGTTTCATGTTTACAGACAGACACTAAGTGTCAGTGGTCCATCCATTGTCCATGGCCGAGATACAGATTGTCAATCGTGGCTCTGAATACGAGGTTTTTTAGCCGGTTGCACGGGTGTATTTAGTTACTAAGCAATTTTGTTTTTAGAAAAGTGCGTTTTGTTTGTCTGTGCAGAATAAACGTTTTTTCTTTCTTTCTTTCTTTCTTTGTATTCAAGTTTTGCCATGGTTAAAAGATAAAAAGAGTAGCCAGTCAGTTCAGTTGGTAAGACGGCTGACAGTCAGTGCATAAGAAGTATTATCACCATCAAAACCAGCATGTCTGAGAGATATTTCTCAACCACTTGTGAAACTAAGTCAGAGGCCCAAGGACAGCATAAAATCTCTTACACCATGTTAGTCTCTAACCACACGAAAAGAAGAAGAATACTATATGAATACGAGGTTTTTTAGCTGGTTTGCACGGGTGTAGTGACTTGTTAGTTTATTTCTAGAAATGTGCGTTTTGTTTGTGCTGAATAAAAAAAAGTCTTTCTTTCTATAAAAGCTTTTTGAATTTTGGATAAGACGAGCTGATGGTGATTATGATAAACTCTGCACCAAATCAAAGCCCAAAGATGATCAGTGCACGTGACTCCCTCAAGGTGTGACGGTATCGATAGATTTTAGGGGGATATCATTGGTATTTTTATCCCCCTAATATCTGTCACCAGCTGTAAATCCCATGGTATGGTGGTCTATGCCATGGTATTTACGGCCGGTAAAGATTTATGGAGATTTGTGCAGTAGTTATCGCTGATAAAATAGCATTAGCTTAATCAGCCTATAATGTTCCCACCGCTGGGACACGGCTAGTAATGCAACGGAAGTGTCTTAACGGAAGCAGAAACGGAAACAGATGTCAAAAGTAAATCTTAGCGGATGAGGATGCGGATGCGGATGCGGAAGCGGAAGTGTTAATACTATGAAGAAAAAACACATTTTTCTTTTCTCTAAATTTTTTTGAAAAGTAATTTGGCCGCTGTTACCTCTTTGAGTCTGTTTCGGTGTTCTTCATAAATTAAACCGCCCCCCACCACCCCCGCGCTCCTCGCTGTATTCTCCGTTTAGAGATCGTTATAAAGTTGCGGAACCAGAAACGGAAACAGAAGTGAAAAAGCTTGCGGAACTTCTGCAGAAACGGAAGCGGAAGCAGAGTTCTGCTGCAACACTAGACACGGCCCTCACGCCATAACCCACCACGCGAGCCCAGTGTGGATTGGTGGATGTCACACGTCTCAATAATACCACTACAAAACCATGTCCCACATTTTGTCTATCTGGTTCTTCAAAACTACCTACGTAATTAATTATAAAACCTTCCATAATAAATGCTTTTATTTCGGAAGGTTTATGTGTATAAAACATTGATATTTAACTTAGATAATTACAGCAGGAAAATCTGGATGGTTTGACATGACACGCCACATCAGCAGAACCCAATAAAGAAGATGCGAAGAATATTTTTTTTTGTGGCTTTAAAGAAAGATGTCTGGAAAGATTTGGGGGAGGCCTTTGCTCAGCAGTGGGACAGTAAAAGAAAAAAAATTGCGAATTGTGTCGGTTACGCAGGCATCCGCCTGTTCTTGAGCCAATTTGTGGTCAATTTTTTTTTGCTTTAATTTACTCATATTTTTTAGTTTTTTTTTACTGCGTCATGTTTGCCGCCAATAAACGTATTTTTTCTTTCTTTTTTTTTAAATCTTGAAATCGTCTTAAAACAAAACTGCATCAGCAATTTTCTCTCCACAAGTACTAAACATCTGGCCTTAACACGATCGTGTCCGATATCTATTTGCGATGCATGAATCATTGACTCCAAGCCCCGGAGGATGTTCCTCATTAACATACAAGCTATATATAAAGTACACATTAGTAGACGCATTACACTAAGCTGGGATTAAGGTGAATCAGCTTTCTTGTGCTTATTTTAGACCTGAAGTGTAATGGCGTCACCGGTTGGATTGGGTTTGCTGTCGAAAACCCTTGGATTTAGACTTTTTATGTTAAGAATTAGACTGACAATTAAGTAACTTACAAGCATATACAGTGTGTTAGGTTAGGTTAGTATGCTGCTCAGTCCGTAAATGTCCTCAACTTAATATGAATGGTCTCCACAGACTACTGCAATAGGCCCCTAGAGGATACCAGGGACGGACACAATACGCAAACAGCCTTCACTTAGAATTATAGAGTTGCAATGAATAAATAAACAATGATGATATACTACCTCCAAGCTTCATGGAGAAGTAGTAAAGACCCTTTTCCCAACTATGTTAGGGTCGGATTCCAGTCTAACCGGATGCAGCTGAATACCTGTATTTTACATGGAGCGACTGCCTATCTGACCACCACAACCCGTATTGGGCTGAGTAATACGATACCCCTTGGTAAGATTGGCTGTCAGTCTTTCGAGCTTCTGACTAGCTGTACTTTGATTCTGTATCATCAATGACAAATTATAGTGAAATATACAGGATGTATCAGATTTTTGGTCATGTTAAAAGATGTGCTAGACCATCACACTGTACTTTTTTTTCTATAGTATCAAAGAGAGAAAAACAACGACTATTTGCGGTAACCATGACGCAAAAACCAAAAAAAAATATGGAAAAGAAGTATAATTATAATAAAATGATAACGATGCTAACACTAAATACAAATTTAAAGACGACAAACTCGCTCCATTAACGTTCAGAGCCCCGTACTCCCACACAAATTACCATGACATAACCGTAAAATAGAATACACCGTCGCACCGTCACACCCCATAACTCAGGCCTCCAAATTGAGCCACACCATCTCCATTCAATCAACTGGGCTTTCCCCATCACATTCATAGTACATCACCGTTAATATGGCTCACTATTTTCTGCTTGTGACTTCGCCTGCATAAAGTTTATTGTTTTAAAGTAAAATATTTTCTACTAGCTTCTCTCAGTGCCACGATGACGTTCTGTCGGGATAAAAAGTATCTTATGTGTTTATCTAGATTATATTGAGCAGTGATAGCCTAGTGGTGTGACCGTCGGACTGCTTAGTCATAGGTCTCAGGTTCCAACCCAAGGCACGCACCTCTGATTTTACGGATTACGGATTCATGTGCGTATTGTATAATTTTTACTTGCTTAAAAAAAATCGGTGAAGGAAAACATCGTGAAGCTAAGTCAGAGGCCCATGGGCAGCATAAAAACTCTGACACCAGGTTAGTCACTAACCATAGGAAATGAAGAAGAAGAAGATCTAGATTATGAACTATCTGTGTCAAATTTCATATACGGATGATTTTAATGATTATAATTCTGTAAATACGCAATTGCTACGGCCGCGAATCATATTTAGATCAAAATACAACCTGACACAGACCTGCAAATAGCCAAAAAACGTATCAAATTTGGATTTCACTGACTACCCAGGCGGTAAATGTGGTACAGACGCCAGCACATAAAGCTATCCCAACCTGTAAAATTTCCCAATTCAAAATGAACCTTATACTTTTGTTATAAAGTTGAAAACTATCAAATTAATTTGACAGATTGGGGCCTCTGTAAAACTTAGGCTTTGTAGAGCGTCGTCTCTTTCTTAGGCGACGACGGGACATATTAATGTGCGCGTCTACAGTTACATCCTCTTTACTGAAAACGACGAATTCCTGAACAAATTGACTTGGTAATGTTACACATTCTCTTGAAGATTTGTTCGGATCATCCTTTTACATAATTAAGTAGGTATATATTTACGTGAAGAGATTTGATGTAATGGTTGTAATTTATTCACAGATTTGAATATTCAGAATTTGTTTGAAATGTGTTTTGATATGAAATTAATAGAATGTCTAAGCAATTGTTTTATTACTTGCTAGCGATCCGCCCCGGTTTCACACGGGTGCAAAGTAGATACTATCGTGCGGACGAAGCTATGGGCGAAAACTATTTAAACTACGTATAAACCACGGGTCGTCAGAAGCCCGAAAAATCTGACAGCCAGTCTTACCAAGGGGTATCGTATGGCCCAGTTACTGGGTTGTGTAGGTCAAATAGGCAATCGCTCCACGTAAATACAGATATTCAGCTGCATCCGGTTAGACTGGAAGCCGACCTCAACATAGTTGGGAAAAGGCTAGGTAGGTGATGATGAAACCTTCCTCTTGAATCACTCTATCTGTTGATGAATAGGTACCGCATTAAAATCCGTTGCGAAGTTTAAAAGATCTAAGTGTACAAAGGGACAGACGGCTGGGAGTGACTTTGTTTTATACTATAACTAGCTTCCGCCCGCGGCTTTGCCCGCAAAATATGTCGACAAATTATACACATAAACCTTCCTCTTGAATCACTCTATCTATTAAAAAAAACCGCATCAAAATCCGTTGCGTAGTTTTAAAGATTTAAGCATACATAGGGATATAGGGACAGAGAAAGCGACTTTGTTTTATACTATGTAGTGATAATAATAAAAATAATAAAACTTATTCAAAAATATAAGGACTACTAACTCATCTTCTTAAATCTACGTAAAGTTCACAAGATCATTTGGCTGGCATTATGGCATCCAGCTCAAGACGTTTTTTTTTCGCGTAACACGTAAAATGGCAATCGATCGCAATGCCTTTCATTTTGACAGTTCAGCCACGTTCATAGGGTTATTTCCGTTGTTACGCAGACGAATTTTTCAAACCAATGAAGCATTGGATTAGGGATTTCCTTCAAAAACCTCGGATTGTGAATGATAGTGTGAAAATCAATAATGGTTTAGTTTGAAAACGATATTTCGTTTTATTTGAACTGGATAAAGTCTGTCATAATAATCCTTGTACACCACTCGAACAACACACATAACATCACGCCTTGTCACCCTCAAGGGTAAGGCAGAGGTGTAACTATAGTACTTAAACATAAGACATAAGACCACACACAAGCCAGCACATCAAGTTACCCCAATCTGTCAAATTTCTTTTAATAGTACTTAATTCAACTTTATTGCAACGACATAAGGTTCATTTTTAATTGGAAAATTTGACAGTTAGGATAGGAAGAAGTGCTGCTCAATATCTGTACCAATAGGGGGCAAGCAAATGGCCATCAACCGGGCACCAATCCAAACACCGGGTTGCAACTGAGAAATTCTTGGAATGGAAAATGGAAAAACCCAAAATAACACTTTGCTCGACCTGGGAATCGAACCCGGGACCTCATGCTCAGCATTGGCGCTTGCGACCACTAGACCAACGAGAGAGCTCAAAATTTGAATTTAATTTAAAGGAGAGGCAAATGTAACAGTTAATTAAAGGCACTATGTCATAAATTAAGAACAAATATTTACTAATAATACAAAGAGGAAAAATTTGATCGTTTGTATGTTTGCATTGAATAGGCTCCGAAACTACTGAACCGATTTGAAAAATTCTTTCACAGTTGGGAGGCTACACTATTCCCGGGTGACACAGGCTAGATTACATATTATATTTCAAAAAAAAATAGAGATCCCTACTAAAACTCGGAACATGCGGGCGAAGCCGAGGGCAGAAGCTGGTATTAAATAAAATTGTAAAATTAATTCGTAATAACGATAAGAAACTTCTTGGATATAACAATGTCTTTGTATTTTCAGGAAGACTTGTACTGAGATTAGTTACCTATTCAGTTAGATGGTAATTTAACTTTAAAAATTAGCACTAATGGCCTTAATTTTAAGCTTTCCAAGTAAGTTAGGAAGTTATGAATAATTCACAGAAGAATGTTCTATTTTCACACTAAATATTTATGAGTCGACAAAATCTTTTGGCGTTTTCATGAAAACTTTTAGAAATCACCTTTGTAATAAAAGTTCAGTAAAAATTTTGGATTTAATAATATTTTCTTCAAAATAGGATTTTTCTTTGGGTACATCTCTGTCTAACCTTTCAAGGAAACAATGCGTAATGTTATCAAATCCGCCTAGGCTTTTCCCAACTATACAGAACAGTACGATTCAGCTGAATACCAGTATTTTACCAGTATTTTACATAAAGTGACTGCCTATCTGACCTCCACAACCCAGTAACTGGGCAATACGATACCCCTTGGTGAGACTGGCTGTTAGATTTACCTTTTCATGAATAGCGTACCGTAATATTTAACATTATCTTAGCTAATGGTAAAAGATAATACAAAAAATACATTTTAATTCAGACACCGTCTAGACTTGGTTCGTAACGCCACATCTCTGTAACCTAAGCTAAATATATCGAGGGCTTGCGTCTGAACTTGAAAGCACGAGTATAGATACAATGGAGTGATCAATAAGAAAGTCATCTTGGAAAACATCTGCAGAAACATTATACAGTATTTTTTTATAGAATTTTTGTGGGAATATCAGTGTGATATGAAGATTTTATGTAAACCTTGAAACTTGCACTAACATAGGGATTGGCTCACCAGTACACAATACCTTGGCCAGGTATCAAACTACTAAATACTATGCCAATAAAAGAAGTCCTTAGGAAAACACCACATGTATACTACTACCGTAACTATTATCACCAATAGGCTGAGCAGTGTTTCAGATTATCGATTGCATAAGAAATAACAAAAGCAAAAGGTTTTCTCTTCCTATTTTATTTTTCAAATAAATTACTTAACTTAAAAAAATAAAAACATTTTTGCCTTCCTTGGGAGAAGACTGGACTTCACGACAGGGAATTCTAGTGCGGACCACCATCCCAGGCATTTTGTAAAAATCTAGCACTTAAGGCTCTTTCCTCCGTTTTTTTTTAAGAAGTTGACTAGAAGCGTCCTTCTAAAATAAATAGGTAATTCCATTATCATAATTTCAGCCCGTTATCACCCACTGCTGGGTATAGACTTTCAAATGGTACCCTCGTCGACATTGACGATATCGTAAGCCTAAAACGCTTTTTTCTAATCCCATCACAACACTGGTTAAAATTCCTAATAAAACTATTGGTCGCAGTTGAAATTTTAATAAATAAATTTGAGTACCTACTCCATGTTCTTCCTACTCTGTGTTTCAGCCGTAACGCGAGCACTAGAGTGGTAACACAAGGGAGGATATAACAGTAACTCAAGTCAGATATGTCTTCGGATTAATCGCCTTACTGCGTCGTTTGTCAACTGTGGCCTAAAGGCTAAACTACGGACGAAATATATTGATGTTAAGTGTGTCTATTGTCAGAACATTGAATTGAAATCTATACCTAGGTGTACAAATAATAAAGCTGAAATTGAACGCGGCATTCTCTGAAAGTACCGGTCGGATTTGAACATTTATTTTTGGATTCGATAACCTAATTCTTTTTAACATTACGCTACGATCCTTAGGAGCCAAGCAAAAATCAGAAAGAACGCTAAGCGTAAATGAAGAAAAGGCGCAGGCGTGCGATGGAACAAGAAATTCCACGCGGTCAATGTCGCGGGCAGAAGCTAGTCGAGAATAAATATATACTACGGACTTTGATAGTATTTTTGTTGGAATATCAGTGATATGAAGCGACATGTTAAGCCGTTGGTCCCGGCTGTCATTTGTGGATCTTGGACAGTCGTAACGGACCGTCAAAAACCCGAAAGTCTGACATCCAGTCTTACCAAGGGGTATCGTGTTACCCCGTGTCTGGTTTATGAAGGTCAGATAGGCAGTCGCTCCATGTAAAATACTGGTATTCAGCTGCATCCGGTTAGACTGTTAACCGATCCCAATATAGTTGGGAAAAGGCTAGGCAGATTTTTTATCAGTGATATGAAGATTTTAATTATAAACCTTAAAACTCGCACTAGCATCAGAAGTGGCTCAACAATACACAATACCTTGCCCAGGTATCAAACTACTATGCCAATTAAAAATACTAAAACAGGTGAGGTAATTCAGCCGGCAGCATATTTGATTCAAAATGTCAGACTATTCGCTGTACAGGCCCAATCAAGTTTCAAAAAAAATCTGAACTGAAACGGCAGTTAGACAAGAAGTGTGATTGGGTTGATGTATCAGAATAACAAAACACTACCGACAAACGAAACGGGCTTTGAATTGTGTCCAATAGTCGAGAGGCTCAACCGTATTGGTCCATGGGGACACATATCAACGAATATATATAGGACCATAGGTAGTTCGATAGCTGGGCACCTCGACTTGTTTATAGTGTCCTAGTAGCTGAATAACATTTATAAAAATGATTTATTAAGTTTTCAAACGAGATATTTCACATCTTAGTTCTTACTTACTTTGTTCTATTATTATATAGGCTATTGTCAGAACATATAACTAGCTTCATCTTTCTGACTGACCGACCCCTTGACAATTCAAAAGTGCCTGTAATTGGTTTAATTGAAATAAATGCTTTGAGTTTGAGTTGAGTTTGAGGCAATGATTTGAAATTTTGGATTTTACCACAATCATCATGGCTAAGCCAAAATATGGTGACCAAAATACAACAAAAAAGAATTAACTCAAAATAGTCTGGAAATCAATTCTTTTGAACTTCAAAAGTAAAACACGCCAACCCTACAACACTCCGCAGTGAAAGGGGACATTTCATTTTTGTATAAAGTAGGCCGAAGCCTATTTTCTAAACATAATCTTAAGTCGTAGCAAAAACAGTAACCTATTTCTGGAAAGCCTCTTAAATATCCTATTTATGTATGTTATTTATATCAGCCATTTTTCTACAAAATATATTCATCGGCTTAGCTGACACCGACCCAAAACTGAACGACTTTTGACACGAAACTGATACGCTAAAATGCCGAGGCTATAGTATTTTTACAAGAATTTATAGCAGGTTCTGATATAGTTTATGGGAGAGGACGGTACGTAGCTCGCGGGAGGATGATAAGTGGTTTCCGCAGCCCATAGGCGGTTACGGAGTCAAGCTTGGAAGGACGAATACCTGAATATGAGGTTTTCTGTGATAAATGTGCCGGAAAATGGCCGAAAAGCTGATGCCGAAAATGTTACGAATGCCGATATGAACACAACCTTTTGACCGATGAGGATCCATGTGAATTGGGGGCTTCATTCTTGTGATGAATCATACTAAGAAGATCCTGAAGATGTTTAGATGTTTGTTACTCAATAACGGAAAAACTACCAAACAGATTTGGATGTCACAGACATCTATAATTATAGTCTGGAATAGCACATATATTATTTGCTTTGAAGTGCAATTGTTACAGTTTTAAGTTACTTATAATTAATGATGTTAAATAAAACAAGTTTATCGCATTGCGACATGTAAGCAAATTATATGATTCACAGAAAAATATTAATGTTAAAGATTTTATACATATATCTGAACTCACAGCGAACTGAGTCCATCCCCCTTAACAACTGTTGTTCTACATAATTAGACCTTTAAAACTGTATACTTATTATTTCTATTGACTGCTATTGCTTTTCAGGTACCAGCTTCAATACATTTTTGCCCATCCTCCTTTATCATCTACAATGCTTGTCTTTCATTACCTTTGACAGTATAATAAGGATAAATCAATTATGATGCTTGAGGGTTATAACAGCTGGGTAGTGTAGGAAGTCCTTAGGGTGTGACTTGCAAGTTGCAGCTGGGAGCGGAGGCTGATGAGTTCATTGTGTGGTAAACGAGCGACTTTTTTGTCGTATGATGTGTTGCGACTTTTTTGCTTTAAGAAAGTCATTGCAATGTAACTCTTATCTCGGTAACCATTAGAATGATTGCTGAGATTTTAATAAAAATCACGGCGAACATTCTAATTTATACTTTATCACAATAACATAATGGTTATATTGCAAATGACTACTAATAGTTGGACGTCATTCAAAGGCCGTGAATGGGTACCTAAATAGAAGAAATGTGTTTTTAAGCCGTTTCAAAATGGTAGCACAATTTGGAGTTATTTTCGCTTCGTTCGTTTTCTCTTTACTTAGCATAGTCACGATATTTTCAGATTAAATTAAACTCAAACTCAAAGCATTTATTTCAAATAAACCAATTACAGGCACTTTTGCATTGTCAAGGGGTCGGTCAGTCAGAAAGATGAAGCTAGTTGCCCATTCCAAAGCAGTAGGTACCTATGGAGAAGAACGGGCAAGATACTCCATTAGTTGTTGTTTTCTTTACTTGCTCGTTAAATATCAGTATTATTTCCAATAACATTAACTAAACAAATATAATTATACTAGTAAACGTAACATGGAATGAGGTTGCTTTCAAAAGGTTGTGTAGAAGTTTTTGCACGATTGCCTTTACCTACTCAGCAAAGGGAAGTGTAGGCTAATTAAAAAAAAAACATTACTGGCGAAATGTAGGCGTTCTATAGATTCGGTAAACACGGGCATGATGTGTTATTTAGGTAATAGAATTTCCATAACTTTAATTTACCTCAAATGTAGTAGCTACTAACTAACCACAATGATAAATGTTTTTTCAAGGTCCATAATAATTTATAATCGCAATTTCATAACAAGTAATGCGGTCAAGTTGTACCACAACAATAACATAAGCTGTGGTTTCGAATATTACGCCATTATTATGAGTAACAAGAGTAGTCAGGAGTTTATTTGCCTGTGCCAGGGACCGCGACATCTCTTTCAAACAAATCCACGACCCTGGTAGGCGTCGGCCATCGCTCGGCATCAATTAGTGCTGACATCTTTTTGAGGCACGCATGGAACACAACGAGATGTCGTAAGTGGTGTAAGTAGTGTCTTAGTAGACTAATCATTGACATTTGGTATTCTACAAATTATTTATGGTCATTTTTAGCTAACCTAACATAATGTCTGTAGTGTGTCGATAGTGTCAATGTCGTGTTGCTTAACTCAAAGTAACAGAATTGAGCCCCAGGTCCTTACCAGACAACGAGCTTACTTCTGCCCGACCTGGAAATCGAAGCCAGGACTCGGGTCCTGGCTTCGATTTCCAGGTCGCGCAGGCTTGCGACTAGTTACCGACCATCAAGATAGTCTAGAAAAGACAGTCTACAAAATAGTAACGACACTGGTTATTACTACAACACAAAATATAAACATTATGTTACATTACCTACTATTTCCGAACTGAAAGTACTCATACAGTTTGCGAGAAATAGTTAGGTATTTATTTTAGGTAGGTTTCGCGTTTGGTATTGAAATACAATGAATCAACAAAAGTACGTTACGCTTAGAATAACAATAGCCTTTGTCAGCTTGTTAGTAGAAAAAAGACAAATAAATAAAATAGTTGAAAAAGGATTGTAATGGAAAATAGAGATATCAGATATCGGTAGGTAAGTGCCTGTCCTTACTAATACACTCGAGAGCAATGAATCCGGGTCACTTAAAGAATGTTAAAAATCTCGGAAACTAAAAATGATAGGTTAATGCAATAAATTGTATTTAATAGACAATGTAATACTCCTTAAATGAAAGTAAAAAAAATATGAGTCACCATACATTTTATTAACACAAAATTACATAAAGAAAAAAAAATTGCTGATCTCTCCTTAAAACAAAAATAGGAAACATGAAATTTTTGAACTTTATTACGATTTTCTTGAATTTTAATACTTCGTATTGCCTCCTCGTGCTTCCATTACTGCGTTTACGCGGTTTGGCATGCTGTACACCAAGTTCCTTATACGATTTTGGGGAATATTCTCCCATTCCTCTGTGAGAGCAATTTTGAGCTCACGAAGCGTGATTGGGGGAGGGTTTCGCTGTTTTACGCATCTGCCTAGCTCGTCCCAAGCATGCTCGATCGGGTTGATATCCGGGCTGCACGCTGGCCACTCCATACGAGTAATGTTCATCTCTTGAAGGTAGTCATTCACAATCCTACCTGTATGAGGTCGGGCATTGTCATGCATAAATATAGCATCCTCACCTAAATTGACCATAAATGGACCAACGTGATCATTGAGGATTTCTTCCACATATCTTACGCTAGTTAAAGAGCCGTTTTCTATGATCACCAGCTCTGTGCGACTTTCAGAAGAAATTCCGGCCCACACAAGTACAGACCCACCACCGTAGGCTACTTTTTCTTCGATGCATGCTTGCTTGAATCTTTCCCCTGGTCTTCGATACACTCTGTGTCTTCCATCGTGCTTGTAGAGCATAAATTTTGATTCGTCGGAGAACATAACTTTTGACCAATCTTCAATACTCCAATTTACGTGGCCCTGGGCATACCTTAGTCTTGAAATACGATGCCCACGCTCCAGTTTAGGGCCGTTTGCAGGTCTAAGGGGTTTTAAGTTAGATTCAGCAAGCCGACGTCTTACTGTCCATGCACTTGGGTTACTTCCTCCGAGGCGTCGAAACTGATTTGTGAGTTCAGTTCCTGTGAGAAAGCGATTTCGAAGCATGGTGTTCACCAAGTATCGGTCTTCTCGTGCTGTGGTACACCTGGTTCTGCCCGTTCCTGGTCTGCGTAGGTTAGAACCAGTTTCTTCGTAACGTCGGAGAACTCTTTGTACTGTTGACAGCGACACACCGACAGTCCTGGCTGTATCGCGCTGACTCCGGCCGGTTTCCAGCATTGTAAGTATTCTGGTGCATTCTTCAGGCGTAAGCGACATAATTTCAGCTTGAATAATGAATATAGAGCACTATCAACATGGTTTATGTACCCACATAAATGACAGATTACAAACAAAAGCAAAACCAAATGCTGTAATTTCGTAGTTGCATCTTCGAAAGTGGCCCTTTTTCAAATTTGATTTTTTTATGATATAACTTTACAAAAACTAAGAAGTTTTAATACCTTCATTTAAGGAGTATTACATTGTCTATTAAAAACAATTTATTGCATTAACCTAGCATTTTTAGTTTCCGAGATTTTTAGGATTCTTTAAGTGACCCGGATTCATTGCTCTCGAGTGTATTATAGATGCCAAAGTTTGGATGGATGTTTGTTACTCAAATACGCCAAAACGGCTAACTGGGTCTGGATGAAATTTGGCACAGAGATAGTTTATAATCTGGATTAACACATACATATTATTATGTGTCTTTATTCCGCTGCTGGTAGAAGCTATAACATATAAGTAATAAAATTTGTTGGCAGCTTCTGACAGACTGTTCACGTTCCGTATTGACAGCGATGCAAACGAAGTTTTTAGTGGCCTAATATTTATATAATGTAAATAAACGAAATTTTATACAGAGTTGATACGACAGAGGGGCTTTCCTTTAAACAGCTTATACTAGGAACCATTTTCAAACTCTGTACCAAAAATGAATTAAATAGGAGCAGTAGTTTAGGCGCAAATGATTTTTTTAAGTTTTTGCCCCGTTTGAACACGATGTATCTTTCCTAACAGCGCTCCGGCGCGCGCGCGTCGGTTCCGCTTTGTTACAAGGTCAGTTTTTATTTACAAAGGATGGTTGCGTTTTTACTCTGATTTGCTATTTAGTTTGTTTGAAAAAATAAAAACCTCATTTTTGGTGCTTTTTATTTTTATACCGTACCGAGTTAATACTAAACACGTATCGTATACGTAGTGTAATTTAATGCCCCTCTGTCATATCAACTCTGTATAGTGATAAAAAAATAATTTTGATAATTGCTGTGCTCACATTTGTAATTGTAACCGTTTGAGACCCAACAATTTTTTTTTGTAACTTTTACGTATATACAGCACTTGGTATGTTTTAACTCTTTCGTTTATTAATAGTAGACACCGTATTTGATTGAATATAAAAAATATAATTTAAACCAAAATCTCACAATTTACCAAAATATATTATCTTAATCGCTCCAATACACGAAAGAAATCGGTTAAAAAACAAAGATAAAGGAGCCCGCCCAATACACAACTTCCACTTCCTTTTAAAGTAAATTTAAAAAACAATCAGTCTTCTTAAATTGAAAGACAGGACACCGAAACGGTTTATATAAATTCAAAAAAATATAACAGAAATTCAAATAAATATAAGAGGAATTTCCCAAGCAATCGCAAACAAGAATATTTTTGCTTGAAAGTCGCAAGTCAACACGTTCTCAAGAATATCTTAGCAAGTTAAATTATGCAAAGCCAGGAGGCGAATAAGTGCCGCTACGGGGTGACAACTTAGGGTTGAACCGGCTATGCATCCCTTGATGGCATAATCTTTTTGAATTACCTTTGTATTTTTTGAGAAGAATACTAGATCCGGGGATTTTGTTATTTAAAAGGTTTACCGTTTTGTTTTGTTTCTTGTTTAAGAATGAGATTGTCTTTTTTAAAATTGAAAAATCATTTTCCGGCTCCAGCGGAAGTCTTTGTTTTGGGATTGGAATTTACTCGCCCGGAACTAATTGATACTTTTTGTTTGGCACTTTTGAATTCTACGCAATAAAGTTAAGAACAAATTACATAGTTATCTTATATGTACAGAGGCCAGCACATCAAGTTACCACAATCTGTCAAATTTCTTTGATAGTATTGCAACTTTATTGCAAAGACATAAGGTTAATTTTTAATTGAGAAAATTTGACAGTTAGGGATAGCTTGATGTGCTGGCGTCTGTACATAGTTATTATTAATATTTTAAGTCTTTTTAGGTATGTAAATATTATGTGAATAAAACCAATACACCCATATAAGGAGATATATAGATGTAATTACACAGTAAATAAAAGTACTACTTAGTTAAATTTTTAATGTTTTATTTGCCTAATATGTATTTCTGAAGTTGTCAATTTGCGCATAAATAAATTGCTTTGGTGCGAGAAGCCTACAAAAAAAATAATATAATTTTTTCGGGCGAGTATACACGTGCGAATCGACTAATAAGCCTTGGTTGTACGTAAATATAGCCTAATTATACAGGAAGTATATTAGAAATATTTTCTTGGTATGTTTACCCCTTGGCTACTTGCCCATTACAACTTTACAGTATCAGTAAATCATTAAAAAATTACATAGGCCCAATTATTTTCACAAAAACCAAAATAATACTTCATTAAAATATTACAACATACCGTACAGCCGTTCCCAGAATACCCTTTCACCATTGCTCGAAATCAAAATTAACTTAGTTTGTAAACGTTCAAAACTAAATTTAAACTACATCATACCAAGAAAGAATCACTAAAGAGCACTCGAACTAAACTCACATTGTTAAACTAACTTCTAAACTGAGATCACTAAGTCAGATCACGTTAGTCAGTTCAGTCACAAGTAGGTCAACTCAGAAGTTGGAACATACAACTGTATATGGTCAGTTAGTCACGATATGGAAGGCCACACTGCTGAGTAAGATGGTATTTGTATTATTTGTGCTTATCTATGCGAAGGAATTTTTCGACGCCATATTTAAAAGTAATTTTGTATAATTGTCACTTGCTTAAAGAGGAGCTCGTGGCTAAGTAATAACAGCCGCACAGGTCGATCCATTAGGTTTAGCTACGCTTGCCGGTGTTGGACGTGGATGGGTGATCATCTTTACATATCGAGACTCCTCCGTGTCTCGGAGAGCACGTTAAGCCGTTGGTCCCGGCTGTCATCTTTGACAGTCGTTACGGCGTGAGTTTAACAGCATCTGAAGCTAAGGCCCATGGGTAGCAAAAAAAAACTCTGACACCAGGTTAGCACTAACCACACGAAAAGAAGAAGAGAGTAATTTTAGTTAGGTGATGACATTATATTTTTGCCTTTATAAATAAGTTATCAGTTGTTATTTACATTTCATTTTAATTCTTTAAGTAAGAAAAAGAAAATTTTTAAGTAAGAAAAATAAAAATATTTTAGCTTATGCTGCTTATTCTTTCTAACTGTACAGACGCGGACTTAATGCCACTTTTGACTTTTTGTCTGAACGCGCTAATCTGTAAATAGCCCAATTCTTGAGGAAGGTTATAGGCTATTTAACACCACGCTACGACCATTAGAAGCCGAGAAAGAAAAAACAGAAAGAGCGCTAAACGAAAACGAAATATAGCGCGGGCGGCTATGCGGAAATTTTCATGCCGATAGAATCGCAGACAGAAGCTAGAAGATTACATAATATGGCAGTTGTAGGTTGAATCAGATATTTTATAGGTATTTATAAGTGGCTGATCACGTATTGGGTGATTAGCACACATTCACGATACATATTTTTATTTTACGTTAACCCATTACGTTAGTCTTTGTAATGTAAATCTTACCTCAATATAGCAAACAATTATTAGCTAATTTTGCCAGCGGCTTCGCCCGCATGTATCTAGGAAATTATCCCACGAGAACATTTTTCCGTGATATTTCATGATGAAGTATGTTATGTACTATTCTAGACTATAATCTGTCTCTGTGCCAAATTTCATTCAGATCCGTTTAGTAGTTTTTCCGTGAAGGAGTAACAAACAGGAGAAGTAAAAAACTCACTAACTTTCATGTTTATACTCGTTAAAATATTAATACGATGTTTCACACTAGATTATAATAGGTAAGGTATTTTATTCCAAATGAGAAAAAAACTAAAAATATATTATTGAGATAGCTTAGGCAAAAAGCAGTCGGAAAACTCAATTCAAAGGTTTCAGCTTTTTAAATCTGTTTCATAACACCATAAAAAGTAGTCGCCATGTTATTACGTCATACGGCTATGTAAACTTAGAAGTGTCGGCTGTCAACTACCACAGAGCAATATGGCGTCCACTGCGTACACAGTCAAATTACGCAAAATTTTAAAATGCAAAATTTAAATGCACGTACTTAATGATTGAATAAAATATTTGAAAATTTTTTAGTGGTTATTAGAACTATAGAATCTAATTGAGACACTTATAAATATGGGAGTTATACCCCATTATAATTGAGAACGCAAGTAACTACATATCAGTAAGAGTCTGACACTCCCTTCCGTTCCACCCAGAGCGGGAGCAGTCAATGGAAGATTTCCCAGCCTTAAAAAAAAAAAAGTAACTTCATTATGTATTTCTGTTTGTAATTTAATCACGACTAAACTTAAGAAAGAAGTGACCTTGGACATGCGAAAGGACATAAGCCAATTTTCACCCAGAATATTATAAAGAAAAATAAATACACGCAGACAAAGTCGCGGGCAACAGCCGGTCGAAAATATATTTCTAGTGGTTTTAGTTTATAAATGGCATGGACGTGAGAGGAGAGAAGATAGAAGCCTTGTACACACTAGGCACACTTGTATCGGAACATGGTTCCGGCACTAGTTCAGAATTTAGATGTGCTAACCAATTTCAGGACCTACTGTAATAAACATACACCTGCCCAAATGGCGACAAAGGTTTAGAATCTGTTTTTTTTTTAACTATCACCAATTTATTTATTTCAGACATCGACCATAGTCTATAAATATAACAAAATTACAATCAAATAATACAGACGCCAGCACATCAAGCTATCCCTAACTGTCAAATTTTCTAAATTAAAAATGAACCATATGTCTTTGCAATAAAGTTGAAATACTATCAAAGAAATTTGACAGATTGTGGTAACTTGATGTGCTGACCTCTAAATAAAATAAAATAAATGAAGAATAACAAAAAATAATCAAAGACATTTGTTATACCACGGTACCCTAAGGGAATCGCTGACGAAGCATTAACCTCATTCATACCTAGCAACACATTGCATCAGCCACGGGCACGCGGGTGGCCACGAGTTGCTGACTTCGCGCAACGTGGGTGGTGTCGATCACGCCACCGTTTCCCGGCATCGGAAAGTTCACTTCGGTTCCAACCTCGAACTTAGTCGTAACCTTTAGCTATAATTATTAAATGTAATTTTCTTTTAATTAAATTTATATTAAGTAAATTGGTTTTTTTTGGATTATCCGCCTGCAGCATCCGTAATTGGCGCAGTCGGTAGGATAAATCTCGAAGCAGTGCGCGGCGCGCAAAAGGACTCTAATATCGAAATCCTGACGGCACCGCATAGCCGCTGTTTGAGCTCTTAAGCCTTCATCGAGTATCCAGAACCACGGAGACCTGCGGTCGGTGCATCCAGACTTCGATGCTGATTCAGAAATACCAAGAAATGAAACTGTGAGTACACTTGAATCGTTCTTGTGTTGCTTCCTTATAATTGTAATTTTTCCTTTTTCCAGTCTTACGTTAATCCTTCAAGATTTTTCATCCTAGGCAATCTGGTTCTTGTACCCCTAGGGTCGTAAGGCAGAGTAGGTTAGACCAAGTTAGAGATTTAAGTAACATAGAAGAAGAAGCAAGCGTAATGGCTCACGGAGACCAAATTGACGCTATTTTTAAATCCCTTCGATTACTCCCAGAGTTTGACGGGAACCCAAATACATTAACTAGATTTATTAACTTAAGCGATCAGTTAGTTCAAAGATTTCTCAAGCCTACGCCAGGAAATGAGCTAGAGAACCAAGCCTTGCTTAACGGAATTTTAAACAAAGTCACAGGTCCAGCCGCTCGATTTATTAACTCCAACGGTATCCCGACTGACTGGAATGGCATTCGTACAGCATTAATTAATAATTTTGCAGACCAACGCGACGAAACCGCTCTCTATAACGATCTTTCATTGTTAACACAGGGACAAAGTACCCCGCAAGAATTCTATGAAAATTGCCAAACCCTATTTAGTACCATCATGACATACGTGACCTTGCACGACAATCTGTCTACCACCATAGAGGCAAAGCGTGAACTTTATAAAAAGCTTACGTTGCAATCATACCTGCGCGGCTTGAAAGAACCGCTGGGTTCGCGTATTCGGTGCATGCGTCCCGTATCTATAGAGAAGGCATTAGAATATGTTCAGGAAGAAACTAACACATTATACTTGCAACAACGAAATAATAATTTCTTAGATAATAAAAAGCAACCAAATAATCCATTTGTCTCGCAGACTAAACCCTCACATAATCAACCGTCTACCATGACACCAATTAATTTCAGTGTACCTGGCCCCTCACGCCAACCACCCATGCTGGTGCAACAGCCATGGAGACCTAATGAAGGTAATAATTTACCTAAGGCTAATTATCACGGGCCGACACGTACCCAGCAGATATTTAGGGCTTTACCACCAAATTATAATGAACGGAGTAATGTATTTAGAGTGATTCCACGTAACGCATTCGGCAATCCGCAAAACGGACCGGGTCCACAGAAGCCGACACCTATGAGTGGTGTAAGTCACTTTGTCAGCAGACCCATGCCTGCTAGAGCACACGATTGGACAAAATCAGGTAACCCACCACCAAGCAATTACTTTAAGGCTCGCGAATTAAATCTCAATGAATGTCCACGCTATGAATACGGCCCCTATTATGATAGCTCGGGTTACTATTACCTTGACTCTGAATACAATGATAACTTCGTATGTGTTAATGATGATAATTATAACGATCAATTTATAGTAGTTGAAGTACCAAATGAGACTAGTGAACCGTTGACGGAGTCCAAGCCATCCACCAGTAATGAGGATTTTCAGAAGGATACGAAATCCGACAAACAAAAATAGAAGTTAACATTCAGACACAAAGACAGCTTCCGTATATACAAACTTCAAACCCCCCTTTAAAATTACTAATAGATACAGGTGCGAATCAATCTTTTATTAGCCCTGAGGCTATACAGAAATATTTTCCATTTATACCATTAAACTATGAACCTTTTGAAGTTGCGAACGTTCATGGCACGAGTCGGAATAACAACTCGATCATATTACCGTGCTTTCCGGAATTCAACGAATCGGATAATATAAAACTATTCGTATACAAATTTCATAATTACTTTGACGGCTTGATTGGATCTGACTTATTAAGTAAGTTTGAATCAAATATAGACTATAAAAATATGTGCTTAAACACAAGACACGCCACTAATCCGATTCAGGTATATGACTCCCGTAACGTTAATCTTTATGAGGACATCATACCAGCTGGCTCTTCTAAACTGATAAAACTACCTATTAATATACACGATGGAGATGCCTACATCCCGGAACAGGTTATTTGTAACTGCATTATAGGTGAATGTATTACGTCGGTTAGCAATAATCGAGGTATTTTAGAAGTTTCAAACCCCACTCATAACGATTTAATATTTTCTGTAGACCGCCAAGTTAGTGCCGAAGTATATAATGTTGAGTGCACGCGTACTAAACAGCTCTCATCACGTGCTCAAGACGTACTTTCAAAATTACGTACTAGCCATTTAAATCCAGAAGAACGTGCAAATCTCGAATCATTATGCGCACAATATGCAGACGTATTTTATATAGAAGGCGAACCATTGTCGTTTACCAATCAAATTAAACATTCGATAAAAACCACAGATGAAGTACCCGTATACACGAAAAGCTATCGGTATCCCTACGTACATAGAGAGGAAGTTAGGAATCAAATCGGAAAGATGTTAGACCAGGGCATAATTAGGCCTTCACAATCAGCCTGGAGCTCGCCTATTTGGGTGGTACCTAAAAAAGCAGATGCTTCCGGCAAAAGGAAATGGCGAATTGTCGTAGACTTTAGAAAGTTAAATGAAAAAACCATCGACGACAAGTATCCGATACCGAACATCGCGGATATATTGGATAAGTTAGGAAACTGCCACTACTTCACCACACTTGATTTGGCAAGTGGATTTTACCAAGTAGAGATGAATACAGAGGATATACCGAAAACAGCGTTCAATGTTGAGCACGGACATTTCGAGTTTTTAAGAATGCCTATGGGGCTCAAAAATTCCCTGTCTACGTTCCAGAGAGTCATGGATAATGTGCTTAGAGGCCTTCAAAACGTCATATGTCTTGTCTACTTAGATGACGTCATCGTTTTTAGCACGTCCTTACAAGAACATATGAATAATCTTGAAAAGGTTTTCCAAAGACTACGAGAGTCGAATTTCAAAATTCAATTAGATAAAAGCGAATTCTTAAAGTTAGAGACAGCTTATTTAGGCCATATTATAAGTAAAGATGGGATCAAACCAAACCCGGACAAGATATCAGCCATACAAAATTATCCGCTACCGAAAACCGCCACCGAAATAAAACGATTCCTCGGTTTGCTTGGGTACTACCGTAAGTTCATTCCTGATTTCGCTCGCTTAGCAAAACCTCTTACACAGTGTCTAAAAAAAGGCTCAAAAATTACTCTCGATGCAAATTACGTAAACTGTTTTGAAAAATGTAAAACCCTCTTAACAAACGACCCTATACTTCAATACCCTGATTTTAACAAGGAATTTGTTCTGACTACAGATGCATCTAATTTAGCAATCGGTGCCGTACTTTCTCAAGGTCCAATAGGCCAAGATAAGCCTATAGCTTACGCCTCGCGAACCTTAAATTCCAGCGAGATAAATTACAGCACGATTGAGAAAGAGTTGTTGGCTATTGTATGGGCCACTAAGTATTTCCGACCTTATTTATTCGGTCGCAAATTCAAAATTATCACTGACCATAAGCCACTCCAATGGGTCATGACCCTAAAAGAGCCAAATTCTCGATTAACGAGATGGAGATTGAAATTAAGCGAGTACAACTTTACAGTAATTTATAAACAGGGCAAATCGAACACTAACGCTGATGCATTATCTAGGATAGAAATATGCAATGAAGAAACAAGTTCCGTGACAGCTAACCCTACAGACAATCCACCAACGTTAGACGAATCTAGAACCCTTACAGTTCACACTGATGCGGAAAAACCTATACTAGAGGTACCGATATCAGACGATCCACTCAACAAATTCAATAGACAAATTCATTTTACAATTGTAGGTGATTTTAAGGGCAGAACAGTTGTTACAAAACCATTCGACACCCATACCCGTACGGCTATACAATTATCTAAATCTAATCTTGAAACAGACGTTGTGAACGCGATCAAAGAATTTGTTAACCCTAAGGTTAAAACAGGAATATTAATTAACCCGCCTCTAGAAATGTACTCCATTATACCTATAATACAAAACCATTTCAAGAGTTCCTCCATGAATCTTGTTCTTACGAAAATAGAACTAGAGAATGTCAAAGAATATCTACGCCAACAGGAAATCATTCGTAAATATCACGAAGGTAAAACTAACCATCGAGGTACTAACGAATGTTACCTTGCATTATCTCGGCGATACTTTTGGCCTAAGATGAAAGAACAAATCGCGAAATATATTAATGAGTGCACCATTTGTGGGCAGAGTAAATACGATCGCAATCCAATAAAGCAGCAATTACACATAGTTCCCCCACCGGCAAAACCATTCGAAGTTATCCATCTCGATCTATTCACAGCTGAAACTGAGAAATTCCTTACAATCATCGACTCCTTTTCAAAGTATGCTCAAGCATACCATTTAAGGGATGGAACTGCAATAAGTGTTGTTCAGGCTTTGCTAATATTTTGCACTCACCACGGAGTACCATTAACATTAGTAACAGACCGTGGCACAGAATTCACTAACCAGTTATTCTCAGAGTTCACAAGGGTTCACAAGATTATCCATCATAAAATTTTAGCTCACACACCCAATGAGAATGGTATGGTTGAACGCCTCCATTCTACTCTGTTAGAACATTTAAGAATATTAAAACTACAAAATCGTGGTGAATCAGTTACCAACCTGATGCCATATGCCATACTAGCATATAACAGCAGCATACACAGCTTTACCAAGTGCAGACCTCTAGAACTTATAAGTGGTCACTTTGATCCCCGTGACCCAGTAGATATGGATACAACAGAGCACTTAATGCAACAGTACATTCAAAACCATAAGATTAGAATGAATAAAGTATATGAATTAATAAGTGAAAACTCTTTAAACCAGCGCACTAATATTATTGATAATTTAAATAAAAGTCGTGAACCGGAACAGAACTATAATCCCGAGCAGCAGATATTTATAAAGAATCCCATGGCTAGTCGTCAAAAACTAGCACCCCGGTATACACAAGACACGGTTTTAGCAGATCACCCGATACATATTTATACAAAGAAAAAACGCGGTCCAATCGCTAAGTCTCGTCTAAAGAGAGTGCCTAATAGCGCACAATTGTTACAGGATAGTACTGATGTACCTACTACAAGCGGTTGCTGCTCAAGAGATAATACTTGAGAGTCTCGAAGATGGACCAGGACTTCTCCCTTTTAAGCTAGGTCCTGCAAAGATCATAACCCAGCACCATTCCTTTTTACAGTCTATTGATATAGATGAAATTAAATCTAAGGTAGCATTAGTCAAAACTCAGGTAAATTATATTCAGCCACATTTAAATAATAAAACTCGATCCTTGTATGAACCACATATTGCACATCTTAAAACCAAGTTAGAAAAGATTTCAGAGCAACTGCAAACATTTGATCCCCATCGTGTTAAGAGAGGTCTTATAGATGGTTTAGGTTCAGTAATTAAAAGCATTTCAGGAAATTTAGATTACACAGACGCTCTACGTTATAACAATGCCATTGAAGTCCTTCAGGATAACGAACAGGAAATAACCTCGCAATTCAATCAGCACATAAGTTTAAGCAAGGATTGGATGTTACAGCATTCAAAAATCTTAAGAAATATTGCCGAAAACCAGAAAAATATAACTCGAGTAGTAAACATAATGATCAATACCACTGAATCTACTAATATAGACCTTCTACATTACGCCCATCTGGCACAGCTACTTTTAATCTTGGATGATAATGTCGAAAATTTATCTGAAGAGTTGGTTAGAATAGAGAATCTATTAGCCTTCATTCATGCAAAAAGCACTCACCATTCAATGCTTAGGTTAAACGAGTTAAGAAATATGATAGATAAGATACGTAGTTTATATAATAAGGAAGAAATATTAGACATAAGCATAAGGGAATATTTTGATATAATTAAATTGGGTTCATATTATAGTAGTAATAACTTAGTTATAGTGTTCAAGGTACCGATTGCCCTGCCCAGCACCTATGACCTATACAAACTCTCCATTATACCTAATAAAAATCATGAAATCCTAATACCATCCTCCCCCTTTATTGCAATACATGAAGACGAATTCTTGTACATGGAGACAGAATGTCCGAAGGCAAACACTTGGTATCTCTGCGAGATGAAAGTCAGCTACAAACCTCGTGATCAAGTGGACTGCATTCAACAGCTGATCACAACGCAGAAACTCGACTCCACCTGCAACCTGACCCCTGTTATACTTACCAGAGGAGCACTGGAGCAGCTAGATGACAAACACTATACCGTCACGTTCCCGAAAACTACCAAGGTCCAGACGTCATGTGGAAGAAATGAATACACTAATCTACAAGGGAGCTTCTTAGTTATCTTACCTCACAACTGTTTCCTGCGATCTCCTGAATTCACCATCATCAATCTCAATGACCATGCAAGAGGACAAGTTATCAAGATAACCGACTTACCTTCACAAGAATCCAATTTGGTGTCATCTTCGCACCCTACCCTAACTTTAAATTCGATAAACCTGGAAAATCTACACGCAAGCAACGCTAAGATAATGTCACAGCCGCCGATTGATATAAAGAAGCCTCAAGATACAAGCCTATACCACACTACAATACCGTTGTACGCAATCATATTAAGTACAACTGCAATAACTAGCTACTTCATCTTCCGAAGACTCTTAGCAAAGCAGCAATCCAACGAAGCATCAGACACTGAAACAGGGCAAACCTCATGCCGAGATGACAATGCTGAGGCTGCAACCATCCGTCAATCTGATACGCCAGATCATTATTCAACATTATTTTCGACAAAAGTACTCAAATAATTGCTGAACTACGGCGGGAGGTGTTATACCACGGTACCCTAAGGGAATCGCTGACGAAGCATTAACCTCATTCATACCTAGCAACACATTGCATCAGCCACGGGCACGCGGGTGGCCACGAGTTGCTGACTTCGCGCAACGTGGGTGGTGTCGATCACGCCACCGTTTCCCGGCATCGGAAAGTTCACTTCGGTTCCAACCTCGAACTTAGTCGTAACCTTTAGCTATAATTATTAAATGTAATTTTCTTTTAATTAAATTTATATTAAGTAAATTGGTTTTTTTTGGATTATCCGCCTGCAGCATCCGTAATTCATTACAATAACATGATTAAATCAAATATTAGTGTTAGATTATTGATTGAAACCAATAAAAATATAGTTTCCTATTAAATATAAATAAACATTTTAAACACTAACTATGTAGTCACACTAATATTATAATGGCGAAAGTTTGTGTGTCAGGAGTTGAGTATGTTTGTGCTTCCTTCACGCTCAAACGGCTGTACGGATCTGGATGAAATTTGGCACAGAGGTAGTTTATGACCAAGTTTAATACATAGGATACTTTTTATTCCAGTAGTCCACGCGGGCAAGAGGCTGGTAGCATCTAGTAAAAAATAAATTATAAAACCCCACATAATCTTCCGAAACTTAAAACATTTACTTATTTTATGGATTTGGTCAGGCAGAAAGTAGGATGGGGAATTAACCATTCCAAATAACATACTCCGGACAAGAATGGGCAAGAAACTCTATGGATATTTTTTCATGGTATTTTTACCATAAATTCTGCTTAGCCAGAATACTGAGATACTCGTATTTCAAATTCAAAAACCCAATAACAGTGTGTTTTTGCCCGACCTTGGAGTCGAACCTAGCTCAGCAATAGCGCTTGCGGCCACAAGACAGTTTCATTGGTCTGAAAATATACACTTCTTTAGAAACAAACAGCGATCTACTAAAGTGAGAAATAAAAAGAAAATTGAATTTTAACGACTGGACATTTGAATGACGAGGCAGGACGGGCATAAACTTTCAATTTGTACCGTAAGTATTATGATGCGATGTCATTCAGATAAAGTACCGGGAATTTGAGTGCTTATGCTCACGGCGAGATGGTGTGATGGTAGCTAGAAATAGCTAATAAGTTCGACTTGTTTGGCTAGTAATTAATTTCAGGGCTTCAGCCAGTTTTTTGGTCCTACGCCCGGGCTATGAACAGTAATTTTCGTAATCTAGTTAAGAAATAGGCCACTAACAACATTTTTTTTGTGTTTATTTTATTTTTTGTGACCGTAAATGAACGTATTATCTTTCTTTCTTTCTTGCTTATTGTTATTAGCTGTGCAAACATTACCCGAATGATGGAGACTTTATTAGTCCTGTCACAACATGTATACAATCTATCAGAAAACACTATTAATAATGGGGTATTTGAAAGGGTAGTCAATAAAGTTACTTTTTATTAACTGTCAAAACTCGGCATTTGTACGTGATTTGTATGAAATATAACATTTTGACGTCACAGATTTTTAGAGTCAAATGGAATACTTATTAGCATTAAATGCAATTTAACAATTATATCGTCGCATTATATTTAATTTCTGCACGGTGATGGAAGTTTTTATGACGAGCGGGCTTTTTCCATGTGATTTCATATTTTATTTTTGACCGATTCAAATACTCAATTGTATTCGGCGTAGCCTTTTTGCAATATTGTTTGGGTCGGCTAACAGTATTTTACATGGAGCGTCTGCCTATGTTACACCACAACCCAGCTTCACATGGGTAACACGATACCTCTTAATAAATAAATTAAAAAAAAAAAAAAAAAAAAAAAAAATATTTTATTTCGGACATAATATGGTCCATAATGTTGTTAGTATGCAGCGACTTAAAACTATGTTAAATTTAAAATTGGAAATAAATTTAATTTAATTTTTAATTTAATTAAATTTAATTTAATCTATTCTAATGTAATAAGTAATAAGTCTAAAGTAAAAAGACAGGTTGTCCGTCTTTTGGGGATTCTCCTGGCATCTTCTTCTTTTCGTGTGGTTAGTGACTAACCTGGTGTCAGAGTGTTTAACACGTTGAGCGCCAACGCGGTCACCGGCGAGCGCGAACAAAAGTTTTTCTATTGTGTCTGCTGCGTGGCAGTCAATGTCTTAAGCTGCCCATGGGCCTCTGACTCAGCTTCACATGCTGTTGAGAAATATCTCTCAGACATGGCCGCTTTCCTCACGATATTTTCCTTCACTGATTTTTAAGCAAGTGATAATTATACAATACGCACATGAATCCATAAAATCAGAGGTGCGTGCCTTGGGTTCGCAATCAGTCCGACGGTAACAGCACTAGGCTATCATTGCTGTCTGCACCCGTGGCATCATCAGCCCCATGTTCCCACAGCTGCCACGCAGACCTCTTTCTGTGAGAGCGAGTGGGCCGTTATTCACCACGTAGCCCAGTGCGGGTTGGTGAAGGTCTTATGATCATCATCTGTCTAGCCTTTTCCCAACTAAGTTGGGATCGGCTTCCAGTCCTACCGGATGAAGCTGAATACCAGTATTTTACATGGAGCGACTGCCTATCTGACCTCCACAACCCAGTATCTGGGCAGTACGATACCCCTTGGTAAAACTGGCTGTCAGATTTTCGGGCTTCTGACTACCCGTAACGACTGTCAAAGATCGACATGACCGCCGGGGCCAACGGCTTTTCGTGCTCTCTGAGGCACGGAGGAGTCTTAGTATGTAAAGATGGTCACCCATCCACGGCCAACCCTGGCAAGCGTAGCTTAACCTGACGGATCGACCTGTGCGGCTGTTAGTACTTAGCCACGAGGTCCTATGACCGTAAAGGTCTTATGATATCTGACTAAAGATCTACAAATAACAGCTGGGACCAACGGCAAACATGCAATACTATTACATACTAATGATCACCTTTGACCATTGTAACATACTACAAAAATTTACCTGAAAAAGGTGAAGCCAAAAATTACTATTGACCTATAATACCCCAAGTCTTTGTAGTAGGGGACGCGGGTGTAAGGATTACCTTTCAATCCGCATTGAGCACATACCTTTGTGTTGAACCAAAGCGGAATAGAGAAGTGAACGAAAGTTAGGCGTTATTATCGAGAAAAGGTATTTTATGTTTTCAAAGACTTTGTTAAATCGAAGGATAACAGCTACTTATGTTAGCAGGCTCAGCAGGTAACGACGACACGCTTGGCGCAGTGGATGAGCGATTTACTGCTGCGCAGCATGTCGCGGGTCCGATTCCCGCACGGAACTAATATTTGTACGACCTGCAAGTGTTTCCGGGTCTGGGTGTTTTTCTATCTATAATATTTATGTATTTACAACAAAAAAAATGTATATAAGTAGTTTATCAGCCATCTCGTTACCATAACACAAGCATTAGGTTGCTTAGCTTGGGACCATATGGCGTTGTGTGAAATGTCCAAGGATGTTATTAAATATTGGTAAGGTATAGTGGAATTAAATAAACCTACCACGAATTATATTATCCCTAGCGGTCAGCGGCTTCGCCGGCGTGTAGACGGCAATTATCCCAGGGGAAAAAGGGATAAGAAATCCTATCCATACCTATATTCATACTTATGTGATAACCAGATCATAAACTACCACTGTGCCAAATTTCATCCACATCCGTTCAGCCATTTGAGCGTGAAAGACGGACAAAAACTCAAACACTCACAAACTTGCACGTTTATAATTTTAGTATGATTGATAGCCTTTTTAATGTATGGAAGAGACTTAAATATATCCGCCATCAAATTTTGTTTCAGAAGAGAAAAGAATAGGATATGAAATCAACAGTCTTATTATTAAGAACGAATAAACGGTTTTATTTTTACAAAGGCATTACTGAGTCTTAGTTTATCTTTAGTTTATTCTGGTGATCATAATACATAACATTACATTTTTCCGCGGAAAGTTAGACAAAGAAATAATGATCACATGTGTAAGTCAACAGCCGGGCACAAATCCAGACTCCGAGCTGCTATTGATAAAATCCTCAAAAAAAAACCGATAATAATTTGCCCAACCTGGAAATCGAACCCAGGACCTCAAACTCAGCCGAATCGCTAGCAATCACTCGCCCAACGAGGCAGTCTTGTTTCAATACATTTATTCACTATGCAGGTATTTATTTACCAGTGACCCGCCCCGGCGTTTCACGGGTGCAATGTAAGTACTATCACGCGGGCGAAGTCGCAGACGAAAGCTTGTTAACCTATACATATAAACCTTCCTCTTGAATCACTATATCTATTTATGAAAACCGCATAAAAATTCGTTGTACAGAGGGACAGACGGCGGAGAGCGACTTTGTTTTATACTAGGTAGAGATGTAATGACTAGTTGTTAGGTCAGACCGCTCGCTACCCAAGTTTGTAATAGCTATAAAGTTACGTTACAATAATTTAACACTCATGACTAAGTACTGAGTTAGATGTAGACCATGTTGTGAATTTATAAACAAGGAGTGCTGTGTTTATAAATTATTATACGCCTAATAAATGGCGGCGTATCGTTTGATTCAGTATGTAAGCGGGTCGACCTTGTTTAATAGCTAAAAGGATTTTAGATGGCCTAAATTGTTTCTAAGGGCTATTAATCACAGAAATCTGGTGGGAGTGGAGTAATTATCCTAAAACGGGGATAATCCTTATTTCTCGGAACTAGTCAAATTGAAACAGAGCGGTGCTCGTATATTTTTCTTTCGGCAAAGTATAGAGAGGTGCTCGTGGCCTAATAACAGCCGCACATGTCGATTCATCTGGTTAAGCTACGCTTGTCGGGGTTGGCCGTGGATGGGTGACCATCTGTACAAACCGAGACTCTTCCGTGCCTCGGAAAGCACGTTATGCCGTTGGTTCCGGCTGTCATTTGTGTATCTTTGACAGTCGTTATGGGTCGTCAGAAGCCCGAAAATTTGACAGCCAGTTTTACCAAAGGATAGCGTATTACCCAGTTACTGGGTTGTGGAGACCAGATAGGCAGTCCATGTAAAAATGATGTTCGGCAGTTGTATAATTCGACGACTACATAACAGACTCCATCAGACTGGTGTGACGCGGCGGTGCGACTCGATTCTGGTACAACTATTTGAATTAAGTTTTCATATAAATTGTTCTACTAGAAACGCTGTGCGCCGGTCTACGGGAGCCTTATCGAGAGTTTCCTAATTATCTTCTAATTTACTCTGTCTTAATGTGTGAGTAATAGAACATAACATCACGCCTTGTTACCCAAACGGGTTGGGCAGAGATGTACCTTAGTACACCCACCTTGCGTCAGTTAACATTCCATTGTAATAGGGAGCCGATGGCCGGGGTCCAATTACCAACAACTGAAGAAATTCTATTTCAATCAATCTGCTTAGCCTTTTTCCAACTATGTTGGGGTCGGCTTCCAGTGTCTAACCGGATGCAGTTGAATATTAGTATTTCACATGGAGCGACTGCCTATTAGACCTCCACAACCCAAAAACTGAAAAATTACATTTAAACCTTTTTCGTCAATAAATACTGTGTGCTAAAACTCTTTTTTCGCTCTCATTCGAGGCCGTCTCGTACCTCACAATTTCACTCCATCAAAAACAGCACTGCCAATTTTAACTATCTAAACGACAAAACATCGACACCACCATAAACTGTCGGTACATCACTAAACACCACAGAAGTCAATTACATAAAAAGCCCATCCAACAGACTATTAATTTCACACCGCCGGATCAATGCGGCCCAGTTTACTTAATTACTTTTTAATTATCGGCTAAAAACGGTTCGTTTCTTAATCGCACATGTGGGGAATAATCGTCACAACTTAGGGCAATTAAGCCCTAAGAAGAGGTACTTAATGGTAGGTGTTTTTGTTTTGTTAAGGTTTTCTGTTTATTAGTGGGCATGTTTTAGACTAGGATCATGATGTCAGTTAACATAATGCAAATGCTTGAAGCCTGGATTTGTACCCGGATGGCAATATATGATCGCCTCCAATTACATGGGACTGAACACTAACATGGAAAGACTACTGTCAGTGACAATTCGTTTTCTAAAATCGTTGATCGAAGAATTCGTTATCTCAGCGATCCGGATTGTCAAGAACGCTACTTGTCAACGCATTTATATGGAAATATTGATCGAGTTTCGTTACACGATTTGACTTTGTGTAGCACTTAGCGAGCGAAAGCTTATGCCAATTTCATACATTTCGGATTTTTCTAATTACGTTATCGGTAATGAAAATGTGTCTTTATGTAGGGCCCTTGCTTCTATACTGAGTATAAAGTAATTAAATAATTATTGTGTATTGTAAGCTCAAAACTGCGTGTAAATTCAAGACTCAGCTTTTGCAAATACCATCCAATTTTCGGATAAACAACAGCCACTACCGCTAAACCAATGAGTTTCCTATTAACGTAATTGCTTTTTAATTAACCAGTAAAAACCAACGGTTCTTCTCTTAATGGCACGTATGGGGAAGAACTTAGGAGATATATGGAGTGCTCGAGTTTGGAGTAACAAGTTCGCAAAACGCAGTGAGTTCAAGAGGGGTTGAGGTAAGCTATGTTATGTGTCATGTTATGTAAGTATGCATCCCGGAACTAGGGAGAATATTTTTGGAGTTCATGAGGGATTATGATGTTAAGGAAGTGTTGGTAGAAGACACAAGGTATTGGCGTATGTAAGGGTTTTTTAAAAAACCAGATGTAAAGCTCCCTTCTTGAAATCCAATCCTGATGAATACTGACAAAGAGATCCGACTTTAAACAGTCATGTCCTGTCATGTCGGTAAATCCCAAACTATTCTAAAGATATCACAACAATGATAAATGGGTACAGCGACAGATACTTCTAAAATCATCAAGCTCAGGTATTGGTTCTTATTATTATTTTGTTTGTTGTAACCTAATTTTGTACGCCATCTCTTGGCAAAACATAGTGAGCATTTTGTCTTACCATACTATCTGTAAATTAACCTATGTTTTACAAAATAAATGATTTGATTGATTGGGGTTATAGAGAGTTGATGCACAGCCTACACGAAGGTGGTTCGTCATCCCGTCGTCGAGTTGTTCTGATACAACTATGATACTAGGCCACAGAACCGGGTAAGGACAAACTCTGGAGTTCCTCTACAAAGAAACACAATAGTCGGATTAAAAATAACTACATTTTAATAATTTCATAGTTGATCCCCTATTAGAAGTAACACGTCTCGGTATGATGCGGTATTAAAGCAGTGATAGCCAAGAAGAGTGACCGTCGGTCTGCCAAGTCATAGGTCTCGAGTTCGAACCCAAGGCATACAGCTCTGATTTTTCGGATTCATGTGCGTATTATCACTTGCTTAAAAATCGATGAAGGGAAACATCGTGAGAAAACCGGCATGCTTGAAAGATATTTCTCAACAGTATGTGAAACTAGGTCAGAGGCCCATGGACAGCGTAAAAACTGTGACTCCAGGTTACTCACTAACCACACAAAAAGAAAGAAAGTCTCAGTATGTCCGGGTCAGCGGGATAGGCTAAGGAATGAACATGGATGGGTTTTAGTCCGTAAGAGTCTGACACTCCCTTCCGTTCCACCCAGAACGGGAGCAGTCATTTGATGATTTCCCACAGTAAAAAAAAATGTCTCGCTATGTAGAACTCCCGTAATAAAATTTCCCGTCCACATAAGCGTTTTTCTCTAATTACAAGATCCTTCTTAAAGTTACTATGCAGTAAAAGCTCATATAATATATGCTAAGCATTAGTCCTACACAGTCAAGCTGTGTTCCCCTACAGGAAAACTTGAGGCGGTACTATACTAATGAGGTGCCGTGCTCTGGGAGGCGCCTTATTTCGTAGTTGGGAACAACTTAAGACTTTATCCTGATGTCGTCGGCATATTTCCAGGGTACGTTGTTATCTATCTGCTGGTTTACTTTAATGACTTTGGTTTAAAATTGTAATGTTATTTTGTGTCTGGTCCTGGCAATCCCTAGCATAAGGGGGAATGAGAGCTCAGTTCACGCTAACTTCACATAAGTTGTCTCAGTGAGATTTTCACAGAATCGATTGACTAACAGCTGACTTTAAACTCACTTCATCTACGATTGCACGGTGATATTATTTACAGAATAGCTACCCTGATCCTGGCAGCTTGAGAAAAATCTATACTTAATATTATAAAGAGGTAAAATTTGTAAGTTTGTATGTAATCTCCGGAACCAATGATCCAATTTCAACAATTTTTTCACTGATAGAAAGCTACATTATTCCTGAGTGCTATAGGCTATAAATTATATTTATATCATACATATTAGCCGAGCTATCGCAATTATCGTCTAGCAAGTCGGAAAGAAATACCTCCGAAAACAGAATTATTTGCATGCGCTGCCTAAACAGTTACAGTATATCGCAATTTTCCTCGGACGAAGTCGCGGGCAGAAGCTAGTTAATAATAAGACAATCATTCTTTAGCTGTACAAATAAAACAAACAAGGTTTCAATGTTGAACTGTCCACTTGGCGACACGCGACAGCAACTGCGAAGAATATAAATGATAGAAGTAGTTTGTAACGTGCCACGAGTCACCACGACGCGAATTGCGGAGCGCTGGACGGAAGGGGGCACTTGCACGTGTCGCGTCGCAAATCGCATCGCTCGTGGCCGTGGGCTCCTTAAGGTTGATGTTCCAGGGTAGCCCGCGAAATTCAAATTTTCTTAAGATTCGATTCGCGGCTGTAAGACGTATGTAGTTACAGAATTATAATCATCAAAATCATTAATACAACCCTCCGAGCTCATAAAGGTGTAAAAATGACTTTTTACAAGGTCAAAGTCATTCCGGAACCTTTAATGTTCATCAACATACAACCTATCACTGGCCTGCAAATTGCAAAAAACTTAAGAAAATTTGAATTTCGCGGGCTGGTTGGAGGATTCACCTTAAAGCGATTTTTCTGTTTATCACAAGGATTTTTCTGTAAAGGATATACGTGGTCGGAAGGACTCAGGACAAGGTAAAATACACTAGCTAGTTCGATAACTTTCATATTTTCAGCTCAGTACAGAGGCCAGCACATCAAGTTACCACAATCTGTCAAATTTCTTTGATAGTATTTCAACTTTATTGCAAAGACATAAGGTTCATTTTTAATTGAGAAAATTTGACAGTTAGGGATAGCTTGATGTGCTGGCGTCTGTACAAAACTTAGCATTGACTTATTTGCTCCACTAGCTGTTGCCAGCGGCTTCGCCCGCGTGGGTTTCAGAAATTTTCCCCAAGGGTACGTACTACCGACATAAAAGTCGCCAGTTAGTACTTTGTCTAACTCATCAACATTCTCCTGCCCTTATCCCAATTTACAGTAGAACCCGTTTAATACGATCACGCTTAATACGATTTCTCGCATAATACGCCATTTTGCATCAGTCCCTGCAACTTGAGACATGTTTTCATACATTCTTTAACGCTTAATACGATTCGTCATCCCGTTTAATACGCCTAACGCCAACACATATTACCTCTGCGGCAGCGGCCAGCAGCCTTGTGTGAATAACACACAAGAAGAAGCTGAAAGTGATAATGATCAAGAAGATGAGTCAACTCCGATTTTGTCACACGCCCAGGGATTATCAGCAGTTAAGTCGCAATGTAACTTCTTTGAATCAAAGCGAAGACGCACTACAAAAGTTAAATTACGTTGAAAAGCTTGTAGTTTCTAATGCCTCAAAATCTTTTTGTCAAACTAAAATAAGTGATTATTTTAAATAACGTGATAGATACACGGCACTTTATATAACGTAGGTACATAATTTTTAAATGTACAATTCAATACCTAATATTAATACATACGTATGTAGTAGGTCCGTTTTTTATTTTCCTATATCCCGCATAATACGCTTGCCCGCTTAAGACGCGTTTTTGGGTTTTACTGTATTTGGGGTCGGCGCAACATGTCTTCTTCTTCCATACTTCTCTATTAGTCGTCATTTCGATAGTCACTCCCTTTCTAGCCATATCATCTTTCACACAATCCATCCATCGTTTCTTTGGTCTCCCTCTACTTGTATAGCCATCCACATTCATTCTCACAACTCTCCTGACAACATTTTCCTCATTCCTCCGCATAACATACCCATACCATGGCAGCCGATTTCCACACAACTTTTCAGTCACCGGTGTCACTTTCAGACTTCCTCTTATATACTCATTCCGTATTCTATCCATTCGCGTAACACCACACATCCCTCTTAACATTCTCATCTCAGCATCAGTACTTTGTCTAACTATAATAATAAATAAATAATAATGCCCTTGGACATTTCACACAACGCCATATCGTCCCAAGCTAAGCAACCTAATGCTTGTGTTATGGTAACGAGATGGCTGATAAACTACTTATATATATATTTTTTTTGTAAATACTTACATATTATAGAAAGAAAAACACCCTGACCCGTAACAAATACTTGCAGGTCGTACAAATATTTGTTCCGTGCGGGAATCGAACCCGCGACATGCTGCGCAGTAGTCAATCGCTCAACCGCTGCGCCAACCGTGTCGTCAAACTGAACTATTTCGTAAACCTACCAAGCAATACTTCGACAGGATTACAGTCAAAACGTTTTCATCATTTACCTGAAACAAATAAGGCTTAATTAATATCAAAAGGAATTAAAGGTATTTCTGAAAGCTTTTATTCTGGATTAGCTGCTGCTAGCGGCGTCCCTCGCGGATGGATGTCGAAAATTATCCTGAGGCAATGTACTGCCGGGATAAAGTAAAAGTATCCTATGTGTTAATGCAGGTCATAAACTACATCTGTGCCAAGTTTCATCCAGATCTGTTCAGCCGTTAGAGCGTAAAGGACAGACAGACATACAAACTCACACACACACTCACTCAAAAACTTTCGCCTTTATAATATTAGTGTGATAACATAACATCACGCTTGCAGACCCGAAGGGTTCGGCAGAGAAACTATTGAATTATTCTATGTAATATTTACCTTAGATAGGTAAAAGGCTTTTATATACCTACTCAATACAATGTCACCAGAAGCACTCCGTATTATGCCAATCATTCATCGCTTGTTTGTCTCATTATTATCATGTTTCATGTAAATGATATTAATGTCTGTTGTCTGAGAAGTCAGACTTTGTAAGAAAGGGTTATTACTTTTCTTTTGTATTATTATCTATCTAATACTAACCGGTACACCTGAAAGATTTTTTCAACATCATGTGAAGCTAAGTCAGAGGCCCATGGGCAGCTTAGAAACTCTGACACCAGGTTAGTACAGACGCCAGCACATCAAGCTATCCCTAACTGTCAAATTTTCTCAATTAAAAATGAACCTCATGTCTTTGCAATAAAGTTGAAATACTATCAAAGAAATTTGACAGATTGTGGTAACTTGATGTGCTGGCCTCTGTAACACATGTTATAAAGTATCGTTTTACCTCAAAAAGAAACTTACATAACAACAAGACACTAACATAAGGCCTCCACTACCCTTTTATTACGCGTGGAGTCGACCGTTGTGATACTCAAAGAAACATAGGTTCATCCGGTTCGTCACCTTTGTCAAATTCCGCGGCATAAACTTTTATTAGTATAAAAGGTACCCAAATACATTAGTTAGCCTGAAGGGTTATTGTCCGAAATGGAATGATACATCGTACTGCCGTTTACTGAAAATAATATCATTGTTAAAGTCAACATATAAAATCCAGCTTGTATACCCTGAAGGGTTAGACTGTAGGATCAATCCATCTGCCTAGCCTTTTCCCAACTATGTTGGGGTCGACTTCCAGTCTAACCGGATGCAGCTGAATACCAGTATTTTACATGGAGCGACTGCCTATCTGACCTCCACAACCCAGTCAGTAACTGGGTAATACGATACCCGTTGGTAAGACTGGCTGTCAGACTTTCAGGCTTCTGACTACCCGTAACGACTGTCAAAGAACTACGAATGACAACCGGGACCAACGGCTTACCTAACGTGTTTTCCGAGGCAAGAAGGAGTCGCGATATGTAAAGTTGGTCACTTATCCATGGACCAACCCCGGCAAGCGTAGCTTAACCTGATGGATTCTGATCCGTGCGGCAGTTATTACTTAGTCACGAGCTCCTCAGTGGTGTAGAATGTAGGTTCGAAAATTTTTCTAACTTCTAAGTACTTTACAGAGGACTGTGTAACGTATATGTCAGTAATCGTTCGTAGCTTCGAACCTAGTCAGCGTTTTTAACAGCGTTTTTTTTAAGAGGTTCTCAATTCGACTGTATATATTTATTTTTTTTATGTTTGTTCGCGCATAACTCCGTTGCTTGCCAACCGATTTGAAAAATTCTTTTTTTGTTGGAAAGGGTATACTTCCCAAATGGTCCTATAAAAATCGGATAAGCGGTTTTTGAAAACCAACAAAAATCAAAAAAAAAACCTACTTGATATATGTGGACGGGGGGGGGGTTGTGTAGGTACTTACCACAACTAAAAAGTGAAAAATAAAAACTTTTTTACAAAAAATAAAACCGACTTCCAAAAAGTTTTTTGCAATTAATTTATTACCACGGCTCTCAAAACGGTGAAGGAAAACATCGTGAGGAAACCGGCATATCCCAGAACCAAAAATTCGAAGACAGATGACATCTAACAACCCTGGGCCTGCGTGGTGGATTACGGTCCTCTCCTTCTCAACGAGACGAAACCTGTGTCCCAGCGGTGGGAATGTTATTGGCTGATTTTGCTTATGCTACACACATAAACCACTTGGCTGTCTTAGAAATTGACCCCAGGGTAAGCGGGATTGTCCGAAAGGGTTATCACTACCCAAGAACATAAAAGGCTAAGGAAGGAACATGGATTGGTTTTACACAGTAAAAGTCGTACACTCCCTTCCGCTCCACCCAGAGCAGGAGGAGTAATTTTATGATTTCAAACCCATCCAAGATCCAGAAAGGACATTCAGAAGTCGTGTTTGAAACCAGTTAAGGTAACCGCCCAGAGAAGTGGAAGACTCTTGAAAAAAGAAATTGTATACATGTACAGCTGTTTTATAATCACTACATAGTCTAAAACAACGTCGCTTTCTCTGTCCCTATATTCTTATGTTAAAACCACGCAACGGATTTTGATGCGGTTTTTATTAATAGATAGAGTGATTCAAGAGAAAGGTTTATGTGTATAATTTGTCGACTAATTTGCGGGCGAAGCCGCGGGCGAAAGCTATTTATTTATAATGCACAATCGAAATTATTTAATTTAAATATCTACCTAACAAAAACCGCTGCAATCCGCTTTTATAAAGAAGCAAATTTTACAAAACTCTTCAATCTGAATACATCAAAGAGGGTAAAAATCTATTGCTATTGAAATCCTTCTATCAATAAAATACACATAATAACGTACCGTGGACCCCTCGTAGGGTTTCTATCGCACAAAAGAACTATAAAAACCCTTCGATATGTATCTGTAGGGACTAGAGACGTACACTTTGATAAGCGGTAGCGATAAAATGCTTTAGCGTTTTTGCTCTGGGGTTAATCAGGTTTGAACCTGTAAACAGTCGCCAGCACGTCAAGCTTTCCCAAACTGTCAAATATTCCCAATTGAACATGAACCTTATTCTTTTGCAATAAATTTGAAAATCTATCAAAGAAATTTGACAGATTGGAGTAGCTTGATGTGCTAGCCTCTGTACATAAAAATAAAAAAACGCCTCCTTCCCATGGGGTTCGGTAGAAACTACAATACGCCACCCGCTACTGATCGATATTGATTTATATAGGTTTCATGTATGGCAGCCATTTTGAAAAAAAAAAACAAAATGGCGGACAATAAGTACGCTACGGATCTTCAAACCCCTTCTAATTTTGCGGCCTAGCCTGGCGCTTTCACCGTAAACATAAAACAATTGGGATGTTTTTTTAATCCTTGTTTAGATACGGTAACAACCTAATTATTCTTCCTTTGCTTTTACTCCGGAATGTTTAACTTAATCTAGGTGAATTTAACAAAAGCAACAGTTTTCCTTGCTAATTTATTTACAACTAACAACCAGTTACTGTTACTAAGTAACTGGTTGTTAGTAATAAACCAATTAATAGAAATAGCTATTTAATCCTAAGCAAGTAAAGAAGAATATTTTTTTTATTTCTTGATTAGTTAATTTAAGCCTCCATTATAGAAGCAATCATTTAGTTTCACCCCTATGTTGTTTCACCCCTCACCGGTAACAAAGACTTGATTTTCCCGGATCACATGGAGACGATATCTGTCCTAATTCAGTCATCTTACCTACGAAGTCTAAAGGATCAGTAGAATCCATAGTCGCACTGTCGCAGCATTATGCTGAGCAATGGACATTTTCCGTGGATGTGACGCATATTTCCCTCAACTTATTCTTTTGTGTTTCGAAAGATGATTAATTCGCTAATTAATCACGAAATCTCAAAAACTATCTACGAATAAAAAATTTGGCAAAGGGGTAGATTATGAGTAGGAGACGTTAGAAAGGGTTTTAAAACACGAAACTCCCCTCTAAAGGGGTGAAATAGGGGGTGTAAGTCCGTATGAACCATTTTCAACATTGACAGCATCTAGTGAACGTATGTATATTCTTTCTTTCTAATTCATTCGTTTCTCCAAGCAAGTATAATAAGAACCCTATCGCTAGCAAAATGGACTAAAAACGACGATGATGCTAAAACGCTCCCGCTCTCCGCTCCTCTACCCCAACTAAGTCCTCACCCTCACCCGAACCATTTACCCTGAGCGAATGCAATGATTATTACGTGCGATGGGACTGATGAAACAGTTCCTGCAGCTCCTTCAAAAGAATGTTAATGCTTTCAACGAGAGTTCGGGCAGTCTCAACGTTGCCGGCTAATATTTTGATGGGATCGGAATCCTTCTATTTTTCGGGGCAGTGAAGGAGGTGAGTAAACGCTTTATGGTTTCCGTAATATCTTGGGGGATAAGGGGTATAAGGGGAATTTGTTCCGCTAGCTTGAGCTGTGTGGGCACTGCTTATTATGATTGTAATACAGAATGCCGGAGATAGTGAAATTTTTGCGCTGTTGAGAGTTTATAAAGTATTTTCTTTTTGTGCGCCTGTAGCAATTGGTAACTGATTAACTTAACATCATGCCAAGTTCCCCATAGGCAGTGGCGTTACTATATCATTTGAGGCCCTTGGCAAATCCATTGCATGGGGCCCCAAATTTATATTTTAGGACCGAGGGCCCCGTCAGGCCGAGGGCCCGTGGAATTTTGCAGGTCCTGACACCCTATAGTTACGCTCTGCCCATAGGGTTGAGCAGAGTTGTACCCATAATAGATACACCATTGCGCAAGTTATATTTAAGTCCCATGTGACAGAAAACCAGGCACAAATCCAGACTCTGGGCTGCTACTGAGCAACAGAAAGTCCTAATAGAAAAACCCATACACTGCGTGCGACCTGTGAATTGAACCCATGACTCATAATAGACGAATGAAGCAATCACTGACTTATAACCCCTATGAATTATTGATTAATCCTTTTTAGTCCTTTACAAATGGAGGAATGCCCGCTGTTATTTAAATAAATATTATAAGATCTTGATAAAAATCTTGCCAACTAAATCATCATCTGCCTAGCCGTTTCCCAACAATGTTGGGGTCGGATTCCAGTCTAACCGGACGAAGCTGAATAACAGTATTTTACTTGGAGCGACTGCCTATCTGACCTCCACAACCCAGTAACTGGGCAATACGATACCCCTTGGTAAGACTGTAATCTTGCCAACTAAAGCTTTAATAAAATAAAATAGAACCATGTGGGGTTTCCCTGGGTTTCATCACAAGAAACCGGATATTATATAGCACATGCATACAGTTTACTCGAGGGAAATTCATGTCATAAAGAAGTAATATCAAACGGATTAAATAAAACCAAGCGATATTAAAAGGGGTTCAAATAAACTACAGGGGTTGAAATAAACGCGGATTGCACTTTAAATTGGGTATTCAAATGCACTATTATGTAGAACAGGCTTCTTCACTTAGCGGGGCGTAAGAGAAAACAGTTTTATATTATACTAGCTTCCGCCCGCGGCTTTGCCCGCAAAAAATGTCGACAAATTATACACATAAAGCTTCTTCTTGAATCACTCTATCTATTAAAAAAACCGCATCAAAATCCGTTGCGTAGTTTTAAAGATTTAAGCATACATAGGGATATAGGGACAGAGAAAGCGACTTTGTTTTATACTATGTAGTGATTTATGCTATGCAAGTTGGAGAAGAACATACCTATTGGGTAAGAACGTACCTATGGGTTAGACTCACACACGAAGGTACAATCTTACACTACAAATTAAACACTATACGAGTACTTCCGTTTGAAAAAAAAACACGGTTCTTGTATAGGGACCTCCTTTAACTTTAAAAGTTTATTTTATTTTTATTATCTATGTAGCTTAAGAAGGTCATTTAGTTTTTCCTGAATTTAGGAAACTTTTCGATAAAAACCTGATTCAGACTATAACAACATTCTAAAACCAAAAAAATAACCGAATCGGTCCAGCCGTTCTTTTGCGGTGCGCTTACATTTCATTTTGATTAAAATCGTGTGTGTTGGCAAGTCAGAAATAGTATGTTTCCACTAATTTAACTTTAAATAAACCTGTAGGGATTTCGTGCTTCATTCCCACACACCGCACGAAAGCTGCTTTATACCGCAAGCGTGCATAAATTTATAATATGTTACTTGTTTATACGCGTAATATTCCTAAACACAAAATCACAACACACTTCCATCGATGTAGCCTAAGTGTGTTTGTCCACTGCTACCGTCAACCGTCAACAGAAGTCAATGAGCATAAGATGACGGCGCGGGAATTAGCGATATAATACATTTACCATGGCCGCGTATCCACTGCACGTGCGTTACAAAAGCCGGAATCCCGGCCCACGATTTTGGGACGAGATTGCGACGGGCGGTGTGCCAGCAGAACAAAACATGGTTGGTCTTGTCCACACACTGCCACTGTACCAAAAAAAAAACGGATCGCCCGGCTTTTGTTCTGTCTATCATAACGTATTCATCAGCCAAGTTCGGCCGCGGATCGACGTCAGCGGGACGTCACGTTTGGATCTCGTTTCTCGTTGACGTACCGTTGACGGAAGCGGTGGACAAACTGTGTATGTGTTATTGGTTTAAAAAATGACGCCGGCACATAATTCGCGGTTTATTCTGTCTTAACTTCTTCTTGTAAATATATAACCTAAAACATTTTCCGCTTGTTTTTATTATAAAAACGACACAGTCTATTTTCCTCCTCCTTAAACCTCTTTAAATTACCCGTGCGTAACCTTTGAACTCAAACAAGAATGTTTTAATTGATTTACGCCACTTTTGGGTCAAGATACGACCCCTAATTACTGTCCCATGGACATCCGTATGATTAAAAATTAAAAACAAAAAAAAACTTTTTGGTTCACAATTCCGCTTTAATTAGAAAAGTTACACGAAGGGATATTTTCGAGTTGCGTTTAAAAAAAAGAATGCTGTTTTTGTGGAAACCACAACGGAATGAACTGTCAAGGCATTTCTCCTAAAGACAGTTGGATTGACTTTTCTGTGTTAAAAAGAATGGGCAATTTTTACTAATAATTAAGCTGAACAATATATGTATGTATATTTTTTGTTTGAACGGCTTATTGGACGACTCGCACGAATTTAACTCGCACAAAACGTGCGACTCGACTCCTTTAAAAAATATTATTTTTTCTGTAGTCGACTCGCACAAAGTTCATTTAATGGGGTGCGAATCGACACCTTTCACAAATATGTAGTAGGCTATTCGCACACATAATGTTTTTTTATGAAATGCAGTTAAGATAAAGTACACTTGAGTACAGAAGTAGTAAGGTCAAATGTGTTTTACTCGTAATAGATAGATAATAAAAACACAATCTATAATAAAAAATATCTGTATTAAAATTAAAACTAAGTACTAAACAAATCAATACAAATAATATAATAATAATACAGATTTTTCTTACTTTAAAGTAAATATCTGTTATTTAAACTTCGATTATTTATTAAGTATTATTTCAGTGATGGCTGAATACGACTGTACTTTAATTTTTTTATTCCTTAAAATGAAATGTGTGCGAATAGCCTACTAAATTTTTGTAAGGGTGTCGATTCGCACGTCAAGAAATAAAATTTGTGCGAATCGACTACAGAAAAAATTATATGTTTTAAAGGAGTCGATTCGCACATTTTGTGCAGGTTAAATTCGTGCGAATCGTCCAATAAGCCGTTTGAACACGCCAGTCTCTGGAACTTCTAGCAGGATTAAAAAAAATATTTCTGCCTTATTCTTGGGGATGGCTATAGGGCTATTTCACATTACGTTAAAAAACCGCTAAGCGAAAACCTACCTAGTTATAGCGCGGGCATGCAATGCGATGTGACGGGGTAAGAACAAGACATTTCACGCGGACAAAGTCGCGGGCAGAAGCTAGTAGACTAACAAAAATGTCAATCACTATGAGCTGTTTCGTCTGCTGTTTTTAGAGTCTGTAATTTGTTGTTGTATGTTCACGACGAGTAGACGTAAGTTGTTGGTATGATCGCAACCATCGCCAACAGTTTATTACCCTTGCACCATCCTACATCGGTGGCTTATACTGACGCTGCAAAGCTACCAGACCGCGCGGAACATCAAGCGAATATCAGGTGGACTGTATACGAAATTGAATCTTAAGTGACGGCAGATAAAGATGTATGGATAAAAAAAGACGTGCTCCGTCGAAACCAAACAAATTGAGATAAGGTGGAGATTCTTCTTGAGTACGTCATCATTATTCAATTCACTTATGATAAGCACAATAACTGACACACACAAACAATTTCTCAAACCTGCATCTACATAAAAATGGATCGTTTTCAAACAAATAAGAATACTTTGCGTCTCATAACTCTATTTGAACCCCTCAGCGTCATTTTCTCGATGTTCAGGCGATACCTCGCGGGGGAGCACCCCAACTTTGCTTTGGACTTGACTTATTGTGCGGGGTCCTAAGTGGGGTACAAAACGTAGGGTAGATTCAAATTTATCGCCGATACGCATGTATTTATGTGGCACTTAAGTCGGTTTTGAGGGAGGAAAAAGTTGTAACGATGACAGAGTAATGACGAATGTTGTTGAGTTGTATAAGGCGGAGTTTTGGGACAAAACATTGCAGTTACGTGTACACCTAATGAGGCCCAAATGAACACATTTGTATCATCAAAATTATGTGTAGTGTATAAAAATCTTTTCATAATCGTGGCGCATGACATAATCCATGATCTATAAGTCTAACAGCCAGTCTTACCAAGAGGTATCGTATTGCCCAGTTACTGGGTTGTGGAGGTCAGATAGGCAGGCGCTCCGCTTAAGCTACGCTTGCCGGGGTTGGTCCGTGGATGACTGACTTTACATATCGATACTCCTCCGTGCCTCGAAAAGCACGTTAAGCCGTTGGTCCCGGCTGTCATTCGTGGATCTTTGATAATCGTTACCGGTAGTCAGAAGCCTGAATGTCTGACAGCCAGTCTTACCAAGGGGTATCGTATGCCCAGTAACTGGGTTATGGAGGTCAAATAGGCAGTCGCTCCATGTAAAATACTGGTATTCAGCTTCATCCGGTTAGACTGGAAGCCGACCCCAACATAGTTGGGAAAAGGCTAGACAGATGAGATGATGGTCTATAAATCAGCAGTGGCTGTGAATTATGTATATGCAGGCTGCATGGTATGGGCATGTGATGCGGAAGAGGGAAAATAACGTCAAGAAAAAGTTTTTAGTATGAGAAAGACTAATGAGGCGACGGATGGGTTGTGTGAAAGATGATATGGCTAGAAAGGGAGTGACTACCGAGATGACGACTAATAGAGAAGTGTGGAAGGAAAAGACATGTTGCGCCGACCGCAAATAAATTGGCGTAAGGGCAGGAGAATGATGATGATGACGTATACACAATAGCCAGACAGAAACATTTATATCTTCTCGCATCGTAAAAATATACTATAAATATAACGTCACATAAAAGCAAACAAATCTGTTATTCAAACACGTTATGTCAGCTTACAGTGAGTTTTTTTATAACTTGCATGAAATACTTGTTGTTCGTTGTTATTATTCATTTTTAGATCCGTAGTAACTGCATGAAAATTGATTTGTTTAAGTTTTTTACTTTGAGGTGATAACTGAATAAATTATTTTAGGCACTGCACTCTGTGATTTATTTAAGCGCCGTCGACGCGCGTAACGCGGTGCATATTTCTCACGTTTAGTTAGGAAGAAAAAGCGCCGTCGATGCAGGTTATAAGAAACGCGCGTCGACCGACGGCGCGTAAGTAATTCGACGTGTGCATACGCCCTAAGACTTCGATATACATCAAAATCGCTGGTTAATAATCGTCTGTCGACATCGAGGAAAAGTTATACCGAACTGTTAAGTTCCTCCAAATGATTTCAAACCTTAAACTATTTAGCGTTAAGTTCAAAATCGATTGAGAAAATTTTACAGTTTGTGGTAACTTGATGTGCTGGCGAGTATACGTATTCTATAAAAGTGTTTTTGGTAAATAGTTTGTAAGAAACATACGACGCTGGTAGGAAAGTAGGATTTTATCATTCGGATGGATTATCCTTTATGTTTATGACTAGGCTTTCGAATTAGGATAAGAAACCTGTAATGGTAGTTTTGAAGGCTTTTAAATAAATAAATAAATATTTATTTACAAAATGTTGGAACCACACTGCAGGGTTTATGTGCGTCTTATCGCGAACCCGAATAAAAGAAATTGTTTGGTATGTATGCAATTTTTTGATGAATGTGTTCGTTTATCGCGAATGTGGGAATGTAAAGTGAGGTTCCGGTGCAGTCTAGGGGTGGAAGAAGGGTGATTTGTACCTACAGTGGTACCTACACATAAGCGGGTGTACTACTTGTCATGGGGCAATTTTGTGAACTTTGAAGTCACATAGGTACAATTTTATCTTTGAGGGCCCCGGCGTTTGGCCGCTACCTACATACGTTAATGGGACTAGGCAGAAAATACGGAAAAACGCCATCTGAAAGGATTCTTACATATTACTTATGCTTTGTTTTTGTTTATATATCTGGAGGCCTAGACAAGTTTCAATCGCTCCGTGTCGATTCGATTTAGAAAATTGTTGATTCGTTATCTCAGCGATTCGGATTGTCAAGAACGCCACTTGTCAACGAGCAACCTGCGTCAACGACAGCCGTCTCCAACTTGTCGCTATTTGAGAATGGTGCTCCAATCCATGAGCGGTCAGTCATCCGGTCCAGACTGTCCCTTGCTGTTCTTCCCCAGCGACGCCTTAAGCCGAGGTTCGCTTCGTACCCCACAGACGCTTAGTTTGTAAGTTTTTGGCCTTAATTTCATTAAAGCCACCCACAGGCAAGCCCGGTTAAGCAGTAGACAACCTCTTAGATTGAACTGCAAGACCCATAAACAAAAAAATATATATACATGAGCGGCCGAGGCGTCGACGGCTGTTGTTGGCTCTGAGACAGAGTTTCCAGTACACCTTTACTTAGTCTTTATTTTCGATAACTGTTCCACTGTTATTACTCACCTTTCAACCCGTCTCGGATTATTAAAGGAGATTACTTTCCTGTCCCACATAATCCCTTACACAAGCAAAATATTCCGCCAACAACCTTACTTTCGAAGCTCAAACAAAATAGGTGTCTTAGCTGAAAATGCCTGTTCATCAAAATATATTTTCTCTGGCGCCTACAAACTAAAAGTAATCTTACTAGATGACTTTTGTTCAGCAAAATAAGCCTAGGAACAAATGAATTGTGAGCCTGGTTAATCCTAAGATGGCTCTCATGCCATGGTTTGTTGATAGGATGATGACGAAGTCTAGAATTAATCCAGAGTTAATTTGGAAAGACCGAACTGTAGTAAAAGTGTTTCGAAGATGTTGGTATTTCGAAAGCGAAATCGTTATTTAGCCGTTAAAAGTCTTGGCAGTATTTGGCAAACTTTGTTCGGTGTTTTTGATGATAATCTGTTTTATAGGAACGATGTTAATGTAAAGAGTATTTGGAGTTTACTCTGTTGTAGATAATCTTTGGAAGTTTTGCGGATTTTAAACGGCGGGATTATTTTGCAAAATGATTATTTGGGTATAAATCAACTGAGTTGTTGAATATTATAGTAACAATCTATCTTTAAAGTATTTATTGACAATGTTTTTTATATTTAAGTAATATGTTTTGGTGTCTTGGTACCAAACGAGACAATTCTTTTTTTGTAAATTAATAAAAAAGGTTTCGACTTATTATCCATTATTTACGTGAATCTTAAGTGAGTCCTCGACAAATATCACGCGGAAACCGGATAATTATTATAAACAAAATATTAAATAAATTTATTAAGTACCGCAACCAAGAATAGATGAATGTATTTACACTAAAATTTAATTAGAATACCTCACATGTGATTAGCGTGTCAGAGGGGATCAAGGCAAATCTTAATCTCATCAAGGGGGGAGAGGGGTAGGGGCAAAATCCCCACACGTTATGAATTAAGTAATTATAAAAAACTAAAAAAAGTAAAAAGACAGCTGTCTAATATCACAAAAACAAAACGATAACATAAAAACTCACATCACGACATTTTTTGACAACAATTACACACGAACAACGTTGTTATATCACGAATAGAAACAGTCTGTGAATATGAAAAACATATTTATAGACTTAAGATACTGGACACGTTCGTCTACCGTTCACCTTTCGACCAGTGGAGACAGACCCCGCATTTCTTTCACCAACCCTAAAATGCCACGAATAAAGTTGTAACTCCACTGAGCTCATATTTAACTGGTCGTGTTAGTGCAGTCACGAAGTATTCGAAAACGGTAACTTAGATCATATCTGAGTGGATTTATTTAAGTGAAGTACCGTTTTGCCGTTAAGATGGTGAAGGTATGCCCTGCCGCTGCCAAAGTCGTGCTTTGAACTTTGATGCTGTACATTTTAGCTGCATGGAGAATTACCGAGTTTCTTGTGTGTAATTTTGAGGTAATATTTTGTCGCATTTTCTGGGGCGAAACGACGGTTTTTGGGGTTTGGGTTGTGATTTTGTGGGCTAGCTTTCAACCCAGTGCCTGCTACGGCGTAATCATAACCTGTATACGACGTATATCTACAGTGTGTTAGGTTAAACGAGGGACATACTTTCAGGTTGTATAGCACTCATAAAAATCAACAACTTTGTCCATGGGACCAACTCTAAGACATGGAAAAAATATCAGCTGTTCCATGCATTTTGACGAATTCTGCGAACATAAATGTACTGAACAGTGACTTTTTTTCGTGATTTCAGGTATGGTTCCATAGTCAAAGTTGTTCATTTTCATGAGTATAGTAACCCCTGAAAGTATGTCCCTCGTTTAACCTAACACACTGTATATGAAAAATTGTGAAAAAAAAATATAAAAACACAATTGGGATTCATAATATGTACATGTAAGGATTTTCTTTCCCAAAAAATACGCGTAAAAAGCCGTACAACAATGAGTAATTTCAATAACAAATTGACGTTGTATCACGAGTGACATTTCAGACATTACGTCGGACGCACATACACGACGGAGGCATTGAAAAGGTTAAGCCCTACTAATTAATTTCAACGTCGGTCGGTTATAATGGCTTCCACCATAAGTTCGAATGGTCGCCAAGGACGTTAAAGCGTGTTAATGGTTTATTTCCTCACTAATCGTCATATTTCAGTCGTAGGACTTATGTATGTGGATTCATTTGTTTATGGATCAAATGGATTTGTTTATTTTCGGGAAAAATTAAGCTCGATGTATGGATTTCGCTTGGATTACGTGCATATAAAATTTTATTTTCAGCACAATTTATTTTTTCGATAAGGCTAATATGAAATCGCGATGACTGCTTTTGTATTTGTGTCGCTGTTATAATTTTGAGGAGAATATCACATTGAATGTGACTAAAATATAATAACATAACATCACGCCTGTAACACCCAATTGGTTAGGCAGAAGTGTACCCATAGGACACCCACATTTCAACAGTAATATTTAAGTTCTATGTAATAGGGGGCGATTCTCTTGCAACTGGTCACGAATCCAGACTCTGGATTTTTACTGAGAAAATCCTTAGATAATCCCGATAAGTCAGAGGCCCATGGGCAGCATTAAAACTCTGACACCAGGTTAGTCACTAACCACACGAAGAAGAAGATCCCGATAACACTTTGTCCAACCCGGGAATCGATTCCAGAACCTCATGCTCATCAAGCAGAGCTTGTGACCATTAGACCAACGAGGCTGACTTTGCAAAAAAAAAATAGATATTATTAGTATATCAATAAATAACCTGATAACGAACTATGATGTATTCTTGCTTCAGGTCTAAGTATTCCGATTTTTACTTTACAAATGTTTTAATTTATTTTTAGCCTAGTCTTGACAAATGGTAAACAAAGAAAACAAATTGTGTTGTTCGTTTATATCGACAAGACATCTTTTAACTAGGACATGTTGGTGGTCCCAAGTAACCCTTAAATGTACTAACGCCAGTACATCAAGATATGCCAAACTGTCAATTTTTTCCAATTGAAAATGAACCTTATGCTATTGTGATAAAGTTGAACTACTATCAAAGAAATTTGACAGATTGGGGTAACTTGATGTGCAGGCCCCTGTACATGTCTTTACTTAAAATTATTTAACTTTCCTTTAACAAGACCTTATTTTAGAAAAATATTTTGCACATGGATAGTGTGGTTTTGACGTAAGTACCACGCTAACCACTGATGGATTAAACGAGCTGTCAGAAACTAAGCTTAACAAAGGAGAAACTTACGAGACATAATAATCTACACTTTTAATATTAAAAAGAGGTTGGGAAGTTAATATCATATTATGTAGACGATAACAATCGGCACTCCTAGGGGCAAGTGTCGCTCAGTGTAGATTCGTTTTGGAAAATTGTTGCTCGAACAATTCGTTATCTCAGCGATTCGGATTGTCAAGAACGCCACTTGTCAATTGCATTTGTATGGGAAGATTCGTTTCGTTACACAATTTGATATTGTTAGCGAACGAAAACGATTGATCACGTGACATTTCGAAAGCTTAATGCCAATTCCATACATACAGGATTTATCTGATTTCGTTATCCTTAATGAAAATGTGACTTGGTATAGGCCCGCTGATCCGACTCCCATAATCCTTTAACTAATGATGTGCTACTGTACTGTTTAAAATCATTTGGAGAAATTTAACAGTTTAGTAAAACTTTATGTGCTGGCGACCGTATTTTATGTAACTACGATCGTAAGATCATTCAACAGCATCCAACTCTTCTTATCAATGACAATTTAAATTCAGAAATCTGTAACATAGGACCGAGTATGGAAGTATAACGTTTTTCGCCTCCGATGCCGCAGCTGTAACCATATTTTCCTGCGGTTTAATAAAATTGTGGGTCTCCCCCGATAATTGGTAAGAACATAAATTGCCACCTCCGCAGTGGCGGGTTTTCCGTATCCACCATTATCCGTTATTATAGAAGAAAAAAATTATAAGCAAGTGTGTCGATAATGAGAGCTTTGTGGACAAAGAAATGAGTAAAATACTGTACCTATAAGAAATCTAATTTTGTACTTTAACAGTCCGTTCTTTTGTTAAATAAATTGTACGAAAGAATGTTTTCTTGATATTTTGCCAAAGCCCGTCGTTTGGGGTTTGCTCTCTTAAGATTTTATTTTTTAAGTAATCTTGAATTAATTAAAAGGCTCTTTACGTATTTAAGTCTGTGATTAAGATTAAAAGTTTATGTTGTTTGTGATTAGAATTTTTTTCAGTGTTCATTTTTCAGATTTTAGAAATATATTTAATGGTACTCATGTTCGTTTCAAATATTCCATTTAATAATAAATGATGTATTGTAGGTATGTAGTGCTTGTTAGAATCGAATTTCATATTACTGACTAATAACGTGCAAATGATTTCAGAAGTGGTCCTAATTGGCAGAAATGGCATTGTGAATTTTAATTAATACTAGCTGACCCGACAGACGTTGTCCTGTCTTAACTATGATACCTACCTTACCTACCCTACCTACCCTACCTACCCTACCTACCCTACCTACCCTACCTATAATGTGCAATAAAAAAATTTTTCTCATACAAACTTTGCCACCCTTGTAACCCTTTTAGGGGTTGAATTTCCAAAAAATAGTATGCCTATGTCCTTCTCATGAATGCAAACTATCTACATACCAAATTTCAGCAAAATCGGTTGGGTGGTTTAGGCGTGAAAAGGTAACAGACAGAGTTACTTTCGCATTTATAATATTATAGTATGGATTATGACATAATCATTTAAGTTGTATACAAGTTTATAGGGCGCGTTCACATCAAACATGCAGTTGGTCACCGACTGTGCGAATGTATGAAAAACATCGGGCAACGGACACTGAATCGGCTCAAGTAGGCTGAAATTTTGAACTTCACTCCGTGGTCTAACCGAAGCGACCGGCCGCGCGAATGCGCGAATACGCGAACGTCCTGTTCATTATGTCAGTCATTTGTTTCGACAACCGGCAGGCGCTTGTTCGGCGCGACGACCCACGTGTTCTCCGTGATCGCATGTTCGCGCGATAATAGCTTTGGTTAGGGCATGGCCGACTATATGTTTGGTATGAACGCGACCTAAAATTTTTGGTTTTCATTTACTTTAAGTAGCGAAGTATATTATAAAAGGTTCCGAGACTGGCTTTCGCAGATAATTGTTTCAAGTCTAGTGGAGTTTGAGTATTAATTTAATCTCTGTTAACGTTGCGAGGAGGGCTATCCCTTGTGCCTGAACCATTTAAATTTTAACCAAAATGAAATATAAGTATTCCTAGATATGAACTCCGGAAATTAATTTTGGACGTTATTTACTGATTTTAAACGAAAACATAGTGAGGAAATATTGGTTATACAATAAATGAAATTGTCTAAGGAGAATGGGCAAAATCGTATGGCGCTTGGTCTATCAGCGGCCAGGAACAATTTTTTTATTTTTTGGTGTATTATCACCCTACAATCACCCTCAAGATGTTTTATATCTGTGGTGTAATTATTGATAGAATTAAATACATTTTTATTTTAGATATGTCAGTCTGTGATTTAGCGTATCATAACTAAGGTTTAGCCTTAAAAATAAGGAAATAAAATAAAATGACATGTAGACTTCATTAAAAATACATTTACTACTATGACAAAACATCGCCAATAATAATAATGATAACGTCATTAGAACTCAGTGCTATTATTGTACATTAATACATTTAATGTACATGGGCTAACATCAAGACAAGGATATTTTATTGCCGTCATCAGGACACAGTCTAGCCCATGCCAGATACCACACTACACACATAACGTGTGTACAGCAACCGATTGTGCGCCTTCCACTTATACAACTGCAATAATAATGAGCAATTGCTTCTCTATTTTGTCTTTCTCGGTTAATTACAATATAAGAATAATATATTCTGGACCTCACATGTCTAGATTGTATACGCACACGTAATAACCAAATGTCTTCTTCTTCAATAAAATCTCTGAGCTGACTTATTTGACGGTCCCAGTATACTTCAATATTGTACAAGCCTTCAACTAAGTGTTCAGCGTAGTAGCTGCGAGCTAACTTGATTTGGTATGTGCCAAGTGCAAACAGAATTAGATCTTCTTCAGAAAAAACCGGGAAGTCTTCAAAAATAGGTTGATCACTGCTGAGTCTTTCAAATGATGCCCTCTGTCCATTTATGTTATGACGGATAACATAGTAGTTTGGTATTTCAATGCGTTCATTAACTATATTCACGAACGACGATGCATAAATACTATCTTGTATTGGTGTCTGAAATGCATTGATGAGTGCCGCTGCGTTTTGGAAGTCCTCGAACATGTGACTGCGCGGAGTGACGCGCACCCCACGCCTCGGCTCTTTTGTTTGCACTCAAAGCTGATTGGTCCGTTCGAACGCATGTAGTCCATGTAGTAAACCCTTTTTTTGGGTTGAGTCTTGTAACCGGTATGCTGACAACGTTTTGAAATACTTATTAATGTATTTCATAAAAATGAGTTTGCACATTTTCTTACTTTTATTATCTAAGTATTTAACCTATACGTATTTTTTTTTCTAAATGAGCTGCAATGTTACGTTCATAGTAAAAGTTAGTCCTTAGTAATAGTACTTTCATTTAATACCTATTTCGTTATTGGCCGCTCATAGACCATTTTGCTCTTTCTCCATCTAATTTATTTGATTTATCTAATTTATTTATCGTTAATAGACATGTGACTTTGTCTAGGTCAGACTTACCAGTAACTACTGTCAAAGATTTACAAATGATACCTGAGACCATCGACTTAAATTTAGAGGCACAGATTACTAAACCTTGACTAGGGGTCAAGGTTTAGTAATCTGTGCCTCTAAATTTATAGATAGGAATATAGCAGGTCATTTCATAAATTCTGCCTATCTAACTGAGTAAAGGGCCAGATTTTGGGTCTTCTGTAGACTAAGAAATCTGCAATTCAAAACCTTTATCTGGGGTTCTTTTTCGTCTAAAAAGTCTTTACTAAAGAGCAAAAGAGTGTCTGTCTGTTCATCATGTTTGCGAACCGTGAAAAGGACTATTCGTTAAGCCTGGCAGTCGGTAGTTCTCAGCGATTACGACACTGCCGACAAATTAAGTTCAATTAGTAGCATCTGCTCTAGATACACTTGTTAGCATAGGGCTCTGGCCTTTGTGAATGGTACTCATATACCTACATAGATTTTTTGTAGAAGAATGAGGGCTCTATTGAGTAGACTGAACGATTTTGTATTTTACGAGACTTTTTCGTGTCTTGGAAAGCACGTTAAAGCCCGACTGTCATTTGTAGATCTTTGAAAATTGTTTACAGGTCGTCAGAAGCCCGAAAGTTGGACAGCCAGTCTAACCAAGGGATATTGTGTTAATACCCCGGAAGACAAAGGGCTAAGGGAAAGAACATGGATGGGTTTTAGTCATTAAGTCTGACACTCCCTTCCGCTCTACGAAGAGCTGGAGAGCGTCATTTGATGATTACCCATTCTCAAAAAAAAAGGTGTCCTCTTTATGTAACACTCAGAGGCGGATATTTCTGCCCATGTGTGACTATGATGTACTAAATTGTCTATGTTATAAATCTCATAGTCCAAGGACTTCTTCTTTACTTAACAATCGTTTAGTTGCTTAAACTACTTAAAACATATTGCCTAAATAATACAGTGTAAGCTAGAAAAAACACAGAGTTTAACTTAGCCAATCTGGGACCAAAAACAAACAGTTTGCCTTAGTAGCGCCCAAAAAGAGATTGCGCTCACCTAAGCTGAAAAGTAGTTAACAGCTTAGTTCCAGCAGCATTTCCAGCGGCACAGCGCTGAATTTCAGCACAATTTTCGTATTAACTCACATGTGACGTAATCTAGTTACTGCATGACTTTGTAAGTACCTGAAACAAATATTATTTACATTAGTATCAAGTTTTAAGTAACAACTTAGTGCTAAAGTTAGTCATATTTCGGATTTTGTACTTAACGGTTGAACAGTTTCAAGTGTCTACCTAGACTCTGAAATACAGAAACCTGATGGGTAACTACAGTTTTGAGCAGGGTCGAAACTCTATGGTCATAGGGCCCGAGTGCACAACTCCTTTTAAGGAAATTCTAGCCGATTGGTCGACACTTCACGTGACTGGAGAGGACTGGATTGTTCTTTGGCCAAAGAATTAGCAATGCCATTCAAAGTGGCAATGCTGCCAGTTTTCTGGGCACGTTTCCGGACGACAGAGGAGAGGAGTCCTGTGTACGTTGTGTGTGATTACCCAGGAATCTGTATATGTGCTCAGTTAAAGACTCGACCAAATTATGTCATAGAATTGGTAATGTGTGTGTGTAAGTACACATGTACATATACCTCTGACTTCTGCCTACACTTTTGCAGAATTCAGGCGTGAACATATGACCTATATTATTACAACCGTTTACCGTAAACATTTCAGAAAAATAAGGCGAGTTCTACATTCTACGATTTCACAAACAATTTACAAAACCAACTCGCTATGCATCGTTTAGACATGAAACATAAATCATGTCTTCAAACAAAGGAAGCTTAAGATTTTGGTTAATCAGAACCGCGGACGGGAACGGAGTAACAATCGTGTTGTATCCGGTTCCGGGTTCTGGAATGCAGAGGATTTGTTATATTATTATATAATACGAGGAATATTGTGTGTGTTAGTTAGTAAGCGTTGATTTGAATAACAAGGGATTTTGGTAGGAGATGAGATATTTTATTAGTATGTACACGTGGAGAATGATAAGTGTTGAACTCTGATTTCTAATTACGTGGAATTTCTCTTTCTCTTTTCTTTATTTTTCTTGTGGTTAGTGACTAACATGGTGTCAGAGTTTTTATGCTGCCCATGGGCCTCTGACTGAGCTTCACATACGGTTGAGAATTATCTCCCAGGCATTTGATTCCTCACGATGTTTTATACGCAGATGAATCCGAAAAATCAGAGGTACGTTTCTTGGGTTTGAACTCGAGACCTATGATTTGGCAGTTCGGTGGTCACACCACTAGGCTATCACTGTTTTATTACGTGGACTAAAATGACAGCTATAATTTATATATTATAATGGGGATGTTGGTCTAGTTTTTATTATTCTTAAGTAAATAAAATTGAATTTATTTGAAAAGGCCCACATAATTATAGTCATTAATAGAAATAATTATATTATTTCAGGAGGATACTGTTAAACTTGATTGAATTTTGTTTACAGTGTATTTTGCTGATAAAACGATGATTGATAATTTTAAACGATGAAATATCTTGTTAACCTTAACCTTACGAAGGACTTTGGACGCCATATTTTAGTTTGTTAACAGACGTAGTTAGGTTATGATCTTACATACATTTTTTCATTTACAAATCAAGTATAAATTGTTAGTTACGTATATTTGATTTTAATACTAAATAAACATATATTAATGCACGATGACCTCGATTTAAGTATTGGATAGCAATATTATTTAAACAAACAAACTTATATGTATCTATTTAAAGAATTAAAAGCATTATTAAATTCATTGAAGTACGGATTGACCTAAAATGTAACGATTTAATGAAATAGTTATTCGATAGAAGTGATCTATTATTAGAGAGTTGTATAGTTAATGTTATCTATACTAATATTATAAAGAGGAAAACTTTGTTTGTTTGTTTGGTGGTAATGAATAGGCTCAAAAACTACTGGACCGATTTTAAAAATTCTTTCACCGTTGGAAAGCTTAGTTTTCTAGGAGTAACATAGGCTACTTTTTATCCCGGGAAAAATAACGGGTCCCACGGGAAAGACCACGGGAGCGAAGCCGCGGGCAAAGTGCTAGTAGAATATAATTATGTAAAATCATATTTGCTACGGTAACGCATCATATTTTGATCATCATACAACTTGATAAACAATGTGCCTAGCCTTTTCCCAACTATGTTGGGGTCGGCTTCCAGTGTAACCGGATGCTGATACCAGTATTAAACATGGAGCGTCTGCTTACCTATCTTCCACAGCCTACCTGGGTAATATGATACCAATTGCTTAGACTGGCTGTCAGACTTTCGGGCTTCTGACGACCCGTAACGACTGTCATAGATCCACGAATGACAGCCGTGACCAACGGCTTAACGATCTTTCTGGGGCACGAAAGAGACTGGGTATGTAAAGATGGACAGACCAGCCCGGCGAGTGTAGGTTAACCTGTTAGATCGATCTGAGCGGCTGTTATTACTTTAGCACGTCCTAAACATACAACCTGATACTGATCTACAAATGGCAAAAATCGTATGATAGGGATGATGTTTAAGTAAAAAAAAAAGAAATTATACTCGGTTAAATTTTAGTCGTTTTAATCCCCTTAAGGGGTCATTGTACACATTATAACGAGCAACTTTTACTATGAGAACGAACCTGAAATCGCGAAAAAAAAATCAGCTGTGCAGTACATTTTGACGAGTTAGGATAACATAAATGTACTGAAAATCTGATTATTTTTTTGCGATTTCAGGTTCGGTCCCATAGTAAAAGTTGCTCGTTATAATGTGTACAATGACCCCTTAAGGGGATTAAAACGACTAAAATTTAACCGAGTATATTAAGTCCGTCAATCAGATAATAAAAACATATTTGACACGTATTTTTTGCTTTATCATAATAATTAACTTAGATAAAAAGCATTGAAGTTGGGGAGTGGGGCTCGCCACGTCACAAGTATAAAAACGACCTACATACTTGTGACGTCATGCCACATTTTAACTCAATGTATAGACGTAATCTTTGATTACGTAAGATAAGAAAAAAATACGTTTCCAATATTTTTTTTTAATCTGGCTTGCAGACTAAATAAATTTTTTAGAAGACTAAAAAATTAAGATAAAGATATCTCCATTCTATAGGGCTACACTATAGCTTCGACCTTAACCAGAACAAACAACACTGTTCCAGCAATTTCGTCCGTCAAAGACTGTGTGACGGTCACAGCACTTCAGTATCAGACTGTTAGCAGTTCGAACGAGGCAATGTTTGACAAGCTCTTGTATGGCTGCGCCGAATATCGGAATACCCGAATAACGGCCGGCCTATCACTTTCACGACAGATGGTCGATGCACCTGGTGCGGGGTGGTTGAAGTGTATTCGGTTCGATAGAAGGCAGTTAGGGTGAACTATTGTAATTAGTGACTAAGCGAATTAGTGCTTTGAAGGGCAGTTTTCAGAATTTTGTAAGTAGGTATTTCTTTTTTAACTTTTTTACTTAACATATCTGTTGATCCTACAGTGAATGAGTTTTCAAACACATTATATCTGTACGTTACAAGAACTTGGCAACCAACGCCGCCATCTTGTTTTTTTTTAAATTAATTTTAGTAAATAATCGCACAAATGTTTACAAACATACTGAGCATACAAGCTGTCAGAAAAAATGTTACGATTTTTTTTTAAGGCTTTCGAAGTCGCACCTCTTACAACAAAAGCCCTTCGGTCACTCGCCACTTCTTATTCTAGGTAAAAATTTAAACGATTTACGGGATAGCAATGATTTGAAAGTTGGAATACTACTCGATTTCACACTAACGGACAACCGTATTGGATTATCAATTCATAACATTAATTAATAACATATAATTTAATTTTAAAAAAAATAACATGCATTTATAAAAGCAACTCGTGACTCGTAAACTCAAAACGCTCATCAATCAATTTGCCTAGCCTTTTCCCAACTATACATAGACCAACTGCCTATCTGACCTCCACAACCCAGTTACTGGGCAACATGCCCTTGGTAAGACTGGCTCTCAGACATATAAGCTTCTGCTATAATAAAATCCTTAACGATCAACAGTATGGTTTCACCAAAGGACGTTGTACAACTGACGCCGGTGTGACCTTATTAAAACACATTTTCAATGCGTGGGAAGAGGCTCAAGATGCCATAGGAATCTTTTGTGACCTCTCCAAGGCATTTGATTGCGTTGATCACGAAACCTTGCTGTTGAAGCTAGAGCATAACGGACTTGGAAAACTTGCGCTTAGTTTAGTAAAATCTTATTTAAATGACAGACAACAGCAAGTTCAAATAAAAGGTGTCAATTCACTCGGTTTAAAAGTAAAAATGGGTGTGCCACAAGGTTCAATATTGGGTCCTTTCCTCTTTTTAGTATATATTAATGATCTTCTCCATTTATTAAAAAAACAACCGCAAATGGTGTTATTTGCTGACGACACTTCTTTAATTTTTAAGATAGATAGACGTGCTAAAAATTTTGACGACGTAAATAACGCCCTACTGCAGGTCCAGAATTGGTTCACTGTAAATAATTTAGTATTAAATGGAAAAAAAACTAAGTGCATTAGATTTTCTTTACCAAATGTAAAAAGTAGTGATTGTGAGATAGTATTGAATCAAGAGAAACTAGAATTTGTCGATAAAACTGTTTTCCTAGGGATCACGCTCGACTCAAGGCTACAATGGGGTCCTCATTTAACATCTCTTGCAGGACGGCTAAGTTCTGCAGCATATGCTGTCAGAAAGATCCGTCAATATACTGATGTAGATACCGCGAGACTGGTCTATTTTAGCTATTTTCATAGTATTATGTCTTACGGTATTTTACTTTGGGGACGTGCTGCAGACATCGAGTCTATTTTTATTCTGCAGAAAAGAGCTATCAGAGCCATTTATAATCTTCGTAGGCGCGATTCTCTAAGGGAACGGTTTAAGCTTATTAACATCATGACTGTACCTTGTCAATATATCTATGAAAACATCATGTATGCAAGGAAAAATCTACATCTTTTTAGTAAAAGAGGTGAAAGACACAATTATTTCACTAGAAATAGGGACCAATTAGTTCAACCAGGTTTCAGGCTGGCTAAAGTAGATTCATCTTTCATGGGGTACTGTTTAAAATGTTACAATAAAATACCTCCCAACATTCTTGAACTTAATGAAACAAAATTTAAATCCTGTATAAAACGCACACTATGCAGCCAAGCATATTATACATTGGGAGATTACATCGCTGATAAAAACGCTTGGGTCAATGCTATTCCTGCTCCACAAGGGCGTATCACCTAATTCATTAGACTTCTTAAAAAACTGTTGGAGCTGCGGAAGATCAACAACAATAAAAACTATATTTGCATTGTATAAATTCAATTTCTTAATATTGTATAATTGCTTAGCACATATGTGAGTACTATGTACCTAATATAAAGTGACCATTTACTGGGTACGTCTTTCATTGACTTGAATGTGCTTTGGCGGCTGAGAGTATGTCATGCTCACTTTAATGTCTCGCTGATGGTGGCGTGTGTGTTGGATCATTTAGCTCCCTTCAAAATGGTTGAGCTGAATGGTGCTAATCCATGCGTCATGTTCGTGAACGGGCGCTGTCGGTAGAGACTGGTCATCTCTTAGCGGCCATGGCTTGTTTTAATTTAACTTTTGAACTTTTTTTTTTTACATTATTTTATATCAGATGCTTTCACCGTTCTGCATCGTTCTCACACGTATAATAATAATAATATGATCTATGTAACCAATATTTTGTAACCATATTTTGTTTAAAAGAGTGTCCATGGAGTTTCTTGCCCGTTCTTCTCCATAGGTACCTACTGCTTTGGAATGGGCAACTAGCTTCATCTCTCTGACTGACCGACACCTTGACAATTCAAAAGTGCCTGTAATTGGTTTATTTGAAATAAATACTTTGAGTTTGAGTTTGAGTTTGAGTCTGACGGGTGTAACGACTGTCAAAAATCTACGATTGTTATTGCTTTTGGGCGATTCGGAAAGCACGTTATGTTTTCCGAATCACCCAAAAGCAATAACAATCGATTTAACCGCACCCCAGTTTATGCACATTTAAATACATATAAAAATATCTTGTTCCAAGCTTTCTCACCACAAAATGTTTTAAGCAAGACTATCAACATTTCAACAATAGCTGGCTTTTTTTTCTCGAACACTTTTTTAAACAGGCGATAAGTGAACAATGAGCTTTAGTAAGAGCAAAGTAATAATAACAGGGAACTGGTTCGTATGTATGGTCACGTTCCTTCCCGAGTAACTGAATTTTAAGCGGTTTTTTGTTAAAATATCGTGTTACATAACCGCATAACCGTCGCGTCATCACGGGTATAACCTAAAACGGGTCGCGAATGGTGATATAAAGACTTTACGTGACAAGGCCTATCGGTGTTTTCGAAAACGGTCCTGATTTTTGTAACGTAGTTTAGTTTTCGACTTTTGCACTAGGTTTAATGCAAGATTATTCTCACGCATCACCCAGGCACAACACAAATCCAGACTCCAGGCTACTACTGAGAAATTCCAGATTAAAAAAATCCAACAACACTTTGCCGACTCGGGAAAGGAACCCAGGACCTAATGCGCAGCAGGGAACCGTACAGACGCCAGCACATCAAGCTATCCCTAACTGTCTAATTTTCTCAATTAAAAGAAATTTGACAGATTGTGGTAACTTGATGTGCTGGGCTCTGTACATTTTACCGGGATAAAAGTAACCTATGTGTCATCCAGGTTATAATCTATCTCTGCGCCGTTCTGTCGTGATTAAGTAACAAACATACAAACACACACACATAAACACTCGCAAATTTTCGCCTTTATTATATTTATTAGTGTGTTCGATTAGGAACTAACTTCAACTTGTAAACAATCTCCTAGGTTGAACGGCGAAATTCCATTCACCAAAAAAAAAAAGAATCAACATCAAAATCGTCTAGTTTGTGAAAGAAAGTGTGTAACGTAATTAAATAAAAATAGCTATAGCTGGTTTCAAAATAGCTATGTTCAAATTAAGTCGAGGTAAAAATCTTTTATTTCTTTTTTGTCTGCTTGTTAAGTATCTGGCAAACAAAAGAGACAAAACCGGTCAAAAGAAGACTTTTAGAACGTTTTAACCTTTTTGGAGATTACTTTCGAAGATATACTTTTTTATAAAATAAGTGCTGTTGTGTGATAGGAGGCAATGAATGTTAACATTAAGGGGGCATTTCATCAATGAAATTTTTTAAAAAAAGTTCTTTATTGGTACCAGAATATCATTCACAAAAACAATGTTTCTAAATAAAAGTTACGTTAATCGCAGGAGTTGGTGATACTGATTCCCAAACTAAGCTACAGCTTGTATTTTGGGATGTTGAACGCGATGAGCACATGAATGAAGCACGTGTCTGTGGGCTGTCAATGTCATTTAATGTGGAATATTGACACTGACATCTCTTGAATACGGTTTACATATGATGATGGCGTTTAGTTTCAATGGTGTAATTCGAACTTAGGGGTGTATTTATTAAGCGGGATTGTCCGAAAGGGTTACCGCTACCCCGGGACATAAAGGGCTAAGGAAGGAACATGGTTAGGTTTTAGTCAGAAAAAGTCTGACACTCCCTTCCGCTCCACCCAGAGCGGGAGGAGTCATTTGATGATAACCCACCATAAAAAAGGGTTGTATTTATAAACGTTGCATTGAAGTGTAATGATTAACAACTGTTTTAATATATATTTTTGACGTTTAACTCTCTCAATCATAACTTAAGACTAAAGACAAATTAGGAATCTTATTTACAGGGTGTACAAGACAGGTGTGGTAAAATTAAAGAGCGTGATATAAGCTATCAAAATGATAAACTTTCTTCTTGAGACTGACATCGTAATCGTGAAAAGAACATCGATTGTCTCATACATAGCATTAATACCTACTCGACGCAAAATGGTCACATATATCGTACTTTTGTCAAAAAATTGTGTAATTCAGGTTATAAAATTAATTAAAATTTCATCCAGATCCGTTCAGCCGTTCTGTGGTGATTAAGTAACAAAAATCCAAAGAACTGATCATCTTCACAAACTTTCTCATTTATACAAAAAAATAATTATAATAATTCATTCAAAAAGTAAAGTGGCAGAATACAAAAATGAAGAAAGATGATGATGTAAGATGTACTAGGATCATACTACATCCTTCCTTATATTCTGTAAACACAAATTAAAAGTAATTAAGTCAAAAGAAAACAATAAAAAAGAAAGTTCCAGTAGAATAAAAATTTAAAAGCCAACTCAAAACTTTGTCTGCAACAATTTCTTTTGCGTATAGCAACCGGAAACTTTAACAAAACCCTGTTTACATGATGTGCAAAATAATTTTGCGGCGGGTAGTAAGAAATCTGAAGCATCATCGTTAGAGGGTAGTCAGAGATACTTGATCATGTGTCAGTCATCGTGAATAATTGATCGGATCCGTCCTCAATGGTACTTTTAGTGGGTAGGTACTTGCTGAGGGGCTGTAAGGAGGAAATGGTTTACTAATTACTATGGAACTGGGGATCAGGGAGGCCCTTAACGGAATGTACGATATCAAGTTTGATAAAGGGTTCGAAAGGGCATGTGAATTGGGCGTTAATTGTTAATTCAACCTATGTAATTTAGACAATAATATTGTAGCAATGTATGCAAAAAATTACAATTAAAATGAATTTAAGCTGTTTTACTTCAGTTCATCCGCGTGGTTTTATATGGTTTTATTGAGCCTATGGCATTCAAGGATAATGTAGCTTCGAATTAAAGAAAGAATTTTTGGAATCGAATCAGTAGTTTCGAAGATTATCCCGTACATACCAATTTAAAACTTACAAACATATTTTACCTCTTCAGAACATTAATATCGATTTAATTTATTTCATTCGGGAAATGTACAGCTGACTTATACGGTATACATAAAAAAAACGCCCATTACAAAGTTTCCACAGATTTTATAAGTATATATGACTCCTCCCGCTGTGGATGGAGCGGAAAGGAGTGTCAGACTCGTACTGACGAAAACCCATCCTTGTTCCTTCTTAGCCATGTGTTTCGGTGTAGCGGTAACCCTTTCTGACCATCCCTCTGACCACTGATAAAAGAACGAAAAAAGTTCGGTGCAAATTACATTAACACAACATAAACAAAAACAACTTAGCTATCACTATTACTTAGCAAGTTCGAACTAGGTCTAAAATTCATTAATCTTGTTGATGTACACGGCTAGACAGGCTGTTTTATATTTATTTTATTAATTATGTATATTTTAATTTGTACAACAGGATTCTCGAAGATTAGACTACAACACGGCTAACGTATAATGAACGGAATGGAACGCCTCTAGCCAGCCCACATGAAACCATCTGAGGATGACAGGACGCGGCAAGCGGACTACCGTACATCGTAACGCAATTTGGCAGAGTACCAACAGATAATCGAGATTGGCTGCTTTAAACTTAGAACATGACTTTGAATAATCTTAAGATGACAGTGCGCACACAAATACACATTTGATACGCGATAATGGATAATTTATATGCTCTTGTTATTCTAACTAAACCATGTAAGTATGTACATAGTTAGTTTTTGTATATGTCGTAGGATAATTTGATACTTCGAATCTTCGCGGAAATACTAGGGGTTTTGCGAAAACGCGGATAATTAGACATAGGCGAAAAATTATCAAATCTTACTGGACAAAGTCAGGATTTTTGCGAAAATACTCGTTACTATAGTAAGATTTGATGTGCTCAACACTGATTGGCTACAATTTTGCTGGCTGACTTCTAATTGGTTCCTAGTTTGCCGATGATTAACTTCAAGTATTGTATCATAGAGTTATGAAGGTTTAGAATAGGTGAGAAAGGAAAATCACTAAATTGAAGTCCAAGTAGGTACACTATTTACGATAAAAAACAAAACACTTCTGCAATTTAACTCAGACACAAACGTAAACAAATAACGTGCGGCAACAAATGATTGACATTTAAGACGTCAACCAATCAGAGACGATCTCTTATTGAACGCGCTGACCGACCAATCAGCGTTCTTATTTCATAACAGCCAGCGTTTCGTTTCGCAATATTGCTATAATAACGAGTATTTTCGCAAAAATCCTGACTTTGTCCAGTAAGATTTGATAATTTTTCGCCTATGTCTAATTATCCGCGTTTTCGCAAAACCCCTAGGATTTCCGCGAAGATTCGAAGTATCAAATTATCCTACGACATATACATACTTTGTATCTCCAAGTTTCCTAGGGAGCTCGGGGTGGGTAGGTAGGTAAGTAGGTAGGGTATGTAGGGAGGTAGGTCCGTGTATGTAAGTACTAAGTGCCGAGGCGGTTAAAACTGGTTAATATATAAATCGTTGGGTGCATACCTATACCGTCAATTAATCGTTGCCTTAAACCTTGAGACCTCATCCTGTCTTTATAATTCATGAAGAAGTAATTGACATGTTATCCTTCATTGGAATTTTTAGGGGCATTAATTCACTATTTGAAACTGTAATAAATAAAATATGAAATCATAGAAAAAAGACCGCTCGTCATAAAAACTTTCATCACCGTACTGAAATTAAATATAAGTAATGCAAAGATAATTTTTAATTGTAAAATTGGATTAATGCCAATAGGTATTCCACTTGATTGTAAAAGTTTGTGACGTCACATTGTTATATTTCATACAAATCACGTACAAATTCCGCGTATTGACAGTTCATAAAAAGTAACGTTATTGGCTACCCTTTCAAATACCCAATTCCCCAGATAGTTGGTGTCTTATGAATCGGCGAAAAATTAAAAATACATATATACAAAGACGTGATGAAGAATCAAAAATTTTCCCTTACAACCTTGCCGTGAATTATTAAATAAAGTTACAACTCAAGACCCTTAATACACACTTAAAAGATCCTCCATTTCAATAATTTAATTTTTATATTCGTGGGTAACCTTACTCGGTGAAAAACCTTATCATTTTAATTATTGCTTGCTTTTGCAATAGCCTTTTCCTTATTAAGCCGCATCTGGCGCAAATTGTAAAAAATCCCCGCAATGCTAAGGAAAAATTATTAAGCTTAGTTTTTTTCTTCCATTCAACTGGAAATAGCTGAAATATTTTTTTAATTTTTTACTGTCATGCACTTATTAAGAGCACCATTTATGTATGATATCGTCTGTTGATCGAAAATCTGACAGCCAGTCTTACCAAGGGGTATCGTATTGCCCAGTTACTGGGTTGTGGAAGTCAGATAGGCAGTCGCTCCATGTAAAATACTGGTATCCAGCTGCATCCGGTTAGACTGGAAGCCGACCCCAACATAGTTGGGAAAGACTAGGCAGATGATGATTGTCTATTGATTGAAAGCGCTGCTGCCCTACCCTGACAGGTCATTTACTTTGTGTAAATGACAGGTCATTTACTTTGTGTAAATTATTTCATCACTCTCAAAACGAGAAGGAAAACATCGTGAGGAAACGGACATATTCTAAAACCAAAAATTTACAGACACGTGGTCGTGGTTTACGCTCTAGTCCCTCTCAGCGAAAGGAGGCCTGTTTTTTAAGGCTGGGAAATCATCCAATGACTGCTCCCGCTCTGGGTGGAGCGGAAGGGAGTGTCAGACTTTTACTGACTAAAACCCATCCATGTTCCTTCCGTAGCCCTTTATGTGCCGGGGTAGCGGTAACCCTTTCGGACAATCCCGCTTACCCGGCAGGCTTGGCCCTGAGGGGCCCCTTCATATGCTGACATCTCTTTGAGGCGCGCGTGGAACATATACGCGCCGTCCGGCACGGGCCTGGTGCTGATCGGACGGTGAGTCACCCATTACTCACCGCCGTCCGCAGGCCCGCGCCTACGGTGGCCGGGAGTCGTCACGTGGCTCCCGACGCCTGGACAAACTAAACGAAAGGAGGCCTGAGTCCCAGCAGTGGGAACATAATAGGCTGATTATGATATGCAAGAAAAATAATATGAAACATACAACCTTTTAAAAACGCAAGCAGATTATTTTTTTCCCTGAATACCGTCAGCAATGGACGGAATTGAGCGCCTTATATTCGCTTTGAGCAACAGGCTTATGATAAAGGACCGGAGCAATTCGTGCTCCACGATCCCGAATGGGATGCTGCCACATTATCACAGAATATTAGGTACAGAAGGTTGGGTTCTTACAGCGGCGATCGAAAACAGATAAACGCACATAGACGCGAATTTTCTGCGCAATTGTGATAAATATGTAAACAAACGTATGTAACAAATGTGTGTTGTGTACAATGTATTTAAATAGTGTAAAGTACATTTATAAAATAGTCCTGGCTATCGCATTAGATTTATCCTGTAATTATAGTCTTAGAGTTTTAAATAAATAAAAAAAAAAAAAAAAATGTAAAAGAATTGGCATACACAGATCCGCTACTTTTTTTTTTTTGATGGTGGGAAATCTTTAAATATCCTCTCCCGCTCTGGTTGGAGCGGAAGGGAGTGTCAGACTCTTACTGACTAAAACCCATCCATGTTCCTTCTTTAGCCCTTTGTGTTCCAGGGTAGCTGTAACCTTTTCGGACAATCCCACTGACCCGGCTACCCGGCTTACCTGTAGATGCCAATATGTAGTGCCACTTACATATAGTGATTTGATTTAATAATTTGAATAGAAAAATCGAAAATCTTATTTAAAATCACCATAAACCAGTTTTTCATTTGCCTATTAAAGTTAAATTTAGAGCCTCAATTTGCGTCAATGATTTTCTAACAGCAATAAATGTTGGAGAAAGTTGTCAGAAAACTTAATAAAGTTAAGTAAGTAAAGAAAAATTTATAAATTGAATACAGATGAATGTGATACTAATTATCTTTAGTCCGTGGTTACGTAAGAATTTAACCCTATTTTTTAGGGTTGGGAATCATTAAATAACCCCTCCTGCTCTAGGTGGAGCGGAAGGGAGTGTCAGACTCTTACTGTCCATGTTCCATGTTCATTTCCTTAGCCTTTTCGTACAATCACGCTGAAAGAATTTAACCTGAGCAGGGTTTGTTTACATGTTCATCAGACACTTTTGGAACTGGCTATTCATATAATTATGAGGACGTAAAGAGTGTCTATGCCTGCATGCGATTATCCTCGTTGTAGCTTGTATGGAGTCGACCTTCTGTTCAGATCCATTTTGTAAAGGTTCCCTGTTAAATTGTTTCCAATCTGCCAGCGATTTTTGTTTCGTTTAAGGTTTCACGTCTTTTGTTTTTATTTAAGGAAAAGGCTTAGCTGTTCTTTGTATTGTATTTTTTTTTTTTTAAATGAGCAAGATATAAATTGGGTACTTGATATTCAAACAGTCGCCAGAACGTTTGTGGTTTAGCTTCTAAATTGAAGACACGAGTGTTAGTTGGATCCATGTTTCCACTTTCCGTAACTTTACATACTGACGCAAGCATGGAGTACGTGATCTGAAACATACGTGACTGTTGAGAACCTTAAACTATTTAGTTAATATAAAACCTTAAAAATCGTTGAAGGAAACTATCGTGAGGAAACCAGCATGTCTATTTCTCAATAGTATGTGAAGTTTAGTCAGAGCCCCATGGACAGCATAAAAACTCTAACACCTGGTTAGTCACTAACCTCTTTAATTCAAATTAAGGATAAAAAAACTATTTGATGTAAAGTCAGCATTCGAGAGGGCGCTGTCGTCGGCATAAACGTCGTCTCTGTACTTAATTAATGTTTAAAAATAGTTAAACAATGCTTAAAGCAAAATATAGTGTTTATCTAAAGACTAACAACATAAACAATCTGTGACAGTGTTATCCATAAAACGGCTGGTGAAATAATGAAGAAAAACTGTGTTGAAAAATTAGTGATCGTATCCGTTAATAACTGAAATAAACAAAACAATATATAATACATGCATTATCTATGATTGTGACAAATTAAACTGCTAGCGTTCATAAAACAGTGTCTACTTCGTAAAAACAGTGCATTTAAGGATCTCAACATTTGAAGGAACGTTACAAAAAAGAAAAATTCAAATGATGAACTGCTATCAATACTACTACTAGCGACATCTAGATTAAGACTCAAATCACTAATGAGTCGATAAAACAGTGAACGGCGCTTAATGCTTGGACTAGCTTTACAATTTCAAACCACTAATTAATCGCACGGCTGGCTCACTCAAGAAAGTCGAGACTGACGTACTAATAGTCGTTGGATCAAATCCCACCGCGTCGGTTTCACTTTTTGTATTATTTCGAACTTTCGGCTTAATAAATATAACAGTATGGAAGAACCTACAAATGTTACTCAACGAAAAAGAATAAAACATTGTTTACATGTAAGCGAGGGTGAATTGGACCTCGATCTCTCATATCAGAGTTTACCACCTACCCACAACAACGAATTTAGTGATGACATTATGGCCTCGATGAAAGAAGATATAAACAAACTAAAACTAGAATTGCAATCTGCAAACAATGAAATAGATACGTTGAACATCGAAAATATCACACTAAAGGAAAGAAATAGATGTTATGAGAATAAACTAAAGTTTTTTAAATCAGTCGGTTTTGAGGGATTGGCTTCAAACAAACCCGCAGTAACACCTAGGAAATTCTATTCACCTCAGTATCAACGGCGCTATAGAACTATAATGATGAAAACAGGGTTTCCAAGAACCTCAACAAGAGATTTTACCCTGCATGCAGTATCAACAATAAGCCCCAATAAAATGTTAGACGTTTCCATAACACAGGAGTCTTCGGTCAAAGGGACAGTATGTTCGTCACCCACAAGAAAATACGGAGATCTAAATAATTGCTTCATACAAGACTTAGCAAATTTATCTTACGTGCAGGAGCCTAACAATGAAGAACCGTTAAGTACATTCGTAAAGGAGGATCTGAAAAGAAACCAAAATAATGTTTCGTCAACGTCATTTCAACTATTAGGTAGTAATGAAAGCGCAAAAGTGCTTATGGGCAATAAATACTGTGAACTTCGAAAGGATTCAGTCCCCGCACGAAAGCAACGACTTGTGATATTCGCCGATCAAGCTGGCTACGGTATGCGTGAAAAACTACAAAACTTACTGGGAGAATCATTTAGTGTAATGTCAGTACTTAAACCAAACGCGCCACTAAATCAAATTTTAAATTCATGTATAACTATGTGTAAAGATTTCACCAAATCTGACTTTATTTTGATAATGGCGGGTTCTAATGACAATAATCCGTTAAGTGTAACAAGTGCTTTGCATTACACCTTGCACAACATTCAAACAACGAACATTTTAGTAAGTAAGATCTATTACAATAAATATTTAAATGTATCCAAGTTGAATTGCACGTTAAAATATGTTTGTAAAAATTGTGAACATTCGAATTTCATATCACTTGACAACAATTATTACACTAACACAGATGGTCATTTCAACAAGTTGATTGCATGCCAGTTAATACACAGGGAAATACTAGGTATAAAGTATAGGACTAAATATTTAAATTATGTTCAAAATAGTAATAAAAGTCAACACAATTCGTCAAACGTGCAATGTAGGAATGTGTACACACAAACAAATGTTTTTTTTGACAATAATAGGAACAATACTATGACACCGATAGTGTTAGTAAATTCTGCTACGCAAACAGAATTACATAATTCGTCAATAACCACCGATAATATTGATCTTTTTCGTGACTAAAAGAGATGCTCAATACAAGTTATATAATAAATCTTCAGTTCTTCTATTATCAAAAACAAATTGTCTTAAAATATTTCATCAAAATGTATGTGGCATAAGTAATAAAAAAACAGAACTTGAATTATATGTTGAAACACATGAAAATGATTTAGATTACTTATGCATAACAGAACATTTCCTAAATGACAAATCAGCGAATGTGTTTTGTATGTCCAATTATAATTTAGCATCGTACAACACAAGGACTAACAAAAAGAGGGGAGGTAGCCTTATTTTAGCACATAAAAATAAACAAAGTGAAAACATTGACGCAATTAAAAAATTATATAGATCAGAGAGTTTTGAGATTTGTGGTGTAAAAGATCTTGAAACTGGATTACACATATTTTGTTGTTATAGAAGTCCAGTTGAGAAAAACTTTGAAAGTTTCATGGGTAGCTTAGAAAAATTATTAGAACAATTTCTTGATAGGAAGTGCCTAGTTTGTGGCGACTTTAATATTGACGTACTGGTTGAAAGTAGAAAAGCTTCAGAGTTTATAAGTTTATTGAGATGTTACAATTTTAGATATCTTATAAAAACTCCTACTTTCATTCGAAATAAATCATACTCTTGTATTGATAATATAATTACAAATATTGATGATGATTGTATAGAGCGTTGTTTGGTTGACCACAATGGCATCGCAGATGGTCATGGTGGACTTTTTTGCGATGTCGTTCTTGATAAAATCAATGAAAAAACGAAGAGCTCAGATTATACCATAACCATTAAAAAAAGATTATATAACACAAAAAGTAATGCCGCGTTCAAAGAGAGTATTTCAAATACAAATTTGAGTAATATGGGAATAAATAATTTCTTAGACAATTTCAGCAAAATATTTCGTACATGTTACCCAAAGAAGGCTATTAAAATAAAGCCTATGAAAAATAAAATAGTAAAGTGGGTAACCAAGGGAATAAAAGTATCTAGTACAATGAAAAGATTTTTATGCTGTGGCACCCCAAATAATGGTAGTATCTCGAATTACAAAAACAACTATATTCGAATTTACAGAAGGGTTTTAAGGCAAGCTAAAAAGTAAGCCATATCAGCTCATCTTAGTAAAGCTAAAAATATATCCAAAGAGACATGGAAAGTAGTAAATGAACATGCAAAGAAAACAAAAAATAGACCTATTAAAAAACTGGTCCTAAACATAGACAATAAAGTTATTCATGATTCCCAGGATATTGCTAATAAATTCGTTGACGGCTTTGTTTATAAGCCATCACCGACACTTAGCAAAGATAAAGCAATGTCCTTTTTAAATAAAGCAATATGGAGTAGACATGGTTATTTTTAGGTTATGTGGTTGGATAATTATGTAAATGGTAATTTAATAAACATTTAATTCACATCTATTTGCCATTGAATGGTTGGTCAGGGTGGTGATGGAGCTTTTTATGGTTGGACATACAAACAGTAATTTTAATGACTTTTAATACTCGGTTGATTTAAGTAAAATTAAATAATTAAGGTGGTTTTTGTACTTTCATGGTTTTGACACGGATTTTGATTGATGACATACCTACTACTATTTTGATTTTTGTTTTTATGTTTGATTATTGCTTAGCTGTTATGTTTTAAAATGTAATTATTTTGTAAAATTCGAACACAATGTAAATTGTTTGATGAATAAATAAATGAAATGAAATGAATGAGCTGCCAAAGTTGACAGGAGCTAAAACCAAAATAGATAAATAAGGGCTGATTTTTCAACGGCCCAGATAAGTTTTATTGGAGGAATAAATATGACAATTTGGCAGCTTTTGCGTGGAAAATATGTCACACCGCCATTTTTATTCTTCAGATAAAAGTTATCAGGCGATTGAAAAATCGGCCTAAAAAACGAATGAACTAGGAATAGGTAACGATTCTAGTTAAATCAACTACTAGGTAGTTTAATTTGCACAAATAATATCACGCATTAATTCCCGAAGAGCTAGGCAGAGGAATACTGTCAACCACATTTCGCCAATTATATTTAATTATGGTAGGTACTTGGTAAGGTGCGAGATAATTTATACAAACCCTATAAGTTCCCTGGGAGATAACAGTACCTAGGTGTCGCATTTCTGTCTTTTATCCAATTGAGGGTAGAATAACACGTAATCACGTAACAAAGCTTCTATAATCCTCTTCAACAATTATAAATTGCTCACTAGATTTCGCCAATAAAATTGAACACATTCAGCACATCTAAACTGCGTTCTAGAGCTGTTATGGAAAGATGAAAGAAAATACGTAAATAAAATGAAACAGTAAAAAACAAAAAAAAAAAAACAAGTTGAGGGAAAATATGCATAAAATGGAGCACGCACTGAAAATCTGATTGCGTTCAGATCCATTGGTGAAATCCGCCCTTAAACGATAACGTAGAAAATAATCCAGTTTTAGCCCGACTCTCTCCAAAAGAAACAATTCTTCATGACTGAACATTAATTATTGTGAACGAATTTATCATTAAAGTCTAAACCGCCGAAATTACGTTTGAAAAAGTTTTTTTCTATAATAATAACGCGGCTCTAAGGTTTCTTGGAATAGTTCTAACGTTTTATTGATCGTGCATAGAGCCGCTTTGGTAATAAAATATTTTATGAGTGAAATATTAAGATTTTATGTTACTTTATGCAATGTTGTTTTATTATGATGTGTTTCGAACAGCTATTAATGTTATGTGAATATAACAGTGGTTGAGAATAATTTTGGATTATTTTAATTGTTGCATAAGCATTGGTTATACAAGGTGTTAAAAATTTTACCTTAAAAAATTTCGTGGGGGCATTGTACTCATCGTTACGAACAACTTTTACCTACTATGGGATGGACCCTGAAATCGCGAAAAATTTATGACCTGTTCCATCATACATTTATAAACACGTAACTCAATAAAATATACGGAGCAATTTTTAACACGTTATATAATGTTATATGCTTTTCTAGCTGTACAAAGACTACCTCGACTAGACTGACTCGTTGGTCTAGTGGCCGCAATCACCACTAACTAGTAAGCATGAGGTCCTGGGATCAATTCCCGAGTCGGACAAAGTGTTATTGTGCAATTTCTTAGCAGAAGCTCGAAGTTTGGATTTGACTCCGATTGAAGGCTATAGGGTCGCCCCCTATTACTTGGGATTTAAACTTAACTGACAAAATGTGGGTGAACTACAGTTACACCTCTGCCTAACCCATCGGAAACTACAAGCATGATGTTATGTTTATACAATGGTTTAACAGCGAAGCATCAATAAGTCTTTAGAATGAAAACTTCTAACTACTAAACTAACCAAACAAACTTGATAGAAAGAGCTTAGAGCTAGATAACAGAATTCTAACTAATATTATAAATACCAAACTAAGTTAGCTTGTTGGTTACCTTATCACGCCTAAACCACTAAACGTTAACAAGTGTACAGAAACGGACATAAGATACCTTACATCCCAAAAATAACGACTGTTCACGAGGTTCTTATAGGAATAGATGGCGCCACGTATCTTTCGAATCATGATTGAATTATGTTACAAATTACAAGCAGGAACACCGTGAGGAAACCAGCATGTCTAAGAGATATTTCTCAACAGCATGTGAAGCTAAGTCAGCGCCCATAGGCAGCATAAAATCTCGAACACCCGGTTAGTCACTAACCACACGAAAAGAAAGAGAAGATTACAAGCCAAATGTCCAATTCTAAATTAACGCGAGCGAGGCCGCGGGCAAAGGCAGTCCAAAAACAAAATGTAAGTGTACCATAATCAATCTCTGTACATTCTAAGCGCCTTTGTTGCAAAAAGCTATCCAAATTTATTCCTTTTGTGCTTAGTTACATCAGTTAATGTTATGTTCCATTCTTTAACATATTTTGTAAAACCATTAAAATATAAAAAGGGCCTTTTAGAATAATTTCCTGCGGTAGACCTGAGTGAGGTGACGGTGGGAAGCACCGAGGGTCTAAAGTGCGTTTGATTAAAAGGAGAAGTAATACAGAAAGGTACACTTTCTGCGGTTTTAGCGAGAAAACCCACACCGTTGTACGAGTAATTTTGTATCTATTTATATTGCTGTGGAAGCGAAAGGTCATTCACCCACTGATTAATCCACGAGATCTCAAAAACTACTGGATCTTTTTTATTTAATCACGAAATCTCAAAAATTACTGGATCTTTTTTATTTAATCACGAAATCTCAAAAATTACTGGATCTTTTTTATTTAATCACGAAATCTCAAAAATTACTGGATCTTTTTTATTTAATCACGAAATCTCAAAAATTACTGGAGGTTTTTTTTTAATCACGAAATCTCAAAAATTACTGGATCTTTTTTATTTAATCACAAAATCTCAAGAATTACTGGAGGTTTTTTTTTAATCACGAAATCTCAAAAACTACTGGAGCTTTTTTTTTAATCACGAAATCTCAAAAATTACTGGATCTTTTTTATTTAATCACGAAATCTCAAAAACTACTGGAGCTTTTTTTTAATCACGAAATCTCAAAAATTACTGGATCTTTTTTATTTAATCACGAAATCTCAAAAACTACTGGAGCTTTTTTTTAATCACGAAATCTCAAAAATTACTGGATCTTTTTTATTTAATCACGAAATCTCAAAAATTACTGGAGCTTTTTTTTTAATCACGAAATCTCAAAAATTACTGGATCTTTTTTTTTTTAATCACGAAATCTCAAAAACTACTGGAGCTTTTTTTTTAATCACGAAATCTCAAAAACTGCTGGATCTTTTTTATTTAATCACGAAATCTCAAAAACTGCTGGATCTTTTTTATTTAATCACGAAATCTCAAAAATTACTGGAGGTTTTTTTTTTCTCGAGGGTAGGAAATCAAGTGACTCCTTCCGCTCTGGATGGAGCGGAAAGGAGTGTCAGACTCTTACTGACTCTCCTTCTTTCCGTGTGGTTAGTGACTAACCTGGTTTACTGACTAAAACACATACAAACATTTGTACAAATACAGTGGACCTCCGGTAATCCGACAAACATTATGCAGGGCAGTGTCGAACTATCGAATTTGTAGGATTATAGAGCACTGCCTAAGACCCCTTAGAGTCCGGAATTTTTTACAAAAGAGTACCTTGTAATCCGACAAATTACATAGCGGTGGCGCGTACGAGTTGTAACCTGTTCAAACCTGCGTGATCTACATTAGCGAAGATTGTCAAATAGGTACATATGTAATACATATTCAAAGTCATGTCGGATTACAGGGGGCGCCGGATAAGACAGGGGCCGGATTATCGGGGGTCCACTGTATTTGTACGACCTGCAAGTATTTGTTACGAGTCTGGGTGTTTTTCTATCTATAATATGTATGTATTTACAAAAAAAAATGTATTTAAGTAGTTTATCAGCCATCTCGTTACCATAACACAAGCATTAGGTTGCTTAGCTTGGGACGATCTGGCGTTGTGTGAAATGTCCAAGGATATTATTTTTTTATTATTACATGTTCCTTTCTTAGCCCTTTATGTTCCGGGGTAACGGTAACCTAACCTAAAACCCTAAAACTACTGGACCAACGAAGTTGAAATTTAGCACAGAGGTATATTATGACTAGGAGACGTCAGCTAAGAATGAATTTAAGAAAACTCCTCCGTAAACGCAAGTTTCAACACTGACGCGGGTGCAGTGCAGTGCACTAAGTTACTACTACAGACTGATTAAATGCAGAGCCAAAACTAGTGGGACTATAAACGTGAAATTTTGCATGTAGCTTTATTTTATAATGTATTTAGGTATTATGGAAGTTCGACCTTGAAGGGGGTGTAAAAGCTCCTCTACTCCCAATTCAATGTCAAATTTTCGTTTGTATGAGAATCTTCTTCCTTAAATCTTATCCCTTGAGTTAATATGTAGACTTAAAACTTGCCACGAATACTTCTTTACGTAAATAAAAAGTTTTATTTTAATGCTAAATTTGACAGTTTGGTATAACTTAATGAGCTGGCGACTGTACGTATTATAGAGTATTCTGTTCTATTCTATATAAACAGAGTAAAGAAACTGGCTAACTGTTATTTTTCTATATAACAGCCTCAATTAGACCTTTTCAAAGGCCTCGGACCGAAGAACCAAGTCTTTATTTAGGGTACCTACGTATCTATAAGTTTTAATGATACTTGTGCTCGTAATAAGCGTTAGTTTTATTTCATTCGATGTAAGGGGTGTTGTTATTACAGATTATAATGGCTCCAGGGCTAGCACCTGCTGCTATAACGAGCTGTGAGAGAAATTAATATAAAAAAGGCGATAGAAAAATATTGTAACGGGTATATGTTACTGGGTTGTGAAGGTCAGATAGGCAGTCGCTCCATGTAAAATACTGGTATTCAGCTGCATCCGGTTAGACTGTCCGACCCCAATATAGTTGGGAAAAGGCTAGGCAGATTGATTGAAGAGGTGAGATATTTAGTTGAAACCTTTTAAGTATACAGGTAGAATGTGTAACTACTATTTCCTCTAGTGAGTGCTTGTGTTAGAATTGAACTTGAACAGGGTTGGTTTACACTTCTGTAAGACACATTTTGAACAGACATTATATGTTTTACTAAACATCGTATCTTCGTAAAGGATTACGGTCTTAGACAAACACATATTCCAGCAAGACTAGCTTCGTGTGTGTATTCTGTATCATATGCAGCCTCTCGAGTGTGAAGACCCACAATTCTATTCAGATATGCGCATAGGAATTAGTGGCCATTAATGTTGGTTGGGTAAATAGGAACGTTTCTGTGGAAATATTGCAAGTGTGGTTTAGATAGTGGCTTTTGGGGAAGGTTCTGAATTGAACATCGTATGTAGCCATGTAGTTTATGGGAGTAAAGATGAAGTTAGGGCTGCATCCGGTTACACTGGGTGCTAATTCTTTTTTTTTTTTTGATGGTGCGAAATCATCAAATTACTCCTCCGGCTCTGGGTGAAGCGGAAGGGAGTGTCAGACTCTTACTGACTAGAGCCCATCCATGTTCCTTCCTTAGCCTTTTATGTTTCGGGGTAGCGGTAACCCTTTCGGGCAATCCCGCTGAAAGGATGCTAATTGCTTACCCTATAATATTGCGTAAAGTTTGATTAATAGTAAAGTTGCAAGACGATAAAGTCAAAGTCAAAACATTTATTTCAAATAGGCACAAGAAAGGCACTTTTGAACGTCAAAAGAAACAAGAAATAGGATTGAATCTAGTCGCCCCTTCCAAAAGTTTCGTATGTAGAAGAATGGGCAAGAAACTCCACCGTTACTCTTTTATTTTTTTTGACAATGTATGTGTGGTATGGATTTAGAACGGAATAGGCAGATTATATTTAAAAAAAAATTGTTTGTCAATCCAAGCTTATATTTGTAAAAGTTTAACTAAAGGTAGGTCGACTAGTTACTTACTACCAAAGGAATTTCACCATATCATGAGAAGATCCCGCGGAGAAGGCGACATCGACATGTACAAAACCGCAAAAATAAGTTTAACGGCAGTTTAAATACAGCTTTAAATTGGTTACAGAAGTAGAAGCTTTGACACGGTCGTCAGCTGCAGTAGACGTGTTATCGTGGCAGCTGACATCACGTTGACGGCAGACGCTAAACTCGCTTGGGAAAAGTGCTTTTAAGTGTCGTTTGACGAAAGAGTAAAATTCTTTAAACTTTTGTAAAACATTTTTCAGCGTACAGTCGCCAGCACAAGTTCCTCAATCGATTTTTTACTTAACAATCAACGTTTTAATCTTTTTAACGCCATTATAAACGGGACAAGCAAGCGCATGCCCTGTATGCCAACGACTCAAATAATTATGTAACAATAGCAACCACACTTTAACACAAAAGCATTTCTTTTGTGAGTGTTTATACAGATATCTTAAAAATTTAAGCTCTCGTACGTATTTAATGACATGAAACAAATTAAAAGACACCATGGATATTGGGAAATTCATGATAACAAGAAGATGTAAAGGAGATTGTTCTACGCCCATACATTGTTCGCCCTGGAGCCAACAGCATAGAAAAAATCATTTTCTATTTCTAAACTGCCCTTAGAAGCCCAAAATAACAACGTTTCTTGACGGACACTTTAGAGAAAAGATTTATTTAAAGAAAAGGAACAGATTTTGAGGTTATTTTTAATAAAAGAAAACTTAAGTAATTCCTTCTAAAATCGCTATTTATGTTTTCTACAAAGCATTAAACTTCAAATACAGTAAAATATTACCGTAAATACAGTTGTATTATGCCTTTTAGGTACAGTTATTATTTATTGGTTGAAGTTTACTTTAAGCGAAGTCCGTTATCCGTTGTCAAAATGCTAAGGTGTCGTGGCAGATCACAGAATCAGTTATTCGAAGCCAGGTCACGTTGAAAGCAATCCAAATTGTAGTCCGTTAAACTGAAACAAAATCAAAAACGTAGATATTCACAACAACACAACACAGCCACAGGCACCAACTGACGTAGTGACGTAGAGATGCTCTGTTGAAGATCAATCATTGTATATCGATTATCATTGACCACCTATTTAATCTGTGGTTTTAATTTAGTAGACCAAAATGACAGATCAATATGTCAAATGTAAATTAATTTGTTCCGTTTCAAACATAAACACGTTGTTGCTATGATTCTACTCAAATTAAATTAATGCTAAAATAAAATGTTTTGTTCCCAACGAACAATGTGTAACGTTTTAGTTTGCGACATTTAAAAATAGAGTTTAAGTACTTAAAAAGTAAAAATATGGCTATTGAAGTCGTGAAATGGTTATGAGAACAATTCACTAGAGGTGCGCCGTAAATGACATTTCAATCGTTAAATGAGAGATTTTCTGACAAGTGGAAAAACATAGTTCAATAGATGGCGTGGGTAAAAAATACGTCTTTGTTTTACTGGCTACTGATAACAAAAATAAGATCCGTAAATAAGAAAGCTTATTTGATGTCAAAAACCTGAGACAGTGACGTATTTTTTACCAACGCCTCTTTTGAACTAATATTTTCTCACTTGTGAGAAAATCCCTCATTCGACTAGTAAGTACATTTTGTGAGTTTGTTTTGTTCATTATATTTTCATCATAATCGTGCTAGGCCATATTCAGTATAAGTTCCATTAGAATGTTCACGGAACTAATTCCATGAAAAAAATATGCATGAAAATCTTTTATGTTGCACATTTTCAATGTTTTGGAAGTAATAAATATCGAACATCCATTATTTATCACCAGATATTATGGACATCGTCGTCGATATCGATATTTATGTAATATGAGCGAGAGCGACACTGACAAATCTTTTGTGACATTCACATTGACAATTCCTTGAAAGATGGCGAGTTCAGTTGGTAATAAAATCAATGAGGTCACTTTTAAAAACCTATTAAGAATTAAACAGTGTCCGCTTGAATTTATTATTTTTAAAAAGCATATTAAAATATAATTAAAATTAACGTACACGTCAAATGTTTGTTGGTTATAGGGCGGTCTAGAACAATCTCCTTTGTAGCGTGGAGGGCACGCGCGTGCATTTATACCCTGGCGTTCAAAAGGTTTTAAATAATTTGGAGAAATTTGACAGTTTGGTATAACTCGATGCGCTAGCGACCGTACCTATTGCCACTTCAGAGGAAGCTATATTGCTGTAGAACCATTCTCAGAAGGTAAGAGAGGAAAGAACACGATATCGCTATCTGTAGCTACACACCCATAAAAAGGAAAAAGGCGTGAAAACCAACCATCTTTTCGAGACATGCACAAAATGAACGCCATGAAAAAGATATGTACAGAAACTGGAGTGAACATAAAACGCGACATTGGAAACCCGGCCAAGTCAATGTCGATATCGCAAAGGTGGCACCAAATGGGATTGGACAGGGACCTAGATGGAAAAGTTACATGATATTATATCAGAAGTGCATTTGTCTGTTGACCTATACTGTCGAAGTGGGTTTGGATCGGTTTTCGATACGTAATGGACACATATGTTTCCGCTATAACAGCGGAATATCTATTATGTGACTCACAATAAATAAATTCCTGTTGTTTTTTTTGTCAGGCAGCTAGCAAAGTTAAGCTAAATAAAGATTATTATTAGAAACCCTCGGGTCATGGGGTCCAAGTGCACACTACTTTTCCGTGATCCAGGGGCTGGCTTTTACCTCGGCCAGAGGCTAAGCATTGCCATACAACGTGGCAATGCCACCATTCTCTTGGATACATTACCAGTCGACAGCGATGCGGAGGAATTTTTCGACGCCATATTTTAGTTAGTTATTAGTTTCAAATACTTGTACATAATAGGTATATTCTATTTAGTTTAGTGTTAGATTATATTGTTTATACTATTCGATTTTTAACGAATAAAGATTTAAATGAAAAGAAGACGCAATTAAATGTGAATTTTACTAATGAAACAAAACGCCATCAGCACATCTTAAGAACTATCCGTGTCAATTTCATAGGAAATAATGACACTGCTCTTAAACATGGTGTAAGTGCTGATCGCGGTTCGTAAAACATTTCAAGCAAGCACAAAGCAAGCTGAAATAACAAGATCCTCACTCGAAGTCCACTCCAATCCGCCGGCAAAACAAACGTGTTGGTATAATATTTCTATAAAAATATTTCATTTCACTCACGAACAACCCGGTATTGACCCAAATATCAAGAATTCAAGATTGACACACAACATATCCGAGGAGTACATGATGATAATACAAATTACTCCGCAACCCTCGTTGCTGGAGCGGCGGACGTATAGGGTTATGAAAATGGTTCTTTCATATTTATGAGAGGCATGGCCTATTTGTCATGGTAACTGTTGCCAAAAACTGGATTAAATAAACGTATTGAAGAAATTGACGCACTGATTGGAAAAATTGTACTTGTACTCACGAAAGACTAATGTCAATAATGATGTACCAAGTTCTAACGGAGCTTTTCTTCGAGACCTTCAACATAATTCTTTCTTTCTTGTGGTTAGTGACTAACCTGGTGTCAAAGTTTTTATGCTGCCCATGTGCCTTTGACTTAGCTTCACATGCTGTTGAGAAATATCTCTCAGACATGCTGGTTTCCTCACGATGTTTTCAAGTGATAATTATACAATACGCACATGAATCCGTAAAATTAAAGGCGTGCCTTGGGTTCGAACTCGAGACCTATGACATGACAGTCCGACGGTCACACCACCAGGCTTTCACTGCTATCAACATAATATAATCAGCTTATAATGATCCCACTGCTGGTACACAGGCTGGATGGCACAGAGAGAACTCTGGGAGAGGGAGTGCGCCGTAATCCACCACACAGGTCCAATACGGGTTGGCAGATATCACAAATATCTTCGAATTCTTAGGACATGCCGGTTTCCTCAAGATGTTTTCCTTCACCGTTTTGTGAGCAGTGGTGATGAAATAATTAACATAAAGTAAAGCGCCTGCCTGGGATTGTACCCACGTCCTAAAACTCGTGAGTCGTGGCCGTTACCACTGTGCCACCAAACATACAAGTGGTCTTTCGAGACCTTATTATTGTAGAAATAAAAGCTATGAAAACATCGGCAAGTCTTTAATACACCGAAATTGTAGCTTGGTTTAATATATTATCAAGTCATCTTAACAATGTCAAACATTCCATAAAAACATTTCAAGGAACAGAAAGCCTTTAGACATAAAAACACAGTGTTGAAAGCGAATGTTAGCAAGAAGTTAGACACACAAATTCACATATATTATAAATCAGCTTCACATCATAGAATGTATAAAACGTACCCTCCAAGAAAAAAACCTTCCAATTGCGTGTCGAACCACATACAATGAAGAGTTCCGTAGTTGACACGAATTTATGCCAAAAAAAAACTTAAGATTGTAGTTGAAAAACATGTTCTCTCATACATCGATATACGCCACGGGCATTTCTCCAACTGCAAATATATATTTATTTTATGTGATTAAACTAAAAATGTTTTCGACTTTTCCTTTACTTATACTGCGAGACTTTGCTTTTCCAAAATTTCATGATTCTAGGTTAACGGGAAGCACTCAAAATATGTCACATAAATGGCCGTGTTTTTATTATTTTTAGAGCTCCAAGGGTATTAATTGCACGAGTTCTGAGAAGAAGGGTCTTAAAAGACTGTCAGACAGATAGACAACGAAATGATCCTATTCCGTTTTTCCCATTTAAGTAACGGAACCCTAAAAATGGGAGGAAATCATATAAAAGGTTCCAAAGGTTTCATTATTATACTGGGTATAAATTCTCGGGTTACACGGGGGACTGGGAAATAGTCTAGGTCGGGCCATATCCGGCAAATAGGATGGATGGAAATAACTACATGATGACAAAGTTGTGGACAAGAACGTGACTGAAATAGATCGAGGGTAAATCTGTGTTAGTCTTTTGTTAAGACTTGAAAGGGATGTCCTATTTGTCAAATGGCTCTGGCACGGGTAACTTGACATGATACGGGTGAAATTTGTAGTAAAAGTCGATTGGAAGATTAATGTTTTAGGGGTTATCTGAAAGATGTTGACATAGGTGAGTAAACACGCATAACATGACGCATGTATCGCCCGAAGGGTTAGGCAGAGGTGTGATAGTACATCCACATTTCGTCAGTTATGTTTAAGTCCCATGTAATAGGGGGCGAGCCTATTGCCATCAACTACTGAGCTACAAAGAAATTCCAGATGGAAAAACCCAACAACACTTGACCCGGGAATTGAACAAAGGACCTCATGCTCAGCAGTAGTGCTTGCGACCACTAGACCAACGAGTCAGGTAAATCCATAGCAGCCACTGAGAATTGGAATGGAATTTCACTTGGAATAACCCACCAACACTTTGGCCGACCCGGGAATTGAACTCAAGACTTCCGTCAGAATGGTAGGTTGCGACTACTAGTATACAGTAGGGTATAGAGTTCGATCGATAGTTTAAAACATACAAGACAAAAAAGAAGAAGCAGTGATAGGCTAGTGGTATGACCGTCGGACTGCCAAGTCATAGGTCTCGAGTTCGAACCCAAGGCACGCACCTCTGACTTTTCAGATTCATGTGCGTATTGTATAATTATAACTTGCTTAAAATCGGTGAAGGAAAACATCGTGAGGAAACCAGCATGCCTGTGAGTCAAGAGTATGTGATGCTAAGTCAGAGGCCCATGGGCAGCATTAAAACTCTGACACCAGGTTAGTCACTAACCACACGAAAAGAAGGATACACAAGATCTTGTTCGTAATGGATCTGACTGAACAATCAGTCTGTGTTCATGATAATGTTTCCAGTAAGTGCACACCATCATCCATCTTCTGATTGCACGAGCACTCTCTACTAGCGCCGAACATATTTTTCTAAGTGATTTATAACAGAAGCAAATAGTGTTAAACTAGAACAAAATTTAGGTATATAAGCCAGGGTAGTACATCGGGAAGGCTCTAAAAGTGGGGCATACGCGAAATACAGAACCGGAAAGTTGGCAAGACAGCAAGTTGTAAACATCTTAACATCGCGAAATTCAAGAGCATTTTTCTTAAAACCAGAACGTAAAAGAATTGCCCTAGCATTCGTGAAAAAGGTTCTATCGAGATATAAGTAGAACGGTTCAGTCTGAAGGCGATTGCTATTCAAAGCAGCTCAATAAACATCTCGAGGGATATTTTCAGATTTTCCACTTTTTTAGTCACGCGACTGATGTACGAGTAAAGTGCTAAAAGCTTGAACTAGCCCCGTTCAGTTCTATGCAGTCCGCTTATTAAAAACTTTTAAAGCTCCTATTAGAGCTCTGAATTATGGAGGAAAATGAAATATGAGAAAATTTCCACGTGTATGTCCGTAGATGTACAACTTTTTATTTCGGAGCAATTTTCCGCGTGCACAATGAAATTCCTTTAATATTTGTTACATCAGAAGAAAATGCTTTATCTACCATTTTAGACTCTGTTTCAACTTGCGAGCGAGCAGTTTTATTTGACGGAGCGAGGGACATGAAAAATTCTCGGCCATTTAAGCAATTTGTGAACATATTGACCCTTTGTATGTTTCATACCTGGCAATTATCTCCAGAGTCTTGTAGCTGGTATAAATTCTGCGTCCTTTTTGCCGCACAAGATCCAAGCTTACCTTTTACGTCAGGCTGACCGTAATTTGGCATGTCTAGATTAATTCGGTGATATCTCAAATATTCTGCGCTGGATTTACGACGTGGCAACTTGGGCATCTCTTGCAATATTCAGTGTTTCCCTATTAATCCGTGGTTCTGAGACCAAAGGCTACACAAAGTTTTAAAAGCTTGGTAGAAAATTGTCTGCAGTTATTACTTGGAAATTGTGGCTTCGTCCTAGATATGCAAAGAATAAAATGCTACTTTAATTAAAGCGAACTCGGGTTTTATAGTGTGAATAAAGTGAAATAATGTTGTAACAGCGTTTTTAATATCATTGAGATGCATTTCTGTTGTTCGGAAAAATATTTTCTGTTTTCCTCTTGGTTTTAAAGACTGAAGAGTATTTTTCCAAAGTGTCACAAAATAATTATATAGAAATGTATTTGAAGGATAAACGACATTAATTTCTACCCAAATTATACCAAACTCTTAGATCACCAAAGGATTAGATTATCCTAGAGACCGTCTCCAAAGTTGCACTAATTTATTCAAGTTCATGTTAATGTGTCAAACGCATTGTTTGACCAATCTCGAGAGAATATTACGCTTAGAGAAGCATTCCGGAGTCAAGGATATGCCAAGATGAAGAAAACATACCAGATGCACAATTTTACTACTACCAGCCAGTACCTATGATAATAAAAATATCTTATAAGTGAAAAAAAAATTATCAAAAACATTTTGAGGAATCCAAAAATTCGCAGACACGTCTCATCCACTAACCCACGCTGGTGGGTTACGGGCCACTCCTCACAGAGAAGATTTCGGTGTCCCAGCAATTATTTCTTCGTGTGGTTATTGATAACCTGGTGTCAGAGTTTTTATGCTGTCCATGGGCCTCCGACTTTGAAGGCATTCCGTGGCAGCAGTGGAAATATTATATGGCCTGATTGTGGGTGTAAGGAATAAAAGAGCATTATTCTTGGTATATTTACTTATTAAAATAAACTGGAGCGTACAAGTCGCTTATCGCATTCCACAATGCGAAGTCAAGTTGAGGACATAGGTCACTTAGATTAGTGTACAAACGTAAACCGACAAGTTATCAGTATCAATAACTACCTAGTTGACGTCTTGAAGAACTATGCGTTGCTAGAAGCTACTTCTCTTGATATTTTTGAGAGTTTATTTCCTTTTATGAATTATTTCGTGTGGTTAGTGACTAACTTGATGTCAGAGTTTTGATTTGTGTCCATCCTGCCCATGGACATGCTGTTGAGAGATTTCTTTCAGGCATGTTAGTTTACTCACGTAGTTTTCCAGAGGTTAAAATCACTTAGATAACCACGCGGGGAGTTGATTATGGAAGACACAAGTTATAAGGCAAACATTGCATACAAGTTACGGGCATTGTTCACTAAGATGACGTCAGGCTTTTTTTTTTTTTTTTTAAGGCTGGGAAGTCATCCAATGACTTCTCCCGCTGGGGGTGGAGCGGAAGGGAGTGTCAGACTCTTACTGACTAAAACCCATCCATGTTCCTTCCGTAGCCCTTTATGTTCCGGGGTAGCGGTAACCCTTTCGGACAATCCCGCTTAATGACGTCAGGCTTGCATACTGAGTATTGGCAATTCCAGACCAAGTCTAATTTCATCAAGATGTTTCACTGGCCCTTAACTTAAAAGAAACTTTACTAACGTACAAATCTTGGTTTAGGTTACAAATGTAATTTTTTGAATATATAAATAGTCTAGTAAAAATAAAAATAAGTACCTACATAATTCAAAAATTACATTTTAAAAAATGCATATTTAAATTGTCTAAGAATTGGGACATTCAGAAAGATGAAGCTAGTTGAGAAGAACGGTCAAGAAACTCCATTTAGGTTCTGAAAGCATGTCATGTCAAGACGCGACTGCGCCACCTTCAGGATCGAACATACACTAACAAAGGAATAACTTCCAAAGACCTCAAAGACTGTTATATATTAACTAAAAGCTATATTATATTCTAGCGTTTAGCCTCCCACTCGCCACACCTCCGATACTTTCAAACTTCGCAGTTTTGCTCATGTTTTCCGATCATCCCATAAATAACGACCGGAAGGCGTCAAAGGAAACAATGGATTCTATTTATAAATCCTGTTATCTCTGGTCTAAGAGCCCCATTGTATCGGATTTACGTCATAAGATCATTAGCCTACATTGGTTTAAAGGAAAGTAATGATTTGGGTAAACTGAGTATGCAAAAGGTACTTAATCATGTTGTTTTGGAATGAGAGACGATGTTTTGGTTGGATAAGGTGTATTTGAGGATGGCTGTACAAGTAGAGGAAGAGCAAAAAAACTATGGATGATCTTCTTAGCGTGTCGAAGGCAATCTAAATGGAAACACGTAGCCGATTACTAGGCCCGAGACCCAGAAATTGGCTACGTGTTTGTAAGGAAAACATCGTGAGGAAACCAGCATGCTTGAGAGAGATATTTCTGAACAGCATATGAAGCTAAGTCAGAGGCCAATGGGCAGCATTAAAACTCTGACACCGGGTTAGTCACTAACCACACAATAAGAAGAAGATAATCCAGAATGAAACATAAGTATTGGATTTACAAATAATATACCTTTAAGAATACATACAATGCAATTAGAAAAAACTTACATCATTTCCATGTTTAAAATATTATGTCACCATAGACACAGATAGAGGTCTACAGTTCTAACGGACTGACATGACAGCTATCCTGACGTCATCAAATCATTAGCCCACATTGATCAATGAGTATCTATAAGGAGAACAAATGTAGGCTAAGCAGTCACCGTCGTAGTATATACCTCATTGACATGTAAGAGCTGATTTAAGTCACGTAGGTAATTTACGTTAATCATACTCTAAATTAGGATGTTTGACGAAGTAGAGTGGGTTAATAAGTCAGTTTTAATAGTAATAATTGAACTGATTCAAATTCTTGAATGAATATAAGTAAGCGAAGGCGTGACTTAATATCTGTGGAAGTTGGTATACAAAGTGGAGACTACAATACGATCATAAATTAAACTGCGTATATTTAATGCTGTCCCCGGCTTGCATACGAAAATTCAATCAAATACATATATCCAATAGTTTAATCACTTTTTAGCTAAGCTAGCTTTTGACAAAGATTGGCAAAACCCATAGTCGGTCCACCACTATTATTTAGTTTGTTTCACAAAAAAACACTTTTTAAATTTCGGTGTAAGGATTTATTTGATAGTTTCAAAAAAGTTGATGATAGTTAGATTCATTAGTATTGTCAGTGTTTTCATTTATGGTCGTATTGTTTTCTCCACACCTATACGTGATAAATCCAATACCGATATTTTCTATTTTTGCATCGCCTGTAATCGGTTTTTTTACTCTCGTTTGGTCTCCTGCTACTATAAGTAAATGTCACAGTTCAATCAACAAACGTAACTGCCATTTTTTATAGTAATATTTTTTGCCCAAAATAAAGTCCCTCTGGACACGTGAAGAATCGACCAACCACTTGGCGTTGTCTCGAAAAACCTAATACATTCGAAAATCAACTCATTTATCTCTAATATAAGGTTGGTATTTGTCAAAAGTATCATACATTGGAAACAAGGATTTGAATATGCATTAGGTATGTATCGGGTTGCGATCTCACAGCCTGGCCTGGCACGATCTACCTTTGAGAAAGCGAGCCTACAGCTGGTGGGAACCGACGCATCCGATGAGGCCTGCGGTGGCCTGTCGTCGGAATGCTCGGTACGGAGGCCTCGAAGCCTGCCGCGGCCTGTTAATTGACGGGCCGTGCGACCGCGGCTTTACTATCTTAGTATCATATTATCATAGTGTATCATATTACACTAGAATTCATTAACCCACTAAATATTATCGATGGCATACGCAAGATGGCAATTAACACACAATTCAGGTCAATCATTCACTACTTAGGGTCGAATAATCTAGATTAATAGGATTATGTTACAGATGCATTCGGTTTAGTTGAATATTCTGATTAGATATTTAAATGGTCATTAGGATGCTTGTCCATACATAAACTGACCCGTTTTTCCATGGGGCTAGGTAGAAACTACAAAACGCGCCTTTTTTTTGAGGGAGGGATATCATCAAATGACTCGTTCCGCTCTGGGTGGGGCGGAAGGGAGTGTCAGACTCTTACTGACTAAAACCCATCCATGATCCTTCCTTGACTCTTTATGTTGCGGGGTAGCGGTAACCTTTTCGGACAATCCCGCTGAAAAAAGCGCCACCTGCTTTTGCTTCATTTACATTAAAAGTCACTAACGAGATCATGAATACGTGCAGATCTATTAAGATGATGTTATAACCCAAATACATACGTGCACGGGCAATTTTTTCGCGACGATTTTTACTTCGCTCTGTTTTTTTTTACCTAACTCTAGTTGTTGAGTCCAGAGTGCTCGACAAAATACAAACTGTTTTATTTTCGACTCTAGGTGCTAAGGAGTGCGTTTAAAAATCGCCTTAACCCAAACACTGCCACGAACAAGTATGTGTGTTGAAAGCACTGAGCTTAGAAAAGCACAAAAAATAGTGGCAGTGTTTGTGGTAATTCAGCTTATGAGTCAATGTTTTCACCTGTTACTTCGATAGAAGGTAGCTTAACCCTTCGACTGTCGACACGTTGATCCAAACGAGACACAATGGCTTTAAATTGTTTCTGTAATAATTATACGAGTTGCCAAACAACCCAACATAAAGAACACGTGCTAAATATAGCAAAACCCATCCGAAACAACATGACATGCAAATAACATAAAGTCTATTTCCAACCATGCGTTGCCTCAGGCCATATCACCAACAAATTGAGTTGTCACATCACATAATATAGTATCGAAGACGCAATCTTGCGCTGCCAATAGATAGCAGATAACAAGCTGGTACATTGAGGGAATCAAATCAATCAAACGTTCAATTTGCAAACGGTTTTATGTGTATAATGCAGTTTTTGCCTCGACTCGAAATAAGTGATATACCCTGCCTACGGACTGCAATCAGCATCTCACCATAAACAACTACAGTTTACACGAAAATTAATCTTCCTACTTCGATCTTAGAACTGGAAATCCCTTGCATGTGCTCAGATCCTTAACTATCAACGACAATACTGGGACTGCAATTTAATTTCAACTTTAAGCAGAACTGTTAAGGCACAATTTTCATTGGAGATGATGGAGTTAAGTCCTTTTAGATAGGTTTATAAGAAACCGGTGAGACCAGTGTCTGACTGTCCGTTGAAGCGGTTGCTCTGCATAGCGAAAAATAACCACAGAATGTTTTGAACTTTGCAGTTTATGTTCCACGTTTGTATGGATAAAGTGACTCTATTATAGAGAAACTTGTAGGTTGCTTTGGAAATTACGTTAGATTTGACGACACGGTTGGTGCAGCGGTTGAGCGATTGACTGCTGCGCAGCATGTCGCGGGTTCGATTCCCGCACGGAACAAATATTTGTACGACCTGCAAGTATTTGTTACGGGTCTGGGTGTTTTTCTATCTATAATATGTATGTATTTACAAAAAAAAAAAATATATAAGTAATAAGTAGTTTATCAGCCGCTGCCATTTCGTTACCATAACACAAGCATTAGGTTGCTTAGCTTGGGACGATATGGCGTTGTGTGAAATGTCCAAGGATATTATTATTCTACTGTAAGGTCATATGTTCAGAAATGGCAAAGATTTAAATCGTTAGATGGATAGATGTTGAGAATGAGTCATATACGTTAAGAAACACGTAATTAGCCGGTAACGGTTAAAAAGATACGATAACAGATAACAGCAATGATTATGAATCTAGGCGTGATTCTGATTCCAAAGGACAGAAATCCTTTCATTTGTCAGCATAATCTCGATTAAACCAACGGTGCCTCTGAGGAGAATTCCAAAACAATCTCCGGAGGTATCTTTTAAAGAACAGACATTTCTTGTGGTAGAAAATTATTTAGAAACAATGCAAGGTCACGCCTGGACGGGCCTTTTGACGTGGAAGCATAGAAAAATGTTATGTTAATTAAAACAATATACCAAACATCACACATCACTACATAGTATAAAACAAAGTCGCTTTCTCTGTCCCTATATCCCTATGTATGCTTAAATCTTTAAAACTACGCAACGGATTTTGATGCGGTTTTTTTTAATAGATAGAGTGATTTAAGAGGAAGGTTTATGTGTGTAATTTGTCGACATATTATGCGGGCGAAGCCGCGGGCGGAAGCTAGTGTATTATATTTTATATATAGGTAATACGGGCTGGTGTCCACGGCAATGCGCGTATTTTGCGTACGGGAAAACAATAATATATACGTGTTTTATCTATACATATATCGTCAGTGTAGTTCTAACAGTACGGAAGTCAAAAATGACTACTTTACAGTTTTTTCCCCGAAGTTGTTTACAATACAAAAAGAAAATATGTTTATTGTAATTATTAAAAACGTGATAATAATTAAAGTATTACTAAGGCTCATCATGTGTAGGTTATTGCAGTAATAAACTAGCCAATACTCAAACAACAGTGTTGCAATAATCAATTAAATTAATTTCACGTGCATGTCATCCTACTGTAAGCAGGGCATAAGCCTCATGAACCACAATTATCTCGCTTGCTAGCGTTAGCTGATTACATTATACTGATCAAACAACTAAATAGCTAATACTAGCGCGCCATACGTCAGCGGGATAGTCCGAAATGGTTACTGCTGACCCGGAACACAAAGCGCTAAGGACGGAACATGGATAGGTTTTAGTCAGTAAGAGTCTGATATTCCCGTCCACTCCACCCAGAGCGGAAAGAGTTCTTTGATGATTACCCAAACCTAAAAAAAAGGTTCCTGTATACAGGATGGTATGCTGGGGTCGGTTTCGAGTCTAACCGTTTGCAGCTGAATACCAGTATTTTACTTAGAGTGACTGAGTATTTGACTTCTACAACTCAGTTAATAGGTAGCAAGGCTATGCCCCTTATTAAACTGGCTGGCAGAATTTCGGCTTTTGACTATTATACCCGTAACGACTGTCAAATTCTGATACACAGCAGGGACCGATGGGATTAAGCATTTTAGTAGCAACTGGAACAAGAATCTAATTTGAGACACACCTAAAGGTAAGATAACGAACGACCAGTGTATAAAAAGATGGTTTATTTTCAGACACCTCAAAACACAAGTGTTCCATTCCAATCAAGATAGTTAAAATCCTCTAACACTATACAGATGCCTGTCCACTTTTGGTCGCCACTGTACCAAAGGGGTATCGTGTTACCCAGTAACTGGTTTGTGGAGGTCAATCCACGTAAAAGGCTAGGCAGATGATGATGGTGTCTATAATGTGAAAATTTCTATGGTACTCAATCACGCAATAATGCCTCAGCAGATGTAAATGAAATCTGGCTCATTGATAGACTCAAACTCACTCAAATTTATTTAAAAAAAACAATTACAGACACTTTGGAATTGTCAAGAGGTCAGTCAGTCAGAAAGATGAAGCTAGTTGCCCATTCCAAAGCAGTAGGTACCTGTGGAGAAGAACGGGCAAGAAACTCCACGGACACTCTTTTAAATCAGAATATGGGTTACATCATTCATGTTGAAATTATACAAGTGAGAACGATGCAGAACGTAAAAACCGTCCGTAATAAAAGATTTAAAAAAGTATTCAAATACAATTCAAAAACTTAAATAATTTTTAAAAGAGCCGTAGCAGCTAAGAGATGACCAGTCCCTACTGACGGCGCCCGTTCACGAACATGACTATGACGTAGATTAAGATATAGAATATTTTGTATACGCATAAATGTAGCAGGTTCCCGGGCGACAGAAATATCACATCTTCTATAGAGATATAATATAGAAGACGAAAATTTCACACTAATCATTTCCAAGAAACATGGATTATCTCCAACCGCACTTAAAGACACGACCTTTAAGTAGTGATTCAATCAGATTGGGTACTCAATATTAAGTTACCCATTTAATGGCTAACTTGTGGACAAGGGCCATTCAGTTTACTGGCTTCCTTTAATTGATCCTCAAGTTGCGAAATTCAATAAGGATGTTAATGACAGCCATTAGGTTTTTTCTTCCGCATTGTTTCGTTTGAGTTAAGATAGAAATTATGTTGGTTCAATATCCTGCCGTAATTTATGTAAAGCCGTTCTCGATTTCCCGATCGTTTTTAGTTCTTAGTATGATTAAAAATCTACATCTATCTTCTAGTTTTAACATAATTTGAGTTCGATCTGAAAGCGGGTTGATCAGTGTTGTTATAGGAACATAACACATTGTCAGGTTAAACTTAAACATATGGATATTTTTTTATCGCCTATACAAAATGTACTATCACGTGACTTCATTTTGTTACGGGGAACAAAATAAAAATTTAATGAACGTTCGTATACGACACTTAATAACCCCTTCTTCTTTTCATGTGGTGTGACTAACTTGTTGTTAGAAGTTTTATGCTGCCCATGGGCCTCTGACTTAGCTTCACATGCTGTTGAGAAGTTGCATATCTCTCAGACATGCTGGTTTCCCCAAGATGTTTTCCTTCACCGATTTTTAAGCAAGTGATAATTTTACAATAAGCGCATGAATCCGTAAACTGACTTGGGTTCGAACTTGAGACCTATGACTCGGCAGTCCGTCGTTCACACCAATAGGCTATCACTGCTATAACCCATTTCGGGTCGGATATGAGTTTTGGTACACCTTATATACGTTGAGGAGTTAATAGTTTGAAAGCGATAATCTCTGGAACTAACAGAACTAAATTGAAACATTATTTCTGCATTTCATGGTCCAACAGTTATTAACATCACGCTACGACCCTTAGAAACGGAGCAAAACAAAGTCAGAAAAAATGTAGAGCGAAAAAGAATTAACAGCGCGGGCGAGTCAGGATAACAAGAAATTTCACGCGGACGAAGTCGAAGGCAGAACTGCAAAAGCTAGTCTATACTAATATTATAAAGAGGTAAAATTTGTAAGTTTGTAAGTTTGTATGTAGGGGGTAATCTCCGGAACTAATGACCCAATTTCAAAAAAATTTTCACTGATAGAAAGCTACATTATTCCTGAGTGCTATAGGCTATAAATTATATTTTTATCATACATATTAGCCGAGCTATCGCAATTTTCGTCTAGCAAATCGGAAAGAAATACCTCCGAAAACAGAATTATTTGCATGCGCTGCCTAAACAGTTACAGTATATCGCAATATTCAGCGGACGAAGTTGCGGGCAGAAGCTAGAAAATTGATAAAAAGGAAAATTATTAAAGGTTAGGTTGGTCCCTCATTATCAATTCAGTCATAAGTTCTCAAAGAACCAAAAGCAATCACTACAGATCTCATTCCTAAAATCCATCTATAAACACAGCAAAATAACATTCCAGTTAGACTTAACGACCACAAATAAGCCCTAGAAGGCTTTAAAATTGTAAAAGAGCTATAATCCAGATTACTTTGAAGGCACTTTCGGGAATACCAAGCTGAATTTTAGTAGCGTTCCCGTAAATGCCAAGAAAACGACCACATTTCTTAAGAGCACTCGAAACTGGAGAAGTCAATAAAATAAATACTTTTCATATAATGAGAAGCCCTCGTTTACACAAAGAGTTTTCGTCCAGTTTTGTGTAAATAATATAATTGCCGGATAACTTTGACTTGAGGAGACTTTGAAGAGGATTAGCGGTAATCAATCAAACGTTAGAGAGTAACAGAATTGTCTATTGTCTTGTAAAACAGGATTAACTTCTTTCTTCAATTCTTGAATCCACGTAAGTTTTAGGTTCTTGATGAGTCTTTATTTACTCTTTATTACACTAAGTTGTCTTCTTTATAAATGTTGATGTATAAGTTTTTACTCACGCCTGGCATTCATGAATTGTTAACGTAAAGAATATTGTAGTATACAACAATATTTTGTAAAAGTTACAGAGAAATTCCATATTCAGAGGAAGTATTGCAGCTGACATTATGACGCAGAAAGAGTAAACATTTCCGAGCACTCTAGCGTTCCGCCATTTTGGGCGACCATTTTCATTTATTCATTCAAAATTCGCAATTTTAGCGTAACTGTTAGTGTCCGTCCAGGTGTTGCAGAACTTGCTCCACAAATAACCAAACTTTCATCATTACAATCCTTGGATTCCAGTTATAATGAATATTTCATCACATTGATAGTTGACGTAGACGTCTGCCGCATTTGGAACACCTAATTTATAAGAAAAATATGAACTAATTGATCGTTTAGAACAGTGTGATTATTGCTCGCTACAGCATATCGCAAGAATGATAATAGAAAATACATGAAGCTCCGTCCTTTGGTACGATCCTCCCTCGTTCGTAATTGATAGAAAACTTGGCCCCAAGTTAAACAAAAGAAAATTACATAACGCTGGCATCGCGAATTTATTGGAAATTAATTTATAACTCATACCTAATTACTTAGTTCTTACAGGCAAAAGTTTGCTCCATAAAATATTAGACACCATATTTTAAGGGTCTTTGTTTAAAGAACAATGCTATTCCAAGATAGAATCTTTCGGGAAAATTGGGTGATACGTATGGAATTGACGAAGTTGGAGAATAACTTGGCTTTGAAGCAAGGCCGAGAAAGTTGGTCGTGTGAAGCAATTAAGTTCTTCGCAGTGAAGATAAAATATTATAGAGGGGATGAAATCGGATCGTTTATCCGAAACAATAAATAAGTCGACATAAAAAATATAACGCCGTTTTACTCTCAATAAAACAAGGAAGAAAAATTAATATTTAGTAATTTATTGGTGTTGCTTTGTTTTTCCGTGATCGTCGGTTCTGACTCCATAAAAGATAATTTAGATGAATCTTAAATGAGTTCTTTGTTCAGCTTTATTTCATGGATATTGTTTGTCAGAATTCTCAATTAACCTTTGAACTTAGATCTTTAATTCTTACAACCAACAGATTCAGAGTTCCTTTTAAATATGATCATGCACTTTGTAAAATAAATCTTTTGGAGTCCAAAGACGTCCAGGGCGACGGGTAAAGTGGGTTCCAAACAAGAAACTTCTTTTTGTACACACCACTGAAGTTTTTATTTAAATATTGTACAGTTCTAAATGTTGTACACTGGTACGGAGCCTTTGGCCAGGTTTCATATTCAGTTTGTAACAACTGCCGATAGGTATTTATATAAAAAGATCTTTAATAACTTTGCCGAACTCTCTTAACTACCACCACCATCTGCCTAGCCTCTTCCCAATGATGCTGGGGTCGGCTTTCAGTCTAACCGGATTGCAACTGTATACCAGTATGTTACATGGAGCGATTGTCTATCTGACTTCCACAACCCATCCGTAGGCTAAAACGATTCCTCCTGGCTAGACTGGTAGTCAAGACTTTGGGGCTTCTGACGACACGTTACGACTGTCCTAGATCCAATAATGACCCAGGACCACGCCTTATAATATGTATGAATGGTGACCCATCTACCGACCAACCGGTGCGGCTATCATTACTTAACCGCGAGCCCTTAAAAGCAATAATCTATACTAATATTATAAAGAGGAAAACTTTGTTTGTTTGTTTGGTTGTAATGAATAGGCTCAAAAACTACTGGACCGATTTTAAAAATTCTTTCACCGTTGGAAAGCTTAGTTTTCTAGGAGTAACATAGGCTACTTTTTATCCCGGGAAAAATAACGGGTCCCACGGGAAAGACCACGGGAGCGAAGCCGCGGGCAAAGTGCTAGTAAAGAATAACTTCGCAAAACAAGAAATCAACAGTATCATTGTACCTACACTATCTATTCACTTAATAAGCGGTAATCATAATAATTGACCCAAAAACGCTAACGCTCAATACTTCCAAACAGTGAGGAGTATTCAAGGAGCTACTTATTACAATTATCTTTGTGATGATAAATTTGAAGAGCTCCTGCAAACGGCTGTGTAATGAGCACACTAATATTTAAGACGTCGGGGGTACTTAAATATTTATCTCACAATATGTTACTGTTAGAAGGACCACTTGGTTTAATATCGTAAAACAAGATGGAACTTTTAGCTTAGTGCGCAATTTCGGGTTTTCACGAGGCTAGTTTAGAATAAGAACAAAAGGATAAGAATAAAGCTAGGATATAAAGCAAGAAATATCCTCGCTTGGCACGTGCTGACTGATATTTTTATCAATTCGAAAATGATCGGTAGTTATAGTTCTAGTTAGCTTAGTGTTCAGATCTCTCGGGATGGGAGAGAGAAAGGTCCTCCCGTCCCAGCCACCGCGGGAGACGCTCCGGGCGTCGGGAGCCACGTGACGACTCCCGGCCACCGTAGGCGCGGGCCTGCGGGCGGTGAGTAATGGGTGACTCATCGTCCGATCAGCACCAGACCCGTGCCGTACTGCGCGTATATGTTCCACGCGCGCCTCAAAGAGATGTCAGCATATGAAGGGGCCCCTCAGGGCCAAGCCTGCCGGGTAAGCGGGATTGTCCGAAAGGGTTACCGCTACCCCGGAACATAAAGGGCTACGGAAGGAACATGGATGGGTTTTAGTCAGTAAGAGTCTGACACTCCCTTCCGCTCCACCCAGAGCGGGAGCAGTCATTGGATGATTTCCCAGCCTTAAAAAAAAAAAAAAGTGTTCAGATCTCTATCTATCTTATTTCTTTAGTTTGCGTCTAGATCCTGGGCTTACCCTCTTATCTTGTCTATGGTAGAAATTAGTCCAAGTGAACCTTCTGTACAATTCTATTCTGGTTTGTATTTTATATTAATATTTTATGCATAAACTTCGCTGTTAATGATATTATTTGTTAACTGTACTCTCTTTTAGGCGAGTCGCAGGATTGAAACACGGAAAGAAACGGTTTTATTTCAACTATATTTTTGTTCTATCTTTTTTATTATTCTCTCTGAACTTGGAATTTCAGGGTGTTTGTCTAGAGTGGCTTGTAATCCAACTTACACTTTCAAATCATATTTTGTTATAATAGAATTAAATTATATAGAATCTTTCTTCCTTATTTCTAAAGACAAAGTTGGAAAACTGTTTTACCCCAAAACCAAACACTGCTCCATCCGGAACGAATTTGCTAATGATACGCATAACGATTCTTCCTTACGTGACTATCTATCAGTCAACCCCTACCAAGCCGCGGTATGGAACTTCATTTCAATAATCAAGCAACGATGGCCGGCAAAGAGTATATCCGGACGAAATTTGTAACAAAATGCTCGATTACTACAAAGAGGAGCTCGTGGCTAAGTAATAACAGCCGCACGGATCGATCCATCAGATTAAGCTACGCTTGCCGGGGTTGGTCCGTGGATGGGTGACCATCCTTACATATCGAGACTGCTCAGTATCGGGGAAAGCACGTTAAGCCGTTGGTCCCGGCTGTCATTCGTGGCTCTTTAACAGTCGCTACGGGTAGTCAGAAGCCCGAAAGTCTTACCAAGGGGTATCGTATTACCCAGTTACTGGGTTGTGGAGGTCAGATCGGCAGTCGCTCCATGTAAAATACTGGTATTCAGCTTCATCCGGTTAGACTGGAAACCGACCCCAACATGGTTGAGAAAAGGCTAGGCAGATTGGCAGATTGATTGCTAGATTACTACAAAAACTGCAACAAGGTAAAGCGAGAAGCTAGAAAACAACACAGTCAACAGTTAGGGCACTAACAATCCCACAACCGCATGAAGACAGTACACGAAACAGAGCAAGAAACTACACGAGTAACTGAAGTAAACAACTTAAGCAAAACGCATCCACAGACTAAAGACGGGTTGTTGCGGATGCAAAAAACTTGACATAGACACATACGCGGATGCGGAGGTGGATTTCAGGTTTTTTTTAAATCCGCGTCGATAGCTAAAACAAAACCTGCAGGATCTTGTCACCAATGTGTGAATGTGAACACGCGCGATATTGGTCTGTTAGCGAACAAAATTAGGATCTAAAGTACGCGCCACGAGAAGCTATAAATTATGTCAACAAACATCTTTTACTAAGTAAACATTTTATACTGCGAGATAATAATAAATTGACCATATTCAATCGACATGAAATATAGACGGGTTATATGAAAGTAACAACCTATTTAATTTAGTCGGATCATATTTTAACGACGCAAAGCGCTATCGTTTGTGTTTCTTGGTACCGGAACGCGTCCGTCGCAGGGATTGTAAACTATCGGGACGCCATTTTGAAATAAACGCGTCATTCGAGTTTCGAATGCGTACGAGTTTGTTTCACACAGAAATGGAAACATCTGAATCTGACGAATAATTATTCTTAAATAATATATGTTAATTAATATTTGTTACTCAATAATTTATTAAATCTTAAACAAATTCATTTTTTTTGTTGGTCCAAATGTTGTGAACTCCTGAACACTTGTTTACAAAATTTATAGCTTCTCATGACGGTTACTATAGCAATATGCGCGTGACGCACGCGCCACTCTGGCCCCGCCCACTCTATTACAAAATTACAAGTCTTTACTTGTTGCATACATGAATCCGCATCCGCATTCATTGATGCAGATTTTTAACCTTTTGAACGCCAGAGCATAAATAAACGCACGCGCGTGACCTCCACGCCAAGCTAAAAACTTATTTCTTCTTTTTAATCATGAATTTCCCAATATCCATGGTGTCTTTTAATTTGTTTCATTTCATTAACTACGTACAAGAGCTTCATTTTTAAGATATCTATATAAACAGTCACAAAAGTAATGATTTAATTGTATACTTCGTGTTATAGTGTTGTTGCCATTGTCACATATCTGTGTCGTTGGCTTACAGGACGCGCTTGCTTGTCACGTATATGTGACAATGGCGTTCAAAAGGTTAAATTAATGCGAATGTTCTGCCGTAACACCCCTGCTACAGACGTGGACAGTAGCGTCGTTCTTGTAACAAAGCGCCTGCTATTGACCGACTGAGTGATCAAACTTTCCTTGATACTTGCCATACTAACTTTGGCCACACAATCGCCACTGTATCTACAGTTGTAGTACAATCTGTTGCCACAGACTAGATAGTAACGCAGTTGTCCAACTTGGATGGAGCGGTGGAGTTGCCCTTTAAAACTTCCTCGAAGTCTGGCAACTGTATTGATGGTCCATTATGGAGTAACTGTAAAGGTTTACATGTTTTGCAAAAATCCTCGGATCCACGAATGACAGCTGGGACCAACTACTTAACGTGTTTTCCGAGGCACGGAGGAGTCTCGGTACTGCAAGATGGTCACCCACCTATGGACCAACCCCGGCAAGCGTAGCTTAACTTGTTGGATGGACCCGTGCAGCTGTTATTACTTAACCACGAGCTTCTCTCTATGTCTATCACGAGTCTACAGTTTAGTTATCATACCAACTAATTACAAAGTTTAGACACCCGATATATTGACGTGTATGTATAAGTCTGCTCAACACACGTGCATTTTATCGTGTTAGCCGACCCATTTGGAGCGGAAACGCAGCTCTAATTCTAGACAGACCAGCAGTCAAGCTGCGTCTATATAGAGCTACTCTGAATTCGTTTCGATACGAGAAAAGCATATAAAATCGTAGGTGTGCACAGACGCAGCAGATCAAGTTACCCCAAACTGTCAAATTTTCCCAATTGAAAATGAATCTTATAAATTTGCAATAAAGTTTCAAACCATCAAAGATATTTGAATTATTGGGGTAACTAGATGTGCTGGCCTGTCAGAAGCCATTGATTCATTTTCTAATGTAAAAAGTTGAAAAGTTTGTCTACCTAGTTCTTCAGACCGAATTTCGGCCATGGCAGCAAATATCAGCGGAAACTAGTCGCCTTTGCGGAAGTTTTCAAATAAAAAGTCTTTTTATGCCTAGTTCTCCAGATCGACTTTCGGTAAAGGCAGCAAATCACAGCGAAGGCTAGCCGTCTACACGGGAGATATTATAATGCTGAAGTGTGTGCTTAGACACAGGTTCACTCACTTTTACTTCACACTCGTAGTCCGTTGGTCTCGTGGTGGTAAGCGCGACTGCTGACCATGGACCCCTGAGTTCAATTCCCAGATCGGACAGGGTTTTTCCATAAGGAGTTTCTCAGGTACAGTCCGGAGTTTGGCGGTTGACGGTGTGATACCCACGTGGCTCGGAAAGTAAGTTAAGCTGTTGGTCCTACGCCGAATCTCTCACCGGTCGTGTTCGATCGCCGTCCAATATCTACCTATACATTGGTCAGCATGATTCGGCACAGCCGGCGCCAAAATCATATGCATATAATGTGGATAAAACAATACGACCATAAATGAAAACTCTGGCAATACTAATGAATTTTGGAACTATCAAATAAATCCTAACACCGAAATTTTAAAAGTGATTTTTCAAACTAACTAAACAATAGTGGTGGACCGACCGTGGGTTTTGCCAATCTTTGACTAGCTATATTGACTAAACTATTGGATAATTATATTATTTGATTGAATTTTCGTATGCAGGCTTTTTTTTTTACTGACTAAATAAAACCCATCCATGTTCCTTCCGTAGCCCTTTAAGTTCCGGGGTAGGGGGACAGCATTAAATATACGCAGTTTAATTTATGATCGTATTGTAGTCTCCACTTTGTATATGTAGCTAATGTGCCGAATTTCCACAACTATGCCCATCTGAACAACCGTGTACCACCCCTAACCAGACGTTCATAACGTTACCTACATTGCCACAACAAAACCTCACTAATTCAAATCCCTCTCCCAACTCCGAACATCCACACCACAATAAAGAAAGCACTTTCATACCTCCTCCACTCAACCAAAACCCCCACGACACAGTAGACAGAACCCAATCAATAGCAACTCGTATGTGAAATTCCACTCGTTCAGTCATGTGAGGGTATGGCTCCATTTCGCATTACCCACTCCACTGCGCTTGCATTCAAGGCCAGCGGTACATGCATTGGATGACGTCATGCACTGATACAAGTAATTGAGATAGGGTAACTGATTAATGGGTGTATGAGATGCTGAGTAACGTGTTAATATATGTATTTCAAGAAGGAAGCTGTGGTGTGAACTACACTCACAGTTCGACAGTTAAAGTCTCATGTAAGTGAGTCTATTGACATTAACTACACGAAAACTCAGACTCCAGGCTGTTACTGAGTAAGCGGGATTGTCTGAAAGGGTTTTTCATAATCCTTGAGTCCCCTCTTAAACCAGTACAAGACGTGGTTACGGTCAGAAAAATAAATCTCACTGTATAATAGCCAATCGAATACTAGCTTTACCGGCCACATTAAGCTAGTACACAATGGATCTATAGTCATGGATGGGGGTGCAACTAGCTCAATAGATAGAACTTCATCCTTATAAACTCAGCGGGATTGTCCGAAAGAGTTACCTCTATCCCGGAACATAAAGGGTTAAGGAAGAAACATGGATGGGTTTTAGTCAGTAAGAGTCTGATACTCCCTTCCGCTCTACCCAGGGCAGGAGGAGTCATTTAATGATTTCAAAACCTCAAAAAAAACGAGGCTGCTACTGAGAAATTAAACTGAAGATAAGTGTAACGAAACACGCAAATCAGCAGAAAAAGTCCTTCCCAAAACATTAACAGCAGGTAGTCTTAAAACTAACAAGCTACCCAAAAAACGGCTTTAACGAAAACATTTAGGTACAAATTCGACACCATTTAGAGTAAACACGGGACTAACACAAAAACGAAATCAGGGTGAACCGGCTTGCCTCATAAGTAAATATTTGGAGAAGTCTAGCCATAACAAATACGAGGAAAACAGGTGGCGATGACGGATTACTGCGCCAAGAAGTTTTACTAATATACACCTGTTCTGGTTACATAACATCATGCTAAAGTTGGTCGAAGGGTCGAAGGTAATCTGTCCAGAAAACGTTTTATAAACAGCAGGTTATGGCAAGTCCGTTGAGACGAGGCGCACACTATGCGACATGCGACTAAACTACTCGAAGCAACGGCAGGCTGCGGCCGGCGGCGTAAGCGGGATTATCCGAAAGGGCTTTTTTTTTTGTTTATTTTTTTTCGCAGTTCAACCATGGGATTGTCTACCGTTTAGCGGGAATTGCCTGTGGAAAGAATTGTAGCCTCCAGCCAGAGCTTAAAAAAACTTACAAACTAAGCGACTACACGCTAAGGGCTTAGGGCGTCGTCGCTGGAGGAGGACAGCAAGGGTCCGAAAGGGCTACCGCTACCTCGGAACATAAAGGTCTAAGGAAGGAACATGGATGGGGTTTAGTCAGTAAGAGTCTGACACTCTCGCTCCACCCAGAGCTGGGTCTTGTATTGATTTCCCAACCTCAAATAAAAAAAGAGCCGGCAATTTTCATTTTGTTCAAAGCTCCGCACACTTGGCGTCGAGTTGCAAAATCCCACGTTCTCGATACTCATCGCAGAGCTTTCCACGTGTACAGCCAATGAAAGTCGCATGCGACAGGTCAGCGTCTAGTCGTCTGTCGCAGTCGCATGTCGCATAGTGTGCGAGATACTTAAGCAAGAATGAAGGAATCCTTATAAAAGCGAAACGAGCGATCAAATTCGATAATAGTTGTTGATAGAATTTTTAGGTCTTCCTCACGCTCACTTGTGTTTCGTGTTCATCCGTGGATAATTCATTTTAGTTCTGCTTAACATTAACGCAAAATTCTTTGAACAACTTTGATTTCATAAATATTATATGAAGTCAAAGTAGTTCAAAGAGCTGTCTGTCTTTTATCCCATTGCTGGGAAAAATGAAAAGAGGTATCACATAGAAAATTGATCCTCGTGCATTGATCCCCACGCTTGCTCAAGACAGGTTGGCGATTTTGAGACTTATCTTGCAGTTTGTTTTTTATTTGAACGCTAATATACTAGGGTCGCGTTTCTCTTAGGCAATCTTGTCTCCAGTTCGCGTGACTTGACACCTTAATACGAATATGTGCTTCAGGAATTTGATTTCATTAATGCTAGTCTAGTAAAAACTAACACGTGTCGAATCTATACATACCCCCTTACTAATAAACGTTGTAGTGTTTCTATAGTTACACAACGCTTTGCCTTCTTCTTCCAAAAGTCAAATTTCTGATTACTTAAAGAGTGAAATCGGTGTGTATCTATTCACCTGATATAATACGTTTATTACTAAGGGTGTTTGTGGATAAAACAAAGTCACTTTACTTCTACGCTTATTTCTTTTAAATTACACAATGTAACTTTCACCATAGTAAAATACATTGATATTAAAATAATATTTCTTATTACTACTGCTATAAATACAAAAGTTTAGATGGATGGATGTTTGTTACTCAATCACTGCCGAAGAGCTGTACAGATCTGGATGACATTACGCATAGAGATAGATTATAGTCTGAAAAAGCACCATGGGCTTTTAATTCCAGAAAAAATACGACTCCCGTGGAATAATTGACTATATACACACGAGTGAAGCCGCTGGCTAAAGCTAGTATTTAACGTGTTGAACGCCAGAGCATTAACGAACGCGCGGACTCTCCACGCCAGGCACCATTTTTTTTTCTTCTTGTTATCATGATTTTATCAATATCCATGATGTATTTTAATTTGTTTCATACAATTCAATACGTACGAGAGCGTAATTTTTTAAGATATCCATAAAAACACACACAAAAGTAATGATTGAACTGTTTATTACGTGTTAATAATGCACCGCATTGTCACATATTTGTGTCGTTGGCGTACAGGGCATGCACTAGCTGGTCACGTTTATGTGACAATGGCGTTCAAAAGGTTAATAATGAAATCTGGATGTATTTGTCAAGTCGTAAATACCTTGCACAGCAGGGGCAGGTCGCCAGTTTTATATTTAAAAACGTAAGCATCCCTAAAGGCTAATTGAGAAAGATAAGACTGTTGACCGTTGGTTTAGCTCCTATTCCCTAGTTCCCGAAAAACGGTTACTTTACAGGCCGTGTTAGGCCACAATAATACTAAATCTAAACCATCACCTTTCATATAATATTTAATATAATTGTATCATCGCTGTATTCCCGAAGGTTGGACCCATTTCGCAGAAGACGTATTAAGTCCAGTTAAATCAGGGGCCGGCTTATTTCCCGAATATATTTGTAAGCCCCGGGCTTCCATTTGGTGTTAAAAAACCAAAGCTTATTCTGTCTCATGTGAGAAATGGAGCGAGGGCAATTACCGTTCCTGAGGTCTTACAAAACTTTATATTGGTCTTTATTAACATACGTGAGCACCATGTATTTACCACATGGTTAATATACCTGTCATTGTTATATTTTTTTTCTTTTCGCCTTTTGCGGTGTACTATTTTTATTCTAGGTGCATCATCTTCCGATATAGTTATACAATTTTATATTCACTTTTAGAATGTTTGTAAATATGTGAGCACCATGTACTTTTGACATACTATTACTTAAGTTTACCTGCCATTACTATATGTGTTTTTCTATTCACCTTTTGTGGGGTAGTGTTTTTATTATGGGTGCATCGTCTTCACATATAATGTTATAATTCATGTATACAAAACATTGTAAAACATTTTAAAAGAGTAACGGTGGAGTTTCTTGCCCATTCTTCTCCACACGAAACTACCTTTTGGAAGGGGCGACTAGAATCAATTCTATTTCTTGTTCATTTTGACGTTCAAAAGTGCCTTACTTGTGCCCATTTGAAATAAATGATTTGACTTTGACTTTGACAATGATTGAATACAATACATTGTAAATCATTTTGAAAGAGTAACAGTGGAGTTTCTTGCCCATTCTTCTTCATAGGAAATCAAGAAATAATTCTATTTTTTTGTTAATTTTGGCCAAATTCAACAGCAAAACATTTCATTCGCTGTTGAATTTGATCTAGACTACATCGAAACATGAAGACCAACTATAATAACATTGAAAATGTGATACGAATATGAAATAGGACAGTCTGAACTTTTCTAGGGTTGAGGCTCAGTAATAAGATAAACGAAATCAAGTCACGTAGCATGTTTAATTTAGCTCATCCGAAAAATCTTCAGCAGTTCCTAAGCAGAAACTCAATTACACTTCCAAAACCTAGCTACCCAAACTAGGGTCTATTTACTTAGAACACGAAGACAGGAACAATATCGCACCTGTTTTAGTACTTGGTCGAATAAAATAAACATGGGAGCAATTCCAATGATCTGAACCGTACGCCGTAAAGTTTCGGTAACATTTGATGGCGGGACTAGTGAGGTTTCGGGATCCCCAATTTGGCCGGAGAACTTCGGAAGACGTGTTCGGGTACAGGTTTAAATTCTGTACGTGTAAATTGTGAATGATCTGAACGATTTATGGGCAAGAAAAGGCTGTGGATTTTGTGGGGTTTGCAAGGCTAAGGGCTTGCATAGGGTATTGTAATTTTCATGCGTTAATATTTTACGGCGTTTGATAAGGGGTGGCAGTGAGTTTATACGTCTGTTAGTGCATTTATGTTTGGATTTGAGGAACCCAGGCATGGTGTACGGTTAAAAAAAACACCACAGTGACTCTTTGTTTCGTTTCGCGTCTTTGTTAGGTGCTTGGGAAGAAGAAAGAAGACCACGTATACAAGCAGACTGATAGGTACTGTGCTCCCCGTATCCAGTGGATTCCTGCGACTTTTACAATCATCGGTCCACCTTGACCGCCTTCCAACACTACGTCTTTGGGTAGATCGCCACTCAAGAACTTTTCAACCCCACCAGTCGTGTTCTGCGCGCAATATACCATGCCCACTGCATCTTATGCGCGTATTACAGAACGTCACTCAATACTCAAGCATTGCTTGAGTCTCGATTAAAGCCATTTGATTGGTTAAAACTAGTTTTAGGTAATGCTTGGGTCTTGAGTGAGGTTCTGTAATACAGGCCTTAGTCGGGCAATTCTTCGGGCTATGTAACGTGTTTGTGTTAAGTTAAAGGCATTTTTGCAAGTCAATGGCTGAATAATTTGAAGAAGGCATTCTATGCGAGACACGACCTTCAGTTAATAAAGAGGACGGACAAAAAGAATCCGCTCCAAAAATAAAAATATTGAATGGTATCGTAGATTGCAGACAGACGCATTACGCCAACGAAGACATTTCCACTTCATATTTATGTATTTCAGGCGGTCGAATACACTTGTCTGGGGTGCCGCCTTTTCAATCAGTATTGCTTTGCAAAATAGAAGGGATAAAGAAGACAGTTCGCTTTAGCTATTGATATGAAGTTTACCGATATTGGTAGACAAGACCTGACTTGGTGTCATGGCATAAAAGGGAGGTAGCCTATTACTCAGCCGTGTGTGGGACAAAGCTCCCAATGATGATGAAGCGATATAATCACCGCGAAAAATTCTTTTAATTCCAACTGCGGAGTGTGATAATTAGGATTTGAACAAGTTGTGTAAATTTGGTAATCTATGAATGATGAGTTGAGCTGAATGGTGCTAATCCATGCGTCATGTTCGTGATCGGGCGCTGTCAGTAGGGACTAGTCAGCTACTATGGCTTGTTTTAATTTAATTTTTGAATTTATTTTACATGTTTTATAACGGATGCTCGTTCTCACACGTATAATAATAATAAGAAATATGTAACGAATTTTTTGTAACCATATTTTGTTTAAAAGATTGTCCGTGGAGTTTCGTGCCTGTTCTACTCCATAGGTACCTACTGATTTGGAATGGGCATCTAGCAAAATTTTTCTGATTGACCGACCCTATGACAATTTATAAGTGCCTGTAATTGGTTTATTTGAAATAAATACTTTTTGTTTGAGTTTTAGAATGCAAATTGGTAGCAGGGTCGATTTGTTAGATGTATATTGTATAGCATCGAATTTTACGACCGCTCTAGCCACCGAAACACGTTACGACAACACTATCTAGATACGTCCATTCTAACGCCACAAACTACAAATAGCCAGCTTTCACAAACAAATAACAACCAAATGTAACTTCCAAAGACTTACGACTTCTAACACTCTATATATCACCTTTTACAGCCGCACCGAAATCTTTGTGAAGTTCAAGGAACCAAGTAAGTGCCGAAACTGGCTTCGAGAAGCTATTAGCCTTGACCGACGATGTTACGTGCCTTCCTTGGGAACATAAAATTAGGAGCATAAATGCCACTTTGGCAACCTTTTTACAACTTGTTTCCGAGTGACCTATAAAGATCATGTGTGACGACACGTGTGAAAACATTGCCCTCCTTTTTCCTCCGCAGTCGGGTAAATACATGTGAGAGTTTCTTCGAACTTTCTTATAGTTTTATTTCGTGCCGGCTTGAAGGATTAAGGATCCCCTTCCTAAAGGAGTGTAGTCATATCTCAATATGTTTTGGGATATCTTTGTCTGCTCATTGCACGATATAATTTGCTTTAACAAGTAATTCCAACAGCGCACACTGCGCATTCCGCCATCTTATTTTAAGCAAACGTAGTTGCTGAATAAAAAAAATTACACTGACAGACAATGAAAAAAAATATTAAAATATTTTATGTTGATTATGCCAACTTGACATGGATCAAATGTGTACGCTATTTTGATCTTGATTATAAAAACAACATAATATAAATGTCTTCTATTGAGTATTCTTGTTCTTACTACTTAATACACCTTGCCCCAAGAGCGTATTGTGTTCATTTTTGCAATAAAAAATTGAATATGTGCGGTGCTGACGACACGTGATAGAAGATAAACCTTAAAAAGAAAACATATGAGAGATTTTTTGAGAGAGTAATATCTTCCTTCTCCCTCATGTAACAAAATGTTCCTAAACGTAACACGTCTTTTGAATCAGTAAATTCTCGTTCAATTATCGAATCACCGTCTAAGTTACACATCAATTTGTCTCGAGACTTCTACCAAAAACTTGTTTGCTTAAAAATTATTCTTCAGACAATTTCAGAAGGTGGTCCTTCCCTTTGTTCTGAAATTAGAAATGTCTTCCCAAATAACAGTAAATCACTATTACCATCTTCCGTATTTTCAATTTCACCTTTTTAGAAAACTGAAGACAAATCTTAATTATTTTTCTCTCCTTCCAAGGTTTTGCTCTGATATTTTCAAGGTATTAAGATGATAAGGTTTTTCCTAAGGATCCTTCACAGTATCTTGGCAAATCACGGAGAGAAGAAAACGTGCTTTATCGCAGTTTGAGGGTAGTTCCGACAAAAAAAACCGTCTGGTAGCGCGTTATAGTTTGCTTTGTCAGTAATTTTAATTTTCCTTTTTTTTGTATAAACTCTATCTCCCTCGTACATAACATTTATTATTGTGTTGTTGTTTCCGCTTATTTCCTGAAAATTATTGCATATATCGCACCCCCGGTGCGACACTGTCACTTATGCAAAAATGTAGTTTTTCAGGAGAAGCATTTAAAACTTTGACATACTTTGATGAGATGAACAGCTTATACTACAACGTCAACTTTTAACTTTACTTTTGGATAAATATTACTCATTTTATATTGTTAAAAATATACAATACCATTATTTAAGTATTCCAACCCCCTCAGAAGTGACGATGAGGCTCTAACAAAAATGATAACTGTAGTTATGTCTCAATGAGTTAAAAGAAAACAAGAAACTATGCGTACTACAAAAGTAACGTTATCGCACAAAGTAAAGGGGTGCTTTACGATCATTTTCAGATATTTAACTCATTTTTGCATTTTTTGCAAAAGTGACAGTGTCGCACCAGAGGGGTGCGACATGTATTTATGTAGATAAGTTTCATATGTTTTATGTTTGTATTTTTGTACAGAGGCCAGCACATCAAGTTACCACAATCTGTCAAATTTCTTTGATGATATTTCAACTTTATTGCAAAGACATAAGGTTCATTTTTAATTGAGAAAATTTGACAGTTAGGGATAACTTGATGTGCTGGCGTCTGTACATGGTAGACACTTGACTACCTGTACAGCTATTCTGTTATAATAATCATTGTGAAAATGTAGGTGAACTATAAGTTTGAATTGAGCTGTCAATAGTGTCAAACCCTAGCATTAAGTGGGACGGCAGCTCACTTCACGCCATTTCACCTTAGTTTTCACGTTGATGATTTTTACAGAATCGACCGGATGTAGTATTGTCCCTCCTTTATCCCTTAATCTATCTCAAGTCTTGTCTTGTCTTTTAGCGTTAAAACCGTCCACAATTACTACCCCTTGTAAATTATTCTAAACTAGCTGGCCCGACAGACGTTGTCTTGTCGTCCTCTTGTTCTACCTACCCTACCTACCTACCTAACTTTTCTCACCTTTTAAACCTTCCCTGGCCTACGACAAACATTTCAACACCAAAATCAGCTAAATCGGCCCAGCCGTTCTCGAGTTTTAGCGAGACTAACGAACAGCAATTGATTTTTATTTATATAGATAGATATAGATAGAAGATAGATAGATTAAAATGCCATTTCAATGGTGTACATAATAAAGAGTATAATTCTTCATATTCTTATTTACGGGGTTTTAAATTGTAGATAATAATTGTATTTCTATTATCCACAATTTTCACAAATTATTGTACTGTGAATTGGATTAAGGAAAACGTCACATTTTCATTTTTACTTCGTATCACCATTTCTTTAATACAAAAGACAGAACAAAAAGAAAGTAAATACAAATAGGTACCACTTTAATTCCATAGAAATGTTTCCCTAATTTTCTTATGTTACGCTTAAAGAAAAGCTGCAAGTGTGAGTCGGTATTGAACACAAAGGGTTCCGTTCTACAATCTATACTAATATTCATGTATTTATGTTTGTAACGAATAAATTCAAAACTACTTAACGGATTTGGTTGAAACTTGGTACAGAGATAGATTATAGTCTAGAATAGCATATAAGCTATCTATCCCTGAAAAATGTACGGTTCCCGTGGGATAATTTCCTACATACACGCGGGCGAAGCCGCTGGCAAAAGCTAGTAGGTATTTAGTACAAGTTTAAAAAACGCCGAAACACACGTTTTTTGTGGGTTTCCATGTGTTTCTCGGCTGCCTTCAATTGTATTTTATTACTTGTTGTTAAAGCGGACACAAGACACTAAAAGTATCGAGTACCTACCTATTAAGGTTCAAAAGATGCGACAGACGGACAGCAGCCTAGTAATAGGGCCCTGTTGGCACCCTTTGGTTACGGACCCCCAAAAACAGGAAAGAGGACATCGCAAGAACACTTTTTTCCAGATTACATCACACGAAAGTTAACCTTATAAGCTATTTTACATTTTTCGCAAGGTTTTGTTACTGAGATTATTTTCGGTACTTGGATAAAGGAGAGCTGACGGCTAGGTAATCTTTTATGATCTTTTTGGTTTTAATAAACAGGCTCCTAGATTATTTTGTGGTTGCCAAGGTACTATAGTCTGTTCCACGAAAAACCGGGACCTGGAGTTTTTCTAATTCATTGACTAAATTCGAGGAAACTCAAATAGATAACATACAATCGTTAGAATGTAACTGGTGTGAATGTGTGGTGGGAATGTAACTCTAGACAAAATCAAACTGGTTGCTAAGTAAATTAGGTAATTTGTACCATATTATTTTATTATATTGGAATAACTTCTCACACATTGATTAATTTATTATTATTAACTTTTAGAATGTTTGTAAATATGTGAGCACCATGCACTTATGACATAATTAAGTTTACTTGCCACTGCTACATGTGTTTTTCTTTTCACCTTTTGTGATGTATTGTTTTTATTCTGGGTACATCGTCTTCACATATAATGTTATAATACATGTATACAAAACATTGTGAAACATTTTAAAAGAGTAACGGTGGAGTTTCTTGCCCATTCTTCTCCACACGAAACTACTTTTTGGAAGGGGCGACTAGAATCAGTTCTATTTCTTGTTCATTTTGACGTTCAAAAGTGCCATTCTTGTGCCTATTTGAAATAAATGTTTTGACTTTGACTTTGACTTTGGTGGCCGACCGCCTACCCTAAAAGATGTATTATTTTTATAGAAAGGGATGGAGCTATACGTCCTTATTAGCTCCATCTCATTCTCACATTGAAATAATTTGAAAAAATACTGCTTTGAGAGGTGGTGGTTCAGGTCCTGAGAATTATTTTCGTTAAAACTCCATTTTTGATGAAATCAAAAAAAAAAAATCAAAAGTCATTTATTCAAATTAGGCTGAAGATCAGCACTTTTTGAAGGTCAAAGTTACATAAGACAGTCCCCCAAAAACGCCCACCCTTGGATGGTGATATTATTTACGAAACATACTTTTCTTGGCTTTTTTTCATACCGCGGTGAAAATATTATTACGAAAGAGCCACAAACAAAAACAAAATTCAATCGGACTATAGAACCTTGATTAAACGAGGGGCTAGTAATTGATAATTAAAATCGAATGACATCATTATTTATAAAAGGTTTATTGCAACCTAGAATAAACAAAACAAAGTAAAATACGAAACGTGGTATAGGTACTGTTCAACAACAGTACCTATACCACGTTTCGAATTTTACTTTGTTTTGTTCGAGGGTACAACACCCTCGTGGTTCAACAACAGTACCTATACCACGTTTCGCGATACGACGATTTGTGACCATCTTTACATACCGAGACTCCTCCGTGCCTCGGGAAGCACGTTAAGCCGTTGGTCCCGGCTGTCATTTGTGCATCTTTGACAGTCTTTACGGGTCGTCAGAAGCACGAAAACCTGACAGCCAGTCTTACCAAGGGGTCACGTATTACCCAGTTACTGGGTTGTGGAGGTAAGATGGGCAGTCGTTCCTTGTAAAATACTGGTATTCAGCTGCATCCGGTTAGACTGGAAGCCGACCTCAACACAGTTGGGAAAAGGCTAGGTAAGTACCTCGAAACGTGGCTGTATAGTTATTAGTTAGTTCGCGTGCCTGTCAGTCGAATTTACATTTTTGAAACAGTAGTTCCGTGATAATGAGATTCCAGGAAACATTTTTGCAGCAAAACTTTTGTTAAACATTGTAGTTAGTTTTTAGTTGTTTTGGTAATTTAGAAATTGAAAAAGAAGTTTGGTGCACGTGTTTTCAGTAAATGACGGTTTATAAAGATTCGTGGCTTAATACGAAATTCTACGAGTTTTATAATGCGGTTACAAGTTAAATAGCTGTGTTTAAAAATTTTAGTGACATATTAATTTGACCTCTGTATGTTGCTGGGACTTTTTATTTTTTGAGGGTGGGTAATTATCAAATGACCCCCCGCGCTGGGTGAAGCGGAAGGGAGTGTCAGACTCATACTGACTAAAACCCATCCATGTTCCTTCCTTTCCTTAGCCCTTTCTGTTCCGGGGTAGCGGTAACCCTTTCGGACAATCACGCAGGCTTCGGTGTTAACGGGCCCCTTCATATGCTGACATCACTTTGCGGCGCGCGTGGAACATGTACCTACGCGCCGTCCGGCACGGGCCTGGTCGTGATCGGACGGTGAGCTACCCATTACTCACCGTCCGCAGGCCGCCTGCAGCCTTCTTCTTTCACTTCCACAGCGTCGCCGGTGGCAGTGCTGAAACTAGGCTGATATTTCAATAGTCAGGTAACTTTTATCAGTGGAATAACCATGACTGGTAAGTTTTATTTCGAAAATCCGTATATTAATTCTTCAGTTTATATAGTTATCTGCCTACAGAATTATCCTTAAACCAAAATTTTGACGACATTTCCCTATACGCAGATAGACAGCAAACGCAGTTTTTTTATTACTTTGAAGTACGAAACCCTAAAAATAACGACATAGTCAAGTTCTCAACCTAATATTTGTATAGCAACCACCGTGAGATAACATCTAATATTTAAAACAACATTTTGAAAGTCTAATACATGCGTAACTTCACAAAGTTTCAGATTATCATATTCCTCCCGAAAGTTAAGAAGATAATACTACCTGCCTTGGTAAAATAGTCTCACATTTTATAGAATGCAGGGTGTAAGGGGAACGCTTCCTAAGCCAGAACGTACAGAGGCCAGCACATCAAGTTACCACAGTCTGTCAAATTTCTTTGATAGTATTTCAACTTTATTGCAAAGGAATAAGGTTCATTTTTAATTGAGAAAATTTTACAGTTAGGGATAGCTTGATGTGCTGGCGTCTGTACATTATATACAACCTAAATGCTAACGGATACCAGTAACCTTTCGCTTTGAATTTTCTTTCTTTAAAGTTATTTTCAAGTCTTCTTTATTCTTTCGCAGCTGTCAGCGAGCGCGCGCGCACTTTGAACTCGAGGCTACGCGCGAGCGTGAGCTGATATTTATTTACGACTAGCCAGCGGTTTCGCCCGCGCGTATATAGGAAGTTATCCCACAGGAACCGTACATTTTTCCAGGACAAAAAGTAGCTTACATGCTATTCCAGACTATAAAAAAAATAGGTAAAATTGCTAACAAAAAAAAAAACAGATTGTTTGATGGTATCGTATTGAAAATCACTAGCCCTATCACCTGTCTTCGTTTGCGGAAGCGTTTCCCTTACACCCTGTATTTGCTTTAGTAACATCAATTATCCGGAATACAGCCGGAGTTACCGACAAAGCTAGCAGAGTAAGCAAGCTGAAATGGCAGTAGGCTGGCCATGTTTGTCACAGGACCGATGGCCGGTGGAGCAAGCGTGGCTGGGACAGACTGGATGCGAAGGCGGAGAACAGGGTGCTGTGGCGCAGTCTGGGGGAGGCCTATATCTAGCAGGTTGTCAGGTGTTTAGGTTTCTGACAACCCGAAAATTAATAGTTCAAATACCTGGTATTATTGTTTGCTGTAGACCAAAATATTACTAGAACAAAGTTCTGCAAGTATGTACCTGAAAATAAAAAATAAATCGTTAACGATAACACAAGATAATATAGCGATTTATCACGCTAACCTGTCAGGTTATTGTTGTTATAAACATATAATTCTGAGATTTTTTTTATTTGAGGTGGGAAAAACCTGTAAACCTTATGGCCACACTATTGAATTAGGAAATTCCTGTAATGATAGTGATGTTGAGTTAATAAATATATAAATAATCTATGTTCCTTCCTTAGCCCTTTAGGCTTTATGTTCCGGGGTAGCGGTAACCCTGACGGACAATCCAGCTGACCCGACAGGCTTCGACCCTAACATTCTACGGCTAGATTTGGCAAGACGACAAAATTACGTTTCCAAAATAATACACACAAGTATCACTTAGTAAGTTTCTTGGCTTTTAGGGCAGCATTCACAGATCGCACTTTATAAGTTTAAATTTACTGTTGATATTTGCAAACCCCAGCTTACATTTGGTTATTCGTTTTTGAACATTATAGACATGACAATAAGGTTAATATTTGTAAAGAATAATCACTTTAATTATGGAAGTCGGTGGCAAAAATGCAAACACATGGAACCATAAAAATCGACTTCCGAAATAATGAACTTAAGTACCTACTGATGAGTTTTAAAACGGATCAATCCCAAGCGGAGTCTTTCAACGATTACAATATCTCCAGAAGCATATAGCTGAGTAAGTTTAGCGGCAAACTATAGGATACCAAGAATATCGAGAATAGAATAGAAAACCAAGGACAGACAACAAACAACTTAAGCTCTACGTGGAAACTGGCTTCTTTGAGAATAAATGAGTAAAGTAACATTAAAAAATCGGATAAGTGCAAATCGGACCCGCCAACAGAGTAGGTAGGTAGGTAGGTTTGTTGGTAGGTACATACAGCATGGCGCTACAATGGTGACATACGCCATGTAAAATACTGGTATTCAGCTGCATCCGGTTAGACTGGAAGCCGACCTCAACATAGCCGGGAAAAGGCTAGGCAGATGATGATATAGCGCCACGTTGTATTTTAAATACTTTAGATTTTTTTTGATTTCGTTACAAATGTATCGTTTTCAGATTCTTCCCTTTACTTGCAGTATAAGACGAAATTACTTATCTCATAGTTCTAGGTCAACCTTAAATATCCAGTAAATTTTCAGTGTCGAAATAAACGTTTTTTTGCGGCATAAGCGGCTGTATCTTATTTTACGTTAACTTAGAAGTTGGATTTTTTTCAGTCTCAAGGGTCTGTAGACCTTTCATAATGGTTTTAATTTCAACTCGATACCTCCACGTGATCCCAAGATAAGGGGCCTTGACAGACTGACGGACAACAAAGTGATCCTATGATCATATCCTATTTTGAGGTACTGAACCATAAAAACACCACACTATCACACACACCCATTAGACTACACTGACAGACAGGCAATCAGATAGATAGATTTCAAAATCAACTGTCATGCGGCAGTAGGAACCTCTGCATCAATAGCACATTCCTCAGTGCACAGGAGTAAGTAAACAAACCGAACGGTACGCTCATACATGCATAATTTTAGTGAAACGTATTCACCTGTGTGAAGACTGGTCTACGTTGGATGTTACTCCTTTGGTGTTTGAAGCCAACGTTTGTACTGAATTGATATGGCAAAATATATTATATCTCTTTGCTATTATAGGGCATTTAAAAAAAAACTAAGGTTTTCTATAATTCTAGCTTCTGCCCGCATTGATGGCGGAAATTGTTACATTATGGAGTTTTACTAGGTATTAACTTTTTTATTATTTTTTTTAAAATAGGGGTGCTATTTAAAAAAAAATATAATATAGCTTATGTCAACCGAGAACAGTGTAGCTTCCCAACAGTAAAATAATTTTTCAAATCGGCTCAGTAGTTTTTGAGCCTATTCAATGCAAACAAACAATCAAATCTATCCTCTTTATAATATTAGTATAGATTTACAAGAGTTATTCCGAAAAATTTAATTTCCTGGAATAAATTAGCAAAATAATTTTGAAACCCGCATCAAAATCCCTTGCGTATTTTGGAAGAACAACGCGGTCACGCAGGCACTACAGCTAAACGTATGTCTCTCGTGTATAAAAGATGACGAAAATGGACAGAAACGACACGCTTGTCAAACACTAAAATTGATCATCACATTTTGGTATATAACCCAAGCGAGGTGCTGCTTCACAGCAGTAAACAGCGCCGTTCGTGTATTGCTAGACCTGGAGCCTAAACAAAGTCACATTTTCATGAACAATAACGAAATTAGATAAATCAGAAATGTATGGAATTGGCATAAAGCTTTCGAAATGTCACGTGATCGTTTTCGATCACTAAGTGTTAGACAATGTCAAATTGTGTAACGAAACTCGATCAATATCCCCATACAAATGCATTGACAAGTTCTTGACAATCCGAATCACTGAGATAACTAATTGTTCGATCAACAATTTTCGAAATCGAATCGTCACGGAGCGATTGACACTTGTCTAGGCCCCCTCATCGCCTACAACCACTAAGGACACTGCTAGGATTTTAAGTCACGTTCCTTAGGGCTACAGTCCTGTCTTACACAATCCTAAGACAGAGTACTGCGAAGTGGTATTATTAGCTAATCTTCCGAAAGTTACGAAAATCAAAACTACATCGTTTTTGTTAATGACTGTGGGAAGTGCTGATAAGAGGGTAATATCCACAAAATAGAACTGCCTTAAGACACTGTATCAACACAATTACCAGTACAAATACTCCCAAGAAATTGGGCCAGGCTGCATCTTCCAACGTAATTGCCGCGAACCACAATAAAAGGATACAAAACGTAACAATTTCGAGACTCAGCATTTTTCTGGCCCATCTATTTATTATCCATTGTGGCCATGGGTCATTGTTGGTGGCCATTGTTGTACAGATATTGGACCAATAACTCAGTTGGGCGGTTTAATATCTTTTGTCAGTGCTGCGATCATAAAAATATGCGACAATGCGACACATGGATGCGGCTGTTTCTGTGAGGTTTGGAGCGAAAATAATGTAGTGTAAGTACTGGGTTATGAGGAACTGAGAAAGGAGGTTGCGAACTTGCGTGTTAGTCTATGATTCGAATCGGTTGTTTGTTTTCGTTTTCTCTACATAGTATAAAACAAAGTCGCTCTTCGTCTGTCCCTGTTTAGATCTTTTAAACTACGCAACGGATTTTAAAGCCGTTTTCATCAATAGATAGACTGATTCAAGAGAAAGGTTTTTACGTATAGTTTACCTAGATTTCGCCTACGTTACCTATAGTATCTACATTGCACCTGCACGAAGCCGGCGGGTCGCTAGTCTAGTGTGTAATTCTGACTGTCATTTCTTCACTATAAACTTCTTCTAAAACAGGGGACGGAACGAGTATTAAAAACTATACTAGCTTGATTTTCATCCACTCTTTTACGAGAATAGTATCGTAAATTAACATCTGTATGACAAATATCACATTGGTTAAAGTGTGTAACCGGTCTTTTTAGGGTTCCGTACCTCAAAAGGTAAAAACGGAACCCTTATAGGATCACTTTGTTGTCCGTCTGTCTGTCTGTCTGTCTGTCTGTCAAGACCTTTTTTCTCAGGAACGCGTGGAGGTATCAAGCTGAAATTCATATCAAATACTCAAGTCTATGGTCTCTTGGAGCTGTGAAAAAATCAAACTTCTAAGTCAACGCGATCAAAAGATACTCCCGTTTATGCCGCAAATTTTCGACACTCGCAAGGGAATCAAAACCTACAGGGTACTTCCCGTGAACTCAGAATCTTGAAATTTGGTACGAAGCAACGTCTTATAACACAGATAAAGGAAAAATTGCGAAAAGCATAAATTTTTAGTTACATCATATAATAAAAATATTTTTAATAATTTTAAACTTATTACCCCTTTACTCATGAACGCGTAGTGGTATTATATTGAAATTCTTAACAAATACTCAAGTCTATAATATCTTTAAGCTGTAACAAAATCAAACTTCTACGTCAACGCAATCAAAAGATACAGCAATTAAAGCCGCATATTTTGAAACTCGCAACTACTCGCAAGGGAATCAAAACCTAAAGGATACTTCCAGACGACCTGGAATCTTGAAATTTGGCATGAAGCAACGTTATAAAGTACACATATAGGAAAAATTCCGAAAATCTTAAATTTTTAGTTACATCACATAGTATATTTTTTTTAATAATCATAAACTTACTAGCTGACCCAGCAAACGTTGTTCAGCGATTAAAAAAAAAAACAGATGTTGGCCGATTCTCAGACCTACCCGATATGCACACAAAATTTCATGCAAATCGGTTCAGCCGTTTCGGAGGAGTTTGGAAACAAACACCGCAACACGAGAATTTTATATATTAGACTTGCTGACCCAGCAAACGTTGTTATGCGATTAACAAAAAAAAATAAAAAAATAGATTTTGGCCGATTCTCAGACCTACCCGATATGCACACAAAATTTCATGCAAATTGGTTCAGCCATTTCGGAGGAGTTTGGAAACAAACACCGCGACACGAGAATTTTGCTTCCCATTCCCTCTCGCTTCACACCATGGTCTGAACCAGGGGATATGCTTGTCTACATAGTGTGCGTTTTATGCATGTTTTAAATTTTGTCTCGTTCAGTTGTAGAATCCGCAGTGGTATTTTATTATAAAATTTTACACAATTCCCCATAAAAGAATTTCGTACCTTAGCCAATCTAAACCGAGATTGATCCAAATTGTGCCTATTTCTAGTATTAAAATTATGTCTATCACTTCTCTTCTTAAAGAGATGAAGATTTTTCCGAACATACATAATGTTTTCATATATGTATTGACAAGGTACCGTCAGCTTTCCACATTGTTATGTTATGGATTTCATTTAGCAATAAAAATACCATAACTTTTACTTATATACCTACAGGTTTGTACGGAACCCTCGGTGCGCGAGTCTGACTCGCACTTGGCCGGTTTTTTTTTTTATGTGTGGCAAAACATGAAATGATTCCACCCGCTCTGGGTGGGGTGGAAGGAAGTGTCAGATTCTTCTTGACTAAAACCCATCCATGTTCCCTCCTTAGCACTTTATGTTCCGGGGTATCGGTAACCCTTTCGGACAATCCCGCTGATCCGGCCGACTTCGCGCGTCTCAAAAAGATTTCAACATTAGAGAAGGGGCCCGCCTTCTTTAATGCTGTCATCTCTTTAAGGCGCGCTTGGAACACGTACGCGCCGTCCGGCACGGGCCTGATCGGATGATGAGCTACCTATTACTCAACGCCCGCAGGCTCGCTACTTTGGCCGGGAGTCGTCACACGGCTCCCGACGCTCGGAGCGTCTCCCACGCATGTAACTCTTCAAGAGAGCACAGTCATCTCAACACACTCGTTCCATCGTATAATTTATCCACCGGTTTTCATAAGTCGAGATAGAAGTCAACAGCCACCTAAGCCATCTGAAGTAGAAGTCATAATAATTAGCTAAATAGTTAACAATGTGTTCATAATAATAGTCTCATTGTTATCTTAAACAGATCTTGAGCCACGAATCAATGGCTCTGTTACACATATTGTTTAATTTAATGCATCATTAAATACAGCCACTTACCGGTCATGAAACAATGATGTTTACATAAATATATCATGGTTGCTTCAATTTGAAGTGGACCCTTAAGAGGTGTACCGATAAACGGATATTATCAGAAAATCCGCTCATAACATAAAGAGTGGTTGAGGCAGGCCCGTTATAAAGAGGAATTATCTAAGGATTGTTGAAGTATTATCTATTTTGCGCGTGGCTTGTATCTCAATCTTACTTCTAATTCTTTTATTTAATTTCATTACCTCTATTATGTACATTTAAAATTGAAATCAATTTTAAATATAAAAAATAGTAGTAGCCCACCGGTATCGGGACCATGGTCCAAGTTACCGCTGGTCAGGGCTCCTAAGAGAGGAATCTCCTGACTATACGCGCCGTGTCCAAGAGTACCGCTTTCTGGATCAAACCCTTGATCCAACTGCCTAACGAGAGTCTCTTCAAATGCTGGTCGAGGCTCTTGGCTATTGCCATTGGCCATCACGACTATCGGCACAATGATTGCTGTATCCACATACCTTACTAACTACTATTATAAATGCGAAAGTTTGGATGGATGTTTGTTACTCAATCACGCCCAAACGGCTGAATGGATCTGGATCAAATTTAGCACACAGATAGTTTATAACTTGGATTAATACATAGGATAGGTACGGTAGTCTGTTTTTGGGATATTCAAAATGCGATCGCTATGTGGTGTTTAACACATTATTAGGAAACCCTAGATAAACCACTTTAACAAAGCAAAGCCATGACGTGAACTTTAAAAGGGTTCTCGTCAATAGACGTCTGTAGTGTCTCGTTTCTTAAAGACGGTTCCCGACCTTTCTGACAATTGATTTCTACTATTTTGCTCTCATTTTACGCAAGATTTCTGTGAATTTTATAGAGCCTGGTTATGTGATCATGGAACTGATTATTTTGGGCTTAGAAATCAATCTTTTTCGTCACAACTACCACTAAAGTTTTGTATGTAAAGTAAGTTTTAACGAGTTTACACATAAATATTGAAGGGGCCCGTTAGGGCCGAAGCCTGCCGGGTAAGCGGGATTGTCCTAAAGGGTTACCGCTACCTCGGAACAAAAAGGGAAGAAACATGGATGGAATTTAGTCAGTAAGAGTCTGACACTTCCTTCCGCTCCATCCAGAGCTGGAGGGATAATTTGATGATTTCCCACCCACAAAACCTTACCTTACAATATCAGCCTTCTACATTGATATGATCGATATCCAACTTCGTAAATATGTGACTTGGATGGCTTAGGTTCGAAAGAGAAGACCGCCCGTCTTCTCTTTCGAACCTAAGCAAATTAAGCCTTTGTAATTCTTTCCATGATAGGCTTAGAGTAAGAGGCTGTTTAGCTGTCTAAATGGCACAGTTAGTGGAAACAAGCGTAATCGCATTCAGAAAATTAGCCATCTAAAAAGAAACCTTATTAGAAGAGCTTAGGATGAATACAATCGTCTCTTTCGGACTTCTGCTAATTCAGATTAGTGTGAACTGAGGACACCTGACCCACCACCAACGCGAAAGTGAATAGCTATCAAGAAATTTCTGGTTCAAGAAAAATATTGTTGACTGTACTCGTTTGTACACTCGCTGATACTCAATTGTTACATACGCATATAAGGATCCTAGAAAAACTAATTTTTTTTTTAGATACAACCAAAATGTATGGTATTTTCATAAGCTTTCGAAATGTCACGTGATCAATCGTTTTCGATCGCTAAGTGCTAGACCATATCAAATTCTCAATTCAACTCGATCAATATACCCATACAAATGCGGGGACAAGAGGCGTTCTTGACAATCGGAACCGCTGAGATAACGAATTGTTCGATCAACAATTTTCGAAATCGAAGGTCGTCGTCGACACTCGCTCGTTCTAGTTACTAGCTCTACTCGCTTCTAGTTTATCGGCCCATTTGTATCGCTACGTTTTGTATCAACTGAGCCTTCTCAATCAACCTCTTCATGGCTGCCAATATAAACGACACATCATTCGTCACGGTCGGTTCCTCTGACTATCACGTACCTACATTGTTATACAAAGTACTTTCAACTAGGGTTACTGACCTATCTCTATGACATTCAATTGAGGCATTCGTAGAAGAGACTTTAGTTCTATTATGGTATTTTTGTTAAGTGGATAGTATAGGCTTAGGTCTTGGCTTGAAAAGTTTTGCTGGTCGTTGAACAGGTGAGGTTCAACGACCAGCAAAACTTTTAAGAGCCTAAGAAAAGAAATTTTCAGTTACAATTATAACGCGATAGACTTGAACAGGCGTAGCAACGCCTGGCGCGACCTCTCAGTTGACGGGCGGTGAGACAATGTTTTTAGGTTATCTATACATATTCTATATCATATTATAGTAAATATATTAAAAAATAATTATCATAGATTAAAATACATTATAATAAAATGTAAAGGATCGCTGTCTGTACATGGAAGTTATATGAGAAAAAATATTATGGGGACCTAATCAACGCAAATAACCTGAACTGTTTGTCTGTGCGTTTGTGTACGCCCATTTCAGTAACGGCTTATCCGATTTAAATGTGGTTTTCACTAATATATTATGGTTATTGTTTCATATCAAAAAAGTTTTGCTAATTTAATTAATCACATCGTACATTTGCTAAACTTCGCTACTTTTACTTAAAAAAATATGAGCTGATCTATACATTTTATTCATAAATGTATGGAACAGCTCTTATTTTTTTCGCGGATCCAGGGTTCATCCCATGGTAAAAGTTGTTCGTAACGATGAGTACAATGCTCCTACTAAATTCTGAGAGTTAATTTTTTAACACCTTATAAAGATAATAAAATCATGATATTTGTATTTTATTCTCTCATTGTAAGCGTAAGACTTCCTTTTCTTCCTTATTGGCTTCGATAGAACGATTCATATGATTATGTATTACGTTATTCATGGTTATAGGAAATCAGTGCGGTACCTATTGGGCAATCTGAAATAAATTAACAATATTATTGAAACTGAGACGGAAATGGGACGAGAGAGAATTGGTACCTACTTTGCAATTTTCTTTCATTCAATTATACCGTGATTTGTGAACCGTGAACATATCTCTTTTTCGTTCGCAAAAAATTGGGTACTTATGTAGGTATATTTCTATGTATCATCTACATTATTGAGGACTTTGTTTGAGTACAGAGGCCAGCACATCAAGTTACCACTATGTGTCAAATTTCTTTGATAGTATTTCAACTTTATAGCAAAGACATAAGGTTCATTTTTAATTGAGAAAATTGACATTTAGGGATAGCTTGATGTGCTGGCGTCTGTACGTTAATATAACTTAATGTCAGATATCTTATCAGATAACTTATAACTAAGTAACTCTCTAATTAGCAATTTATTAGTGAGTGGTGCACTCAATAATTTAATTTTAACATAATAAGTTTAAAATAAAATAAATCCTTTCGTAGAGAGGCGGCCTATGTCACAGCAGTGATTATGCTATAATCATTATAGCATAATCACTGCTGTGAATTGATGATGAATTGCTTAGTCTTAGGATTATAGGTTGATTGATTGATTTTTGCGAGATAGAAAGTCGCATGAAAGGAGTATAACGCTTTTTCCTTACGTAGCGATTTCAATTTCCTACTAGTCAACTCACTTTTTTTTTTAATTTTCAACATAGTATAAGCATTATAAGTATAATGCTTATACTATTATGTATTGACTATGACCTTAGATTAAGACACAAAAAAACGTATTAAAAAAGTTGCATCAGAGTGAGAGGAAGCAGCAATAGCATTCTTAAGGTTCTGCAGATAGGTTAGACATAAAAGAGCCTACGATGGATATGTTTATCAAGCTACATGTCAGATATGGGACTTGACAAATCTTCTAATTGGATGCAGTGTTTTTCCTGTGATTAAGTGTTACTACTAACATAGTTTTTAAGTTTTTTTTGTGGTATAACACGCTATAGGCCTTCGACGTCTGATAATAACCTTTTTTTTTAATCCATATCGCCCAAGTTCACAAATACCTGTCACAATCACGGACGTGTTTGCCTGTAAACCTGCAACATATTGAATACGCAACTTTAAACCGTAAACAACGTACAAACTCAGGACTGGAGTCCCTTGACGCTCGTCACACTTCACGAATAAATTGCTTCGGACATCGAATAAAAACCTTCAATGTTGCGTCACTGTACAGAAATAGGAACAGAAGGTCCGATAGATACAAAATGCCAACCATAGATGGTCAGCTAACTGGACGTTTATTATAAAGAATGAAACACGTTTATTCTGCAAAAACAAACCGCCAAAACATATCTACATAAAACGACCACCCGTACGAAGTACCCAAAAACCCATTTTTATCTATTGCCTGATGTCAGGGTCAGCGAGGGACCTCAGATAAATGTCAATACACTGAATACACATTGCGTAATATCTGTACTACGTCTGTATAAGACGGGCCCGCGCCTGGTGATGGGGACATCACGGGACAACAAACACTTCCACACAATAGGTATTAAGCGAAGGAAATCGTTACGCGTGTACCTACTCTTTAAATGACAGCTTTTGAATCTCTACACAACATTTTTCTTTGTAGCTTGTAAGTCATGAAATGACTTCTCCCGCTATGGGTCGAGCGGAAGGGAGTGTCAGACTCTTACTGACTAAAACCCATCCAAGTTCCTTCCTTTGCCCTTTATGTTCCGGGGTAGCGTAGTAAACGTTTCGAACAATCCCGCTGACCCCGCGGGCTTCGGCCCTAACGGGCCCCTTCCTTCATGTTGATATCTCTTTGAGGCGCGCGTGAAACACGATCGCGCCTTCTGGCATAGGAATGATTCTGATCGGACGGTGAGCTCCCCATTACTCACAGTCCGCAGGCCCGTGCCTACGGTGCCCGGGAGTCGTCACGCGGCTCCCGACGCCCGGAACTCCACAACATGTTTATGAACACAATTTTGGTGGAATCGAAGGTTCCAATTGTGGATTATAAACTTATATCCGCTTTCTACTTAACTTAATGCGAGTATTTACCTCAGGTTTTCAGCTCATAATACAGTTTGGTAAACCGTAGCAGAGTTTGCTTCGTTTATAGCTTTTTTTTTTAAATTTTGTTTTCTATTCTTAACCATTAGTGGGTATTTTTAGTCCAATACTTTTAAATGGTCTTTTTTTACAGCCAGCGTCTTTTTTTTGTATGATTAGTGACTAACCTGGCGTCAGTTTTTTTGCTGCCCATGGACTCATGACTAAAATTCACATGCTGTTGAGAATACCTCTCAGGCATTATGGCAGGAATATATCTCAGGCAGGTTTCTTCAGGATGTATTTATTCACCGTTTTTTAAACAAGTGATAATTATACAATACGCACATGAATCCGAAAAGTCAGAGGTACGAGTCTTGAGTTCGAACTCGAGGCCAATGACTTGGCAGTCTGAAAGTCACATCACTAGGTACTAATTAAGGTAGGTCCCAAGTACTTGGAAAAACGTGGAAACTGTTCTTTTCTAATTATTAGATAAACGTACCTTCTAAAAACTTATTTTCCATCTCCAATCTCAAGAGCTCTGTACTAATAAGATTACAAATTACAACGACCTCCGCTGGGAATCGAATCTGCGGCCTCGCTACTAAACACCTGAGCTTATTTAAGTTTACCGCAGTTAAGAGGACGATAATTTATACACCTACTTATATTTTTTGTTCGGGTTTGTTTTTTTAGCCTGAAGCGGCAAAACCTTTGGTCACAGACGCCTAATTATGAAAGACTTTGGGCTTAGCGTACTGAGAGCGGTTAAGCGCAATGCGTAAGTCTTAAATCATATCTGGTATTATCATTTAGTGAGAAACAAAGCGAGATAGCTATAGTTTTGGTTGTTTTGGCCTTTAATCTAGGAACAAAAGTAGTAAACCCGTTAGATATTCGTTTATTATTTAGAAGCAATGATTTTTACGGTTATATTTACTGTCGTAAAAATAAGTATGTAAATATTAAGCTTACCTAAGAGTCCTAATACAATACTGATAAAATGTGAGGATACCTAGGATTGTCCGGAACCTTTGTATGTAGAGAGAGCATTCGCCCTGTAGGTTTTTTTTAAGGCTGGGAAATCATTCAATGACTTCTCCCGCTCTGGCTGGAACGGAAGGGAGTGTCAGACTCTTACTGAAACCCTTCCATGTTCCTTCCTTAGCCCTTTATGTTCCGGCGTAGCGGTAATCGTTTCGGACAATCCCGCTTAACATTTGAGAGGTTAAGGCTCGGTTTTCCAATAAAGTCTCATTACCTATTGATAAAGAACGTATTAGTATAAGCATAAGCATAACCAGCCTGTAATGTTTCTACAGCTGGAAAACGGGTATCCTCCTTTGGAGAGGGAATGGAAGATGTTTTGATGTTGTGAGTTGGTGGATGTTTTCGAATTCTTGGTAATAATAAAGTCCGAACCACTCGAGGAGCTCGTGGCTAAGTACTAACAGCCGCACAGGTCGATCCATCAGGTTAAGCTACGCTTGCCGGGGTTGGCCGTGGATGGGTGACCATCTTTACATAACGAGACTCCTCCGTGCCTCGCGTCCTTTCTGCATCTTTGACAGTCGTTACGGGTCGTCAGAAGCCCGAAAAGCTGACAGACAGTCTTACCAAGGGGTATCGTATTGCCGAGTTACCTACTGGGTTGTGGAGGTCAGATAGTCGCTTCATGTAAAATACTGGTATTTAGCTGCATCCGGTTAAGACTGGAAGCCGACTTGGGGTCATATTATTGGGGTCATGTTATTGCGGTCGTATAGTTCGGAATAGATTAGGCAGATGAATAAAGTTCGAACCACCTATGTAGATTTCAAACTGAGTTGAAAAGTAGCGGGCCCCACCCCAACTTTTGTGCATTTTATCTAAGTAAATTTTTATTTATCACTACATAGTATAAAACAAAGTCGCTATTTTTGTCTGTTTGTTTGTCTGTATGCTTAAATCTTTAAAACTACGCAACGGATTTTGATGCGGTTTTTTTTAATAGATACTGATTCAAGAGGAAGGTTTATTATGTATAATTTGTCGACATATTTTGCGGGCGAAGCCGCGGGCGGAAGCTAGTAATATTACAAAGCTGAAGAGTTTGTTTGTTTGAACGCGCTAATCTCTGGAACTACTGGTCCGAATTGAAAAATGTTTTTTGTGTTGGATAGTCCATTTATCGAGGAAGGCTATAGGCTATGTAACATCACGCTACGACCAATAGGAGCCGAGCAGCCGGTGAAACCGCGCGGGAGCGGGAGTTTATTTATAAAATACGTACAAAGATGGTACAATTTCTTTATTTATTTGTTAAAACAAAAATTACGTGTCTAATGTTTTTATTATCTGACTGACGGACTAAATATAATTTCTATATTTTTTACCCTGCCACCATCAGTATTTGTTTTCTGCAAAACAAACAGATAAAATTAGCATGAATATCCACCTCAAAGAAAACTGCTGACGCAGTAACTGGAAACCGAAAGACGCAACTTCCACCTAATCTAATAATGTTATCAGTTAGATCAGCAACATAAAGAGTAACTCCCTAAAGATAAACAAACTGACCTTTTAATTTAAAACGCTAAGTAATTACTCCGTTTAACTTATCAAGAAACAGGAGCTGTTTAATTTCGGAAGCTAATCAGGGAATTAAACAAAAACATGGAATATATTTTAATTGGGTCTCAAGTCGAGCCAATTAAAGAAAATGGCGGCTGTTCAAGCTTTCTCGAAAAGTTTGCATGGACTATTGTATCCTTTGAGAGTCTGTAACGTTAGCTGAATGTGCTTTGATGTTAATATTATTTTCATATTTGCATACGAACCTGCACTTTAGATGGTTGAAGTATCAAGGAAGTTGGACTTTGCCATTAGTGCTACAAGATTCTCAAGACTAGGTTTGCTTCAAATGTAGTTGATGAAAGTGAGCCCCGAGCACCAAAATTTGTACTAGTAAGTAGTTGTATGTTACCTCCACTGGAAGTTGAAAAGGTTGGAAAGATGTTGTGCTTTAAATTCCAGACTGTTATTATTTTTCTTCAGGGCGAATGCTGTCTACATACAAAGGTCCCGGACTACCTTGGTGTCCTCACCTTTTAATCAGTATTGTCTTAGATTGAGCTTATTATTTACATATTTATTTCAATCCTTAGACTTCTTTATTACTTTGTGTTAGTCAGAAAATCTTTTTACTTACATGATACTTTTGTATCCATCCAATGGTTCTCAAGATCTCGTTTAGCGATAATACCGCCAATTGTGTCACTCATTGTAAAATGTATAGACTAATAGTCTACGTACTATTCCTATCTACTTGAAAACATCAAATGACCCTTCCCGCTCATGGTGGAGCGGAAGTGAGTGTCATACTTTTACTGACTAAAACCCATCCATGTTCCTTCCTTAGCCCTTTATATTTCTTCAGAGAATATGGGCGTGATGGTATGTATTTACTTAAATAGTGTTTTTATTGCTTAGAAAGTTCTTAACGTGCTTTTTGATAATAATAGTTCCAAAGGCACAAAGATATTAGCATACAAATCTACACACTGATCCATTTAGCCAAGTCAATTGTGCCATTGGAGCGTGAACTTTCTAAAAGCGCATTAGCACTTAACTTTTGTGCCAAACGTGAGTTTTTAGTACATGATTATTGCACTTGTTGTTACTAGGTATATGTAATAGGGTTATTGGCAGTAAAAAATGTTTCGAAATGAAAGTATACGCATAATATGAAAAATATATTTTCCGCAAATTTTATTAAGACTAAAAAAACTATTTATCTACATTTCAAATTCTGCGCCCAAACAAACATCCACTGTGGCCGCCATATTGTGACACAGGGATCACGAAACCCAAAGCTTTGACACTGACACATAAGTGTGACGTTACACCACAGACAACCTCGGGGCATATTCCTTTTTGAAATCACGTGACACGCAGATTATTAAAACCGATTTTAATACTGCGAAAATAAAATATTTAACTTCGGACTTATTGACAATTAAAAATATGAAAAGAAAAAGAATTATTTCTTTTTGAATTTTAAATTGTTGTGAATTTTAAAGCGCCGAATTTTAAAAATTTTCGCAACACGAAAAACAAGATGTCATTTACGAAAGTAAGTTGTCGTCAATTAGTCAATTATTCAGCATCAGCAAACAAATATTAAAAGCAAGCCTCAAAGAGATGTCAGCATATGAAGGGGCCCCTCAGGGCCAAGCCTGCCGGGTAAGCGGGATTGTCCGAAAGGGTTACCGCTACCCCGGAACATAAAGGGCTACGGAAGGAACATGGATGGGTTTTAGTCAGTAAGAGTCTGACACTCCCTTCCGCTCCACCCAGAGCGGGAGCAGTCATTGGATGATTTCCCAGCCTTAAAAAAAAAAAAGACCCCGAAAACAGTCTTCCTACCTTCCTAGTAATTGAACTGGTATCTTCGAATTGTTTTATTTTTCCAGAATGCTTGACTTAAGCTTTATTCTGCAACTTAATTTACCAACGTAAATTCATACGTATCTAATGGTAACAAGATATATTTTCCAAAACTCAGACACTTCTTCACTCATTAATTCATCCGCGTTTTTTTTTAAATAATATATCCATTTTTTTTTTTTTTTTAAGGCTGGGAAATCATCCAATGACTGCTCCCGCTCTGGGTGGAGCGGAAGGGAGTGTCAGACTCTTACTGACTAAAACCCATCCATGTTCCTTCCGTAGCCCTTTATGTTCCGGGGTAGCGGTAACCCTTTCGGACAATCCCGCTTAGAACAAATAACCCTTGACATATCACTACATAGTTTAATATAATATATCCTATGACCATTATGACACTCAGGGATAATGCAGATGGAAGAATTTTCGAAGATTACCCCCTAAATTCAAACTTAAAAACAAATACCTATTTATAATGTTAGTCTAGATTAGTATTTAGGTACAGACGCCAGCACATCAAGCTATCCCAAACTGTCAAATTTTCCCAGTCGAAAATTAACCTTATACTTTTGTAATAAAGTGAAAAATCTATCAAAGAAATTCGACAGATTGGGGTAGTTTGATGCGCTAGCCTCTGTACTTAGAGGTGTGCCTATTCCACTTATTTTGCCCACTCTTCTTTGCTATTTCACTTATTTACGGTAAGTAAAAGTCTTGTAAGCATTAACTTTATGAATACAACTTAAGTAACATTAATATGACGATGCGAAACCCTGGCAAGTTGCGAAGTATCGTGGGTTGTTGTAAAATTTCGCATATTAAGTAACCAACTGCTTCGCTATTTCATTTGGAAGTGCTGTGGAGTGTATGTTGTATTAGTAGTAACTTAACGTTAAACTTTGTAACTGTAAAAGTTTAGCGAAACGAGATTTTGTAAACCTTGGAGAGATTTTGCGGGAAAACCTTCAATTTGTTTAAAACATGATCTTAAAGATACACGGTGATTTTTGATTCACTGTTAACCTTTCAGGAGATGAGAGTAGTTGTACTCATGACTATCAACTACTTTTACTATGTGACCAACTACGAAATAACAAAAAAAATATACATCTGTTTCATTAATTAATTTAAAAAATTCGTGAAAAACCCAGTTTTTTTTTCTCGATATTTTAGTGTTGTAATTACTAATTATGGATATTTTCACGCCTTGAAAGTTTAACAGTGAATTGAAAATCACCGTTTATATACGATTAGAATGGTCCTGATAAAATCTAGCGATGAAATTGAGATGTGAATTCGAGGACAAAAAAGCGCTGGGATAATTTAAATGACGGGTTAATGTTCTAGCAATGAAATTACTTGTGGGTTAGTAAAGGGCTTTTTTGTTTGAGGTTGGGAAGACATCCAATGACTTCTCCCGCTCTGGGTGGAGCGGAAAGGAGTGTCAGACTTTGACTGACTAAAACCCATCCATTTTCCTTCCTTAGCCCTTTATGTTCCGGGGTAGCGGTAACCCTTTCGGACAATCCCGCTTATTAGTAAAGAGCTTAGAATACACATCTTGATTTAGAGATCCTAATTAGAACTCCTATTAGCTATCCAAGGTGATAATTGACTTTCGTGTCGCCTACTTTCGTTATATCAAAAGCCCATAGAAGTGAAATAAATCTTGCACATTTATTAATTTATTAATAACATCTCATCGGGCAGTACCCATTCGCCATTTCAATTCCGAATTTTCAATTTCTATGTCCAATTTACTGAAATATTACTCGCCATACTAGTTACGCTGAAGCCTCAACTCCGAGCCATTTCGTTCACCAGGGAATACTATCATAAAGACGAAACTAATATCAATTAAGAACAAATTAATATCGATGACGACGAATTTGCGATGAGACGGTCCTCCGGTTCTGGGTACGTACTCTAGTATCTTGTCGTCATATAGATTATAATTATTTCTTAATTAATTGTCACTAGATTGAACAGTCGATACGAAAAATAAAAGGTCTCCGGATCGAATTTTAATCATAGCGGAGCCTTTAAAGCGTGCAAGTGTGTGAGCAGATTCAGGTCCTCCCTCAATCACATACTTCTGGCTTAGTAATAACAGCCGCTCGGGTCGATCGACCAAGTTAAGCCACGCTTGCTGCGGTTGTTCCGTGGATGGGTGACCATCCTTACATAACAAGACCCATCCGTGCTTCGGAAAGCACGTTAATCCGTCGATCCCGAAATCCTAATCTCTGGCTACCCCAAATCTAGTAATTAATTAAAGTTAATTAACGCCTCTGTGGCTATAATTCCTGGCATTAGTCTCCTTTCAACGGCTAAATAAAACGGCAACACGGCCAAAACCGCGCCAAACCACACAGTAATAGCACATAACATATAGCACATAATTGGGCCCGTTTAGGATCCCACACGTACGGGAAAATTGTTCTAATGGACCTTTTACTTTTTTCCTTGAGGTCCTTAATCTGGTAAGGGCCAGCTAAGGGCCTGTAACGGTTCACCGATTGCCAGAAATGACGATTGTAGTAAACTTTATCACCAATAAACAGTTATGGTTTTTTCTCGACTGCGTCTAGGCTGAATAGAATAGGTCTTTATTTGCTTGGAAGGAAAGGACTAACAAAAGGAGTATCTAATAACCTTGCAGGCCTTCTAGACTCATAGAGGCTTCTATTTGTTGACCATTTGTTTATTCGGACTTCCATTTTTGTATCTGTATAAGAATACCAGAGCTGCTACACTTAAATTACTTCCAGCGAACGGCTTCGCACGAGTGCAATGTAGATGCTATCGCGTGGGCGACACGTCGCGTTGTAATTTACTTTTATTTTATTTTTTGTTTCTACGGTATTTTAATTTTTGATCTTCCTAAGATCTTGCAATATTTCTTTTTTTATATTTTTTTTATTTTGTTCAGCACTTACTACTTGTTGTCAGGCTTACACTGTAATTTAATAATTTTAAATGAGTAACCGTTTTGTGCCGACTTCCGTCTAGGTTCTGACGTTTCATAAGTGTGTCTTAAAGCATTCGTAGGTAGATTTATGAGACATAAAATATTTTAAATTTTAATTTAGAACGAATGTTTTTATGGTTGCTGTTTTTCCGAATGGTCAGGAGTGAGTAAGCATAACCTGGTTGAATGACTTCAATGACGAAGTACGTAGACGAAGCAAAAGGAGTACGATGTGTGAATCAACCACTACCGCTGGAAAAAGGCCCGTGTTTATATTGTTTATGTGTATTAGTATGTACCATATACATTCCCTTAGCTGAATAGCATAAAATCACCCGATAATGTTTTCACTGCGGGCCCAGTGCGGATTTGTTAATTTCACATGTCTTCAATTTTTTGGTTCCAGGCCACGGCCGGTTTTCCCACTATGTTTTCTTTCATCATTTTAAGGCAAAATATTTTCAGCTAAACTTTATCTCGATGTGGCCTTGTCTAGATAAGTCCGTGAAAAAGGTTTGGAGCGCCATTTTTTGTATCACTTTGATGTAATGATTGGATGTAGGCTTTTTGCCAGTTACTACCGGGATAAATAAACTAGGTATCAATCTGCCTGCCTTTTCCCAACTATGTTGGGGTTGGCTTCCAGTCTAACCGGATGCAGCTGAATACCAGTATTTTACACGGAGCGACTGCCTATCTGACCTCAACAACCCAGTCAGTAACTGGGTAATACAATACCCTTGGTAAGACTTTCGGGCTTCTGACGACTGTCAAAGATCCACGAATGACCGGTCGAGTCGGGACCAACGGCTTAACGTTTTCCGAGACACGGCGAATCTTGATGTAAAGATGGTCACCCATCCATGGACCAACCCCGGCAAGCGAAGCTTAACCTGGTGGATCGATTCGTGCCGCTGTAATTACTTGGCCACGAGCTCCTCCACTACCACAATCACAAGATATTGACAAAATGTGGACAAGCAATGGTTACGTGCGAATAGTGTCGCTGCAACTTCTTGCAGTTGTCTTCAAATTCAAAATTATTTATTCGCAAATATGGGTAAATAATGTGCAGATATTTTACATTCATGTATTATCACAATCTTGGTATCACCATATTTTACCTTCCGGTATGCAAAATACAATAGAAGACTAAACAGAAGAGAAAAAAATAATAATTAAGAATGAGATCAATAGTCTTAGATTAATACAAGTAAATAAATCTTATAATGTGTCCTGCATATATTCAGATACGCTGTAGTATGCTTTATATATTAAAAAGATTTTAGTTTTTTTTTTTAACATATTAGACGATGTCTTGTGGTTGCGATGTCGCTAGTCGTTGCTTTTGTTGCGTTGTGTTGTGGTTTGTGTTTGCAGACAGGCAGATCGTTCTGTTTCCGTCGTGGCCGGCCTTTAGCACGCGGTTTCGCTAGTGGTGGCGTTTAAGCTGCGACGTGGTCTTGATGTGTCGTCATCGCCCACACGGTTGACTTTGACGACCAAAGTGGTCCGTGTGAATAAAATATTCAAATTCACATAAATTAGTCCCCGTCAACGTGTCGTGGTGTGGTTTTAGTTGTGTTTCGTGTGTTCGGGCCCTTATTTGAAATATTTTCGTGCTTTCGTTTAAGAGAAAGTTTATGATCCCACCAAAAACATTTTATATTAAATAGGTTGCCAGGACTTATCTGAGATCTAATTTACAGTCTCCAGCACATCAAGCCATTCCTAACTGTCAAATATGGCCAATTCAACATGAACCTTATACTTTTGTAATAATGTTGAAAATCTATCAAAGAAATTTCACAGATTGGGGTAGTATGATGTGCTGGCCTCTGTACCTACAACCAAACAACAACTTGGTCAAAATGTCGCTCAGACATGGTAAGAAATTAAGCCATTGGTCTTTAAAGTTGTGTCACGCATTAGTTGGGATTTAAATGAACGGCCAATTAGCATCAAGGAGGGTTTGACTCTCGACTCTCAACCTTTTTTCGGCTTTGACGTAAGTTGCTTTGATATTATAAATCCAGAAAGAAGAAATAATATTATATATCAATGCAGTTACAAGAAAGCTATCGGAGTAAGAGGAAGACCAAAGAAACGATGGATGTACTGTGTGAAAGATGATATGGACAGAAAGGTTATTGGAAAACGGCAGTAGGATAATAATACTCGTAACATAACATCACGCCTAATCCCCGAAGGGTAAGGCAGAGATGTACCTGTAGTACATTCACATATCACACCAATAGGGGGCGTGCCTATTGCCATACACCGGGCCCAAATCCAGACTCCGTGAAAAAACAAAGTTGTCACAAATATTTACAAAAAAAAAAACAAATATTTACTTATAAGTAAATATTATCTGAACCATGAAAACCCGCAGAAAAATACAAGAGAAAAATACTTTCAGTGGAACTTATTCAATTTTCCGCCATTATGTCGTCATAACAATTGTAATTTCCGGTAAGAAACTAGAACGTAGAGACGCACATCAAGTTACCCCAATCTGTCAACTTTCTTTGATAGTTTTTCAACTTTATTTCAATAGCATAAGGTTCATTTTCAATTGGGAAAATTTGACAGTTTGACATAGCTTGATGTGCTGGCGTCTTAACCTTCAAGGGCAAGATTTGTTGTCTAAATTGGACGGGTGTCTGTATTGTAGCTTTGATGGGAGAGACAGATGAACGCGCTTGTGAAGTAACCATCTATGTGGCATTTGTGAAGGTGCTGGAAAATACCCAGGAGAGGAATAATTCCGTAATACGTTGGTCTCATTCAACTCTAGTGGTTTACGCAGCGCAAGCCAGCCGCCAGTTATGCTCCCAGTTAGCATGCGTTTTTCCGACATCTTCGAAAATCATCATCATAAACTCAACCTCAAAGCATTTATTTCAAATAAACCAATTACAGGCACTTTTGAATTGCCAAGGGGTCGGTCAGTCAGAAAGATGAAGCTAGTTGCCCATTCCAAAGCAGTAGGTACCTATGGAGAAGAACGGGCAAGAAACTCCATGGACACTCTTTTAAATCAAAATATGCTTACAAAAACTGGGTTACATCACTCATTTTGAAAAATACACGTGAGAACGATGCAGAACTTAATAAAAGCGTCCATAATTACAAGATTTAAAAAACAATTCAAAATTAATTTAAATATTAAACCAGCCGTGGCAGCTAAGAGGTGACCAGTCCCTACTGACGGCGCCCGTTCATGAACATGACGCATGGATTAGCACCATTCAGCTCAACCATTTTGATGGGAGCTAAATGATCCAAAATACCGCCACCATCAGTGAGACATTACAGGGAGCATGACATGCTCTCAGCCGCCAGGGCACATTCACATCATAATCAACCTATAATGTTCTCACTGCTGGGACACAGGACTCCTCTCTGTGAGAGGGAGTGGGCCATAAACCACCACGCGGGCCCAGTGCGGGTTGGAAGATGTAACTTGTTTTGGAAGTTTTAGTTCTAGGATATGCCGGTTTTCACGATGTTTTCTTTCACCGTTTTGAGAGCAATGGTGATAATATTATTTACACAAAGTATAGCGCTTGGCTGAGTTCGAACCCACAACCTACAACTCTAGTAAGTAATGCCGTTACAACTGGGCTACAACTGCTATCCAATCATCATCATCTTCAGGCTATTTCAACACAACTAATCTATAGGTACTATCTATACTAATATTATAAAGAGGAAAACTTTGTTTGTTTTTTTGGTTGTAATGAATAGGCTCAAAAACTACTGGACCGATTTTAAAAATTCTTTCACCGTTGGAAAGCTATGTTTTCTAGGAGTAACATAGGCTACTTTTTATCTCGGGAAAAATAACGGGTCCCACGGGAAAGACCACGGGAGCGAAGCCGCGGGCAAAGTGCTAGTAATATTATAAAGCTGAAGAGTTTGTTTGTTTGAACGCGCTAATCTCTGGAACTTCTGGTCCGAATTGAAAAATTCTTTTTGTGTTAGATAGTCTATTTATCGAGGAAGGCTTTAGGCTATGTATAACATAACGCTACAACCAATAGGAGCCGAGCAGCAGGGTAAAACCACGCGGGAGCAGCTAGTGAATTATAAACCAAAACCTACCTCATGAATCACTACGTCCATTGCTGACAATCAAATCTCCATCTTTTTAAATCGGCTCAAATAAGCGGTCTCTATACGTTATGTGATTCATAATAATAATATTGCCTTTGAAAACCATCCCTATAGGTATATTATAAGTTCTGCAACTTAACTCAAGTCAACGACCCCACAATCCTGCTATACCTCATAAAGATACGGTCGACAACAAAAGTCAAACATAAATAGTCAAGTTATATATATTTTACTACACCACTCTAAAACGGGAATAACTTTCATACAAACATGAAAAACCTAAATTATTACATTGTACTTTTAGCGAAATGAGGGTTTAACAACACCTCTGACTAACTCTTTGGGAGATTACAGACGTGAGTGATGATATGGATTTAAGTAGGTAATTATATTATAAACTGAATTGCTCATTTGTGTGTATTGGGATCGGTTCACATCTGACGGAAGATGCGTTGCGTATTATCGGTCGCGTAACGACAGTACTGACAATTATATGAGAAAACATTCAACCTTTCACACTTAACTGATGATGTGTTAGTGCGCCGAGCGTACAGCGCCTGTTCCGTTTCCGTCAACGCATTGTCGGCCGACGTGAGAGCGACAACGTCGCGCCACGTGTAATTTGAGCCATTATTTCGATGGGCTTCATTTTAGAATTAATTATCAACTACTCTGTAGATGCTGAATGCAAAAACTGAATAGACGCGTAATAATTTGGCAAAACAAAGTTACACCCGACGCATCTTCCGTCACCCTATTTGACTGAACAGGCGCGGCCGATGATACGCTCGACGCATCTTCCGTCGGATGTGAACTGACCCTTACATGGGACTTGAAACATAACTAACGAAATATAGGTAAACTATGATACATCTCTGCATTACCTTTCATAGCGATAAGTCGTGACGTTGTGTTGTGTTTTATTGATCATGTCGTGTTAGTTGATTTAGGTATAGGAAGCTTTTGGTAATAGCGGGGCTAACTGCCCAGTGCTCATTTTAGTTTCCAAAAATATATACAAATATGTGTTTTGAGATAAATAACTTTATGAGGTTTAATTTGTGTGAAGATCAACATTTTTAATGATATTTCATATGAAGCTCTTTGTAATCATTCAAGATAATATATTCTCAGAGGTAATACGATAAAATTTCACCAACAATTTTGAACCAAGGTAATGAATGATATAATTTTTATCTTTATTACTTGCATTGCCGACCGTACACAGTCGTGAGTCAGTACATTGCGGCACAGTCCAGTCCGTTTTACAAGCGATAAGGCCGCTCCCCTCAAAGCACATACTGTTATCACGTTATCTCTTATCAGGACGATACCTATGCCCGTCGCCAAGAATAAATCGATACTGACTACGATTTTATGTGGTTTTGAAAACTGGGTTTTGCACATCAAGCTATCCCAATCTGTTAAATATTCACAATTGAACATGAACCTTATCCTTTTGGAATAAAGACAAAAAATCTCAAAAATCAATCTGCAAAGCCTTTTCCCAACTATGTTGAGGTCGGCTCCCAGTCTAACCGGATACAGCTGAATACGAGTATTTTACATGGAGCGACTGCGTATATGACCTACTATCAAAGAAATTTGACACATTGGGGTAGTCTTATAATATGTGCTGGCCTCTGTACGGTACACCTCTGCCTAACCCTTCGGAGGAACATGGCGTGATGTTATGTTGAAAAAAAACTGGTTACTTCCAACAGAAGTTGTGAAAATGTGGTTTCCAGGTAACACCTGATTAGATTAATTTTTTCGCAACTTCTATCGTATGTGGGTCATATTTTTTACTTCGATAAGTATTACTTTACTGTGAATGTGAGCACTGTGAGGTTAATTTATTTTTATCCTAACAACAAATGGCTCCTTACAATTTCCTGATAACAATCTGGGGAACGAACCCAGAGTCTCAAGGAGAAGGCACGCTTGCGTCCTCTTCAGGGAGTTAGTGTCAGGAACATTTATTTTACTTGCAATTTTTTTTTTGAGGTTGGGTATCATCTAGTGGCTCCTTCCGCTCTGGGTGGAGCGGAAGAGAGTGTCAGATTCTTACTAACTAAAACCCATCCATGTTCCTTTCTTAGCTCTTTGAGGCTCGCGTGGAACTCGTACGCGCCGTCTGGCAATCTGGTCCTGATCGGACGGTGAGCTACCCATTATTCACCGTCCGGAGGTCCGGGCCTATGGTGGCCGGGAGTCGTGTCGCGGCTCCCGACGCCCGGAGCCTGATGTTGGCAATTATTTTACTCTGGACTTGAGATGACATTTTGACAGACGTCATGACGAAATCCTTACCTATAGGTAAATGAGGGGATATGACTTACTGTTACTTCAATAAGTACCTGCGGCATGTAATTCGTGAGGTATTTACGATGGAGGACTAACAGGTGATTAGAACTGAGTGCTACTTTTCATTAATTCCTTCTGACGGTTAATTCTTACCTGGAACAAAAGGAAAAATAAATTAGTACAGAATTTTAATGTATAAATCATCGAGATTTATAAGAATAGAATAACTTAAGTGAAGTAATAATAATATCCTTGGACATTTCGCACAACGCCATATCGTCCCAAGCTAAGCAACCTAATGCTTGTGTTATGGTAACGAGATGGCTGATAAACTACTTATATACATTTTTTTTTGTAAATACATACATATTATAGATAGAAAAACACCCAGACTCGTAACAAATACTTGCAGGTCGTACAAATATTTGTTCCGTGCGGGAATCGAACCCGTGACATAGTGCGCAGCAGTCAATCGCTCAACCACTGCGCCAACCGTGTCGTCAAAGTGATTTTAAAGTGAGCTGTCAATTGTGATTTCCACAACCCCATGGGTAATACGATACCCCTTGGTAAGACTGGCTGCCAGACTTTCAGTCTTCTGACTACCCGTAACAACTGTCATCTTCGAATGACAGCCGGGACCAATGGCTTAACGTGCTTTCCGAGGCACGGAGGAGTCTCGATATGTGAAGATGGTCACCCATCCACGGACTAACCCCAGCAAGCGTAGCTTAACCTGATGGATCGATCCGTGCGGCTGTTATTACTTAGCTACAAGCTCTTCAAAATTGCGACCCTGGTGCTTCCCTCTTTGCTTTCATCATTCTAGGTCAACGAGAAGTACTCCATATCCGGTTCCGGTTTTGATTTATTTGCGACTAGCTGACCCGAAATACATTGTCTTGTCTTAACTATGAAACCTAACCTACCTACCTATACCTACCCACCTAACTTTTCTCACATTTTAATTAAACCTTCGAACTACGATAAACATATCAACACCAAAATCAGCTAAATCGGCCCAGCGGTTCTCGACTTTTAGCCAGACTAACGAACAGCAATTGATTTTTATTTATATGTATAGAGTATCATAATATGTCACTTAAATGGCCGTATTTTCTTATTACGTTGATTTAGTAGCTTATCGTACCTACGTATTTGTTATTAATTTCAACTTGATACCTCCACGTGTTTCTGAGAAAAAGGGTCCAGGTACAGAGGGACAACGGAGTGATCCTAAAAGCGTTGTTATTTCATTTTGAGGTATGGAACCAATTTATGTATAAACAGGTAATTATTAAACAAATTTCGATGAAACATGACGATGAATATACACGTGTTTTGGCAATATTTTCAAAGGGCTTAAGCAAGCCTGGGGCGATATTCGTTATTATTAAATAAATTGAAGCTCAAGAGAAACTTAGGTACACTATGAAGTTAATTAAGAAAGATATTATTTACTTACTTTAAAACTTCACAGTTTTTCTTGAACTAATTATCTATGGTTTCTTGTTAAAAAAAAACTTAGTTCGATAAAGTCGACGACGAGTCAATGAAGATCATAAAATCGTCGAACAACATAAAAGGCTGAACGGATTTTTATGAAATTTTGGTAGACCATGAGTATAAAACATTGGGTATTGTACCTCAGTAAACGGATTTGGATTAAGTTTGGGTAGACCATGGGAATAAAACATTGGGTACTTTTTATCCCAGTAGTACGATAACGTGTAATAATTCTGACCACCACGCGAGCGAAGCCGCGGCCAAAAGCTAGTTTTAAATACTTTCAATGAGATAAACAACACATCATAATAACAATTCACAAGTTCTCTTCCGAGGAACTACAAATTTAACTTAAGTAAAAAGGATTCGTAACACTCACTTGCATAGACTTAATTCACAACTTAAGTTAATCATAGTACTTAAGTATTCTTAGACGAAATCCTAGTTATTTCAGAAGTCTGTCTACAGAATAGTAATCGGTTAATACTTTAGCTGGTAGAAATATGAGTAAGTGTACGATTCACGGTATTTCTTGGAAAGGAATAACGGTATCTAAGTATCAAGTCGTATGAGGCGGGGAAATTGTGGATAGTACAATATTACCTTTTTTCTATTTGTATTTTAGAACGAAAATCAAAAGTCATTTCTTCAAATAGATTGAAAATCAGCACTTTTTGAAGGTCAAAGTTACATAAGACAGGCCCCCAAAAACGCCCACCCTTCACCACTTCCTAGTTAGTTTTTAGTTCTGCATCGTTGTCACATGTATAATAATAATATGAATTATGTTACCAATATTTTGTAACCATATTTTTTTTAAAACAGTGTCCATGGAGTTTCTTGCCCGTTCTTCTCCATAGGTACCTACTGCTTTGGAATGGGCAACTAGCTTCTTCTTTCTGACTGACCGACCCTTGACAATTCAAAATTATAATGGTTTGTTTGAAATAAAATACTTTGAGTTTGAATTTTAGAACATCAATCAAATATTAATGGCAAAACAAATCAAATACATTGTAACACAAACTTCAATTCTACCTGCGCATGTTCACATGAGAACAACAATAAACAATTTGGGCAAATAACAACAAACAAACAAATGAACAACGGCCTAATAACCTCGTGGTCTTAATAACTTTCTCTATTGAACGCAGGCGCAGGTAAAAATGAAAGGTACACGCATTCACAATGTAATTTGTACATACGTCCCGAAGTCAAGAGTAATTGGTACTACTGTGATGATAGTCAAGTTTATATTGATGAGAAACTTATGATGGCGAAAAGTCACGTGATCATGTTTTTTTTTTAATACTGCTCACTGCTGAACGACTTATAGCTCAATCAGCCGCTTTTTTCAACGCACTGAGCATAAACTTTAACGCCATTATTTCATGCCTTATCTTAACCTTATACAAATCCAATAAAGGATTGAATCATCTATCTTTTTTTTTTGATGTGGGCAATCTTCAAATGTCTCTCGGTGGAGCGGATGGGAGTTTCAGACTCATACTGATTAAAACCCATTCATGTTCCTTCCTTAGCCCTTTGTGTTTCGGGTCTCCTTTCGGACAATCTCGGCGAAGTAGTTTCATCTTGCCATTAGTCTTTATGTCTACACTCTCAACCACCATTCCATCAGTAATCTGACCAAGATCAAAAATGTCTATAGAATGTACTGTGAAGGTTAGAGGGACCTTCACTTAGGGAGCTCAGAGGTAGAGCTTGGGTAATGTGTTGTATGGATTTCCATCCTACAAAATACAAACACACGGGACTGCAGCTATTGAATTATATTGCTTTTAACGAATACATGCGTCAAGCAGCACGGCTGATAACCTCCTCTTTTCTTTTATAAAAACCTATCAAACTATTCTGTCTGTCGGTGTTTTGTGCGTCTTGTTTGTGCTGAATATTTTTTTTCTTTCTTTCTGTCATTTTGAAAGGTCGAATGCTGTCAGTTCTTTCTCAACAGAAGGTTTCAACCTAGGCTCTACAGTACTGCGTCAAAACATTTTTCAAGGTCATTTATTCTGATCCTCTACTCGTGCCATCATTGCTTGTTGTTTTAGGTTGATATTATTCTTTATTGTTTGTTTTCTTCCGTTATATAATACCCTGTTGGTTTGTTATTGGAATTGAGGGCTTTGTTTTATGAAAACATTGCTTTGAGTACCAAATAATCTTTCGTAATACCGAATCCTTTTACGACAATAGATATTCTGGTATTTAAAACCACAGCTTAAGTCGGTAAATAACTTTAATTACTTAGCCTGTAATCCTACATTCCTGTCTAACCGTGACCTTATAAACAATGAAGCTTCAGTTACGCGTCAAGGCTTTCTTAAACAAAGACAAATTGATCTTAGTCTTACATACCGTGGCAATTTTCTCCGTAATTATCGAGAACTAATCCCAATATAGCTTGAAAATGATTACCACCTCTTAAAGCGGCAGACTTGAGATAATCAAAACTTACTTTACATAATCTCTTTTGATTAATGAGGTGTTTCAGAAAGACCTTTCACGCCAATATCAAATTTCGTTGGGAATGCTCAAATTGGATATTAAACGTTTATTGCAAAACACGTGTTTCTGTGGGTACTGGTTTCTTTCAAAGTTCACGAGATAAAAAAGTTGAAAACTGGTTTGGGTAATGAATTGGGTGTATATGTCAATGGACTCGCGTATGAGGCTAGGTGGAGCAACGATCTTCGCAATGTTGTAATATTGTACAGTATTTTTATCTTACGAAGCGGCGCTCGCTTTACTTGTGGTAACCAAGTGTAAAAACACGTTGTGAGTGTGTGTGAAAACGAGTAGCGTCTGCACATGTCCTAACACTTCCGACTTCGCCCGTGTCTCTAGTACCGTATGGTACCGTACCGAAAGCTCCTGCGCTTACACACCCTTTTACAGCACGTTTGTACACTAGGTTACCACAAGTAAAGTGCGTGTCGCTTAGTGAGATAAAGTTTTATAGAAAAGATCATCAGCCAGATGATCGAGCTTGGTTGGGTGTATTTGGATGCTGATTTTCCACAGCTTTGAATATAATTCCCTTAAATTGTTTGTGAGAAAAAATAAAATTTTAGATCACCTTCACCTTCAACCTTCTAACATACATTTTTAATTTTTCTTTAATTAAGTGCTGCATTTGATTCGGCCGTTGAACGTAATAAAATGGCCGCGTAAGTAATAATATTTACAACACAAGTTTCACATTAACATATTACTTATGGTTATTTCGGTTCTGTAATTGGTTAGCCTTAATGGAAAATGTTGACAAAAAACTAATCTGGCCTCTTCCGCCATATTTTCGATATCGCGTGTCGGCGTCCTTACGGAACATGATCCATTTGCCCCGTAGGGCACCGTAATGAGAATTGTCGATTCGCTAATCAGGTAGGTAACGAGATAACGATACGATTTTTTTCTCTCAGCGAATTGTTATTATTGTCATTTTATTTTTCGTTACCAGGGACGATAGTTACTCAGCATTTCCGTTGAAGGGTTGTCAAGAAAAAAGGTGTGAGTATGACCGCATGACCGAAGTAAGGGGCATGCTAAGTAAAAACTTAAGGGTATACCCCTTAAGTTTTTACATTTCTTAGGTAGCATTAAAATCATCAATATATCGCTCTCAACACTTAATATCGTGTCCGGCGTGTCCTGTCGTTAGCACGTTACAGGAACTGATGGACGCTAGTGATGGCGCCAAACACGTAGCCGAATTCTGAGCCGAGTACATTTAGATTGTCATTGACACGCTGAGAAGAATACCAATTACTCTATTGAACGACTATTTTATGAAATCGTAACATTTTAGGTCAGCGTGTAAAAATTTAAATCGATACAATTCTCTAAGTAAATAGAGAATTGTATCGAATTTAATTCTTACACATTTGTTACTAATATTTTGATAAATATACAACCCGATACTGACGTGACTAACCAGTGGCTTTAACCTTAAATAAGCATAAGGCCGACTTGATCCGAATATTCTCGATCCAGCGTCACCGTACGACTAGAGCCGAGTATAACCGATTCAGCGTCACCGACCCGAGCGTGACGATTCAGCTTCGTTCATTGTGTGCACAGAAAGAGCTCCACGTGCGCTTAAAGAAGTTTTACCGTAAAGGCATTAATCACTACTTATTGACTGAATATAAATCAAACGTGAAATCAAGTGAAATAAATTTGAAGTGACAATAGTAGAGTTTGTAAGGCGTTGACTAGCAATTGAGTTTGAGAGTTCAAACGAACTATTGTGGTGAATACTCTTCTAATGCAAGCGATTGGTGACTTCATTGCATCTATAGAGATTTAGTTAGTTACATACTGATGGAAATACGTTACTGAGAACTCTACTATGACGTCAGAATCATTCAAAATCAAAAAATATTTATTCAATTTCGGCTGCAAGTCAGCACTTTTTGGAAGTCATAACTACATAAGACAGTCCACCGAACCCCGCCCTTCGCCACTTCCTAGAGCTTTAGCAGGGGAGAAGTAGTGGCGCAACAAACTCTCAGCAGCACAGCTGTCTGTTCAAGTATTTTTGTCAAACTCTTACTGACTAAAACCCATCCCTTCCCCTCCTTAGCCCTTTGTGTTCTGGGGCAGTGGTAACTCTTCGATCCCGCTAATCTATCAATTCAGTTGGAAGAACATTGACGTGATTTTCCACTCAGAGCTGTTCCTATCCTACAATTCACTAGCACATTGATCAAAACAACGGCACTTGAAGTCAACGCTTTATCGCCAAAGTACAGAGGCCAGCACATCAAGCTACCCCAATCAGTCAAATGCCTTTGATAGATTTTCGACTTTATTACAAAAGAATAAGCTTCATGTTCAATTGGGAATATTTGATAGTATGGGTTGGCGTATGTACTTAACATAGTCTGAAACTGTTTGACTCACAAATCGGGTACCGTTGGTAACTTTAAAATGTAATTAATTCATGCGCTCAGGCAGCGAAAGTTAGTGGCAGGCTGACGCCGGATTAGCTGAACACCTTGTTTGTCTTCACGGCTTGTCTCCGTTAACAGGATGAGCAGAAAGGCAAGCAGTATCAACGTTAAGGTATTATAATTCTGTTTAAATTTGGTGAGATGTAAACTTAAGATAATAAAGATGGATTTTGTGCTCGCCAATCCTTGGGTAATCCTTTAAGGATTAAGTTAGTCTTTCTGTCTGTTTCGCAAAATCCTTCGGATTAAATACTGAACAGGTTTTGAAGAGGCAGGGATGGTGACTTTCTATCTGAAGGGGATATATAACTAATTCTTTCTTACGATACGTGATTGTTTTATGGTGTATAGTTTATGGTTGCCGTGGTCATGGCAAGTTTTGGATAACAGATACTTCTTTTCGAAGACTTAGGTTCTTATTTGACGGGATTGTCCGATGATAACGATTGTCTGATACTTATTTTTTGGACAAAGAACGAGTCAGCCCACTGGTCACGTAAGTGTCGAAGATACGTCGAGAAAGAAGCCAAAAGTGTAGTTACTGAAAAGGTATGATAACGGAAAGTAGAAGTTGGGTAAGGTAAAGTGGTAAGCGAGATTGTCCAAAAGGGTTACCACTACTTCGGAACATAAAGGGCTAAGGAAGGAATATTTATGGGTTTTAGACAATAAGAGTCTGACACTCCCTTCCGCTCCACCCTGAGCAGGGGGGGCCATTTGATGATTGAGCCCTTTTATACTAAAACTGATAATGAACTAAATAGTAACATAACCACCTGCAATCCCCGAAGGTTAGGCAACCTATTTTACACCCACATTTCGCCAATTATGTTTGAGTTCCGTGTAATAGGGGGCGAGCCTATTGCCATTAACCGGGCACAAATCCAGACTCCGGCTGTAACTGAGAAATTCCAAGTGGAAAAACCCAAAAATATTTTGCCCGACCCGATAATCGAACCCAGGACTTCATGCTCAGCAGTAGCGCTAGCGACCACTAGACCAACGACGCTGAATAGTATTGTTTAGTGTTTCAAAGAAAATTGATAGCCACTCTCTCCAGAAGACAATTAGCCCGCCTACCTCCGCGCAAGTTTGTTCTAACTACCCACGCAAAATCACAACTAGGTAATGAAAACACAAATTTTCCTTTATTCTATTAAATTATTATCAAGAACAATATTAGGTATTACATACTGAATGAAAGCTTTATTTAAAGGTACTGTTGACAATGATCCCCGCAGTTTCAGGGGACAGAATTGCCAATTAAAACAGTAAAAGTGACCCTAACGGACTTATGATATAGAAAGTAATGCGTTTAATAATGAGCATTATTTTATGGAGGTCAAGGACTTAAATTAAATGAAGATTTTGGGACTGAAAAGTAGGTAACATGAAGCAGCTTATCTTGTAAAAGATTGAAGAAATTGGGCCACTATGTTGGGTATGGGCTTGTCAGTATTATCGCACTGATAACAACAATATGTCTTGTCGAGGAGCTCGTAGTTAAGAAATAACAGCCGCACGGATCGATCAATCAGGTTAAGCTACGCTTGCCGGGGTTGAGCCGTGGATGGGTGACCATCTTCACACACCGAGAGTCCTTCGTGCCTCAGAAAGCACACAAAGCAGTTGGTCTCAGCCGGCATTCGTGGATCTTCGAAAGTCGTTACGCGTTGTCAGAAGCCCGAAATTCTGTCAGCCAGTTTTACCAAGGAGTATCGTAAATACCAAATAGTAGGGTTGTGGAAATCAGATAGGCAGTTGCTCCATGTAAAATATTGGTATTCAGCTGTATCTAGTAAGACTGGAAGCCGACCCCAACATAGTTGGGAAAAGGCTAGGCAGATTGATAGTTTAAACAGTCTCGAAGCAACCAACCCAGCAAGCGTAGCTTAACCTGATGGATCGACCCGTGCGGCTGTTATTACTAGAATAGAATAGAATAATTTATTTGTCAAACATAGGTGATTATATACAAAGATCTTAAATATTAGGTAGTGCACTATGTTTTGCCAATATTGACATACAAATGATTAGTATTATTAAAAGCGATTCAATCATTAGTATTAAATTACAATGACAACTTTATTACAATATACAATTTTATAAGTATTTGAGTACATAGGTAATTGTTAAATTAACTCATGCATGCAAATTCAATTTTATTACCAATCAATGTCAATTTCATTAATTCATGTCAGAATTTAATGTCAATAATTCAAGTCAAAAGATTAATACTAGTATTAAAGAATTTATGTCAGGATTATAATTATATAAATTTGTCATTGAGAAATTCATCTACAGTATAGTAACATTTTTCAAGCAGTAACCCGTTAAGTGTTTTCTTAAACTTCTGCAATGGCATACATTTTATTTCATCAGGTATCCTATTAATTATACACCTGTGGCTTGTGTACTAGCCACGAGCTACATATTATATCGATGCTTATTGGAAAGAATATTATTCTCTTCACCACTTCACAATGCTTAAGGCAAATTGCGAAAAACAACTGATATATATTTCATTGTTATTATTCGACTATAGGAATGTTTTTGTTTATCACGTGTGTGAATATTCTTAGAACGTTAAAGAAGCATTATCATTTTTAGACATGACGAAATATCACAAGAGTGATAAGATTATTTATGGCATTTATTTTGTTATTGAATATGATATTATTTAATGTTATACCAGTAGTTACTTTTTTACTGTACTTAGCGAAAATAATTTTATGACCGAAAACAATCAATCAATCTGCTTAGCCCTTTCCCAACTATATTGGGGTCGGCTTCCAGTCTAACCGGATGCAGCTCAATACCAGTATTTTACATGGAGGACTGCCGACCTGACCACCACAACCCAGTCACTAACTGGGTAAGTAATACGATACCCCTTGGTAAGACTGGCTGTCAGACTTTCGTGCTTCAGACTACCTGTAACGACTGCCAAAGATCCACGAATGACAACCGGGACCAACGGCTTGCGTGCTTTCCGAGGCACGGCTGAATCTCGAAGTCTAAAGACCGAAAACATTGACACAAATTCTTCACATAACATAAAAACACGCCAGTAATCCTTAATGGGTTCGATAGAGTTGTATCTATAGTACAGAGGCCAGCACATCAAGTTACCACAATCTGTCAAATTTCCCTGATAGTATTTCAACTTTATTGCAAAGACATAAAGTTCATTTTTAATTGAGAAAATTTGACAGTTAGGGATAGCTTGATGTGCTGGCGTCTGTACACCCACACTTCGCCAATAATGTTTGAATCCCATGTAATAGGCTTGCTCAGACTCCAGGATTCGTCATATAAGTCCCAGACTAAACTAAAACACGGGTTGCATTTAGAAAATTGAAGTTTTTGAACTTCAATCTTCTAAGTGAAACCAGCATTTTTTTTTGTTCTTAGTCTAATAAAAAGCCAAGTGTGAGTCGGACTCCCATATGAAGGGGTCCGTACCACCGTACAATATTGTCTAAAAACGCCGAAAAAACATGTTCTTGTATTTTAATTTTAACTTTATTTTATTTCTATTTTTTGTCATATATATAGCTGTCATAGTAATACTCTCTGTGAAAAATTAAGTGTCTGCCCATTAAAATGACAAAGACCTTGTGACAGACGACAGACGGACAGCGGAGCTTTCATAATAGGGCCCCATTGGCAGCTTTTGGGTACGGAAACCTAAAAATAATAGAAATGAGCCTAAATTGGGTTAAACTAACACACAAAATAGGTTGAAACGACACTTTCAGAATATGTAATACGACTTAAACATGCGAAGTTTAATATGAAATCTTGTTTGACAGCCTGTTGACAGGTTTCATTTCCTTCTGATGCTTTCTGGTTTTGTGTTTCAAATCTGTCTAGACTTTTCTCATGAATTTTGGGGTCGGCTTCCAGTCTACTAATATTATACATGGAACGACTGCCTAACTGACTACCACAACTCAATTACTTGGTAACACATTTTTCATTATTTACTTGATTTTCATGCAGGGAAATGTATTTCCTTTTTATGTCCATCTGAGGGTTTTTACTTCCACATGTGCTCGTAAAATCCTTGACAAAGGGTGATTTATTGTTACTTCCCATTCCATTTATCCTTGTAGGTAATTTTATATTATGTTGAGGAAATGAAAATGGGGAGAGATGTTCAATATTCCTATAAACAGTAGGTATTACGTCAAGAGTTCAATTGATTGCTTACAATGTGTGTTCCCATCATACTGTATAAATATGTAGTAACAATTAAGTACCCCATAGTATGTAATCTATAATATTTAAAAGAAAGTCGTGTTATTTACACTGTTTATAACTCAATAACGGCTTTACCGATATGGCTGAAAATTGGTGAGGAGGTAGCTCAGAGCAGCAAATAAGACAGGACAACGTTTGTCGGGTCAGCTAGTAATATATATTTTATGGCTAGGCATTGATACAAAGAGCGTTAAACAACATAGATTGAAGATAATATTTTTACAAGTTGATTGTACACACTTGCCTAAAAATAGAATAAGTAGTACGGAACCATTACTGCGAGTACAGCTCACACTTGGCCGATTTTGTAAAGAAACATCTGCATTTAAAATAAGCTGATACAGAACATGAAAAAAATATTAATTGCAATTAATTAATTACTACCTGTACAAAACAATATAATCTAAATCCAATTAAATTGGACCATACGTTTAAGCGTTTTAGCTGTTCAGGTACAAAATAAATATTCTTTTGGGGAAGTAATTTTTATTTTTAGGTCCTTTGCCTTTGTTTGTCGGTCCTTTGTTTAATTTAACCTTTCTAATTACTAATTACTATGTGCCCGAGAATATTTAAACTTATTATTTACTTTCTGATTTCTGTGTGTTTTGGATTTTAACTTGTGGGATGGATGGGTGGGTGGGACGTTTGTTTTTGGTTGGTGAAGTTTGAAGTTGGTGTGACGTTATATTTTTATTTTCTTAAAATACCTGATCAGACTTACAATTATCTATTTAAAACAATATTTAACCCCTTAAATAAAATAACTTAAAAAGTCTTAATATAATAATAATACGTTAAAAATGTTAAAATATAATAATACTAGCTGACCCAACAGACGTCCTGTCTTAACGATGATACCTACCCTACCCTACCTACCTACCCTACCTACCCTACCTACCCACCTACCTTTTCTCACCTTTTAAACCTTACCTGGACTACGACAAACATTTCAACACCAAAATCAGCTAAATCGGCCTAGCCGTTCTCGAGTTTTAGCGAGACTAACGAACAGCAATTGATTTTTATATATATGGATAGTTAGATAGATAAGAAAACGGAAGGGAAAGAATCAAATTGGATTAAAAATGATGTATATTTTTTTTTAATGAACTACGATATAATTAGTCAATTTATGTCATAATCTATGATTTTATCATTGAGTAGAAAAGTTTTCGCTTGGGTACCTACATTTTACTTGTATTTATTAACTAATCATCCCGTCCAAAAGTTAATAATAATAAAACCCATAAAAAAAACGTTCAATATTCCATAATTTGAAAATTTTCCGGGAAACCTTTAAATTTTTTCTTTTCCTAAAACCTTATTACGGAATAATGTATTACGAAAATTTATATCACAATAAAAAACAAGCAAATCGGACCTAGGGTTCCCTAGTGATGCGCTTACCAACGAACAGCATTTTTATTTAAGTACCTATAGTTATATAATATACAACGTGGCGCTACAATGGTGACATTAATTCAACACACGGATAGGGCCAGTGCCCATTAATCATATAAATGTTGATAGGTTATTATCAATCATCAGACACAGATCCACGAATGACAGCCGGGACCAACGGCTTAACGTGCTTTCCGGGACACGAAGGAGTCTCGGTATGTAAAGATGGTCACCCATCCGCGGACCAACCCCGGTAAGCGTTGCTTAACCTGATGGATCGACCGGTGCGGCTGTTATTTCTTAGCCACGAGCTCTTCAGGTTAGTCACAAACCACACGAAAAGAAGATCGTAGTTTATCTCTAATTCTCTACCCACTAAGAGAACACCTCTGCCTCTCTCTCAACTCTTCGAGAAAACAAGGCGTGATGTTATGTAACGATATAACCACCCTCCCTTCATGACACTACATTATTTACCAAAAACTTAAGTTCCAACATAATGATATATTCGCGTATTCAGTGTCCCTGTCCGAGTTAGCTTACCAGCCTAACATTAAACTGTTTGTTCACAAACTACTGAAACTTTCTCCTGAATTTATACAGTGGGTGCTGTATTAATTTAATGCTATTCATACTAATTTACAGTTAGTTCTTCAGTGATAATTATGAGTCTATTTCGTAATTACACTGAAAATTGTGTTTATGAGGCGAGTTTTGCGTTTGTTGTACAATTGATTTTGACTGAGGGATTTACATACGGTATCAATGAACAAGCCCTTATATGATATTTCTCTACAGTATGTGAAGCTAAGTCAGAGGCCTATGGGCACCATACAAACTTTGACACCAGGTTAGTCACTAACCACACGAAAAGAAAGAAGAAGATGGTTAATACCAGTTTAGATGGTACGACTGCCTTTCTGACCTCCATTGTTAGGCTTAAAGACTAAAGGAAAGTCCGTTCTAAGGATTTCAACAATACGGTATTCTTTTGTGTATATATTTGAAGGTTTTACTAATATTGCGGGAGACGTGTGATCCCGCACAAGGCTAAAAGTATATTAGGTACAGTCACCATGAGAACGTAAGCAATTCAGTCAAGTGGTAAGGGCGAGCTCGGAAAGAAAGAGAGAGAATGAGAAAGACTATAGTGTTAAAGCAGGACCGATTAGTTTTTTCTACATTCCAACATCCACAACCCATTTTCGGGGTATAACGATACTTGGTTAGACTAGTTGTCAGATGATTGGGTCAGGTGGCGTCGACTATCAAAGCTCTACGAATGGCAGTCAGACCAACGACTTACCGTGGCTATTTTACTATAACTCCTCGATAATATCCACCATTATAATAATGACAAACTATAAATACAACGAATAATAAATAAATAAACACGAAATGTCGTGTGTCCGGGTCGTGAGTTTCTACCAACAATACAATGGGTAAACAACACACATGACAACAAACGGTCTTCCTTTGAATAAGGTCCTCAATACAAATAAATGCTTATGTAATGGCCATTTTACCCATTCAATTGTCAGCAAGCAAGCGCCGGCATTAAAGGCACTACGTTATGATGACTCAAGAATAATAATGTTCAATAGTAACTTTATAAGACCTGAGGATTATTATTATTATTAAGGCTATCGTAACAGGCGCGTTGTTATTGGTTGATAATAATGGATGCGTTATTGTGATATCTGTTTTTCAGTGCATTTTGTATTATGACAGCCACGAAGTAAAACACTGCTACGACGCAATAGAAGTAGGAATCCGAGTCTAGTCTATCATCGAGTGTCATCACCATTTGCCGTAAATAAGGGTGGATTTCACTGACGTAATTAAACGCGGTCAAAATACCTTTTTTAGGATAGGAAATCATCAAATGGCTCCTTCCGCTCTGGGGCGGAAGGGAGTTTTAGACTCTTACTGGCTAAAACCCATCCATATTCCTGTCTTAGCCCTTTGTGTGCCGGGGCAGCAGTGGCTCTTTCGGACTATACCGCTGACCCAGCAGGCATCGGCTCTAATGGGCCCCGATGGGTGCGCGTGAATCAGGATCACGCCGTCCGGCACAGGCCGTCCTGATCGGACGGTGAGCTCCCCATTACTCATCGTCCGCAAGGCAGAATACCTAAACCACATTTAAGAGCTGAACATTACATCAGTCTTGTGAAATATTGACAATGATAGTTCTAGAACGCAGTTTAGACGTGCAGATCGAGTTCAGTATCATTAGTGAAATTGGCACTTAGTATGTTGGTGTCTGCTTTCAGTTCAACCGGATGAAACTAAATACCAGTACTTTACATACATGGAGCGACTGCTATCTGACCAGCATAAATCAGTTATTGTAAAAAAAAATGTGCTAGACCGAAAAATGATAGGAGGCCGGGGTTTTAATTAACAGAGGTAAGTATTAACAAGCGAATTTCTACGAAACTATAAACAGCACGTCACTAGTGATTCCTAGAATTCGTCCCTGTGACAGCGGTCTACAGGTTGAGACTCATCAGTCCAGCTCAGTGCGCCGCGAGAGTGAGTTGTGTGATGTGCGTCTATTTTGGCCAGGTAACGAACTTTTTTCACTTTACGATATTTTGATTTACGCGTTGAATAATTGATTTCGGTGTAATATATATATTTTTTGCAGTAGCTTGTTTTATTGCTTAATAATGTTACATACCGTTACTAGCGCTAATGCACAATATTTAGTAATTATATATTTTTTTATTGAAAAGCTACCCTTGGGGCTAAATTTAACAAAACATACGGGGCTAGTATTAACATGTTAATTCTTACCCCGCATGTGGGGTTGGAATATTTATTAACATTATTACACTAGGTACTAAGCCTACGCTGTCCGTCCGTCTGTCTGTCCACCTGTCCTAACTTTAAAGAGCTGTATATCCACCAGGGTATCTAATAACATATTTATTTATTTATCTTAAACGTTACAGCATGAGGACTTACAAGCGGAAAACTACTCGAGGCATGACTTCGCTGGCGACCTACGAGGCATGAGTCAGCTGCTTTAGAAATAATGGACAAGAAAAGGAACTACAGAGAAGTAGCCACAGAATTTCAAATTTTTCACGTTTCGCTGTTTTGTGAAAAAGAAGAAAGCAGGATTTCCAGTAGAAGTAGGTTACAAAAAGACCCGGTTAGTATTCACTTCTGAGCAGGAGAAAAAAAATGCAGATTATTTATTAAAGTGCTCTAACATTTATTTCGGACTGCTACCTGAGGAAGTAAAAAAACTAGCCTACCAGTGTGCTGTTTTTTTCAAAATCCCTAACTTGCCCGAATCGTGGAAGGCTAAGGAAAAGGCGGGTGATGATTGGTTCACGAATTTCATGAAAAGAAATACAAATTTGTCGGTTAGAAGCCCTGAAGCGACAAGTTTAAGTAGGGCGACATCCTTCAATCGAACAAATATCCGTGCATTTTTTGAAAAATACAGATCTGTAATAGAAAGCTACAAACTTAGCCCATCCCGGATTTGGAACATGGATGAAACGGGCGTAACTACAGTGCAAAAGCCGAAAAAAGTTGTTGCTGGAAGGGGCATGAAGCAGGTCGGTGCTGTGACATCCGCCGAAAGGGGCGCTTTGGTTACATTGGCTGTAGCCATAAATGCAATTGGTATTGCGATTCCCTGTATGTTCGTCTTTCCCCGTATTCCCGTGAAATATTGTTGTTTGACGGAGTGTTTCAACTTTTAAGCATAATGTTAATTATTATTCCACTAAGTGAATATTGTGATTATCTTATTGAAAACTAACGTTTCCTTCAATAATATAACAGTAAAAGTAACTGTTAATAATAAATGATTCAGATATTTGTTGAATTTTGTTATTATGTATGTATAGAGGATTTGTTCGGGTTTCTTTCTCTATAAACATTTATATGTTAATTGTATTGCTTAATAAAAAAATGTCATTGCTACTTTGAGTTTTCTTTATTTATAGAGGAAAATACTTACAATGTTAATTGTTACCCCTTTTGTTAATACTTACCTCGGAAGTGTTAATTATAGCCCCGATCGCGGGGTAAGTATTAATTTCTGACTTTTCTGAGTAAAATCGACTTTCTTAAAAAGGTATCTTCTTGTCAAATTAAAACCAACGACATGGTTATTGAATAGTTTAGACATCACTTGATACAAAAATAATTTCAAAATGTTTAGGTGTATTGAAGATACAACTGAAAATATAAATTTTGTTAAGTCGCGCCCCGGTCTCCCCTACTCCAGACTGGTCAACCCATTTCTTTTTTTTTTTTTGATGCTGGGCAATCATCAAGTTCCCAATCATCCCATCAATCCCGTTCTGGGTGTTGCTGATGGGAGTTTCAGACTCTTACTGACTTAAACCCATCCATGAAGGAACATGGATGGGACCCATCCATGTTCCTTCCTAAGTCCTATTTTTAGGATAGGAAATCATCAAATGGCTCCTTCCGCTCCGGGGCGGAAGGGAGTTTTAGACTCTTACTGGCTTAAGCCCATCCATGTTCCTTCCTTAGCCCTTTATGTTCCGGGGTAGCGGTAACCCTTTCGGACAATCGCGCTTACCACTGGTCAACCCATGAGATTGGGCTGCAACAGGTAGCTAAAGGAACCTCTAACTGCTCAATATATGAGATCCACTCAACTCCATACAATATAAACTACTTAGTACAGTACAAACGTATTAAATTAAATACATGAGATAGTGAATTCAAACTGGAGCGCCAACAATTTCTATTAAGTTTAGCGAGTTTCAAGATTTACGCGTGACTTCGAAACTTGTGACTTTGACACTCAGAGTAGATATATTTGTCACAGGTAACTGGTTACAGGAGTTATATTATCAGGAGCTAAGTGTCTAATGCAGTGAAAAGTAGGTTTCTTCGAGTGGTTAGTGACTAACCTGGTGTCAGAGTCTTTATGCTGCCCATAGGCCTCTGACTTAGCTTCTATGCTGAGGAATATCTCTCAGGCATGCCGGTTTCCGCCTCACTATGCGAGCTTTGTCCAGGAGTACTGCACCTAAGGAGGCTCTCAGCTATTAGGCTCGTCACTATTCTCGTTAAAATAATTGCAAAGTCCACGTCTCACATGTCATGTCGAAAACATTGTGTCGAACATTGTGTCATTGTGTGTGTTGTGTCAAACTTTTTATATTATTTTAAGACTCTTGGCTTTTAGAATGTAAATATTTTCTTGGATTACAGTAGCATAAAGTCATTTCTAGCTAGGAGATAGTGTATCTGCTATGTCATCTATCTTTTTCAATTTCGCACGCGATTTCCTAAAACTACAGGTATAAAGTATCCTATCTCCTAACCCAAGCCATGGCCTATCCGTGAGCCAAATTTCTTCCAAATCCGTCCAGCCTTTAAGATGTGTAAAAATAATAGACAGAGTTACTTTCGGATTTAACAATAACATTAGTATGCAGCACGTATTAAAACATTGTAGTGACCTATTGCACGCGATCCCTTGCAATTTACCCTTCTCAAAAAAAAGTCAAATCGTTTATTTCAAATAGGCACAACTACGTTCGAAAGGCCCTTTCGAACGTCAAAATGAACAAGAATTAGAATTGATTCTAGTCGCCCCTTCCAAAAGGTATTTTCTTATGGAGAAGAACGGGTAAGACACTTCTCCGTTTCTCTTTAAAAATGTTTTGTTTATGTGCATTGATGCACCCAGAATAACATACTACACCACAAAAGGTGAAAAGAAAAACAAATGCAACAATGACAGGTAAATTAATTATGTCATAAATATATGGTGAACACCATATATTTATGACATCTTCTCTAGCTAGAAACCAAAATCTGAACCTTATTAAAGATATACCATTTCGATACCCAAATAAATCCATGCAACATATATATCTAGCTACAAAATCTCAAGACGTTCAGCAAACTACATTCAGCACAGCTGTGACAAGGCTATGTTACACCCTGACTATGTAATACGAATAGATGTATGTACTGTGCCCGTGTGCTTTGATGCAAGACCACTTGATGATATTGTCACAGAAAATGGATTCTCTCAAGCACTCGTAGCTACTGATGTTGTTTCATTTACTTCTCTTGTCAGTACAGCGGGGTTATTGCGTAACACTTCCATATATTTTGATAACATTTTGTTTAGAAATGGTTTTTCTTTTTTTTTGTTACCAATTTTTTTTTTTTTGTTAATTACGATGTTGTTTTGTTGTAAATGCTGTGTACACCTATAATAGGCGTACATACTAGTATTTTTTTAATTTTATTATTGTGTTTTCTTTTTTATATGTACGGCTGTTGGTGTAACTAATAATAAATAAATAAAACACTTACAGTAGCAATGGCTTTCATTATGACAATTCTACCACACTCATTGCGTTATTTACGTTGTTGGGCGGATAATTTTTTCGTAGGTATGAAGCAATGCATGGATTAGCAATATCCTTCGGAATCATTCAGTTTACGATTGGAGATATTATGTGTCGGGTTGTATGTTGATCAAAATATAATTCGCGGCCGTATTCACAGAATTATAATCATTAGAATCGTCAGTAAATTTTCATGAAAACAGTCATTACATAGGATGTAATGATTGTATGTAGGAGTGCTGGGCCACAAAAGGAATTAATGAAAGACAATTGCATGCAGCTGAGATGAGAATGCTAAGAGGGATGTGTGGTGTTACGCGAATGGATAGAATACGTAATGAGTATATAAGAGGACGTCTGAAAGTGACACCGGTGACTGAAAAGTTGTGTGGAAATCGGTTGTCATGGTATGGGCATGTTATGCGGAGGAATGAGGAAAATGTTATCAGGAAAGTTGTGAGCATGAATGTGGATGGCTATACTAGTAGAGGGAGACCAAAGAAACGGTGGATGGATTGTGTGAGATGATATGGCTAGAAAGGGAGTGACTATCGAGATGACGACTAATAGAGAAGTATGGAAGAAGAAGACATGTCGCGCCGACCCCAAATAGATTGGGATAAGGGCAGAAGAATGATGATGAGTCATTACATAGGATAATATGAACTTAGAGGGTTATATTGATGATTTTAATAATTAAAGTTGTTTAAACACGTATTTGGCCATTGTGATCAGCACATAACGTAACTGAACTGTAGTGCTATTCTGTAAAACTCTCACCGTGACAACGTAGGTGAAGTGAGCCGTCATTAGTGTGAATAACTAGCATTATATGAAACGACATCTCACTTCACGTCAGTTCGGTGAAATATTTACAGAATCGACACCCGATTGCAAAAAAAAACAAAAGAAAAAAATTTTTTCGCGGGCTACTATGGGGCTTCCACCTTAAGACGATCATCACGATACTACAAGTCGACATACAACAAAGCAATTATTGCTTTGCGGTTAAGAATTCATTTGCTCTTAAAACAGCTAGATCATTTCTAAGCTAAGTAGGGCTACCGTGGCCTCTTACTCAAACATCCTAACTTTAAGAACCTGTTGCTCTATTTGTCTCCTCCAATGATATAAATTACACTTTATAGCCCCAAATAACAGCGTAAACGATGATGTATTATGTATTAGACCCGCTACGGACTAGACGACTTTATAAATCGCCTGAAAGTCACACAATGTCGTGTGATATTTCAGCTCTAATTCGAATGAATAATGCTTTCTGAAATCTGTTTTTTTTTGTTGTTAATATTCATAAATATAACATTATACGAAAGTCTAGTTGAAATAATAAACTGGACAAGTACGAGCCAGACTCGCACACGGAGGGTTCCGTACCAACGTAAAATATTCAACACTACATATTAAAAAAAAATTCTTCAGTTTAATATAATACGTTAGTATAATATAGAAGTTTAATTTAATTTCACATTGATATACACAAATCTTGAATGCAATACACAACCTAAAACTAAAAAGAATATATTATGATGTGCAAGTTACATATAAAAACTAATAACTAACTAAAATTCTGCCGCATCGCTGTCGACTGGTAATGTACCCAGGAAAACCATGTTACTTGTATGTTTTCTTCTTCTAAGTATTATGTACGGGACAAGGGGAACTGTCCGGTAATTTATGGTAACAGTTATCATTAATATTTGTAATAAGCATCGATATATATGTACTACGCACGTAATAAGTATGTGAATTGTGTATATTTATTGCCGCTCGATCAACAAATTATAAAATTAAAATCAGACCAGAGATCAGTGGAGGTTCCGTTTGACACCCTTTGGATACGGGACCCTAAAAAACATACAAATAAAATTAACAAAATATATATAGGTATATTTCAAAGAAAATAAATTCCATAAAGAATACATTTATTAATGTTCAAATTATATTTCTGTTTGATTAAAATTTTATTTAAAACTTTACGGCGCGTAACAAATAGATTGCTCCTTTGCTTAAAAAATAATTTTATTCCAAAATTACTTACAGTTCATTTAATTTAATTCCGATCTTCTTCAGCGCCACCAAATAAAAGAAAGTTAGAATTCAAGATTCATGATTCGACAAGCCATCTTTCAATCCTACTTTAGCGAGAATGTAATTCGAAAGTTTGGTCCTTAAGGGTTGCTACACACTTCTTCGAGTCGGCAGCATCAATTCGGCAGTTTCAGGTTCAAGTCGGTTTGACATAAGTCCTCGTACCCATGGGCTATGTTTTAAAGCTGAACATTTGTATGCGCCGAACTAGTTAAAAATCAAAGTGTGTTTATTGACATACTGATATGCACTCTATTGGATTTACAATACTCAACACCAAGAGTTGAAAATCCAGTGCATCATAAAAAATAGACGAGTTAAAAATTCATCAGTGTACTTTTGTTAAACCGAGAGCCTTTTCTCGGACACATATCTAATACTAGCTGCTTCCGCGCGCTTTCACCCGCTGCTCGGCTTCTATTGGTCTTAGCGTGATGTTACATAGCCTATAGCCTTCCTTGATAAATGGACTATCTAACACAAAAAGAATTTTTCAATTCGGACCAGGAGTTCCAGAGATTAGCGCGTTCAAACAAACAAACTCTTCAGCTTTATAATATTATTATAGTAAAGTATAGATTCAAATTTACCGCCCGGCTGTCTATGCCAAGCTATGCCGAGCCGAACAAGTGTATAGAACCCCTAAAATGTAAATTTCGCTCCCTAAATTCAAAATTAATTCAAGTTTTTTGGACAAGAAAGAAAGGGGTACCTGAGAACATTTGAGAGGCTGGTGACACTAGTATCGGTACTTGAGCACGTCGTGTTAAGGACCCTTGAGGTTTTTTAAGGGAGAGGAGTACGATAGACTGGCTGGCGCCATGTTTCTTAGCCAGGAAATTTGGAGCCACTTGAAATTTATTAACACACTTTTTTTTTGCCACTGAAGCTGTTTTCGTACCACGTTTTATTCCGTAAGTCCCAAATTGGGACCCGTTAGGGCCAAGCCTGCCGGGTAAGCGGGATTGTCCGAAAGGGTTACCGCTACCCCGGAACATAAAGGGCTAAGGAAGGAACATGGATGGGTTTTAGTCAGTAAGAGTCTGACACTCCTTTCCGCTCCACCCAGAGCGGGAGAAGACATTGGATGATTTCCCACCTTCAAAAAAAATTGTCCCAAATTGCGGATAAATTACATAAAAGGAAAGAAGTCGGAGCAAAACGTTTCGACAATTGCTTCAATTTCAAATTAAACAAGTGTGTTTGATAAATTATTACATGTTAATCAACTTTCCACCATCTACTTGTTAAAACTCATTACATAACCAGTGTGACTAAGCAGAATATTAATGTAAGCGATGGCGTTTCGCAAGGGCACAGTTTCGCAATAACTTTTCTTGGTTTACATTAAGTACAAAAGTGTCGAGTTTCTTGTTATGCACCGTAGTCAATAATTACAAATGATTCTCCTGTTACAACATGATATTTCTACATACATCGCCATTTCCACAATGTTTTCTTTTCAACGAAGTATTACAGTAGCTGTAACCCCAAATTGGAGCTTTGCCCAATTAAAATTGACGGGTCGTCCCTTTCCGTGTTCCCAAAACCAGTGATCCGAAGGTCCGTTTTAGTTTAACTCACATTTAGCTTAGAGTCAGGATTTATTTTCGAAACTGACAAGGTGACATTGGACTTTAATCTTTATGAAAGAATGAATCAAGTTTTACAAAGAAAAGATTACAGTTTGTCGGTGTTTATGCGAGTGCATTGGTGACCTAATACATGACGGATGATTTCGCATGTTTCATGTATCACTCGAACGATAGCAGTAAACAATACAAGTGTCGCAACAAAGTAGAAGAAGAAAAATACGATTTTATATCCAATTCTTATCAACACAGGGAGTGTGTTGTAGAATATCGATAGTGTTCTTGATCTAAAAACCTTGAAAACACTAAACAAACAGAACCGTGATCCGATTTTGTGCCAGGGAAAGGAAAACATGAACGAGATAAGACGTAATAAATCCTAGAGTTTTATACGCTACACGTACAGAAAGACAACATTTATTAAGTATATCCTTAGTTAGTGCTGACAGGGGAGTAAGTTATCGACACAACATTGGACTGGATATTCTTTTGTCCTCGGCACTAGTGATGTGAGAATAGACCATGTAGTAGTGGAAATGTGAACAGAGGGTCTAGACGAAGTTACATTTTCATTAACTATAACGAAATTAGACGTTCGTCCCGGCTGTCATTCGTGAATCACGGATCATCAGAAGCTCGAAACTTTGTTATTCAGTCTTACCAAAGGGTATCGTATTACACAGTTACTTGGTTGTGGTGGTCAGAAAGGCAGTCGCTCCATTTAAAATAGTGGTATTCAGCTGCTTCCGTTTAGACTGGAAGCTGACCACAACATAGAAAAGGCAGGCAGATTAAATTGATGCAGGCATGTTTTCATATTAATTATCTGCTATAGACCCTTATTCCAGTATCATAGACCCAATTAACAAAACAGAGCAATATGAATCCCACGCTTATTAAGTTCAATTTCTGTACCGATTACTGAATAAAGCTCATAAGATGAGCTTGTTAACCCATTAATTATCGTGAATTCGCTATCGACAGACAATCTATAAGAATATACCGATATACCGACTCTAATGAGAGCTATTTAAAAGCGTATTAAAGACTTTAGTAAAACCTTTGTGTTTTCCGATGATTATGCGATATGATTCCAAGCAGTTTTCAATTAATATTAATTTTACTTCATTGGATTATTTTATTGGTCATTGCAGGAAATGTATATCTTAAGTTCCTCTTCTATATCAAGTACCAATTGTATAATTATCACTTGCTAAAAATCTGTGAAGGAAAACATCGTGAGGAAACGAGCATCTCTGAGATATATTTCTCAACAGTATGTGAAGCTAAGTCAGAGGCCCATGGGCAGCATAAAAACTCCGACACCAGGTTACAGACTAACCACACTAAAAGAATAAGAAGAAGCACCAATTGTATACTCATTAAGTTATTACAGTTTTCAATTGAGAACCACATACATAGGTATGGTCGAATCATGTAGATGCCGCCTAATATTATTTGTACCTTTAAAAATAATCAATCCATCAATCTTTATTAAACTATCTTACACTTGAAAGTCAGACTATTACTACCAAATTAAACACAAATCATAAATAACAATAATAATATCTTCGGACATTTCACACAACGCCATTATAGTCCCAAGCTAAACAACGTAATGCTTGTGTTATGGTAACGAGATGGCTAATAAACTACCAATATTTTTTTTTCTGTACATACATACATACACATTATAGAAAGAAAAACACCCAGGCCCGGAACAAATACTTGCAGGTCGTACGCACGGCTACACATCAAGCTATACATTTCCAGTTTAAGCTGATCTCGCATTGTAAAGGATTTCCGTACGATGCGAGACCAGCGTAAACTGGTTTTGTATAGCTTGATGTGTAGCCGTGTGTACAAACATTTGCTCCGTGCGGGAATCAAACCCGTGACATGCTGCGCAGCAGTCGATTATTCCCGATGTCCACCACTTCTCTGGCCACCACTGGGGGACAGCGAGACAACTTTAAAAAATGATTCTTGTTGTCCACCACTGGGGGACAGCGTCACAACTTTGTAAATAATTTCATAATACTTACTTACTTATTTAAATATACTTACGGATTTGTTTTTTAGCAGGGCTAAGGGTGAGACTAATTTAAATATGCCCAGTGGTGGACCACAAGAATCATTTTTTTAGGTTGTCTCGCTGTCCCCCAGTGGTGGCCAGAGAAATGGTGGACATCGGGAATAATCGCGCAGCAGTCAATCGCTCAACCGCTGCGCCAACCGTGTCGTCAATGCAATATACAACCTATCAATGGCGTTCAATGTCATGTCTTCTAGGCCCTCTAACCATTCTTATGTGGAAGACGATTAGCGGTCATCCTTCACAGTCTTTTGTTTACCTTCTAGCAGTTCTTTGTTTTTATACTCTGGAAATTTGGTACCTATGCCAACATTCCAGTTCCTAGGTACGTGCTGTCCAAGGTTCCAGCAACACAACTCTGAACTGCATTGCTAGCCTGCCCCAATATCGTCGCAGTATGTAGCATGTGGTTATAAGAGGTTTCCTTTATTGCAGTATGCAGGTGAAACGCTAGTTCCACAAGCTCACCTTTAATTTAAGGTGGGTATTTCTAGCTAAACATTCTACGTGCTCTCGAGTTCCACGGTAGGTGGAAGTGAGAGGATTTATCGAAGTTGCGAGTTGGGAAAAAGAGAAATTAATGCCAGGGCGTCTTCTAATACGTCTATAAAGGTTTTTTATGAATATTCAAAGATATGTTTAGTTATAGGCGTATTCTTTGTTGTTAATCCTGAATCGGGGGGTCCTCCCGCTCTGGGCGGAGCGAAAGGGAGTGTCAGACTCTTACTGACTAAAACCTATCCATGTTCCTTCCTTAGCCCTTTATGTTCCGGGGTAGCGGTAACCCTTTCGGATAATCCCGCTTACCCGGCTGACTGAAAAACTGCCAAGTCAGATTAGTTTGTTAGAAAATTTGACTCTATTACTGCCAAGCTGGAGTGCAAAGAGATGCATTTTTATAGATTTGTTTACTGTTGCTAAAATGATAGAAAAATCAAGCTAACGCCACAAAAGCACTCAGAACATAATCCAGTGACCAATTCCAACAGGCAAGCTCCCTGACTAACAAAAAGAAAAACGCTATCCTAAGAGCTATTCTAGTCAGATACGCTCAGTTTCTTGATTAAATTATCTTCGAATTCCATAGAGAACAAACTGCTAGTTAATAAGTTAAGATGCAATTTAAGATTGAAACGTATTCCCCGATGTTTAAATGAAAAGGATAGTTAAATAGTGAAGGATTTATTGCAAGCGCACTCGAAGTAGAATGAGCAAAACACCACGTGGCAGGCATGTCACGCAAAGATAATTGATTTATTAAGTCTCTTGCTTTGTATTTAAAATTAAAAAGAATTTACTGGAGAAAATCGTGTGACCAGCCAGTCAATTCTGTACAAATCTCACCGAATCTGTTAAAATTTTACCGTGAGAACTTAGGTGACGTGAGAGTGAAGTGAGATGTCCTTCCACCAAATGGTAGATTGACACTATTGACAGGTCACTTTAAACTACCTTCACCTACGTTTTCACAGTTGTATACAGGGTGTAACCGAAAGGGTATATATATACATTGCCGGGTAAGCGGGATTGTCCGAAAGGGTTACGGCTACCCCGGAACATAAAGGGCTACGGAAGGAACATGGATGGGTTTTAGTCAGTAAGAGTCTGACACTCTCTTCCGCTCCACCCAGAGCGGGAGCAGTCATTGGATGATTTCCCAGCTTTAAAAAAAAAAGGGAATATATATACACACAAAAGGATAAACTGATCAACTTTACTGTGGGCCCAACTCCGAAATAGGGAAAAAAACTTTTATTTTTGTTCTTTTATCTAAGTATGTATATATCCTTTAGGTTACACCCAGTAAAATAACCATGGGCCTTTAAATTTCCGCCAAGAGCCTATGAATGAGTCAATGGCAATTGCCATAGTCACTACGTTTGACAGAAGGATGGACAAACACATGTTCTTATCAAAGATGATTCGCCCTACTGCGTCTAATAGGTCTCGTTTCACACAATGACGCAGTGACTTGACTTGGTTGTCATGGAAACCCGAAGTTGGAGTGCGCTCACGCAATTATTGTTGCGTGGGCTCTCTTCTCACTATTGACGCCAACTTTTTCACGCTGTTTTGTCGCTTTAAATCTTTGGTTCTGATTCGCAAGCAAAAAATACCACACGTACGAATGGGGCATATAATGTTTTTTTGCGAAGGATCATCGGTTAGTACTGTAGGACTGACCTTTAACAAAGGGACTTTTTATCGTTAAACCGTTTGACCCGGTTATGAAATATTCGGGTAAGTACAGACGCCAGCACATCAAGCTACCCGAATCTGTCAAATTTCTTTGTTATATTTTCAACTCTATTACAAAAGGTTAAGGTTCATGTTCAATTGGAAGTACTTGACTGTTTGGGGTAGCTTGACGAGCTGGTTTGTGTACATTGATGTATTTTTTTTTATAAAAATCGTTTTTTGTCAGGAACCGGTTAATAAATTCAGTTCTGCTGGATGCAGCAATCATTCATTTACGTAATTTTAATGACTTGGTAATACATTTCGATTGAGAAAATTTATCACATTTCTCAAGAAGCAAACATATGGTTTAAATCTTTTACTTCAGTACCTACAAACTTACTCTTGCAGCTTTATACTTAGTTTCCTTCCATTTTCCCAGCTTTCCGCAGGCGGATTAGCAAGGAAATAAATAACAATTTAACAGAAAATTTGGACTGGAACTAAGAGCTATTCCATGCTTTAAAATTCTTAGAATAGAAATACTTAGTTGAATGTATGGCCCACTGCATCGTGTACTGCATTTTGCTGTAATTTTGGCTAAACATAATGCAGTAGGTACCTATTTATAAAAAACTTTTTACCGTTTTACGGTACCGTAAGAATAAACATCTGGATAAATAGATAAATCTCGCCACCGATGTTTTTAAATAATGAATTGTAATAATTCGGCTAAGCTAGTTAGATGAATAAATAGTATCAATCAACTTATTCTACCGCAGTCCACTGCTGGACATAGTGCTCTCCTAGACTGCGCCAGATCACCCTGTCCTCCGCCTTCCGCATCCAGTTGTCCCACCTTTTTAAGGTCGTCGGTACATCAAGTTCAGGGGGGGGGGGGCGGTAAACATCGGTCATCGGTCCTTCGACAAACATGGCCAGCCCACTGCCACTTCAGCTTGCTTACTCCGCAACCTATGTCGGTAACTCCGGTTCTTTTCGGTCCAGTTGGTTTCGGCTGTCATTCGTGGATCTTTGAGAGCCGTTACGGTTAGTCAGAAGCCCGAAAGTCTTACAGCAATTCTTACCAAGGCGTATCGTATTACCCAGTTACTGCCTGTGTTGTACAGGTCAGATAGGCAGTCGCTCCATGTAAAACGTTGGTATTCAGCTACATCCGGTTAGACTGGAGCTGACACCAACATGGTTGGGAAAAGGCTTGGTAGATTTATTAGTACCTATCGTAATTAACAAAGGCAAGCTGACGCAACTTTACTAGAAAGAGCCCTAAAATCCCTGCTTATGTTTCGAAACCATCAAAACGCTGCCTAATGCATATTAAGTACGTTTCTATCACATACGAGTTCGTGTTGATTTTACATCCCACGTGAATTTATATATTTTACTTAGTGGAGGAACCCCATTGCTTCTTATGGGGTGCCGTAAGGGATATGCGTGCTTATTTATGTTACAATAACTTTCTTGCTTAGCTTGTTATTAGGGCTATATTCGAGGTAACGGTTTGTGTTGTGTTGTCGATGCTACCTTATGTGTAAGTTGGCAACAAGGCGATATTGTAATGTTTACTTAAGGTTAGGTAACTTAGTTATATTGTTATAGAACTGGGCATGTTTAGATTCTGGTGGGCACTACCTGCTTAATTACCTGGGGTGGTAAAACTCAACCTGAGATGGCTACTATGTTGCTTCTTAAGTTCTTAGGTGCATGCGTGCATTGCCTGGATGGGATCATTCAAATCTGTATGGTTCTTTCCTCAATTTGCATGACCCTTAGATGACTTGACCAAGATTATGTCTGGACTTTAAAAGACTCTGAGAGAAAGTAAATAAATTATACATTTTAGTACAATCTAGGTGGTAAGGAACTTCATAACAACCTCATATAATAAATACCTTCTCCAAGATACCATGCTCTTTATATTCTACACCAAACAATGCAAGATATTATTACACCCATTATGTCATATATGACATCCGTTTCGGATGCAAATTCATCCAAATTAGCTACAGTGCCAATTTGGCACTACAATAACACTAGCGTCGCTAAGGAAGGTTATCTCAGGATCTGGTACGTAATCTGACTATACATATAATTTGTTCTTGGATTGCCAGCTGGCATACTCATATTGTCTTATTATGGAGGACTGTTAATAAGTTGATGTGAGCGTTCTAGCGTTCGCGTTCAGCGTAGCCGTGTGTTGAGGCACACAATACTGTTTTGTATATTCGTATTACCTGTTTTTGTGTTTTTATGGGGATATTAATGTGTGCCTTAACCTGTGTCAAATAAATGTATTTTCTTTCTCCTGTCTGAAAATAACAAGAAGCACAATATACCAGCATGTCTGAGAGACATTTCTCAACAGTATGTGAAGCTAAGTCAGAGGCCCATGGGCAGCATAAAAATAATTCTGACACCAGGTTAGTCACTAACCACACGAAAAGAAGAAGAAGTAGCATAATCAGCCTATAATGTTCTCACAGCTGGGATACTGACCTATTCTCTGTGAGAGAGAGCGGGATGTAATACACCAAGCCAGCCCAGTGCGGTTTGGTAATTGTCACATGTTTTCGTTTTTTTTTTGTTTTAGGAATTACCGGTTTCCTCACGATGTTTTCCTTCACCATTTTGATTGCAGTGGTGATGAAATTATTTACGCTAAGTAAAAGCGCCTGCCTGGAGGCCTAGACAAAGTCATATTTTCATTAAAGTTAACTAAATTAGATAAATCTGATATGTATGGAATTCGCATAAGATTTCGAAATGTCACGTGTTTAATCGTTTTCGATCGCTAAGTGCTAGACAATGTCAAGTTGTATAACGTTATTCGATCAATATTCCTATACAAATGCGTTGACAAGTTGCGTTTTTGACAATCCGAATCGCTGAGATAACGAATTGTTCTATCAACAATTTTCGAAATCGAATCGACACGGAGAGATTCATTTAATGCGCCGCCATCTAATTTGAATTTCTAAAGCTAACTTGACGCTTGCCCCTTAAATTACTAGAATATGAATGGACGTTTCACAATCGAATGTATAACAAAACAAAGAAGCCAGTTATCAGCACACGTGGTTACAGCAGTTACTAAGCAACTTGAATGTTTGATACAATATCATAATATTGCTAAGTTTGTGTCATACCTACTGAATAAATATAGGTATCGTAAGAGTAACAAAACATCTGAATACATACCTACTTGAGCAGACACGTAATCAAAATCACATAGACACACATCTGCATAACAATTATCGTACTTAAAAAACGTTCAAAATAAAGTCTTGAACAGCTTATCTCAAAGACATTCATTGTCAAAATCGTGTCAAAATGTAGGATTTTTTTTAATCCATAGTTTAGGTAAGACTTGAATGGCCATCAGAGATGAGCAAGGTAGTTAGGCGGTGTGCGAGAAAAAATCCACCAGATCACTTCATTTTCGCTTAGCTTAAGCTAAGCTAGTGTTGTTATTGGTTTACGCACATTCACCGCTACGCATCTGTGGTGGAAATGCACCTGGATTTGGCTTCTGGGTGCAGTACTCAATACCAATAAAGAAATTTTTACCACCGTAAGTGCAAAGCAGACAGTCATAAAATGGCAAACACTAAGTAAGTCAAAATCAGTATTTTGTTTCACACAAGAAAAAAACCCGCGAGCCGCCAGCTCAAATACCAATTGGTTGGCCACAGTACTTTATCATTGTAGAGTTTTAAACAAGATGTCACCGGCTTTTCCTATCTCTCTTACAATCTATCAAAGACGCCGAAACAAAGGCAGAGGCCAAGGTGTAAGTTAACTGCGATTAAGTGACCTTAATCGCAGTTCAGAATGTTCACAATTCAAGGTTTGCGTTTGGCGCGTGGACAAAGTAGGGAGTCGGGACTAACGGCGCCATTTTGTTTTATGAATACAATATCTGTGAAAAATGTTTACCTACAACTCCTCCCTCCTAATAATGTCATTTAAGTAAGTACCAAAAAAACCTTGTAGAAAGCTTAAAAACCACAGTCTACTACAATGGTAAAGCAACGTCTAAGTGCCAATCAAATGAAAACCAAGTTCAAGAGCTATGTCAATATTTCACAAAAAAATAATAATGACACTGATACTACTGACAGCCTTTAAACGAGGTTTATGTGATGATTGCGTTCAGTTTGATTGGTGAAATTCGCCCTAAGTTACACAAGCGTGATAATATTTCGAATTAACAACCGAATCATAAAGACACAATTCTTGATAAACAGCAGGAAATAAGCAATAACGATTGCAAGGTAACATGACCGAAATGCGCGCGCGCATAGGTATTTTACGGAAAGAAACTGGACGGTGTTAGTCATTAAGTAAGTAACGTGTTGTTTTGCACGTGGTCATTATCTATACTAATAATAATATTATGAATAGCGAAAATTTGTAACTTTGTTTGTAGGGGATAATTATCTTAGCAACTACACAACCAATTCCGACAATTATTTTACTTATGGGAAGCTACATTACCCTTGAGAGTCAACAGGCTTATTTAAAAAAAATCAAAAAAAAATATTAAAGGGGCAGATTTTTGTATGGAAAATCTGCTTCACACGCGGGCCAAGCGCAAGTTATATTTCTTTTAATTGGCAAGATTCTGCAGACAATTTTTACATCCCTGTTTTTTTCAAATCAAATAACCATGAGGTTCCTGTCACGATCTAAGTGGCTTTTAATATGTTTAGGAATATTCATATTCTAATTTCAGACAGTCAAATATTGACCAGCCCTCTGATCACATCACTTCGATAAATGATTAATTTCTGTTAGTAAGTAGGTACAAACACTTTTCATGTCAAAAATTAAGTTAGGTTCCATACGGTGTTTCCTATCCGATTGCTCCGACTGCTCTGACAAGAAAGACCGAAACAAACTCAGAGCCCACGGATTCTAAGTCTAGATAATATCTTGGTCAGATCATGTAAGAACCATATAGTAGATTAATGTCAAAATAATCTTTTGAGGAAGGAACCACACAGATTTCATTTATAGATGTATCCCCACTCTCAAAGTAACATAATCCTGACTTAAGCTACTTATAATCTATACTAGGGATGTTCCATAAATAGCCACGTTGATGGATGCCGAGATAAATATTCAGTCTGACACAGTACACGCCTTATTTAGTCAGTGTCTAGTTAGGGCGTTTATTTTAGGAAAACAAGTCGTACAGTCGTTGTATAAAACAGGACTAAACGACTAACTGGTTTGTAACGATGTTGTGGAGAGATTATGGCTGTGATGGGAATTGATTAACATCGTAATTTCTGGTAAGATATTATGTAGTCTCATCATCTGCCTAGCCTTTTCCCAACTATGTTGGGGTCGGCTTCCAGTCTAACCGGATACAGCTGAATACCAGTATTTTTCATGAAGCGACTGCCTATCTGACCTCCACAACCAGTTGTCAGATTTTCGGGCTTCTGACGACCCGTAAAGACAGTCAGAGATTCAGAAATGACAGCCGGGACCAACGGCTTAACGGCGTACTATGTATGTATCTCAAAGTCAAAAGTCATTTACTCAAACTAAGCTGAACATCAGAACGTTTTGAACGTCAAAATTGCATAAGACAGTCCCCCAAAATGTCCGCCATCCACCACTGCCTAGTGATTTAGCTGCAAAGAAGAAATAGCGCAACTAACTACCCAGCTGGATAGTTCGTTTTTATTGTTTCATACTGTTATGTCTTGACAAATCGCGACTCCTCCGTGCCTCGAAAAGCAAGTTAAGCCGTAGGTCCCGACTGTTTGCTGCAGAAGCCCGAAAGTCTGACAGCCATTCTTACCAAGGGGTATCGAATTACCAAGTTACTGACTGGGTTGTGGAGGTCAGATAGGCAGTCGTTCTATGTAGAATACTGGTTATTCAGCTGCATCCGATGGGACTGAAAGCCAACCCCAACATAGTTGGGAAAAGGCTAGGCAGATTGATTGTTTATATGTAAGGTACTAAATAAATTGTATATTGTTGTGGACTAACACAGGCATTACTTGCTTAAAAGGAGGCTCCAATCACCAACTTATGTACTTAAAATTTTTTGGTTAAAAAATAAAGATTTTGTATTTGTATTGTTTGAACGCGCTAGAGTCTCTAGAACTATAGTTCAAATTTGATAAAATATGTTTGCATGCGATAGCCCAATTATTGAGGAGGTTTATTTTAAGGCTGAGAAACACGTCACGACCCTTAGAAGCCGAGCTGACAGAAAAACAATCAGAAAGAACGTTAATCGAAGACGAAGTTATAAATAGCGAGGGCGGGCGATGCGATGCTAAGGATATATTTAATGTTAAGAAGAAGAGAGAGCGAGAATGACAATAAATTTCATGCGGACAAAGCCGCGAGCAGATGCTAGCGTGGTACGAGTATATTATAATTGGTGACATGGTTGGACTGGTTTCCATAATAAGCCAATCATGTCGTTCCTATTATGGACGTATTGAACAAGTTCGCACATATGCCGATCCTATGTCATGATTTTTGCACGCTAGGTAGTATCTAGGTATGGTTTATTCCAAAAGTATGTGATGAAAATGTAAACAAATTAGTTAACAAACGTAGACACCAGTGGAAGACCAGTATTTTGATTGGAGCAACTGTTTATATGACATACAATTTACCTACAACCCAGTTACTGGGTAAGAAGATACCTACCCCTGACAAGACTGGTTGGCAGAATTTCTGGCTTCTGACTACCCTTAGCGACTGGAAACTACCAATGATACCAGTCAGTACCTACTGCTTAACGTAATTCCCGACACATGGAGAGGCTCTATATGCTATGGGTGGTCACCCATTCACGGAACGACCGCGGTAGGCGTGGCTTAACCTTTGATCGACCTGTGTGACTGATATCATTTAGCCACGAGCCTCTAAAGAAAGTATTTGACCTAAAACTTTCCGAATCTTAATCCGAGTGGAGCGACGTGCGAAATCCAATCTTCTTTGATTCATACGATAAGTAATCGATTTCATTCAGTGATTCTGTGAGACAATCTCCTCGAAGTTTAGGTATATCTTAGACTTGCAAATAACTCAAGGCGCCTTTTGACTTGGTATTACTTAGGTATATTTTCTTTTACTAGCGCACTTTGAAAGAACTAGAAAAAGCATTTGATATTTTTAATAATACTAGACAAAAGCAGAAACAAGCAAATTATGTATCTAAACGTTACTATAACATTACGCCTGTAATCAAACTCAAACTCAAAGCATTTATCACTACATAGTATAAATAAAACAAAGTCGCTTTCTCCGTCCCTATATCCCTATGTATGCTTAAATCTTTAAGACTACGCAACGGATTTTGATTAATAGATAGAGTGATTGAAGAGGAAGGTTTATGTGTATAATTTGCGGGCGAAGCCGCGGGCGGAAGCTAGTTTCAAATAAACCAATTACAGGCACTTTTGAATTGTCAAGGGGTCGGTCAGTCAGAAAGATGAAGCTAGTTGCCCATTCCAAAGCAGTAGGTACCCATGGAGAAAAACGGGCAAGAAACTCCATGGACACTCTTTTAAATCAAAATATGTTTACAAATCATTGAAGAGTTAAGCAGAGATGTCCAATGTAATACATACACTTACATTTTTCAAGTTATATTTAAGTTCCATGTAATAGGGCGCGAATCTATTGCCATCAACAGAGCACAGTCCCAGACTCCGTGCTGCAACTGAGAAATTCCAGATGGAAACCACAATAACATTTGCCCGACCTGGGAATCGAACCTAAGACCTTATACTCGGCAGGACGGTTAGCGAACACTTGACCAACCAGGCAGCCTTAATGGTTAAGAATTTAACTTTAAGTTGTTAGATAAGTATATTATGTCTGTACTAATTTATTATTATTTACAGAAGAATTTTTAGTTTCGTAATTAAATTTTATTCCGTGGCGCTTAGTAAAGGTTGTTTTCTAATTTTAGATAAAGAATGATAATGACAAACCTAATTAACACACTAGGAGAGACCAATGAACTGATATGAAATTTTAATTTACTTTTAATTTGTTGATAAGAAATCGTACCTCGGTACAGTCAATGAAAAAAGTAAAAATAAAATTAATTATTATACTTAGATAGATAAAATACCACGTGCGGAATTCCAAGCACTCTCCAATTGTGTTTTATTGCATTTGAACCATAACATTTTTTAAACAAAGATGCGATGATCTGATTTTGCGTAGCGGTAATCGTTTCGGACAATCCGGCTTAACCTGTATTCTTAAAATTGCTATAATTCTAAGATTAATATCGTTCCACAAATGTACAGAGGCCAGCACATCAAGTTACCACAATCTGTCAAATTTCTTTGATAGTATTTCAACTTTATTGCAAAGACATATGGTTCATTTTTAATTGAGAAAATTTGACAGTTAGGGATAGCTTGATGTGCTGGCGTCTGTACATGGCGTTTTATATTTTTTATTTATTACAACGAGACTGGGCCCGCTTGGTAGATTAAAGCCCACTCCCTCCTGAAGAGAGGAGTCCTCAGTCCCAGCACTGGGGACATTATAGGCTACTTATACTACCACAAGAAAAATCGAGAGTTACTTAGTATAATCCCCTTACTAATAAACGTTGTATGTATAGCGTCTGTAGTAGTTACAAAACGCTTTGTCTTCTTCTTTAAAAAGTCAAATATAATAATAATAATATCCTTGGACATTTCACACAGCGCCATATCGTCCCAAGCTAAGCAACCTAATGCTTGTGTTATGGTAACGAGATGGCTGGTATACTACTTAATACATTTTTTTTTAAATACATACATATATATTAGATAGAAAAACACCCAGACTCGTAACAAATACTTGCAGGTCGTACAAATATTTGTTCCGTGCGGGAATCAAGCCCGCGACATAGTGCGCAGCAGTCAATCGCTCAACCACTGCGCCAACCGTGTCAATAAACGTTGATAGCGTCTGTAGTAGTTACACAACGCATTGTCTTCTTTCAAAAGTCAAATTTTGACGACTGAAAGACAGAAATCGGTGTGTAACTAAACACCTTATATAACACGTTTATTAGTAAGGGGGTTAGAAAATAAACACCCATATTCAAGCTAAAATTTGTGTGTTCAGCAAAATACCACATTTAACTCAAACCTATTAAGTACCGAACATAAGCCACGCAGCATCTACTTTCACACACCCTGTAGATCTCGTTCTCGTGTAATCAGGTGTAGGGTAACTAAGTGGAGCTAGGAGGAAGGCCTCCCATTTCCTTAAGTATCAGTCTTGCGTTTTCCTTCCGTATTTTCACGCCTTCAGCGGTTACGTGATCGACAGGATGTGTGTTAAGTCATTGTGCGGAGGAGAGGTGGTTTTCCTTACGTAGACATTTAATAGGTGTATTGAATAGAATAGGATCTAGAAGAATAGAACATTGTTTATTGTTACCACAGGAATGAACGATGGATGGATTGTGTGAAAGATGATTATGGCTAGAAAGGGAGTGGCTACCGAGATGATGACTAATAGAGAAGTATGGAAGAATGTGTGAAAAAACAAGTTGCGTCGACTCCAAATAAATTGAGATAAGGACAGGAGAAGAACGATGATGTCGTAGACGGTAGTTTACTAATAAAGCTGGTAAAAGTTTATAAAATCTATAATCTTCTTAGCAAAAATGAAATAAGGTGTTTAGAACAATGAGAACCTGTCAATTTCTTTCGGGAAAGATAGCAACCAAAATGGAGTAACAACTGAATAATTTAACCTTATATCACCCCCAAAAAACGGTGAAGGAAAACATCGTTAGGAAACAGGCATGCCTGAGAGATATTTCTCAACAGCTTGCCTGTGCTAAGTCAGAGGCCCATGAGCAGCAGAAAAACTCTGACACCAGGTCACTAACCACACGAAAAACTTTTTTACAAAAAATAAAACCGACTTCCAAAACAAACACTACAAAGTGACAAATAATTTTGATTTCGGAAGTCGGTGTCTTCGGTTTTGTATTTTAATTTTTTGCCGAAATAAAAAAAATACAAACATCCGAATTGAGAACCTCCTCCTTTTTGAAGTCGGTTAAAAAGAAAGAACTCTTGACACGAAAAAGAAAAATCCTTCAATTATCCAGGTTCCTTATTCTATTAAATATTCTGCAAGCCGACTGATTAGCTTTATAGAAATGTCTCAAAAACCTTTGAATAAAATTAAAAATGATACCTCCATCTTAGAAAATGCACGTTCCTTCCACAAGTCTGCACTAGCATCAAAGTTAATTTTCTAATACAAATACTAGACACATAATTACACTATGTATACTATGTACTGTGCATGTATATGCTATCCAGCTAGTGGATGTTAGATAGCGAGGGCGGGCGGCGTCCTTAGGACTACGCAGTAAATGTAGGAGCAGAAGGCTCACTTTGCGGCTATCATTGTTTTTTTTTTGCAGATGACCGCAAGTAACATTAGTTTTATCTACCCGCTAAGTGGTGTGCAGTGCTACTGCCCGCCTAATAATGGTGTGCCCTGCCAACTCTTACGTCTCGAGTTCAAACCCGTTCGAACCTCTGACTTTTCGGATTTGTGTGCGTATTCTATAATTATCACTTGCTTAAAAAACATTGCAAGAAAACTTCGAGAGGAAACCGGCATGACTTTTTTTTTTTTTTAAGGCTGGGAAATCATCCAATAAAACCCATCCATGTTCTTTCCGTAGCCCTTTATGTTCCGGGGTAGCGGTAACCCTTTCGGACAATCCCGCTTACCCGGCAGGCTTGGCCCTGAGGGGCCCCTACATATGATGACATCTCTTTGAGGCGCGCGTGGAAAACCGGCATGCCTGAGAGATTTATTTTAACATGTGGAGCAGTTAGAGGCCCATGGGCCGCATAAATCTTTGACACCAGGTTAGTCACTAACCACACGATGAAAGAAAGAAAGGTATGTGTTGATAGTGACTCACGGTTTCCGTTTTATGTACGTAGAAGAAAGACTATCTTCTGTCCGCGACTTCGTTCGTGTGCAATAGCGGATGTCTACATCATAATAACTGTCTGTGTAGGAAATTTTAGTCCAATGGGTTCAGTGGTTTAAGATATATAGCTTGCTGTTGAATAGAGTTGTTGATAGATCAATCAGATCAGAAATAATTTATAAAAATGAAGTAAGTCACAATCGTCAATTGTATCGATTACTCGTATGATAATCTATCCAATGCAATTTTAGTCAAGGTTTTGTTTTCGCTTGAATATTCAGCTGAGTAGTCTTGAATACATTGAATCAGATTTATATTTTTACACATGAGAGTATTTTGTTGTATAATTGAGTTTTCAAATGTTTTTTTTTTCTTTGTCAAACTTAGTTCTCGGCGTTGGTAAAATCATAAGACTAGCTCGGCATGACTTGTTATACTAAGACTTCTGAACATTTATTTTATTGTGACCATCGCGTCTGGATCGTATTGTGTGGAAAAATCTAATTTTCTGTAAGATAGGTGGCTTAATCGACAGTTTCGAGAACACTCTGACTAGATTGTGTAGTCGGAAAGTGTATTTTATTAACTGTTGACTTGTATTTGTGCAGTTGTTGAACTAATAATAATACCTGCCTGTCGGATCTGTTAAAATGTTACCGTGACAACTGAGGTGACGTGAGCGTAAAGTGAGGTGTCGTTCCATCCAATTCTAATGCTTGAAGATGTTCAACATTTGCTGATGGAATGTGTCCGGAACAAAGATGAACGCGACTTGATGCTTGACGCGAATTAAAGTTAAATAGGCTGGATTTAGGTCTGATTCAAGGTATTTTTGCAAACCCTAGATCGGAAGCAGCCAAAAAAATATGTAAGTTGTTATTAGTGATTCGTTCTTGTTATTAGCGTTCAGCACTGAGCAGCAGCCTTTTAGTATTACTATAAGTTAATTTTAATTTGCTTTTCATTGTGTATTATACATATTTAAGTGTAGTTATATTGTATAAGGTATGATGGGGTTGACATATCCTTACTGGACAAAAACCCCTTATAATAAAAAAAAAATAAAGATTAAAAAAAAAAAAAAATCTAATGCTAGGGGCTGACACTATTGTCATCTCACTCTAAACTCACTTCACCTACATTATCACGGTGAGATTTTTACAGAATAACACTACAGATAGTTACTGGTCAAGTGCAGCGCAAAGAATACTTCCACCTTTCCTGAATTAGAAGATTGTTTGAGAAGAAAGCATATAATGTTACCACTGCTGGGACTCCGGCATCCTCTCTCGTGTGAGGCCCGTTACCATGTTGATGAGGATGTCGTATGTCATCGCATTTTTGGTCCTAGGACAGGTTTATTACAGTGCTATTCCTTCACCGCTTAGAGACGAGCTTTGGTCATCAATACATCGTGTTGGCTTTCTTCATTCACTTTCAATCAGTGGTCTGGGATTCTCCTCCATACGAAACTACCTTTTGGAACGGGCGCCTAGAATCAGTTCTATTTATTGTTCATTTTGACGTAAAAAAGTGCCTTTCTTGGGAAATAAATGATTTGACTTTTGACTTTGACTTAGGTGACAGTAAATTATGACTTTTAAAAAGATGATCCTCTTTCTGGTGCAGTCAGGTCAGACACTTTGATGCAGTGTTTTGTCAACATAGCATTCTGAAAGGATTAATAAACGGTTGAATAAATAATATACTCAGCGCAAAATTAGATACCATAACAGACTAATTATTCAGCATCATCATTAATTTAGCTACCTTATATTAATATAATGGTGGCTATTTATAATGGCTAGTGTTATCTACTTTTTAAGCTAATGGTAACGTTATTCTGAATACGTATGAACTGAATGAAAAAGGTGTTGAAGTAATGACTCTTTTGAGCCAGAATGGAGCACCAAAGACCAATCTCAGCGGACTATTGCCTTTGGTGTGGGGGATATTATAGTAAAAAAAATAGCGTCTCAAGCTAGGATAGTTTAATAGGATGGAGTTCTAAGTATTGAGTTAGTTGCACCCCACCACTTTAGGTCGCTTGTGTACTAGCTTTATGTGGCTGGCAAAGCTAGTATTCGAATGGCTATTATACAGTGACTTCGCGTTTTGTTTTTCTGACCGCAACCATGTGTTGTATTGGCTTAAGAAGGAAAAAAAAACTTTTGTACGTATGTATTTGAAAAACTATTGCAGTTGCGCTGCGATGCATCTCCCCCCATAAAGTACGAAAAGGACAACTTTAGAGGAAAAGTATATCGATGATTCAAATATTTTCTTTGTTGTTAAAAACTTAAAAAAAATTGGCTTAAATAGTCGTCTGAACATGGCTGTAAAAACGGGCTATTTTTGGAGATTTTGAATAGTCATAATTATTTTAGGACACGTACAATTTAGACCTATTTTTTGGAAAACAATCATTGCTCTAGGGGCATTTTCGAAGAAAACAGCGGAATGCGTTTGTATGGAGACAGGCCCAATAGAGTTCCCTCTTAAAATTAAGTGGCATCATGTAAACATCTTTAGCAAGTGCCGAACCAAGATAGCGTACCGTGGTACTAGCTTGCTATCCTAGCTTAGATAAACTAGCTTCGAGTATCACGAGCAAAAAGGCTAACTAAAGCCAAGACTACATTAGCACGGATTGACGTTTGTGGCAGTTCAACGACCGCGCAACTTACTATGGACTGCGCTATGGAGTGTCGACGACGCGGAATTTGGTTCCAATCCGACACTGAGAGTAATTACCGCCATTTACCTGTACCTAATAGAATGTCTTTTATTTTTGAAAACCCTAAATCCTGCTATTAGGGCCAATAAGATAGTTTTAATCTTTGTTCAGTAGGTAGGTTATTATCATCTTGATCATCGTGAGTGAGTGTCTAATACTGCGGTTATTTAGCAAATCATCAAGCCTGTATTTTCCGAAAGGCTGGGCAGGGAAGTAGGTTGTAAGCACAACCATAGTTGGAATGATGTAGACACCAGGCTTCTAAGAAAAAAGAGAGCCACGGGCAGATATAGCCGACGACGCTTGAAAATGTGTCTAACACGCCACCGTGTCGGCTACAGCCGACAAGAAAGCGACATTTTTTGTGGCTTGGCGTGTGGGGAGACACCGATACGTCTACGCTATGGCGTTCAAAAGGTTAAATGATAACCTAACTAATTATACAAATAAATCTAAAAACAACAGGACACTTAGGCGTCGAAGTAATCGTTGGCGTTGCTGTCATCCGGAAACGTGCACAAAAGACTGCCACGTTTACGATAAAATTTGGCAGAGATTGCATCCTGGGGAAGGATATAGGCTACTGTTTTTAAAGACTATCCCTAAAGGGATAGATATAGGGGATGAATATTGCGGTATAACCGAACTCCACGTGGACGAAGTCATGGGCAAAAGCTAGTCTATATATAAAGGTATTTCCGTCGCTTGAGGGTGACAGCAGCCGCAGCAGCGCAACGCCTAACTAAACCAAACAACGTGTCGGCTACAGCCGACAAGAAAGCGACATTTTTTGTGGCTTGGCGTGTGGGGAGACACCGATACGTCTACGCTATGGCGTTCAAAAGGTTAAATGATAACCTAACTAATTATACAAATAAATCTAAAAACAACAGGACACTTAGGCGTCGAAGTAATCGTTGGCGTTGCTGTCATCCGGAAACGTGCACAAAAGACTGCCACGTTTACGATAAAATTTGGCAGAGATTGCATCCTGGGGAAGGATATAGGCTACTGTTTTTAAAGACTATCCCTAAAGGGATAGATATAGGGGATGAATATTGCGGTATAACCGAACTCCACGTGGACGAAGTCATGGGCAAAAGCTAGTCTATATATAAAGGTATTTCCGTCGCTTGAGGGTGACAGCAGCCGCAGCAGCGCAACGCCTAACTAAACCAAACACTAAACCTGTTAACATACAGGAGCATATAACAACTAGTGTTCATTCCAGTGAAGCGAATAGTTCATAAAGTCTAGGCTAAGCTGAGATCTTGCCTAGATATGCGATACCGCCGACTGCCGAGCAACCATTACATGCTTAGGGTTACCATATCTCAGGATTTGCAGCTTGATTACAGGAGTTTTTTAATAGGTAAGTACACTCAATTTTTTAAATGTTTTTTTAACGTTACAAAAAAATATTATAATCTCCTTCGGATAATGTAACAAATAAACGTACAGGTATATTTAAAAACATTTTCTAATTGTATATTTGGTTTCTAAAGTGATAAAACCGTTCTTCTTCTTCTATTAAATTAGGCTTTTTGCCAGCCAACCAACTGTTTTAACATACCGAAATTAAGGAATGCAATAGAGAATTGAAGTTTTTAAATTTTTAATCTGGTAACCCTAGGAAACATACGTAATACCGTGTATCCTAGGTATTTAGATTGTGAGACAATAGAATGGCTAACAATACAGAGCGTTTTGAATAAAGTATAAGAAAAACGAAGTTAGATCTTGTACTTGGGTAATAGATACGGTTGATGTCTCCTGGGTAATGGGCAACTAGCTTCATCTTTCTGACTGACCGACTCCTTGACAATACAAGTCATTGGTTTACTTGAATGCTTTAAGTTAAATTTGAAATAAATGTATTTATAACCGACTTCAAAAAGGAGACGGTTCTCATTTCGATTGTATTTTTTTTGTATGTTTGTTACCTTAGAACGTACGAATGGGTGAACCTATTTTGATGATTTGTTTTTTATTTCAAAGCTTATGGTCAAATTTTGACAATGGCATCCATGAGAGAACTAGATAATATATTAGTACTTCAGGTCACTGTTTACATATCAAGTTTAGTAGTGGATACGAATTAGTGTGGGGACTGTGGGGTAGGAAGGTAAGTACCAAAAAGTGAAAAATAAAAACTTTTTCACAAAAAAAAACAACAAACTTTCCCACTTTGTAGTGTTTTTTCGGAAGTCGGTTGTTTTTTTTTTGTAAATAAGTTTTTAGAGTGGTGTTTCGGACGAATTCTTTTTAGAGGCAGAGTAACGTCAAGAACATAATAATTGGGTATTTTAAAGGGTAGTAGTCTATTGACCGTTACTTTTTATGAATTGTCAAAACGCGGAATTTGTATGAAACATAACAAAGAAACAAATGGAATAGTTTTGTAGCATTAAATGCAATTTTACAATTACATCTTCGCATAATATTTAATTTCTGTACGGTGATGGAAGTTTTAAGACGACCAGTCTTTTATCTACGTATTTTCATATTTTATTTTTGACCGTTTCAAATAGTCAATTGTATTTTAAACTGTATATTTTTTTACAATGCTATTACGTTTACTAAAATAATATGATAATAAAACGAGACGTGTCAAGGGACACCTGGATGGAACGAAGTTCCTTCCGATTAATTAGTGAAGGAATTGTAATAAAATTTTATTTATTTTAAGTAATAATAATAAAAAAAAAACTGATCTAAAATTAACCAATACATAAATATTGATTAAAAGGATATCATATTTTACTCCAAAAAAGTGTCGTGTAACTTTTGGTCCTATGTTTTTCCGTATAGCCCCTTTCGCAACGCGCGATAAGGAACTTCGTTCCAATACGGACCCTATTTACACGGGAGACGTCTTGTTCCTCACCTCTGGCTTGCCTTTATTGGCTGCAGTGAAGAATGACGAGAAACAGAGCTCCCTTCTCATTCTTGCCTTTGATCAAATGAGTAGGTATTTGTTATCAACGCGAGAAAAAAAATATTATCTTTCAGCATTGGACCTTGAAATACAATTTTAATGATAGCCAATAATATACTTAGCCAAGGTCACTGGTTCTACGTCGTACGTAGCTACTTTAAAATCGTGACCGGAGCGAAATTTGGCTCTCGGGTCTTTGAAGTCATTGACCCCTATGTCTCGAAAAGTACCTGACCTTTACGCTTGTATTTTTCTGGATGAAAAGTGGTACTTACATACACAAATTTTGCTAGTTCAATCCGCCTAGACTTGGAGATCGAGTAAGAACTGTTTACTAGGAAACTATAATTGTGACACAGGTTTCGCGATTACGGGTTTAAATTTTAGCTTACGGATAGGAGTATAATAAAGTCTCATATTATTATTGTTTTCTAAAGAATAAATAAAGAAGTCTGCTTTTAAGCTATGGAAATTAACTAAGTAGGTACTCCACAAACTAAGCAAGTTTTCAGGCGCATTACTTCTAGTAAACCCCAAGTTCAACTTATCCTCATTCTGCCTAGACTTTTCCCAACTATGTTAGGGTCGGCGTCCAGTTAAACCGGATGTAGATTGAATACCAGTATTTTACATGGAGTGACTGCCTATCTGACCTCACCAACCCAGTTAATTGTTAACACGATATCCCTAAGATGGTTGTCAAACTTTTGGAATTCTGACTAAGACTGTGAAAGATATAAGTACGAATGACATTTTGCTAGTTAGTTAATAGTAGGTATTCTGCAGATCAACCTTTCTTCCGTCCATCCTACAGTACTCGTACCTAACGTAGGAATATATTACCTGAAACCTACGTAGGTATCACAAAAAGGATCCCTGTTCCAGTAAAGTAAGGTTCCTTTGTGTTGATTCGCACGAATTTACTCGCCCGAAACCTGCGAATAGACACTTTTAAATAATATTATATTTTCTGTTGGCGACTCACTCGAAGTCAATTTATTTGTGGGCGAATAGACCACTCAAGAAATACTTATAAGGCACTTGGTACATTTTGAAATGTTGCCCCTTTGAGCCCTTTTGATTGACAGGCGCTCGTAGCTCAGGTTTAGAGTACGTATTTTCTCTAGTCTGCCTTGTTAGTCTAGTGGTGGCAGGCGCTATAGCTGAGCATGAGGTACTCGGTTAGATTCCTCGGTGAAGCAAAGTGTTATTGGGTTTTTCTATCTAGTATTTTTCAGGTCCAGTGGATAGCCCGGTTAATGGCAATAGGCTCGCCCCTTATTACGTGGGACTTAAACATAACCAGCCAAATTCGGGTGTACTGTTGGCCCACTTCTGCTTAACCCTTCAGGGAAACGATGTTAAGATACTTTATTTTCTCGAGATCCTCTTGAACTCATTCTAAAATCATTATCATTCTATTTCTCTTTTCGCGAGTTTTCGTTAAGACATTGTCCATAGGAAAATAAAGTTTATGTCAATTGTGTTACAACATACCAACTAGATACGAGCTTGTAACTGAGGAAATTACCGAAAATGCACGAGAATTTACGGGAAAACCTGCGACTTATTTGACTCGTACAATTTGTACGTTAAGCGTACCTACCAGACACTGTCAATATTTCAGTAATAATGACATTACAATGTGACAGTAATGACATTACATGACAAATAATGTCATTATTACTGACAGAATGGTGGTTGGAATGACGGTAATGTGATCTATATATATATTTTATTATTTTTACAATCTATCAATATTGTTTAACGACAATTCTGATAGTGTGTGAATCGCAATCTGCGCAATCAATTCGCGCCTCAGTATTCGTGGAGCGACCACCGAGAATATTTTGTACAGAGGCCAGCACAACAAGTTATCCCAATCTGTCTAATTTCTTTGATAGTTTTTCAACTTTATAACAAAAGTAGGTATATGGTTCATATTTAATTGGGAAAATTTGACAGTTCGGGGTACAATTGGAGTACTCAGGTGCAAAGGCATTAAATAAGTATCTTTGCTCATTGGAACGTAATTCTAAAGTCATCAGTGAGAACAATTTCTGTTACTAAACATGTGAGTATTGTTTATAGACAGCCACTGTCTGACCATTTTACTCTTATGAAAATCTTTTTATTAAACTTACTTTATTTTTTTTAAGTTTTTGAGTTCATAGTCGACCACGAACCCTCTATTAATTGATCCAATTGTAATTAATAAAATATTGACAGTCTGTGGGGGGATTTGGAATGTAAAATTTACCGGAGAAAGGAATGACAGTATATTGACGCGTTTGACATATTACCTAGGGACCCTGGGATCCCAGGCTTTAGAGGACGTACGAGGAGCTGAAGCCAAATCGCAGGGGCCCGTTACCCGCTTTTAATGAAAAAAGGCACCAACCGGCGATTATCCCTATACGCACTAAATAATAATAGGTACCTATGTCATGTATCGATGTCATTCTCAGAAAATGTAAATGTAATTTTTGGAGCGCTTACACTTAAAAAAAAATAGCTTCCACGGCCAAAGTAAATTGGGCCTTAATGAGCCTACGTACTGAATGAATTTTGTGACAGATAACTTATACGACTAGGGAATACCTATTGAAACAAACAAAACATTATTTTTCTTTAGGTTTGAAAAACCGATAGGTAGGTAGGTATTCCGAATTTCCGGTTCGTTTACCTACACGGTTTTTTTTTTAATGACTAATCTTGTTTTTGTTCAAATTGCAATCCTACTAAATTTTAATTTATTTTGCACTAGTGTCGTAAAATATTGTTTTATTGTCTATCCTATTCTGATTCATACATTCGTAATAATAATAATAGGTGCTTGTAGTCATTAGCTGCCGGCTATCCGGCACCATGTCAGTATGAAATGAATCAAGCAAAGGAAACAAGTTATTCTGCCTCCATAAATTGTTTAAAAAACCTGTTTTGAAGGGAGTAAAATTGTATTTTTCAATACTAACCGTCAAATTACTTACTTTATTACGACGAGTTTAAATTAAGTCTAATTTCTGTAATTTTCAAGTGAGTAGGTACCTTGTTTACATTTATGGCGAAATCTCTGAAGGAAGTCTGATTCACATTTTTTTATTAAATTTTTTATAGACCAATTACATCACGGCACAGCAGTGTGGTGTGGTTTCACTCTGATTTACTTTTTTTGTTATTCTGTGGTGTCTGTGGAACACTCACTGTAGCCGGCTGCCTTTATTAGAAATTTTAATCACTTAGTACCGACAAATATTTTAATAAACCAAAGCGTTTTATCGCTCTTATCTTAGAGGAACGTAATTTCTAAATGGCCAAACATTCTGTACACATTTCTGACGGCAAACAATAAAATATAGAACAAAAGATTACTTATTCAGCTTAGCTATTCCTAACAGCGGTACAATTACTAAAGAGTTAAGAGACTTACCTTTTTTATCGCCCTCAAATGAAATTCCTCTGCATATCTTTTCGAAGAATAAAACCAAGTTCACTCGTACTCGCCACACATAATTTTACCAATACATCCACAATGCGGCACAGTAGGTACACAATTTCTTGTCACGAGATGAATCACCGAAGAATGCACTCGTTTTTACACAAAAACTACACAATAAATCACTCAAACACTTAAAACATCACTTTTTCGATTAAAATTCGTTATTCGGATCGATTTTGCGCTATTTATCGACGATATTTGACACAAGATAAAAAGTTTTCGACGATAACAGCGCGCGAGACAGCGACGCGACGTAACACGCTGTCTTTAACTGCACGACTGACATAGAAGTATAACCTAACAAAATCGAAGGAGGCGACGCGCGTGTATACGACTAACAAACTGTTGCTCTCCGTAACTCGGTCAGGTTGCCGCGGCGATTACTATAAACAAAAGTCGAAAAACTTTACTTGCCGAGTTGTTGTAACGTTACAATTCACTGTTAGTACGTTTGTTTTGGGTTTTGTTGTTAAATTACGGAGTGAGTGCGTGTTAAAACTCGGTTTTGTGCGTCAATAAATGGTTTGTTTTTGTTTAAGTCACGAACAGCGAGCGCATAGTCCGCTGCGCTCTGCGTTTGCCTTGAAGTTCGCGTAATTCGCCTTGTACAAGTTGTACAGGGCGCACAGAAAGTGTTATCAACTTCACTTCGTGCGCTAGGGAGGGGACACTTGCTTACCTGCGCAACCGGTTTTTTGCCGAGGTTTTTTTTTTAAACAAAATCTTTACAGTGATCTTTTGTTCAATAATAAAGTCGTACGGCAGCTGATTCATGTAACTAATGCACGTTAAGTTGAGATAGTTCTAGGAAGAATAAGTATTTTGGCATTTAAGCAGATTATACCGCGACGTTAGTGTTGTAAAATTGTATTTGTAATTTAAAAGTCAAGGGTGCAAAAACATAATGAAAGAAAAAAGAAATACTTTTTTGTTTTAATGTTTTCTAACACAAAATTAGTTTATAGTACTACTAAATTGTCAATTATTAATCAACTATTAAAGGAAAAAATCTATTCCTACGAATTTGATAGGTAATAGGTAAGTAATACTACATTCTTGAACACTTCCAAGGACATGAAGAAACTTAAACATATTCGATCCAGAAATAAATATCACAGAACTTAATAATTTAGGACTATTAAATTATGAATTTATGAGGTACGCAGGTTCTTAGTACCTACTGGTCTTTCGTTGTTCAAAGCTTTATCTAATCATTTTATGAACTTTTAATAATAGGGTAGAATTTACTCATAACTTAGTACTATAAGTAAATAAATACCTACTCAATTAAATTTTAACAGGTTCTTTTGATCAAGATTTTATATTGTATTACTATCACTGTAACTAGGTATAAAATTTATAAATATGTACCTAAATAATGTTGATCAGAATGTCTGTGAAGGAAAAAATACAATACTCTTTATTATATGCATACCTACACCATAAAAATTACAGATAAATTATTATAAATCCAAAACATTTTACTAGGGGTGACACAATAGGCCAGTGATTGCAAACCTCTATACATACACGTGCAATTTTTTTTTCAAATTAATATTAATTTATGTGCCAGGATGTGCCTACGAACCATATAGACTTATTGACTAATGGAAACAAATTGTATTGGTCAGTACTTCCACACTAATAATATCTTAATTTATATTATTTATAAATGAATACATATTAATAGTTTTTTATTTATTAAAATGGAAGAACTAATTAGTGCGACTTCAGCTATTACAAACTAAATGACTTGGGTATCAAAATTACTGAAATGATGCCGAGCCCGAATTATTTTGTATTGTAGCACGCATGCCATTGGTTCCCCCTCTATGCAATAGGCTGTCGGATATTACGGCTTCAAATAATAATCAAGACTGGCTGAAAAATTTATGTGTTTTTGTTAGTACAACTTGAATAAGCGGAACACTACATTTATAAGCGATCATAATTCCGGCTAAACTTTCCATTACTGGACTGGGATTTGAAAGTTCCTTATGTTGTTTGTAGATAATACTCACAAATAAAAAGCAAGCACACAGTTTTTTTTTATGCGAAAATTCACGGTTTACGAGATATAATTATTCAAAGTTTCCATACAAATTCAATTTTTAGGTTAGATAAATTACGATGGTAGACGTCAATTTGTCATTTCACGTTCCGTTTACAGTAAAGGTGTATTTTATTTGACCATATGTCATTTTTTTTAAATAATATTATGCAATTACATAGACTTTTTTACACAAAAAATAACGAATTTTTGTTTACACTTGGAACGGAACGCAAAGTTGCCTCTTGTTTACCGCGTTTTTTTGTGTTGCTGTCAGTGTCAGTCATCGTTTGTTGCACTTGTAGTTGAGATCGTTTTACGTACTCCTGTAAGCCTTACGTTTGACTACCATGGCGTCTCCGAAGCCCTATGCTTCTGTGTCTGAAGAGTGTAGTGAAGTGCAAGTGTTGTGAATATCCGAAAAATATCCAAAACCGCCTTGCCCTACCCCGACTCGGACAGGTTAGGTTAGAAGGGGATGGCGGGGTCTGAAAGACCCCGCCATCCCCTTCGTGGTTATTTCTTTTTAAACCATTGAGCCCCGCTAAGCGGGGCTCAGACGACGCTTTTTGAGCAACTTTTGAGTGTTTTGAGGTTAAGTTAGGAAAAGTCATTTTTCTCGGAAATGGTGAGTTACCTTATCATGGGAGTGGTGCCAGAGTGGAGGGGGGCACCCCCCACAGGTACAAGGGGGGCCCCGGACATCCCCGCACCATAAATCGATGGAAATTTATAGATTTTGTTTTTATAACCTCAAAAACTTTAACCATGGATATCTCCATAACCATGGGGTTTCGCGGTGTGGGGATGGTACAGGGGGGTAACCCTCCACCCCCCCTTTCTCCCCCTCCCCCTCCCACCCCATAAATGCCAGTCCAGTAAAGGAAAGTTTAACCTCGCTTAAGAAAGGCAACTGGTAACCTTTTTTTTAAGGCTGGAAAATCATCCAATGACTTCTCCCGCTCTGGGTGGAGCGGAAGGGAGTGTCAGACTCTTACTGGCTAAGACCCATCCATGTTCCTTCCTTAACCCTTTATGTTCCGGGGTAGGCGTAACCCTTTCGTACAATCCCGCTTAAAAAGAGGAGGGTTCCAGACCGAGCAAGCCCCATTTGGTGAGGCTTGAAGCCTTGTCAATATTCTCTTTGCCCTGAGCAACGCTACGAGTACGGCCACTCGCAGGTACCTTCCCTACGAAGCCGAACCGGCCTCCACCATCACGGTGTGGCGCTTTCCGCCCTATCTCCGGGGACTTTCCACAGGGTGATGTGAGCTACATGAACTCTGTATGTAACCCCGATGACTGAACTGGTCGGAACCCTCAAGGCCAACCCCTAAGGGCCACTTAGAGTTGATAAAATAAAGGATACATGCGGATACTGATGTTAAAATGTAATTGCTTATAACAAAATCAAAATAATACACGTTGGTTCTCTGCCACATACAAATACGTAAAAGCCACTAATGAATGATAATATCTTACTGTATGTAAATTAAAACGATTAGGGTACTAATTACATTAATTTATAATTCATAACTGGTTTACGGAAAGAAGAAACAATGTATTGACAAATAAACAATTAGCCGATACAATGATCTCTATGGTTCTTTACTATTATTATTATATACGTACAGAGGTAAAATTTGAGTTTGTATTTAAGAAGTTTCTTCCGAACTACTGATCCTACTCCGAAAAATCTTTAACAAATGAGAAGCTACAGTATTCACGACTGTCGAAGAATATTTTATGTTAAAACAAAAAAAAAACACTCAATACTCAGTAGGGTTCTCGGACGGAAACTAGCCTTGTCTTGTGTATATGAATATGAAATAGTGTCGTTTAATTGAACGAGGTCAAAGTTATACATCGCTATATTTACCCCAGAATATCCAATCAGATCACTAATTTGAAATTTCATAGTAGGTATACCCATTTAATATGCAAGTACATTTAAAATTTCTCTACATCACCGTCATCCAAGATGTGTGCTAAGCATTCAAAGCTGTGACCTGGTGGACCGTTGATTGCAATTAACTGTAACTATTAATGTTATGTGTCACTTCAAGGATGGGTAATTGGGCAATAAATGTTCATTATGTGATTTATCAGACAAATACGTATACGGTGTATAAACATAATTTACCGGTAATTAGTACTATACCTACATATAATATTGTTAACTGCAGCTGCAGTTTTCAGGATGCCTCCATTTTAAAACCTCAGTATAATTTTTATGATTCGTAAGTATCGATAACTATTGTTTATTACTTAGTTATTTAAAAGAAAGTTGGTAGAATCTATGTCGGATTAAATAATGCCCGCTATCGCGAAAATCATATTATGCCCAATTGACGTAGGTACCCTCAAGGGTTCATGTAGGTACCACAGTTTGAGAAACCCTTCGCCTAATGGAACACCAAAACGCACTCAAAGTTTAGACATTTTTGTTTCAAGATTAAGCAAAAATAATGGAATTACTAAACTATGTCTCATGCACTATCCACATATGAGTTGAGTCGTCGTTGGTGCCTGGCAGAGAATTAGTCACAGAAAATTATACACAAATTATCAAAAAACCGATAACTAGTAACTATTACCGTACCAATTTTTTTATTTCGTATTTCTAACTTTAACCGTTTTTTATGCTCGTAAAATATTAGCACCATGTGGTTCAGGTAGATAGATCCTAAGATATTTGTGTGATTCCGAGAGATGCCTATCGTATAGCATCAGCTAAATGGCTAACACATGTCACAACGACGCAGACCCTAATTAGTCAGCCATGTTTGATGTTTAGCTGACGTAAGCAAATACCTGAAAGGGTGAGATTTCCGATAGCTAACTCTATGAATTTGCCTACAACTAATTGGGTGCTTGAGCATCTGAGATCTGGAATATTTTTATGTAGAGAATGATAGCGCTAGGGTCTCTTCCTAGCGTGCAGAAAACCGGTTATCATATTTTTATGAAATACAGATTCTTTGCCGAGATAAGGTCCCGATTCTATTTAAATTATTTTCAAACATAAGATAATGTGTCCAAACAAATTAGAAATTTACGTAAGTAATTATTCCAACACTTTTTATTCCAGGACTCTCGGGACATAATTTTCATGATTGTTTACGGTTTTGGGTTATACCTACACATCACTAGTTATTCAGCGAATAATAACTGAAGTTTTTGCTGATCGGAGATAAGATAACTTCTACTCGTACAGTAGGCAAGTAGGTATAAATGCAAATACTTAGACCATTACCACTTCTAACATATTCAGAGGGGCCTATTGAACTACATCATTATTCTTCAGTCCTCACAATTCAAAAGAAATCGGTCAGTCCTCAGAACATGGCGTAATGTGTTCCGTCGTAAGCCTTCTAACTTACGCTCTATAAATCTGATTTATTTCCCTTACAAGCTACATTCCCATGTCATCAAGGAAATTGATGAGATTGCCACTGTCAAAAATATGTGGGCAGTTCCTCCGGTACATACAGTTCCGTAGGTATTGCCAGAGATAGAATTTAATAAAATATTCCTGAGCATGCATTCTAGCTGACTACGAAACAACTTGGTTGGTAGAAACTGAATTTAAATACTTACTTACGTAAAATAACAGGAATTTCTATGAATTGTATATTTCCACGAAAAACATGTCAGTAATATGAACAAAGACAAAGCTACAAGGGTTTCTTAGCTGTCAACCGCGGAACCCTAAAACCGGCGACGAAATGTAAAACAAGACTTTAAATTCGGGTCTCGTACGGGGTAGCCCGTTTCCGCCATTTTCAGAATGAGAAAAAGTGATTTATGTACCGAGAGAAGGTTTAAAATTGAATTCACAAAAGTATTGAATGAAATTTTTTTGGCATTGATATTTTTATTTTTGGTTGTCTGGTTTCCAAGGCCTCGGAATATATATTTATGAAGGTAGAATAACTACTTACTAACCTTATGAATGAGATGCCATGCTAAGACAAGGTTGAGTTGGTTACTACGTGTTGACGGATTCATATCTGGTTTCTCTTTCCTACAGGATGAGAGGAAAGAGAGGAGCTCGTAGCTAAGTAATAACAGCTGCCCGGGTCGATTCATCAGGTTAAGCTACACCTGCCGGGGTTGGTCCATGAATGGGTGATATTCCTTACATACTGAGACTCCTCCGTGTCTCGGAAAGCACGCTAAGCCGTTGGTCCCCGCTGCCATTTGTGCATCTTTGACAGTCGTTACGGATCGTCAGAAGTCCGTGAATCTGACAGCAAGTCAGTCCAAGGGGCATCGTTTTACCTACCCAGTTACTGGGTTGTGGAGGTTAGATAGGCAGTCGCTCTATGTTAAATACTGGTATTCAGCTGCATCAGGTTAGACTTGAAGCCGACCCCAACACAGTTGGGAAAAGGCTAGGCAGAATGCAGCAGCAGGTACCCATAGCGGCAGGGCAAGTAACTCCACGGACACTCTTTAAATCAAAATATGGTTACTAAAAATGGGTTACATCATTTATGTTGAACAGTTAAAGTAACAGTAAACAGTTTTTACAAAACCATTTCAGTCCTATAACTAATGTTTCAGAAATAAGAATATCGGTTCTGATTTTAAATTCAATTCGAACACAGCTTAAACGTTAACGCCTGACAGAATCTGTGTAGCAATATTACGGTCATCAACATAATGTTGTGTGGTGTACTCAAGTGATACTCGATACGTCGAAGTATAACTATGTGTCTGTTTGTATATCAAACAAATTCACTACAAAACCGATGGCCAACCTTTTTCTAAATAGTTTTTTTTTTGTTATAGGTACCGTATTTACTTTGTAAAAATCTGTTATTTTGTCATTACAAACAGACACTTCAATTTATTTATTTGTATAGAATGGATAATTATAGTTTGGGGATTATTATAGTTAGGATACAATTATATTACTCAGAACAAGGACTAAAATGTAAGTAGTATAGTGTAAACTAGTATAGTATAATAATTTATGTCTTCCGCGAACTCAAAACAGCGTGGAAGCATGGCACCCGGCGCGATGGAATTGTTTAATGGGCAATCGAAAACTTGGGTTGTACGGCTGTATTCAAAAAAAGCTTGACGAATAGAATACAACCACCCACAAAATTTAGAGAATATTGGCTAATATCCTACAGACGCTGCCAGCAAAAGAAATGAAAATGGAAGAAAATGCTATCGCGGCGATTTTACAAAAGAAAAACACAAAGTGCACAATTGAATTTATGAGAGCTGTAGCTTTTAATAAGTACTAGTCTATATTGATTTGATTGTATCTACCATTTTGTCATCAATATGAAAGTGGAATTAGAATAAGTATAGGAAATTAAAAAAAACAATAAATAGACATTTAAGTGTTTTGTTAAATCAAATCTTTATTAAAAAACTAAATAAATCGACAAAACTCTTGACTGAGATCAATTAAACAGTCTTCTATTAGGTTTTTCTTAATAAATATAACAAAACATAATCAACTTTTCAATAATACCAAAATCAACTTGTGCTAGCTATTGCAATTGCAATGTAGCTTATTATATCATGAAAATAGGTTTAAAGAACAAAACTTAAAAAAATAAAAAAACTCTAAACTTACGTTGTCGTATTTTTTGGTAATTGAGATCTTTAAATCAACTTATACTAAAAAGATATGTAAGTAAAGTAAATAAGACAAGAATCACTTTTTCAAAAAAGATCGCTCTTCTTGATAATGTGTTCTCAATGGCGAAATGGCAAACGAAACGAACGAAAGGCAAGCGTCGCATGGCGGCGATTTGAATTGAAACTTCGCGCGCGGTACGGTACATTTCGCAAGAGAGTACAAATATGCAAATTTGATTATTGTGGTAACTTATCTTACAAATAATTATATGAGTATCGGATTGCGATATTTACTTCAGTTCCGGAATTTTTATTGTAATATTGTAAAAAATCATCCGAAATTCCGGAGTTACGAAATCTCGGAATTCCGGGATCCATGCCCTACACAGAACCGTAGAGAAGGCTAAGTTATTTGAGAATAACTTAGTCAATTAATTTGTAAAAGGCTTTTCATGTAATAATGAGAACATTTAATTAAAAGCATCGAATTGAGATGGTTTTAATTAAATTTGTGTGAGATATCTACGATGTTATTGTTCGTTTATTAATGTTTGCTACATAATAAACGTAATTATTACCTTTTGATATGCAGCATATCTGTGCTCGCTAAATTAATCTGTAAGACCCGTATTACAGACCCTCAAGACCCAAGCATTACTTAAAACTTACTTAAGATTTTAACCAATCAAATGGCTTTAATCGAGACTCAAACAATGCTTGAGTATTGAGTGAGGTTCTGTAATACGGGCATTAGACTTATTACGAACGGTGAAGGAAAATCATGGGAAGCTTTCTTCTGTATGTATTTTTATCATGTGTGTGATAGTTTTTAACAACTGTCGTTATGTGGCGACCACCGTTGTTGTAGGAAACAGTAACATTATGGGACAATTCATAATAATATACGTTTTTCTCTAAGTAGTATAAAATAAAGTCACCCTTGTGATAATATCTACATTGCAGCTGTGAGTGATGGGTAGCTCACCGTCCGATTAGGACCAGGCCCGTGCCGGACGGCGCGAACGTGTACGTGTTCCACGCGTGCCTCAAAGAGATGTCAGCACGAAGGAAGGGGCCCGCTAGCCCGCCAGGGCAGTGGGATAGTCCGAAAGGTTTACCGCTACCTCGGAACATATAGGGCTAAGGAAGGAACAAGGATGGGTTTTAGTTAGAAAGTGGGATTTCAGTGGGGGTCATTTGATGATTTACCACCATTAAAAAAACAGCCGTGAGAGTTAAACTATTAAAATGCACAGCAGATGGCTCAAATCAAATTGCCTAATAAAATAAAATAATCTATGTAAATGAGGACTCGAGCCTTTTCAGGGTAGAAACCATAAAAATATAAACTGAAAAAAGTTATCATTATCAGCCTAAAATGTTCTCACTGCTGGCAGACAGGCCTCTCTTCAAGAGGAACTGGCTGTTATTTACCACGAGGGCCCAGTGTGGATTGGTATATTTCGGATGTCTTCGAATGTTTGGTTCCAGGAATTGCTAGTCACGATCAAACATAAATACCTTTACAAATTATTTTGTAAGATTTTAATGTTAATATTTTACCAATTTAATTCTGAATAAATATATTATTATAATTATTATTTATTTGAAAAAAAAAACAATTGCAGTCACTTTTCAGTTGTCAAAGGGTCGGTCAGTCTATCTGTGGTCAGTCAGAAAGATGAAGCTAGATTCCAAAGCAGTAGGTACCTATAGAGAAGAACGGGCAAGAAACTCCACGGACACTTTGATGTTTGAGATGTTTTATTCACCGTTTTGAGAGCAGTAGATAGTGATGAAATAATTTACACAAATTAAAGCGCCTGGCTGGGTTGGAACTCACGACTCCACGACCTACAACTCATAAATCGGGCCGCACTGCACACCACCGTCTACACCGAAAAGGCTTATGGAAGAGAATTACCCATAAAACTTCCTGAAAGTGCCATTTCAGCAACAATGGTTCCAAGATGGTACTATTGGCACTGTTGCATGCTTGCATAGTGGCATTGCGTTTGCAGTTTCCTAGTCTTGGCACTATTCAGTGGATTTTTGAGATTTTTATTAGCTTTAATTATTTCAGTGCTGCAATTGCAATATTTTCTTATTTTTAACCGACTCCAAAAAGGAGAAGGTTTTCAATTCGGTTGGTATATATTATATACTAGCTTCTGCCCGCGACTTTGTACGCGTATCCTGTTGCTTATGCCAGCGACAACGGGGTCGTCAAAATCGAAGATCTGAATCACGATCAGCGGTCAGTCACGCATCACGTTCCCCACTTGTCTTTAGAGACCTAGAACTCGATGCGTAGAAACGCTTGGAACTCAAGCGTAATTCTCTATCCATGAACGTCTCCGATTCGCGAGACAATGCATGACTTGCACGATCTGCGGTCAGACGCGCATCATATTCTTCACTGGTATCTAGAGACCTGGATGTAGATGCGTAAATACGCTGAGAACGCAGGCGTGCTTCGCGATCCGAAGAGGTTTCCACGGAGCGAGTTGCAGCCGGATGTTTTCAAACAGCACCAAGTCTCTCGTGACGCTCTTTGGTAGATTCTAGGGATCTTATGATCTTCAATCTTTTAGCTCTTTTGGAACATTGGGAAAGATTTGACCTCTTTCTAGGCATGGTTATAGTTTTATTGTGAATATAAGTGATCAATTAAAATCTAAGGGACTACTCCCAGGCGTTATCGGGTAGGCTACTGTGTCACGAAGATAAATAGAAAAGGAAATTAAACACTAAAATAACATAAGTCCGAAGGCATATTTATTTGGTAAAATAAAAAAATAAATGGGAGTTTTGGCCAGCAGGGTCAAATTTTCAATGATATAAGTACAGAGGCCAGCACATCAAGTTACCACAATCTGTAAAATTTCTTTGATAGTATTTCAACTTTATTGCAAAGACATAAGGTTCATTTTTAATTGAGAAAATTTGACAGTTAGGGATAGCTTGATGTGCTGGCGTCTGTACCATCGTCAGCGAAAATCAGTCCTAAACTGTTACCGCCTTCACCGCGTGTAAGTTCTCCCAGCTTTTGTTATTTTATAATTATACAGTGAAATTAGTGATAGCTTTGATTTCCACATCAGATGTTTCTGATTTTCGATTTTTAGAAGTCAATAGGAAATGACCATCAGACCGAACAACTTTTGCTAAGACGTCGATTTTTATAAGTCAACAGAAAGTGCTCATCGGATTGGACAACTTTTGCTAAGACGTCATTCCTATACAGAGTCGATATGACAGAGGGGCATTAAATTACACTACGTATACTATACGTGTTTAGTATTAACTCGGTAGGGTATAAAAAAAAATGAGGTTTTTATTTTTTCTAACAAACTAAATAGCTTACAAATCAGAGTAAAACGCAACCACCCTTTGTAAATAAAAACTGACCTTGTAACGCAGCGGCACCGACGCGTGCACGCCGGAGCGCTGTTAGGAAAGATCGTCGTGTTCAAACGGGGCAAAAACTTAAAAAAACATTTGCGACTAAACTACTGCTCCTATTTAATTGATTTTTGGTACAGAGCTTTAAAATGGTCCCTCTTATAAGGTGTTTAAAGGAAAGCCCCTCTGTCGTATCAACTCTGTATATGTTATAGTGTAGCTGGGCTCTTGGAATTCCACAACAGGTACTCCAGATCTTAAATTTTTATGCGTCAACAGAGAGTGCTCATCAGGCTGAACAACTTTTGCTAAGACGTCATTCCAATATCTGTTATAGTGTAGCTGGGCTCTTGGAGTTCCACATCAGGTGTTCCAGATCTTCAAATTTATTCTCTCAGCAGAAAATGCTCATCACGCGGAACAATTTTTGCTACGGTATTATTTTTGTATCTCTTATAGTTTAGCTGGTCAGTTGCGGTTCTGCATCAGGTGTTCAAGTTTCCAATATAAATTATAGTCTTTTTGTTGCCCAGACTAAATACCTACACAACAAAAAAAAATCATTCAAAACCGTCCAGTAGTTCCGAAGATTAGCGTGTACAAACAAACAGACATGCAGACAAACAGCCCGTTTTTTTTTTGGATTCGTGCTCTATTACTGTTTCTAAACCATTCAATCATTATTTTTTTAATATATTCAATGTACAGACACAGTTTTTTTAACTGTTTTATTTTATTATAGATAGATTTTAAGGAAAATTTATTAAAAGAACCTAACCTAAAAACCCTAAAATATAAAAAAATGAAATATGCAAACAGTCAGTATTCAAGTGAATCGCAATAATCGAATGCCACTATTCGCCTATACTCTCCAGGATACGTGCGTTCGCTACGAATAACTGAATCCTTATGGCAGCGAGGTGTTTTTTTTTTGATAGTGGCATCTCGCAGCTCAACCATAGGGTTGTATACTGCTTAACCGGACTTGCCTGTGGATACCACAAAAGAATTGTAGCCTCCAGCCAGGGTTTATAAAAACTTACAAACTAAGCGACTACACGCTAAGGGCACCCCCTGTGGGGTATGGACCTCGGCTTAGGGCGTCGCTGGGGGAGAACAGCAAGGGACAGCTGGATCGGGATAACAGCGGCGCGGCTCTCAGCGCGCTTTATATAGCCACGGACGCGCAGGCGCGATGCGTATACGTACTCTGATAGAATACCTTAACAAATGTTTGCCGTGATTCTTTAAATTGACATAACTTTTTTATTTATGAACCGATTGACATGAAATAAACACTAAATGTTAAGTGAAGCATATATTAGTGAACCGTATCTAAATCGAATAAGCCGTTTCTGATATTAGCGTGCACAAACACACAGACAAACACACAAACAGACAAAAAAAAATTAATTACAATTTCGGGTTCGGCATCGATATAATAACAACCCCTGCTACTTTTTTTTATATATTTCCATTGTACAGACACCACTTTTCTACAAATTTATTATATGTATAGATAGATAATTATACATTTTAGGTATGTACCTTCGATGTATGTACACACTGATTACTGTGAGGTTTGTGATCCGATTTCTGTAATTGTTATACAGAGTTGATATGACAGAGGGGCATTACATTACACTACGGATGAGCATGAGCATTACAGTCAGATGGCAGTCGCTCAATGTAAAGTACTGGCGCTTAATCCGGTTAGATTGGAAGCGGACCCCAACGTAGTTGGGAAAAAGCTAGGCAGAGTGATATTGATTTTTACATAATAGCACTTCAGGACTCGTCTACTCCACCGGCCATTGGTCCTTCGACAAACATGGACAGTTCACTGATAGTTCAGTAGGTACTCTGCAAGCTAAGTATGTCGATAACAACCGGTTAATTCTGTAAAAATCTCACCGTGATGAATAAGATGAACTGAGCTGAACTGAGGATTGACACTTTTCACAGCTCACGTTAAACTCTATATCGAATATCACTACAGTAACTAAGTGCGCGTGCGCGTTACCTAATCTATACTAATATTATAAAGCTGAAGAGTTTGTTTGTTTGAACGCGCTAATCTCAGGAACTACTGGTGCGAATTGAAAAATTCTTTTTGTGTTGGATAGTCCATTTATCGAGGAAGGCTATAGGCTATGTAACATCACGCTACGACCAATAGGAGCCGAGCAGCGGGTGAAACCGCGCGTGAGCAGCTAGTCTATACTATATAATATTATATTATATTATAAAGAGGTAAAATTTGTAAGTTTGTAAGTTTGTATGTAGGGGGTAATCTCCGGAGCTAATGATCCAATTTCAATAATTTATATTTTTAACGTTAACATTTTTAAATGATGGTTTGTATTTTGTATATAGGTAGTGTAATATCTTTTGCCAGCGGCTTCGCCCGCGTGGTTGTTGGAAATTATCCCACGGGAACGGCTACGTTTTTCCGTGATAAAAATTAGCCTTTGTGTTATTCCAGACTATAATCTATCTCTGTGCCAAACATCCAGATCCGTTCAGCCGTTTTGGCGTGATTGAGTAACAAACATCCATCCATCCATCCAAACTTTCACATTTATAATAGTAGTAAGATAATTTTATTATTATCCGTGTTGGGTTAAAAATACATAATGCATTTGCACCTTTACAATGCGAGGCAGGGTGTCGTAAACCGTCATCTACCCCGGTCGTGATGGGGAATGGAACCGGCGAGAGATGTCGTGCGGTGTCCCACAGGGATCGTTTCTGGGGCCGCTCCTGTGGGACATCGGTTACGACTGGGTGCTGCGGGCCGACCTCCCTGACGGCGTCAGCGTAGTTTGCTACGCTGACGACACGCTGGTCCTGGCGCAGGGGAGGTCGCATCAGGCGGCGACCGACGCGATGACACACGGGGTTGCGACAGTCATTGAGAGGATCCGGCAGTTGGGTCTCGAGGTGGCATTGCACAAATCCGAGGCCATGTCCTTTCATGGACCTCGGAATATGCCACCATCGGGATCCCAACTTACGGTAGGAGGAGTTCACATCGGCGTCGAGACCACGATGAAATACCTAGGTCTGGTCCTCGACAGCCGATGGAATTTCGTGGAGCATTTCCGACGTTTGGCCCCCAAGCTGGAACGGACTGGGGCCGACTTCAAGCGGCTCTTGCCCAATTTGAGGGGCCAAACGCCTCCTGCCGGAGGCTTTACGCGGGAGTCAAACTCAAACTCAAACTCAAATTCTTTATTGCAGTCGTGCGGTCCATGGCCCTATACAGGGCCCCGGTGTGGGCGCGTTCACTGCGGTGCCGAGCCGCCCACTATCTGAACGCGCCCCAAAAGGTGGTAGCCATACGGCTTATCCGGGGGTACCGCACGATCTCGGGCGAGGCGGCAAGCCTCCTTGCCGGACTGCCGCCGTGGGATCTGGAGGCGATAGTCCTCGCGCGCCTGTTCGAGTGGCGCGCGGAGGTACTAAGCCGGGGGGAAACTCCGTTTCCGCAGCAAATTGCGGCGGAGCGGACGGACCTCCGGCGCGATCTCATGGCGGCCTGGAATCAGCGACTGTCGCAACCCAGCGCAGGGCACGCCACGGTAAGACCCCTCTTTGAGAAGTGGCTAGAGAGGCGTCACGGCGCCCTCACCTACCGCCTGACGCAGGTCCTCACCGGGCATGGATGTTTCGGGAGGTTCCTGCACATCATCAGGCGGGAGGAAACGCCCGGGTGTCACCATTGCGAGGATCGCCCAGAGGACACGGTAGAGCATACGGTGCAAACCTGCCCCGCTTGGGCGGAGCACAGCCGTGTCCTCATAGAGCCGATCGACGGCGGCGACCTCTCGCGCCCGGCCCTGGTGCAAGCCATGGTCCGGGGCGAGAGGGAGTGGGAGGCAGTCACCTCCTTCTGCGAAAAAGTCACGCTCGCGAAGGAGGTGGCGGGATGGCAGAGAGAAAGGTCCTCCCGTCCCAGCCGCCGCGGGAGACGCTCCGGGCGTCGGGAGCCACGTGACGACTCCCGGCCACCTTAGGCGCGGGCCTGCGGGCGGTGAGTAATGGGTGACTCACCGTCCGATCAGCACCAGACCCGTGTCGGACGGCGCGTATATGTTCCACGCGCGCCTCAAAGAGATGTCAGCATATGAAGGGGCCCCTCAGGGCCAAGCCTGCCGGGTAAGCGGGATTGTCCGAAAGGGTTACCGCTACCCCGGAACATAAAGGGCTACGGAAGGAACATGGATGGGTTTTAGTCAGTAAGAGTCTGACACTCCCTTCCGCTCCACCCAGAGCGGGAGCAGTCATTGGATGATTTCCCAGCCTTAAAAAAAAAAAAGGGTGTCGTAAAAGGCGACTAAGTTGAGCAGAAAAGATCACCTCGGTAAACTTTGGAAATTCTGATCCGATTCCAAAAATTCTCTCACTAATGGGAACCTACAGTATTGCCGAGTATCATAGGATATATTTAATGTTAAAACTAGAAATTTTCCGCGGACAAAGTCGCGGGCAGAAGCTAGTTATTGAATAAAATAATATTAAATATTTATTCAGAACTAGCTTTTGCCCGCGGCTACGTCCGCGTGGATTTCGGAAAGCCTGAAAATCTTAGCAATACTGTAATAATCATTTACAAAGGTAAACGAAGTATGTTATTAACGATTTCGTAGAAAATGATGAGGCCGAGCCGTATTCTAAGAAAATCAAAATTTGTTTACAACGAATTTCCACAGCAGTTGTAGTAATTAACATTGTGTATATAGTAGGTATATATTATTCAATTATAAACTACTTATTTAAGTGGCAGTGGGCAGGAGACATTTCTCGTAGAGCAGATGGTCTATGGACCTGAAAGGTTCTGAAGTTGTGACCGCGTATCGGAAGACGTTGGAAGGCCTCCCGCAAGGGGGACCTAGGACCTGGTGAACATCGCTGGAATCTCCTGGATGCAAGAAGCGCAGAACTGCACCTTGATTGAATGAATTATAATCTGAATTATTTTGAAGGATATTGATATGGCTAATCCATTGTTGATGTTCGAAAAATTTGTCTGTTTTTCAACTTACTTTTGGTTTCTTAGGGTACGTGCATTCCCCCCCTCCTCGACCGAGATGAGGTACCAACCGGGGCTTGCGGGAGTATCGTGTCCTTCCAACCCCAGCAGTTACCCCGTCGGTCGAACTGGTGGGGCTTGGGGAAGGTCTAGGTCCAGCTGTGGACATCTTTCGGCTAAAATGATGATGATGATGTTCTACCTTCTTACTTACCCACTAACCCCTTGTATTATGTTTGGGTACAAAAACCAAAAGAAATGAAACCAACATTCACAAAGGATAACAGATAATTAGATTACTTAAATTCCATTATTTTTTGCAAACATTAGGTAAGACAAAAGCATAAATTATGCGAAAAATTTACATTTCCCGTGACGTTACGTAAATTACGGTCCAATTCGACCCTCGGGACGTGGTTAAGGTACGTACTTAGTAACATAAGCGGAGCGAATAGCGAGTTTTACAAAGTAGGTGGTGCAGTCAACAAGTTACCACAAACTGTCAAATTTTCTCAATCGATTTTGAACTAAGCACTCAACGTTTTCAGGAGAAGTTTGACAGTTTGGTACAACTTGATTCGCTAGCGATCATACATATACCTTTATTGGCAGTGTAGCTACACGCGTCTTATCATTTATAATAATCGGTTAGTGGAAACTATTGATATTTCACAGTTATAAAAAAAAATGTTTTCTACTCTATTTATAATTTTCTACTCTAATTTTCATTGCAACCATTTCCGTAACGTTGGGAAACGCTATGGCTTTCACCTACCTACGAGTGGTCGATTTACCCACAAATATAAATTAACTCCGTGCGAATCGCCTATAGAAAAAATATTATTATTAAAGTGACGATTCGCACAATTTAGTCGAGTAAATTCGTGCGAATGGACTAATAAGACCAAAATAGCTGTAACCATAACTACCGTCGCTAAGGATTTCTAATAAAAGCTAACACAATTCGACTCCGTAGAAAGAAAATCCTTGACAAAAAATCGTCTCGGCAGTTTATATAATGGTCGCTACTGTGTATTATAACTGAATACAAGAAAATAGGATAAGATATATGGTGGCAAGATGGGCCTTGTTAAATAAAGCTGTCATTTGTTCATTGTTCATTCGACATATATGTCAAAAAATTACAAGTGAAATCTTGACATATTTATCATGTAGAAACGCGTATAATAAAATTCGACATATTATGTCAAAGCACCACCAGTCAAACTATTTCTGACTGAGATCATTTTTTGACAATTGCCACCGACAATTGTCAAAATATGATTTCGGGACAGAGGGAGGGGAACGCTTCTGCCAGAATTGTCGGACAATTCTACAAATACGTCAATATGTCATGACAATTTTAAATTACCCTTTAACGCAGTTTAGATGTGGTGATCGCGTTCAATTTCATTGGTGAAATATTCGTCCACCCTTATTCGTCTAATAGATTTTAATATGACCTCGCCCTTAAACCCCAAGGATCAATCACGAGATTCTTTGAGCTCCACACGCGCATTTGTCACGAGACGAGAGCAAACGTGTGTATGTACCTAGTGTGTATGTGTGCACGCATACATGTAATGTATGTACTCCAATTCCTTAACCTTTGAACGCCAGAGCATAAACGCACGCGAGTGTTCTCCACGCCAAGCTACACATTTATTTCTTCTTGTTATCATGAATTTCCCAATATCCATGGTGTCTTTTAATATTTGTTTCATGTCATTAAATACGTACGAGAGTTTCGGTTCTATACCCGAAGGGTCTCGAACGGAACCCTATTACTAAGCCTCTGCTATTCCTCTGTCTATCATCGGACTGTATAGACGCCAGCAGATCAGGCTATCCCAAACTGTCAAATATCCCCAATTGAACATGAACCTTATTCTTTTGTAATAAAGTTGAAATTCTATCAGGAAATTTGACAGATTGGGGTAGTTTGATGTGCTGGCCTGTTCACCTATCTAATGAACTGTAATAGGGAGATTTCACAGATTGTGATGTATCTTGTTGCTGCCTACCCAACTTTCTTGCATTTTTCCAACTCCGTTGGAGACGTCTTCCAGTCTAACCGAATCCAGCTGAATACCAGTATTTTAGATGGAACGTCTGCCTATCTGACCTCCACAACCCAGTCACTAACTGGGTAAGATAGCCCTTAGTAAGAATGGCTGTCACATTTTCGGGCGTCTGACTACCCGTAATGACCGACGTTGCCGGAGTTGGTCTGTGGATGGGTGACCATCTTCAGATATCGAGACTCCTTCGTTCCTCGGAAAGAACGTTAAGCCATTGGACCCGACTGTCATTCGAGGATCTTTTACAGTCGTTACGTGTAGTCAGAAGCCCGAAAGCCTGACAGCTAGTCTTACCAAGGGGTATCGTATTGCCTAATGACTGGGTTGCAGAAGTCAGATAGGCAGTCGTTCCATGTAAAATACTGGTATTCAGCTGCATCCGGTTAGACTGGAAGCCGACCCTAGCAACGTTGGGAATAGGCTAGGCAGATTAATTAAAGGATGTTTTTAAGACGACTGGTGTCAAATCAAATAGCTAATATTGTAAATCCGTGGTTTCTAAAAGGGCCTGGGAGTCCTAATTTCAGTAGGTACATTCCGTCCGCTGGTAACAAAATATGAGATGGTAGCACCCTCGTCACAGCCCTGTTATTAAATAGATACGGAGGTAATTTGGCCCTGAAATTTGTTTTTGTATTACTTTCTTCCCAAACCTTTCTCATATTTCCATGCATAAGGCCTTTTTTTCTGGCTGGAGATACAACTAAGGGTAGTTACTATAATACCTACCATATCCGCGTGGGTTAAGAACTTTTTTTTAAAAATTATATGTAATTTTTTTTATTTCCGTAGTGGGATTTTATAGAGATGTTTGTAGGTGTGTTCGTGGTATCACAGCGGATCCTAATAGCAGCTTTATGCTATCTCAGTATTGCTGGCGCCTTTTTGGACTCGGAAGATTTTTTTTATTTGAAGATAATTTTGTTAGTTTCAAATGCTCTTTTTTTTTTTTTTTTAAATCATTTTTTGTCTTTCTTTTAATTTCTATTATTAAGTGTCCAGAAAAAGTTCCATGTTTAGTTTCAAGGAAGTAACTACCCTTACTTAGCTCTGTAACGATGGAAAATACAATGTCCCAGCACATTGAAAGACTCCATCGTCACATGGTAATGAACAAGGAATACTCCATGCACGTACATAAAGTTCCATTAAAATAGATGGACAAACTTTTAGAAATCATTCAGACCACCAAAATAAGGAGAGTGGTAAAAAAAAAAATTAGAAAACGCATTAAATACTTACAAGAAGTGTGCAAGTGCTCCCATAATGGAAGTGTTTATACTAGTGGGCCGGCAATTAATTATTTTAGGTCAAATTAAAATCGCTTTAATCAGTGTTTTTTTGCTTGGTTATACCTACTGAACGCTGTGTTAAAATTTGTCCAAGTTATTGGGACCTAAATAATTCGATCTATTCCCATCCAATACCAAGAGCTAATACCATTTGGTATTAGTTTATTTCCAAATTTATTTTCTATTCCCAACGAGTACTTACCACATTTTAAAACCAATACCAAAACAAGTTTGAAGAAATTAGGTACAGTCAGGTTAAACTTTATCTGTTCTGTGGGTTAAACAATATCAGGTTAAGCTTCCATCCGTACACCATCTTTACACACCGAGGCTCCTCCGTGCCTCGGAAAGCGCGTTAAGCCGTTAGTCCCGGCTGGCATTTATGCATCTTTAACAGTCATAGTAAAATATGCAACATTCCGGTAACTCATTATTGTAGAGCCTAGGTGAAACCTTATGTTGAACCTAGCTGGCTGGTTAGAAATTAACTGCCAGTATTCGAGCTTTAAAAATGATAGATATTTATATAATTTATATAGGTAATTATAATTTTTTTTCGCGATTTCAGGTCATAGTTGTTCGTAACGATGAGACGATACCCCCACGAAACTCTTAGAGTTAATTTTTAACACCTTATATAAAAGAAAGAAATTTATACGGGTGTGTGTCTAAGTTTAGTACATACACCCACATGGGATAAACAGCGAATAGTTAAAGTACCAGAAATAACATTACATTTTGTTTACGCCATCTACACGAACACAGATGAAACAACATCCAATCGAACGCGGTGCAGGCGCCACCTATCATTGAAAAGTTGAAGCCCACCATCGATTGCAAATCCAGTCGTTCTCCTACGGTTCAATCATTCACATTCGGTCTCATTCACTCGCGCCTCTGTTCATCATAAAATTATATTCTCTTCTCTTGCAAACTGCCAACCGCCATATTACATTTTTGTAAAAACGAATTTATAATACAGCGTTTGAAACTACACAAGTCGCTTCATTTATTGGACGAGCAAACCTAATCCTGCACACATTTCAACAAACAAACTCATGTTCTGTAAGCCGACTCACTACGAAACAGTCAAACAGCTACAAAAATATTTTCGCACTACAACATAATCCGTGCTCGAGTAAGAAGCTTAGAAGCACCTCCTCAGCGCCTCAACTCACACAGAGTGGGTACGGAGAATTTTTAATTTGAAGGTACTTATTATAAAGCTTTCAGTAAACTTGAGTCGGGCTCTTGTTTATTGTTTCACTTAAGTCTGTTTAGATTTAAGTTGTCTGTGGTTGGGTTGAGAGTAGAAAGAAGGTTCGTATTCTTTTTGGCTATACTATGGATAATGTATTGTAACTATGTACCTACCTACTTACTAACAACTTTAAGTGTACGCTGTGGACCCATGTGTATGTTTCGCTATGTTCACAAGTATTATTGGGTGTTTTTATACAAATAATATATTTATTATAGTACAATAATATATCTATAGTCTGTCAGTCTGTTAACTTTTAAACGGCTGTCAGTGGGATTTGAGACCAGTAGGTATCTACCCGATTAAAAATACAAACACTTTTAAACGTCAATATTATTTTTAAAATTATATGAAGATTATGAGGTCGGCGTTTCCTATCTGACTACTCTGGCTGGCCGAAACAAAGTCAGAGGTCAAAATCAAACTGCCTAGCCTTATTCCAACTATGTTGGGGTCAGCTTCCAGTCTAGCCGGATGAAGTTGAATACCAGTATTTTACATAGAGCGACTGCCTATCTGACTGACTAAACTGGCTGTCAGATTATCGGGCTTCTGACGACCCGTAACGACTGTCAAAGATGCACAAATGATAGCTGGCCGGGACCAACGGCTTAACGTGCATTCCGAGAAGAGTCTCGGCATGTAAAGATAGTTACCCATCCACGGACAAACCCCAACCAGCGTAGCTTAACCTGATGGATCGATCCGTGCGGCTGTTATTTATTTTAAACGAACTCAGGGGTCACAGTGTCTTGTATAGTCCAACGTCCACACGGGCTTAATCTAGTACAATAATAAAACAAAACACACTCTACACCTAACATTATTTATTTTGTACGAACATTCTGCTATTCGTTAATATCACAGACACAGTTATTACAACTTCACGCTGCCCCTAAAAGGGTGCTTACAGACATATAGACCCGTTTCTTACCAGTTGTTCTACTCTACTCTTAAGTAGTTACAATATTTAATAACAGCGCCATCTCTTGGTAACAAAAAGATTTACTTGAAGCATACGTAGTTTTATACAAGTTTGGAGTTATGTCGCTAGAGTGCCTTGATCTCGAGATGTCGTCAAAATAATATATTTTTTAAATTATTTTGTTCGAGAGCATTATTTTACTAAATAATTGTAATTTATTAAATGTACCATTATAAAAGAGAAACCATTATTATGTTTGTCTTCTTCAAATATATTCTTCTTAGAGACAGAACATTATTTTACATATGGCTTAAAATGTTTTTTTATTTTTTTATACTTTATTGAGCGTTAAAAATAAAAGCGAAATAATTAAAAATATCATTAAGTGGATTTAAATAAGTATGTAGTAATTATTAGAGATACCACTTGGTGTTTATGATGGTATAAGATCTCCGCATCCAATAAGGGGGAAGCGCTAGAGTAGTCCACGAAGTTCAAACTTTAGTTTTTTGCAAATATCATGTTTTCATAAAATATGTAGTCATTCCATAGGGGCGATATGACCTTAGAGGGTTGTAAATCATATTTCGATCAACCTACAACCTGATACTGACCGGCGAATTGCAAAAATCTTCAGATAAAATTGAATTTTCCCGGCTAGCCTGTAGCTTTCACCTTAATGTAATAATGACGAATAGCTTGATGTGTAGTATCTTTTACACCTACCAATCTTTTTAACTTTTTTTTTCTTTTTGTGATAATTTTATTAAGTAGGTGTTTCTTTATTAACGAGATTTAATGGGTCTTTTACACGTCTCCAGTCTAGTTGGTATATGTTAGGATATTTGCTAGCTAATTTAATTTTACCCTGTTTGGAATTAACAATATCTCGTATCATTGCAATAGGTATTGTAAAGCCATTTAAAGCATAAATAAAGAAGAGGTTTTCAGAAACCTAAGATAAAGTCCCGTATTCACTAGGGGACATGGGGACATCCGCTCCCTTCACATTAAGAAGTTTTCAAGATGAGTCTGTTTTACAGAATAGACCTGGGAGCCTAGACAAAGTCACATTTTCAGTAACGATAACGAAATAAGATAAATCCGAAATGTATGGAATTTGTATAGGTTTTCGAAATGTCACGTGATCGTTTTCGATCGTTAAGTGCTAGACAATATCAAATTGTGAATATTTCCATACAAATGCGTTGACAACTGGCGTTCTTGACTATCCGAATCGCTGAGATAACGAATTGTACGTTCAACAATTTTCGAAATCGAATCGACACAGAGTGAAGTTTACAGAAATATTGCACAGGCCAGGAGACGTCATCAACTTCTGGAAGGAGGTGGGCTGGCTGGAATAACCGCCACAGGCCGCCATGGCCCACGCACAATGGTCCGCCAAGGACTGAGTGCGGAAACCAAGCCAAAGAAGAAGAAGAAGACACAGAGTGAAGAACACTTTTTTAGACCCCCCGCACATGTGATGTTGGTCGGCGCCTGAGCACTTTTGTTCGCCTAGTGAACACGAGGGTTTAATTATAAATCTCCAAAGTAATTAAGTAGCGTCCTTATAATAATTAATGTTACCTTACACTATAGCGCTAATATCGTTTCGATTTCGATAAATGCATTTTTGCAATATATTTTAGCAAAGTAGATACATTTTTCCCTTTTTTTTTGGTGGAATGGGCCAGCTCTTGACCTTGCTCTTGATCGCGCCTGATGCAAAGCGATAGATGAGGTCTATGATGGACCAAGCATGGCCAGAAGATGCTTGTTCCTGCTTTGAAAGCAGATAGATTATATGTGGAAGGAAACATAGACGCTGGCAGAGAGTCTGGTTTCCAACTTGATTTGACATCGAACTAACATCAGCAACTAATATAAATAAATTCTAATACTTTTTCGTAAACTATAACTCAGTTCTGATGCTGCACAGTGGGTAGAAGTCCTTCTCTGGCAATAAGAACTCCTTAGTAATTTCCTTTAACTTGCTGAAGCTGCAGTAACTAGAACTTTCGCAGCCCTTGATCCTCAGGAGTTTGGCCGAAGACTCGCCTGCTTTTGAGAGGTAGACCGGCTGGAAGGAAAGGAGAGTTAAAAATAAGAGTAAGAAATGTTATAGGACTTATAGGTTGGTAAAAAAGCAAAGAGCATTTGGATGGAATTTCGTTGTTAACTTCTATAACTATCTGCTGTATAAAAGGAGCTACCGATGCTTAGCAAAAATTTGAGAAATAGCTGTGAACTCTCATGTTCTGACATTTTGCCTTTTACTGCGTTCAGTTTTTGAAATATCTTTGTGTTGGTTTTTAGAGATATGAGGAACACGCATCGTTGATAGAAAAGGAAGAATCCGCCGACCAGACGGGTGTTGTGTCCAGCGGCCTACTGCCTGACGATTGATGTCGGGACGTTGTACTGCATTATGCTAGTCGCGCGGTAAACTCTACTTGCGCGGTGCAGGATTTTGCGTGACGTCATTCTGACGCGTAGTTCTTAAGCGGCGATGTAGATGTCGCTACAGTTACATCCTCCTTTTACTCTTACTGTTTTTTTTTCTACAAAATGTACTTTTAATTTGCCGTCCTTTTAAGTTACCCAGGGTATTTCAACTTTGTTTTACGACTTAAGACGAAAACACGTTTTAAACAGGATTTAAATCACCTAGTATAAGACGAGGCATACTAAGTTTCGTCATTTGCAGGGAGTAAGCGTGAAGATCAATCCTCCTTCTTCTCAGTCAACTTAGAGTGTTGAAAATGCTAATAAGAGTTGAGAGTTGCGGTGGCCCAATTGTTACGGCCCCGATTTGCGAGTTGTAGGTCATGGGTTCGAAGCCAGCCAGGCGCTTTATTTATGTAAATAATTTCCAAAACCAAAGATTCGAAAATTCGAAAACCATGGATTCGAAGCCACGTGAGATCTACCAACCCGCACTGGGCCCGCGTGATATATTACAGCCCACTCCCTCTCACAGATAGGAGGCCTGTGTTCCAGCAGGGGGAACATTATAGGCTGATTATGCTATGTCAACAAACTCACCAGCACACTGTAAGCCCCGGTATTCCTGGACCTGTACAACTCCAACGCGAACACAGACCCATACTCAGGAATAGTCAGGTCATGCTTAACGTTGGCGACGTCCATCAGGGCTCCAATGTTGAAGTCATGGGCAGAGAACAGATGGAGTCGCTGCATCACCGGTTTCCCAGCGATGAGGTCGTTGCCGGCTTGGATGAACTGGTTCAGCAAGACACCTGGAGAAGGAAAAAAGAAGTCTTGAGAGGTGGATATTGGTTTTGTGGTTGTTCCTGCCCAGCCGACTCGGAGGAGCTCGTGGCTAAGTAAACAGTCGCACGGATCCATCAGGTTAAGCTACGGTTGCCGGGGTTGGTCCGTGGATGGGCTCCTCCGTGCCTTGGAAAGCACGTTAAGCCGTTGGTCCCTTCTGTGAATCTTTGACAGTTGTTACGGGTAGTCAGAAGCCCGAAAGTCTGACAGCCAGTCTTACCTAAGGGGTATCGTATTACCCAGTTACTGACTGGGTTGTGGAGGTCAAACAGATATAGTCGCTCCAAGTAAAATACAGGTACTCTGCTGCATTCAGTTAGATTGGAAGCCGACCCCAACATAGTTGGGTAAAGGCTAGGCAGGTTGATTTTTTCTGTCCAGCCGACTTTGTCGTAATTAATACGTCTCATTAATCAGGATTCAAGAAGTTAATTAAAACAGCTCTTATTAAATAAGAAATTACGGATTCTGGTAATAACTGGAGTTTAATCATACCTAATGTTTGTTTTTTATTTGACATATTGACCATACTTGACGCATTATCATTTAAAGAGAGATAGACTACATAATGATAATTGCTTGTTTAGTGTACTTTTTGTTGTGACACACATAGGTAACATCACGCCTGTATGCCTTGAAGGGTTAAGCAGAGGTGTACCTATAAAATACGCATTTCGTCAGTTATATTTAAGTCACTGCTGGCACAAATCCAGACTTCGGGCTGCTACTGAGAAATTGCAGGTGGAAAGGGCAATAACAATTTTCCCTACCCGGGAATCGAACCCAGGATCTTATGCTCAGCCTCAGCTGCGACTACTAAAATAATGAGGTATTCTTAAAAATAATATTTAAGTATAATAATTTGCATGAGAACATTAATGGCATAATAAGGATCGATGTAATTGAAGCAGTCAGGTTAGCAAAGGAGGTGGCGGGATGGTGAGGGCCAGGACCTCATGCCAGCCGCCGCGGAAGACGCTCGGGAGTCGTGTGACGATTCCCAGCCAGCGCGGGCCTGCAGACGATGAGTAATGGGTAGCTCACCGTCCGATCATGACCAGGCCGTGCTAAAGGCGCGTACGTGTTCCACGCGCGCCTTGAAGAGATGTCAGCATATGAAGGGGCCCATTAGGGCCGAGCCTGCCGGGTAAACCGGATTGTCCGAAATGGTTACCGCTACCCAGGAAAATAAAGGGCTAAGGAAGGAACATGGATGGTTCTAGTCAGTAAGAGTCTGACACTAAAATATCATTATTAAAAGTACGTACCTCCACCAATCTTCTTCATCTCGTCATTTCTGAAGTACAGCCTGTAAGCTAGTCTACCAACTTCACCCAGCCTTGGCAGCAATGGCGTAGCCCAGTCTGGAATGTTTAGACCCAATCCGATCTGGAAGAAAAAAAAAGTTATTGAATCATTATCTTTCCCTTATCCCAGTTTATTCGGGGTCGGCCATATTGATTATCTAATAAAAGAACATGTTTGAAATTGCCTATAAAATGAGTCGTTACGGGTCGTCAGAAGCCCGAAAATCTGACAGCCAGTCTTACCAGGGGGTATCGTATTGCCCAGTTACTGGGTTGTGGAGGTCAGATAGGCAGTCGCTCCATATAAAATACTGGTATTCAGCTGCATCTGGTTAGACAGGAAGCCGACACCAACATAGTTGGGAAAGGCTAGATAGATGAACGCAGCTGCAATAACCAGTTTTGCAGCTGTGTAAATGTCAAAATGAATTCGCGTATATTTCGTAAGCGTAGGAATGTCAATTATGTGAATATTAATTAATATTTGGTCGTAAAGTGATGGTCAAAGTCATTGCATTGTTGATTGTATTGTGTAAAACTCTCAACGGGTCATAACTTCACGTGGATTGCGTTGAGGTAGACTGAGGAATTTTACAGAGTTGTTCCAGAAATCAAAATATAAATAGTTTTAAGTAAGGGATTGATAGTGCTATTTAATTATTATTGATATTTAATTGCAAAAAACCCAAGGTATTTTGCTGGTTAACTTTGCGCATCCATAGTGGCGCAAAACGATTATTTGACTAAGCACACTGTGCCTGTCGCGGGGATCGAACCCGAGACACAAACGGAAGAAAATACGATTTTAGCGGGCTAACTTTGCGCTCATGGTCGGGCAAAACGTTATGCAACTGGGCATACTGCGTCTGACGATTTAAGGGTGTTTTTATATCTGTCAGATATGAAATAAATGTGTGATAATTAATTTTAAAATAAAGCCCATCGAAATAATAGCTCAAAATACACGTGCCGCGACGTTACCGCTCTTACGTCAGCCGACAATGCGTTGACGAAACGGAACAGACGCTGTACGCTCGACGCACTAACGCATCATCGGTTAAGTGTGAGGGGTTGAATGTTTTCTCATATAATTGTCTGGTCTGGCGTTACGCGACCGATAATACGCGACGCATCTTCCATCAGATGTGAACCGACCCTAATCCTCTAGATTACTGAAGCACCAAGACAATGGCAATTATTAAAACGAAGACACTCACCGTACTCCTAAACAAGTCGTAGAGCGTCTCAAACATCAAAGGATCCTCAGTGAAGTCCACACCAGTCTTGTTCTTCAACAGAGGTATGAGGTCCAGGTAGGGCGCAAATTCTTCATTCAAAGAACATTTCTTTGCGTCGGCCATTAAAACCTTGAAGCGCTGGCAGTTGGAGTAGTAGCGGAGCTGGAAAAACGGAAAAGAATTGTATTATTACCCGTTCTAAATTTTAAATAACAATTATTTTTATGAGGAGCTAGTGGCTAAGTAATAACATTCGCACGGATCGATCCATCAGGTTAAGCTACTCTTGCCGGGGTTGGTCTGTGGATGGGTGACCATCTTCAGATATCGAGACTCCTCCGTGCCATTGAGACCACGTTAAGCCGTTGGTCCCGGCTGTCATTCGTGGATCTTTGATAGTTGTTACGGGTAGTCAGAAGCCCGAAAGTCTGACAGCCAGTCTTACCAAAAGGTATCATATTACTAAGTTAGTGACTGGGTTGTGGAGATCAGATAGGCAGTCGCACCATGTAAAATACTGGCATTGAGCTGCATCTGGTTAGACTGGAAGCCGACCCCAATATAGATGGGAAAAGGCTAGGCAGATTGAGGTGAGCAGCAACATTACAGCGAAAAAACAGCAGACGTTGAAACAAATGAATAGTTATTTTTGAAGTTCCATGTTTACACAGAATTTTAGAACTACAATGATTGTTTACCAGTACTTAAAAACACATTTTTATCAAAAAACCTATCTAATCTACCTTCATAAACAACTTAATTCTACAGATTCTAAAACAAATATTTCTTGGACAAAAATAGAAGGATAAAACCAAGGCAGAACAAAACGGAATATTCCAGGAAGAAAGTCTTAAATTAAATTCCGAGTTAACTTTGCGAAAGTAAGCAACGTTTGCGTGGTTGCTATAAATCTGAGTTAGACCTAATTGGTTCTTAGATTTGCTATCGGGCACAGGGTAAGAATATTTTCTGGGAAGATTTATAAATAGATTAGAATCAATATGGGTGTGGGATATGTGAGAGGGTTTGTAGTTAAATGTTACCAGCTGCACTGGTTGACCTTGAAGTTTAAGCAACGCTTGCAAGGTCGCTTCGTGGATAGGTGACCATCCACTACATAGTTACCAAGACCGCTTCATGCCTCAAAAAACCCGTTATGCCATTGATCCCATATTTGATAGTCATTACGGGTAGTCATCTACACGTAGATGTGTGAGGACCAGACAGGTCTCGTGTCCGGTGCCCGATGATTGATGATAGGACGTTGTATAATTATGCTAGTCGCACGGGCAATTCTACTTGCGAGATGCAGAATTTTGCTTGAGGTCAGTGTGTTGTGTAGTTTGCATGGCATTAGCATAAGGTATGGTATTAGAATCATAGGCCGGCAGGAAAATTTTGAGTATGGATGGACTGACTGTGTAAAAGGTGATATGGGTAGTAAAGGATTGACTACCGAGATGATGACTAATAGAGAAGTATGGACGAAAAAGACGTGTTGTGCCGACCCCAAATAAATTGAGATAAGGGCAGGAGGATAATATCAGGATTTATCTCATTAATTTTGCTTTTGCAAAATAAATGTTTTAAAAAGTTAACTAAAGTATAAATCAGTTTCTAATTCTCAATAACATATTTTATCAAGAATGAATGTAGATGGCTACTGATAAATATCATTACGCTGTTATCAAAGGGTAAAGTTTATTTAAGCTTTATTACACTTATTATGTAACAGTGAACTTGAACCTTGTTTAACAACAACTGAGATATTATAGTTATCTTTGTTTTTGATATAAATGAGACGTTATAAATGATAGATTTGGCGATAATTATTGTAAGTAATTAACTAAATATTTGCGTTGTCCATCTACTCTTCTCAAAAAATTGTGTTTTGTTTTTATAAACAAAACAGCATCTTTTATTGTTCTACATAACATCACGGCTTGTATCCCAGAAGGTTTGGCAGGAGTGCTTTTTTATCAGACCAGCGTTCCGCCATTTATGTGTAAGTCCCATGTAATATTGGCGGGCCTATTGCTATCAACCGGGCACTACCCAGAATCCGGACTGCTACTGAGAAATTTAAGATAGAAAAACCCAATAACACTTTACCTGACCTGGTAATTGAACCCAGGACCGGGAGCGTCTGCGACCACTAAACCAACTAGACAGTTTTTTTATTGTTATACATCACCAAAGATCATCATCATTCTCCCCAATTTATTTGTGGTCGGCGCAACATGCCTTTTTCTTCTATACTTCTATTAGTCGTCATCTCGGTAGTTACTCCCTTTCTAGCCATATCATCTTTCACACAATCCATCCATCGTTTCTTTGGTCTCCTCTACTTGAATAGCCATCCACATGATACATACTCAAAACTTTCCTGACAACATTTTCCTTAAGCCACCGCATAACATGTCCATACACTGACAACCGATTTACACCAAAGATGAAGAAGATATAAGAGAAGACTATAACTTATACAGAATATCCGACTAAGAAGCCAGGTGGGCTGCTGCAGGCACAGCTCAGTCTGATCGGGATATTCCGATGAGCCACTGGGCGTCGGTGGAGCTACACTACAAAAGATGCTTCACCTCTTGTCATGCCTTTTGTGCAGCAGTAATAGCCTAGTGGTGTGACCGACGGACTGCCAAGTGCTTGGTCTCGAGTTCGAACCCAAGACACGCGCCTCTGATTTTACAGATACATTTGCGTATTGTATAATTATCACTTGCTTAAAAATCGGTGAAGGAAAACATTGTGAGGAAACCAGCATGTCTGAGGGATATTTATCAACAGCATGTGAGGCTAAGTCAGAAGCCCCCGTACAGCTTCAAAACTCAGAGGCCCATGGGTAGTATAGAAACTCGGACACCAGGTGAGGCACTAACCACACAAAAAGAAGAAGATGCCCTCTGTGTGAAAAAACCCCTTACTATGGAAAACGTTTGCGAGGCCAGCACTAGCGCTAACGAAGTAGCCAAGTACTGGTCAAATTTTATTTTTAAAGAGAATGATCAATACGACTTCTTCTTCTTCTTTTCGAGTGGTTAGTGACTAACCTGGTGTCAGAGAATTTTAGCTGCCCATAACAAGAATTTATAAAAACAATGAAGCAATATACCAACTTTTCTCAAAACTGTTTCTAAATTCTCAAAAGCGCATATACTCACATAATCTTCAGACAAGGGTACAGCTGTGTAAGGCACGGGCTGCCAGACCTTGCCCAGACCTTCGTCCCACTGCTGCTCCGGCTCTGGGGGGTAGGCAGCAGCCATGGCAACCTGGATGGTCATCTTAGTCCGTTCCTTGTCAGTACTCCTGATGGATATCTCATCTCGTAAATACAGGTTGGAGATCAACTTGTGACCCTGGTAGCCGTATCTCTGACGGTAGAATTTCCCGATCTGGTAAGCCCTCCGTTTGCCAACCTGAAATATGGAGTAATTTTTGTTTAGTGAACAATTTCATTAGTCTTTTTCGCAACTAAAAAACTAGAGAGTGATCAAAAGGGAGAGGCCTGGGGGTGATCACTACCCCTCATAGCAGTTTATATGAATAGTACTTTACAGTGTGAAAGAGACGGAGCTATACCTACGACTTGTGTAGCTCCGTCTCATTCCCACACTGAAGTAATACTAATATAAGAGGGTACGGTAACAATTTGGGTGAAAATTAAAAAAAAAAATAGTTCGTCGCTACGCACGAAAGGGCTCATAAACTGTATGCGGATATATTCTGGCTACAATAGTTTGTGAATCTATAACGTGTATCCGATGTTATTTGCATATTTTTCTATTCAAAATTCATGATCCGAATGGAAAAGGTCATGTAAAAATAATATTTCCGCTGCGGGTTTCAAATTCAATTGTAGTTTTAACCTATAGTGTATTTTTCTTTAGTTGTCTCATTTGGTAAACAAATGTCGCGACTAATATTAAGTTTTCTAGGTAATGTATGTGTCTCTGAAGCATTTTTTTTTAATAATTCATGCCTTAAGTGTATTATTCAAAGTTCAAGACGTTTATGCTTAACTCAAATTGTTTGATTGATACGAAAAATCTGAATTTTCGTCCCGTGTTTGTTTACCAAATTGGACACTGTAAAAGAAATACACTATACGTTAGATTTGCGTACAAAAACAAATCACTTAAAAATACTCGTCGAATGGAGAACCTTTTTTAAGTCGATTAATTACCCGACATGGTAGAAGAAAGAAAGAAACAGAAATGTTTAGTCTGCACAAACAAAACGCACATGATGACGGATATTATTATACTGAGTAAATGTTAAGTCAAGCGCCAGTGTAGCCTGCTAAATTCACTTTTTCTTACGTTTTTTGCAATTTGCTGGTCAGTTTAAAGTTGTATGTTGATCAAAATTGTATTCGCGGTCGAAGCATGGACTGTTTACAGAACTGTCATCATTAAAATTACCGATACAGCCCTGTAAGTTCACATAACCTTACGGATTGACTATTTCATGAAATCTTGACATTTGAGAGCTATGGACTATTTGACACGGTCAAAAATAAAATATGAAACCACATAGAAAAAAGCCGGCTCGTCTTATTGAAATAAACGATTTGACTTTAAATTATTATTTGAGAAATGGTTGCAGTTGTTCTGTAGAACGTCTGTGACGTCTCAGTTACTGTCATGGCCTCTAGCATACTGAGCGTTGTAATGAATGTAACGCCAAGGTTAAGAACATCAAGAAATTATGTATTTACTCAGTGTATGTGGACCGTTCACTTTCTTGTATGTTTAACTCGAACATAATATTCAGAGAGTTTTAAGATGTATGGAAAAGTTTTTTTTTTTGAGGGTCGCTCCCTATAACATATATGGGACTAATATGGCAATATGTAGGTGTTTTTTTATGGTGGGTAATCATCTATTGACTTCTCCCGCTCTGGGTGGAGCGGAAGGGAGTGTCAGACTCTTACTGACTAAAACCCATCCATGTTCCTTCCTTAGCCCTTATGTTCCAGGGCAGCGGTAACCCTTTCGGACAATACCCGTAACGACTGTCAAAGATCTACAAATGACAGCCGGGTACAACGACTTAGCATGCTGTCCAAACCACGGAGGAGTCTTGGTATGTAAAAATGGTCACCCATCTACGTACCAACCCCGGCAAGCGTAGCTTAACCTGGTGGCTCGACCCGAGTTGCTTAGATAGATAGACTTAGACACTAGCTCTTCTAACTACTCTATAATCTCTACAATCCAATCGGTACTTAATGTATAGTTGTGAATACTTTACTTAGCTATTCAGTTACTAAGCGGAAATACCAAATGAACTGTTTATCTTCCGTAGATAAGAAATCCTCCTTCAAATGTAATTTCCGCACCCAATTAGCAATAAGTAAAATATTGTTATCATGTTTTAATAATTATTGGCAATCAGTTATTACCCAGTCAGTCAGTCAGTTGTTAATAAGCCAATATTTAAACACTGATAACGGACAAAAATCAAAAGCATTATTAAATTTGATATTGAGGTTTATACTGATTAATATAACATAACGTTTCCCTTATACAAACGTGGCGCTACAATGGTGTCATTAATTTAACACATGGGTAGGGCTGCTCATATAAGTGTTGACAGGTTAAAATAAATCGCAAATTGAAAAAGAAAAATTCAAACAAACTATGTAAAGAAATTAATTCGCCTACTTTTTGCAGTTGTTTCATCCTAATAGTATTGCTTATTCGTTTTAATTTTATTGATGCGAATGTTATGATCCGTGACCCCGGCAAATGACCGCTGCGCGACAGTTCTTTAAGTACAGGTGGCTCTAAGACGCTATTTTCTAACATTTTCAATAAATCCGTAAATAATAAATTTAATGGAAATATAATGTCGAAAATTTGCAAACCCATAAATAGGGTAAAATAATGTCACCATTGTAGTGCCGCGTTGTATATTCCCCGAAGGATTGAACAGTGGTGTATCTTTAGCATTCTCTCACTTCGCTACTTATAAGTGCCGCCCGCACTAGGACCGAGTGGTGGATTATGGCCTGCTCCCACTCACCGATATGAGGCCTGTGTCCCAGTAGTAGGAACATTATAGGCTGATTATGCATACATGCATGGTATGCTACGTGATAAGAGGATAGAGGAGCTCGTGGCTAAGTACTAACAGCCGCACAGGTCGATCAATCAGGTTAAGCTACGCTTGCCGGGGTTGGCCGAGGATGGGTGACCATCTTTACATAACGAGACTCCTTCGTGCCTCGGACAGCACGTTAAGCCGTTGGTCCCGGCTGTTATTTCTGTGTCTTTGACAGTCGTTACGGGTAGTCAGAAGCCCAAAAATCTGACAGCCAGTCTTAACAAGGGGTATCGTATTGCCCAGTTACTGGGTTGTGAAGGTCAGATAGGCAGTCGCTCCATGTAACATACTGGTATCCAGCTGCATCCGGTTAGACTGGAAGCCGACCCCAACATAGTTGGGAAAAGGCTAGGCAGATGATGATGATGCATGGTATGCTACGTTTAAGTCTCATGTAATAGGGGGTGAGCCTATTGCCATCAACCGGGGACAAATCCAGACTGTGGGTTGCTACTGTGAAATTTCAGATAGAAAATACCCAATAAGACTGCCTGACCTTGAAATGGAACCCAAGCCACATTGCTCAGCTGTATTCTTATTATTCAAGTAGGTACAAATGAAAATTAATATTCAAGTACAAATAAAACTTATTATTTAAGTAGCAAGTACGTATTTATGAAATTGTAATAATATTAATCAACAATATAACATTCTAAGTTCATAATAACCCTTTGGATTGAATATTTCATGAAATCATGACATTAGAGGCCATTAACCTTTAATTCTAATCATATTTTGATCAACATCTGCAAATTACAAAATGAGTTTGAAAATGTTAATTTCGCGGGCTACCTAGCCGCGTCCCAGTTAAGTGCTAGAATTTTTAGAGTAAAGTATGTATTATAGTTTTATTTGATAACTATACTTTAAAAATAAATGTAACCTTATCATTCACAATCACACGAGAATCACGGAAACCGTGATTTTTCCTCGTATTGATAAACCTGCGTCACGTTTTTAAAGATTCTTTGTTTAAAGGTACTGTCTACCTCAACTACCTTTATTACACATACTTCCTATTCTAACTATTATAAATGCAAAAGTAAGTTTGTCAGTTTGTTTGTTATCTACTTTTTCACGCCTAAGCCACAGAACCGATCATTCTGAAATTTTGCATATACGTTGTCGGGTGTTCAGAAACGGACATTGAAGTAAGAAATTAGTAATTGCAACAAGCAGAGTACAATCCGAATTGATTGTCAAATTCTTAACGTGAGTGACGGCGCGGACAAAAACTAGTATAACATAATTGACATGACAATGGTGTATTTATGTATACCTAATGCAATGTACAAGCCATTTCCCGAGGTCAGTTTTTGCAATTTTGATGGTATCATGTGAGCAATTTTGATGGTATCATGTGAGCAATTTGATGGTATCATGTGAGCAATTTTTCTCTGTGATTTGTGATGATTTTAGTTGGATGTTGTTTAACAGAACAGACAGCTTAAAACTATCATACAATGTGACAAGCTGACTTTTGAGTGTTGTATAAACTCGAACTCATAACATTTAATTCAAATAAACCAATTACAGGCACATTTGATAATTGTCAAGAAGTCTGTCAATTAGTGAGAATTGCCTCACTAATCTACGTTTTACCATTTCAAAACGTAGATTTATATGGAGAAGAACGGGCAAGAAAATCAGAGGATACGTTTTGAAATCAAGATATTACAAAATCAATTACAAAACCTAGTCTGGTTACTCAGCATTTCCTAATTGAAAAACTCATCAGCACTTTCCGCGAACAGGGGTTCAAACCCAGGACCTTAACAGTCAATAGTAATGCTGGCGAACACTAGACCATCAAAGAATTCAGGATATCGGACAAACTGTCGGTTAAAATGTCTACTTACATTTGTCAATCCCTCTGGTCCTTCAATAGCTGTAAGGTTCAAGATCAACTCCTGCTGATCCGATAGGGACAGTTCATCAGCATCCGGCGACCTTTCTCCATGTCTGTTGACCTGTAAAAAGGGGCAGTTTTGAATTTTCAAGCTGTCAGGAAGATGTAGTTAGTTACTCAGTCTAAAGCGAGGTCAATTCGTTAAGGGTCAGGTACTATGTATTTGGATCTTGTCCTATGTTGGGACATATTTAGGGTTGCCACCAGTCTGTATAACAAACTGTAATAAGAATCTGTCTCGTTAGGTATATTTGAAATGATGATAAAAGATGACTAAATTTAATTTTGAAGTCTGAAAATAAATAAAAACTTGATTTATGATATTTTCAACTGTTTATTTACATTGACAATTAATAAAACCTGTAGACATGTCCGGGTTTTGGGCTCTACAATCCGGGGTTTTCATACGTCTTGTCCTCGTTGCCAAATTTTAGAGATGGCAACCCTAGCCGTTGTTGACTTTTCGGAATTGACAGAAGGAAGATGGACGGTTGGAGATTACAGATCGCAAAGAATTCAAATTCAATTACAAAGTACTTCAATTCACTTACACCTACATGGGCAAAATAAATCACGTTGGACAGAACTCGCCCAAGACCGAGACAATTAGCTAACTATGGAGGAGGCCTTCAACTGTGAAGATAAGGTACTCGCAAAAAAAAATTAAAGCATTTGGATTCTTTTTTGAGGGTAGGTAATTATCAAATGACTCCTCCCGCTATGGGTGGGCGGAAGGGAGGGTCAGACTCTTACTGACTAGTGACTACAATACATCCATGTCCATCCATCCTTAGCTCTTTATATTCTGGGGTAGCGGTAACCCTTTCGGCCAATCCCGCTGACACTAGGATAATATGTATAAGCAATTGAAATAAAAACTAGCAACCACGAAGGAAAATAATATGTAAAATGCGTGCAAAAAATAAAAGCCTTTTTTATTTTTATTATTTAAACCTACAGAGGTAAGAGATAAGCCCATGTTCTAAAAACATAATTTGCATATGTATTTTATTCTAGTATAGTGGGTTAACGAGGCGTCTATATTAAACTTGTTAAAATTACTTCAAATACAGTCATTTATTGTAGTCAATTATTTATTTTAAAACATACTTATACACGGTCATTTCTAATTCACTATTAATCATTCAGGAGATGGGAGTGGTCATGATTATAAACAACTTTCACTATGGGGCCCACTACGAAATAACAAAAAAATATACATCTGTTTCATACATTTTCATCGGGAAAAAATTGCATTTTTGTATGAAAAAGTCGTTTATTTTCGATATTTCAGAGTTAGTGTCATAATGAAAGTTGCTTATATTCGTGTGTACTTTAACGCTCTGAAAGGTTAACAGTGAATTAAAAATAACCGTGTATATTTTTTTTAAATTTAAATAAAAAAAACATTTAATTTTAGTTTAAAACGAATAAAAACTTTTTAAAGAAAAATGTCAACCATTTATTACAGTTCAATTGATCACTACCACTCATCACGCAGGCATCCAATGCTTATTTGTTATGAAATACCCGCAGATTGTTAATAAAACCATTTTCCTTATATTTACATAACTTATTCTGTACTAGCTGCTTCCGCACGGTTTCACCCACTGCTCGGCTCCTATTGGTCGTAGCGTGATGTTACATAGCCTATAGTCTTCCTCGATAAATGGACTATCCAACACAAAAATATTTTTTCAATTCGGACCAGTAGTTCCAGAGATTAGCGCGTTCGAACAAACTCTTCAGCTTTATAATATTAGATTCAGTTTCAAATGAGAACGTAGTAAATTCATTATCACATCGGGTCACTAAACGTGGCTGATTAATAATGAGTGTTTATCATGTTATTGTATGAATAATCTTGGGATTTTACTGATGCTTTAAATAAAGAGGTCGTAACCTCTTGATTAGGAGAACAATATAATTATCTTGATTGTTCATGTTTTTGATTCACGGTGGTGAACCAACACGTAGACGCGTGGATGTCGAAAGGATGATTTCTATGACTTGTGTCAAGGGTTATTTGTTCAGAAGTAACGGTTTAAGAATGATGTTAAATATAGTTAAGAAATCATCTGTCTTGATAGTAATTGTAAGTATGTGTCCAGTGGCCAGCACATCAAGCAAGTGCTTTTAGCTGAGAAGTGGAAGTTGTGAAGGGTGGGCGTTTAGGGACTGTCTTATGCAAGTTTGACCTTCAAAAACTGCTGGTTTTCACCCCCAATAAATGACTTTTGTTTTTGATGGGTTTGGAAGAAGCGAACCGATAGAACAGTGAAGCAGTGTAGTAGTTTTCAAGTATCATAACATAAAGGTGTCCCCTCACCGCGAGCAGTAGCCTTTAATGTAACGTTACAGATCCGAGCGTTAGATCAGTGGAGAAGGAGAACCGGGCATTAGTCAGTAGTAGGGGGCAGTTTTGTAACGTAATGCTCGAAATCGAATCCTAAATGTTACATTACAGGCGAGTCCTTGCGTTGAGGAGCCACCTTAATATCTCACCTTCCCGCTGGCATGGGTGTACCAAGTACTCATGCCAGGTCAAATAACAAATGAACTAATAGTCTTCTCTTGCGTGTGGTTAGTGACTAACCTGATGTCAGAGTTTTTTAAGCTGCCCATGGGCCTCTGACTTAGCTTCACATGCTGTTGAGAAATATCTCTCAGGCAGGCCGGTTTCCTCACGATGTTTTCCTTTACCGATTTTCAAGCTAGTGGTAATTATACAAAACGCACATGAATCCTAATAATCAGAACGTGGCTCAGGTTCGAACTCGAGACCTATGACTTGTCAGTCCGACGGTCACACCCCTAGACTATCACTGCATAACTAATAGTGGGAGAGTACTTACAACTATCGCAAACACCAGTTCCTTGTCCTCAACGACCTCGTTGCTGATAGTGTGCCCGCAGGACATACTGGACAGCATCAGCATACACAACAGGACCAGGTACCGGAACATCTTCTGAAACAAAAGCAAAATCACGTTAGGCACAACACTATTGTTTTGTCGGTATTACTAGTAGACAAATATTTATTTAATTACATATTTACATTTAAAGTTAAATATTCATAATAATATGTATAATAATCAAAGAGCATCAAAAAATTCGTCCACATCGCTGTCAACAGGAAAAGTTCCACAGGAAAATTCTTTGACCAGAAAATAGGCCAGCCCTCTGGTCACGTGAAGAGTCGATCAACCGCTTAGCGATTACTAATAGTAAGTACCTTTTTTAGAAGGATAAAAAATCATCAAAAGAGAAGTCTTTATGTGGGTGGAGCGGAAGGAAGTGACAATTACTGACTAAAACCCATCCATGTTCCTTTCATAGCCCTATGTGTGCCGGGAAAGCGGATCCCGCCTTTACTAATAGTACGTTAAACCGACTTTCGGCTATAGTGGTTAAGCTCAACGGAGACTAGTCATTCTACGCGAGAGAATTTATAGGGATGTCTGGGTAAAAAAAAAAATTGTCCGTCAGTAAGATAAAAAAAATAGACACGTATTTTTTGTATATTATTAATAAAATACTTAGATAGAACGCATTAAAGTTACTCGCTACGTCACAAGTAATTACACAATCTACATACTCGTGACGTCATGCCATATTTTAACTCAATGTATTGAAGTAATCTTTTGATTACCTACGTAAAATAAGAAAAAAATTGGTTTCCAAGATTTTACTAATAATTTAGATGAAGAACAAAAAAGATTGAGTCATAATGGCTAAACTTTCCATTACTGGACTGGGATTTGAAAGTTCATATGTTTTTTGTAGATAGTACTCATAAATAAAAAGCAAGCACACAGTTTTTCTTGATGCGAAAATTCACGGTTTACGAGATATAATTTTTCAAAGTTTCCATACAAATTCAATTTTTAGGTTAGATAAATTACGATGGTAGACGTCAATTTGTCATTTCACGTTCCGTTTACAGTAAAGGTGTATTTTATTTGACCAAATGTCATTTTTTTTACTTAATATTATGCAATTACATAGACTTTTTTACACAAAAAATAACGAATTTTTGTTTACACTTGGAACGGAACGCAAAGTCAGTGTCAGTCATCGTTTGTTGCACTTGCAGTTGAGATCGTTTTACGTACTCCTGTAAGCCTTACGTTTGACTACCATGGCGTCTCCGAAGCCGAAGTGTAGTGAAGTGCAAGTGTTGTGAATATCCGAAAAATACCCAAAACCGCCTTGCCCTACCCCGACTCGGACAGGTTAGGTTAGAAGGCACCATAAATCGATGGAAATTTATGGATTTTGTTTTTCTAACCTCAAAAACTTTAACCATGGATATCTCCATAACCATGGGGTTTCGCGGGGTGTTCACCCCATAAATGCCAGTCCAGTAAAGGAAAGTTATATAAGTATGAGTATATCGAGACTCCGCCGTGGCTCGAAAAGAACGTTAAGCCGTTGGTCCCGGCTGTCATTTGACCATCTTTGACAGTCTATCCCCTATACCCGTAACCCTAACGATTACCAAGGGTCATGTTACCCAGTAACTGGGCTATGGAGGTCAGATAGGCAGTCCCTGCTCCAGTCTCCTACATGGATTGATAATAGGTTAGGCAGATTAAGTCAACCTTTTTAGCCTTTGACTCCATTTTTATCAAAAAAGGAAGTAATAAAACATTAGTTAAAGACATTTTAGTAGCTAATACTCTTTTGACACTAATCGAAAGAGGTAAGTAATAATTTCGCGGTGTTATTTGTTTTTTTTTTTTTAAGATAAAGTTATCGAATATGATTTTAAAGCGAAAATATGACTAGATGCGGAAAGAATATTCTTTTTACCGGACTACAGAAAAGACAAAGAAGGATTATAATTTTGTTTTTTTTTTACAAATTCCTCAGACAGCCTTTTTGAGCTCTGCCCCTTTTTTACCACTTGTACATAATGGATATATTTTTTAGTTTTAGGTTGATTAAATTAAGTAATTGTTTTAGCATTTAATCTATATACATATAATAAAACAGTAAAAAAACTGTGTCTGTACATTGAATATATTAAAAAAATAATAATTGAGGGGGGTTTAGAAACAGTAATAGAGCACGAATCCAAAAAAAAAAATTGTCTGTTTGTCTGTATGTCTGTTTGTCTGTTTGTCTGTTTGTCTGTTTGTTTGTACACGCTAATCTTCGGAACTACTGGACGGATTGGAATGATTTTTTTTTTGTTGTATAGGTATTAAGTCTGGGCAACATATAGGCTATAATTTATCTTGGAAACTTGAACACCTGATGCAGAACTGCAACAGACCAGCTAAACTATAAGAGATACAAAAATGATACCTTAGCAAAAATTGTTCCACGTGATTAGCATTTTCTGCTGAGAGAATAATTTTGAAGATCTGGAACACCTGATGTGAAACTCCAAGAGCCCAGCTACACTGTAACATATATAGGAATGATGTCTTAGCAAAAGTTGTTCGGTCTGATGGCATTTCCTGTTGACTTATAAAAATCGAAGATCTGGAACACCTGTTGTGGATCTCCAAGAGCCTAGCTACACCATAACACATATAAGAATGACGTCTTAGCAAAAGTTGTTCAGCCTGATGAGCACTCTCTGTTGACGTATAAAAATTGAAGATCTGGAACACCTGTTGTGGAACTCCAAGAGCCTAGCTACACCATAACACATATAGGAATGACGTCTTTGACGTCTTTGTTGTTCAATATGATGGGCATTTCCTGTTGACTTATAAAAATCGAAGATCAGAAACATCTGATGTGGAAATCAAAGCTATCACTAATTTTACTGTGTAATTATAAAATAACATAAACTGGGAGTACCTGCACGCGGTGAAGGCGGTAACAGTTTAGGACTGATTTTCGATGACGATGGTATAGTAACTATATCATTGAAAATTTGACTCTACTGGCCAAAACTCCTATTTATTTTTTTATTTTATCGTATGAATATGCCTTCGGGCTTATGTTGTTTGAGTGTTTAATTTCCTTTTCCATTTATCTTCGTGACACGGTAGCCTACCCGGTAACGCAGGGGAGCAGTCATTTTAATTTAGATTTTTATTGATCAGGTATCTTCACAATAAAACTATGACCATGCCTAGAAAGAGGTCAAATCTTTCCCAATGTTCCAAGAGAGCTATAAGATTGAGGATCATAAGATCCCAAGAATCTACCGAAGAGCGTCAGGAGAGACTTGATGCTGTTCGAGAACATTAGGCTGCAACTCGCTCCGTGGAAACCTCTTCGGGTCGCGAAGCACGCCTGCATTCTCAGCGTATTCATTAGGTCTCTAGAGACCAGTGAAGAATATGATGCGCGACTGACCGCTGATCGTGAACGTCATGTTTTGTCTCGCGAGTCAGAGACGTTCACGGAAAGAGAATCACGCTTGAGTTCCAAGCGTATCTACCACAGGTATCTACGCATCGACTTCTAGGTCTCTAGCAGTATACTATAGTAGTCTTTGGTCTCTAGAGACAAGTGAGGCACGTGATGTGCGACTGACCGCTGATCGTGAACGTTATGTATTGTCTCGCGAGTCGGAGACGTTCACGGATAGAGAATTGTGCTTGAGTTCCAACCGTATCTACGCATTGACTTCTAGGTCTCTAGAGACAAGTGGGGAATATAATAATACGGTTACCAAAATGAAAACGATGACAAATGGACTATTTATGTTTTGGTGGTTTTTGGAATGAAATAAAACTAGAGCTCAGTGTGATAAAAGATTTAAATGGGAAAAATGATAAAAAATAACATAAATGGCGACCCCGTTGTCGCTGGCATAAGCAACAGGGTCCGCGTACGAAGTCGCGGGCAGAAGCTAGTATTTAATTATAAAATTAAAACAAAATACAACCTTTTTTGTTTGTTTCGACGAGCAATTATAAAATTAAAGTTAATTTGTTTTTATTGTTTTATGGCACGGATACGACGAAGGGCTTGGTTTTTTGTATTACAAGGCCATCAATCAGATAAAATAATTAAGTACATACTTTTTATTTAAATGCCTGTTTTGACAGTTTCCGGATAAACGTTCTGTTTACTTAATACAAATATGTATATTGTGCTGTGAACATAACATCACGACTTAATCCCCCAAAGGGTAGGTAGGGGTGTGCGGGATTGTCCGAAAGGGTTACCGCTACCCCGCAACATAAAGGGCTAAGGAAGGAACATGGATGGGTTTTAGTCAGTAAGAGTTTCACACTCCCTTCCGCTCCACCCAGAGCGGGAGGAGTCATTAGATAATTTCCCACCCTAAAAAAAACACCTACATACTGTTAGTTATGTATAAATAAGTCCCATGTAATAGGAAGCGAGTCTATTGCTATCAGCCAGGCACAAATAGTTATCATCTGCCTACAATTAATGAATATTGTTATGAAATAAATTACTTATGACTTAACTAAGTTGGGGTCGGCTTCCAGTCTGGATGCATCTGAATACCAGCATTTTACTTGGAACGACTGCTTATCTGACCTCCACAACCTAGTAACTAGGCAATACGATACCCCTTGGTAATACTGGCTGTCAGATTTTCGGGCTTCTGACGACCCGTAACGACTGTCAAAGGTGCACAAATGACAGCCGGGACCAACGGCTTAATATGCTTTCCGAGACACGGAGGAGTCTCGGTATGTAAAGATGGTCGCCCATCCAGGGCCAACCGCGGCAAGCGTAGCTTAACCTGGTGGATTGACCTGTGCGGCTGTCAGTAGTTAGCCACGAGTTCCTCTGATGAGATAATCGCAAGTAACTTCACTAATTGTCTTTTACAATGCTTTTGTTACTAAACAGAACGTTACAATAACTAGTTGGTAATAAAACACAATTATTAATAGCAAGACCTTATTTAAAGTTTATCAGAACTAGTCGGAATGTCACTAGTATCAGAATGACATTTGTAAAGTGAAATGGCAAAAATATAAACAGTTAGAACCTCGTCACAAGCGCCAATGCTAAGCTTGGAGGTCAGGGCTCGATTACCAACTCGGGCAAGTGTCGTTAAGTTTTTCCATCTCAAATTTCTCAGTAGTAGCCTTTTTTATTTTCTTCGTTTTCTTTTCGTGTGGTTAGTGACTAACTTGGTGTCAGAGTTTTTAAGCTGTCCGTGGGCTTCTGACTTAGCTTCACATGCTGTTGAGAAATATCTCTTAGACATGCTGGTGTCCTCACGAGGTTTTCCTTCACTGATTTTTAAGCAAGTGATAATTATACAATACGCACATGAATCCGTAAAATCAGAGGTGCGTGCCTTGGGTTTGATCTCGAGACCTGTGACTTGGTAGTCCGACGGTCCCACCATTAGGCTATCACTGCTGACCGGCTGCTGCTTTATTTTTGAGGGTGGGAAATCATCGAATGATCCTCCCGCTCTGGGTGGATGAGAAGGGAGTGTCAGACTCTTACTGACTAAAACCCATCAATGTTCCTTCCTTAGCCCTTTATGATCCGGAGTAGCGGTAACCCTTTCGGACAATGCCGCTTAACCGGCAGGCTTCGGCCTTAAAAGCCCCATCACGTGCTGACATCCCTTTGAGTCAGTAGCATCTGGAGTCTGGATTTGTGCTCGGTTGATGGCTAAAGGCTCGCCTTCTATTATATGGGATTTAAACATAGCAGGCCTCGTGCCTCTCTGCGTACCGTCCGGGGAATACCGACGATATATTATGTAATGTTAAAAAGTTAATATATTTCACCTAACCTTCTATATTAAAGCGAAAGGTCACTCATTCATACATTCACTCATTGATTAATCTATGAATAATTTATCATCTATGAATAATCTATCATTTACAAATCTATCCCAAAAACTACTGGACTTACGAAGATGAAATTTGGCGCAGAGGTAAATTATGAGTAGGAGACGACAGAGAAAGGCGTTTAGGACGAGCCCCCCGTTTAGGGGTGAAATAGGGGGTGGAACATTGTATGAAAATTTCAACATTATTGTCGGTGAAGCCTCGGTAAGCAGCTAGTTAATTATAATTCTAATTTGGAAGTTAATGTCTCAAAGATAAATGATAAGTTTAATAAAAACATTTATACGTTTTGGTGCCGTGTGATAATACGTTACATACGCACGTGACGTTTTTTATGCCGTCAAAAACAACGGTTTATTCGCCGTGTGTAGGCATGGCCATCAGTGTTGTATGGATTACTATAGAAACTTGTTCACATACACGTTTTTTCTACGCCACGGCTTATACATTTATAAAGAATAAAGATTCCGTGCCGTGTACAGAGCGCCGAAGAATGGGACGTGTAGGTAGATAAAACTTTTTGTTATCATGACTTTTATGGCTATGATAAATGAAGGAATATTGTTAAATTGCAATCAGATAAGTCAGGGATAGTGCCCGAGAGCAGGCGGGTTTCTCTAGTTAGGATAGTGAGCTAGTTTTAGAAAGATATCATCGTTCTCCTGTCCTTATCCCAATTTATTTGGGGTCGGCGCAACAAATGTAATTTTCTTCCATACTTCTCTATTAGTCGTCATCTCGGTAGTTATTCTGTTTCTGGCCATATAATCTTTCACACAATCCATCCATCGTTTCTTTGGTCTACCTCTACATGTATAGCCATCCACATTCATACTCACAACTTTCCTGGCAAGTATTAGTAAGATAGCAAGCTAGTAACTCTGGCTTCGTGTGTACAGAACTAGGCTAGGTAGAGTCTTAAGCTAAGAAACTTCGATAGGATGGGGTTCAATTTTTTTAACTAGTAGCGCCCTCCACCACTGATGTTATTACACTTTTTTTTTTTTTTGAGGGTAGGAAATCATCAAATGCCTCCCCCGCTGTGTGTGGAGCGGAAGGGAGTGTCTGACTCTTACTGACTAAAACCCATCAATGTTCCTTCCTTAGCCCTTTATGTTCCGGGGCAGCGGTAACCCTTTCAGACGATCCCGCTTGATGTTACTATTCTGGCTTGCACAATGCTGTAGAATAAGATATTTTAATTTGTTGTTTTAATGTTGTTTTGTTTTGTAGTTATTTTTTAACCTTTTAAACTACTAAGGTAGTGCAGGAAATTTAAAATTTTGTTGCTTATGAAATTTATCATTTCCATAAAAAAAAGTTAGGCCAAAACCACTTATTTAAACTAAAATTTAAACAATTCTCCCTGAATCACGCGAACGACTCATGCGCAGACCTAGGAAGCGCCTCAATAAACTGAACTTTAGATTGTTATGAACGCGCACTTATCTAACTTCGAAAATATAATTATTCTTACGATAAACGGACACGTGCCGGCAAAACAGATAAACTGGAGATATCAGAGAAGACTTCTCAATGACACTTGAGTCAGAAAAAATGTTAATAATGCTGATATTTTTTTTCTTTTTACGGCTATCAAGTATTTAGCCCGCTTGCCCGCCATTTACATGTTTGGCAAGAGAAATATGGTATAGTACTGTAGAGCCTAGGTGAAATTTTATGTGGAACCTAACTGGCCGGCTAGAAAATAACTGACAGCATTCGAAATTCTAAAAGATGGAATAGTTTGACAGGTCTTTATAAAAGAAAATGTATTGATGGACTCAGTCAGTAGGTGTGTTACTAAACGCATGTATTCTGTAAAATAATATTATTCAATAGCTGCTGCCCCGTGTGTTTCTATTCGTAGGATTGAAATCCCTACACGAAACATCACACGAACTCTACCACTGAGAGCTCTCTGAGAGCCACTGAGTGAAGGCCCATCTGATATTTACTGTACTCCACAGACGAGCTCCTTCACCGAGACTTCTACTATATTTTTAACTAACGACCTGCCCCGGTTTCACACAGGTGCAATGTACTTAGTACCGCGAAAGCTAGTTTAACTATACGTGTTTGTATTTGGTTTTTTGTTTCATATTTGTATTTTGTTTTATACTATGTAGAGACTCCTCCGTGCCTCGGAAAGCACGTTAAGCCGTTGATCCCGGCGGTCATTTGTGCATCTTTGACAGTCGTTACGGGTCGTCAGAAGCACGAAAATCTGACAGCCAGTCTTACCAACGGGTATCGTATTGCCCAGTTACTGGGTTGTGGAGGTCAGATAGGCAGTCGCTCCATGTAAAATACTGGTATTCAGCTGCATCCGGTTAGACTGGAAGCCGACCCCAACATAGTTGGGAAAAGGCTAGGCAGATGATGACTATGTAGAGATTTATCTTTCTCTCACTCTGGTTTGTTGACGTCAATTTATATAATATCCGTGTTGAATTCCTTAGAATAATTAATAATATTTATTTTCTATTAATTAGTCTTGTCGTAGGTATTCTATGCATTGATGTGATGCGATATGATGTGATGTCATGCATGTTATCTTTCTGTTACTTTAGAGTGTCTAGTTCATTATATCTGTTCAGGAAACGGATGTAACAAGGAAGTTATTTGTAAATAAAGATGGAAATTCACTGATAAACCTTTAGGTCTAGAAGCAAGACTGTTTGCAATAATGTTCCATAAATATTGAAACTGAGCATTAACGAAGGTTTTGGGAAATTCTTCCCTTAAAGGGGTTTAATAAGGAATGAGAGTTTGCATGGAAGTCCGCCATTTTTATCGGTAGGAAATCCTGTCAGGTCTAACCGGCCAGGGGACCTAGAATAGTGTCAATCGCTCCGTGTCGATTCGATTTCGAAAATCGATATCACTTGTCATCAAGTTGTTGATCGAACACTTCGTTATCTCAGCGTTTCGGACTGTCAAAAATGCCACTTGTCATTGCGTTTGTATGGGGAATATTGAAAGAGTTGTTAATGAAAATGTGACTATGTTTTTTGATTTGTTGTTCAGGAAATAGCGCCTTATTACCCAATAAAATTCCCTGGAGTCCAAAACACCACCTTCACCACCACCATACTCCCAGCTCATATCAGTATTATTTTGATATTGCTTTTCATAAGAAAAGAGATTGTGCTATACCTCCTGTGTAGCTTTATCTCTTTCTCTTACTGAGATGGTGGTTGGCACCCTGTACATACTTCTTGCATACGATGAAAGACAAGAAGAAAAACTCAAACCTAGAACAAGGTCAGCGGGATTGTCCGAAAGGGTTACCGCTACCCCGGAACACAAAGGGCCAAGGAAGGAACATGGATGGGTTTCACAGTAAGAGCCTGACATTCCCCTCCGCTTATAATAAACTTCCAAGCCACGTTCAAGATCTAAGCCTTAATAAATTCAAATCGTTCGTTAAACGCAAGTTGTGTCAGAATGCTTATTATACTGTCAAAGACTTTATTGAAGACAAAAGGGCTTGGGATTGAGCTGCTCCAATTGTTTACATTATTGAATATTTTTTCTTTTTTTTTTTTAATATCCTAAACTAATTGATTAGCATCTGAGATTACTCCTGGAGCTGCTGAAGATTCACAAAAAACTTTTTGCATTATATAACTTCAATCTCTTAGCATTGTATAATTGCATAGCACGTTTGTGAGTACTATGTACCTACTATAAAGCGACCATTTACTGAGTACGTCTTACATTGACTTGAATGTGCCCTGGCCGCTGAGAGCATGTCATGCTCCCTGTAATGTCTCACTGATGGTGGCGGTATTTTGGACCATTTAGCTCCCATCAAAATGGTTAAGCTGAATGGTGCTAATCCATGCGTCATGTTCATGGGCGGACACCGTCAGTAGGGGCTGGTCACCTCTTAGCTGCCACGGCTGTTTTAATATTTAATATTTAAATTAATTTTGAATTGTTTTTTAAAATCTTGTAATTATGGACGCTTTTATTAAGTTCTGCATCGTTCTCACGTGTATATTTCAACATGAGTGATGTAACCCAGTTTTTGTAAACATATTTTGATTTAAAAGAGTGTCCATGGAGTTTCTTGCCCGTTCTTCTCCATAGGTACCTACTGCTTTGGAATGGGCAACTAGCTTCATCTTTCTGACTGACCGACCCCTTGACAATTCAAAAGTGCCTGTAATTGGTTTATTTGAAATAAATGCTTTGAGTTTGAGTTTGAGTTTGAGCTCTACCCAGAGCGGGAGGAGTCATTTGATGATTGCCCATCCTTAAAAAAAAGACTCGATCAAACGTGCACGTGAACAAAATGATTATCTGCGAGGCCTTCAATTAAACTAATAACATTAAATTAAAATAATGTTGACATTAACGTTATTAATTCCATATCAGCTTAGCCTTTTTTTATGCACCAAGCGCAACGACCTCAAATTATGTATTTAAATCTTGCAATACAGCAATTATTATTATTCTATCTATGTATTGACGAATGCAGTCAGTTCTAAGCGGATTTAATTAGTTTTGTGTATAATAAATGTAGGTCTGTTTGTTCGTCTGTTTTATGATAACAGACTGTTTTAATATTAAATTATTCATTGTAATTGCAAGCAATTAGCATTCCGATTTTCTTGGCTTTAGATACTTTGCAATACACCTTCTTCGCACGCAGAGAAGGGATATGTATTCATTTGCAATTTTAGACTATTCAGAGCTCGTAGCTAAGTAATAACAGCCGCACATAAAGGGCTAAGTAAGGAACATGGATGGGTTTTAGTCAGTAAGAATCTGACACTCCCTTCCGCTCCACCCGGAGAGGGAGGAGTCATTTGGTGATTTCCCACCCACAAAAAAAAGCCTTGATCAAACGTGTTTTTGACTAACCCTTACAACGTATAATGTCTTATTAACTTACTTTACCTCATCCAACAGAAACCTTCCAAATAAGGGCAGTTGTCGATTACAACATCTGACCTTTGCCAGCATTTATGATTTTTGTCAGGTAAGGCCTGTCGTCCACGATGCTTCTCATAAGTAACCAGTTACAATCTCAAATCACCAATGAGTAACCGGCAAAAGTATTCTGAAAGAGTGTACACGATGCAACCAGTCAAGGATCACGTCGCAAATCATCGATGAGTAGGCAGATTGTTTATTTATAGAAGAACCAACAGATGGGTAAAAATTCTATGTGAAACATAGAGCCTTATCTCACAAGTAGAAACTGAATAAGTGGTACAAATCTCAGGATAACTATAAATAAGAAAAACAAAGTCGGTAAAAATCAAGCAAGGCAAGGCAAGCATGCGAGCTACGAGTGGTGACCGAGTGAGCTGTCCGCGCGTGGATGGCTTACGACCGAAGCGATCCGGTGACGCCACGGAGATGAAGTAGTGAGCGCATACGATACGATGTCCATATAAAGAATACTAGCCACAGGAGGCGAGGCAGTGCGGAGTGGGTGCCGGGTGGCTCTAATGACCTTAATGCTATGAAATTCTGACTACAAATTGGAGATTGGAACTGGTTACTTTTGAGAAGCATCGTGTACGCTGGGCCTTAACGTTTGACATGTAGTTGCATTATTTTATTTATATAATCGCCCTTCTAAAGAGCAGAAAAGTCGACCGAACCTTGCTCCCATTTTGCAGGGACCGGCAGTTAAGCTGGAAATCTGTTGTGATACGTGTCTTGTTGTTTGTTGGGCCTTGCACAGTTCGTTTCATATTAAGTATGTTAGGTATTCACAAAAGGCCAGGAGACCTATCCGACAGGTTTTTATATAATCCTATCTCAGGCTTCAGTCTCTCATAAAGTTTACCTGTATGTGCACTACGCTCAAAGATTAGCATTAAGATAATAACTAGTATAGAGAAAATAATATACTATGAACATAAGCCATTTAAAGAAGATGGCATTTATATTTTAAGAAGTGATAACCTAGTGGTGGCAGTGGTGGCGTCGGACTGCCAAGTCATAGGTCTCGAGTTCAAACCCAATGCAATAATCCTTTTTTTGTTTGTTTTGTTTAAACCCAAGGCAGCACCTCTAATTTTACGGATTCATGTGCGTATTGTATGATTATCACTTGCTTGAAAATCGGTGAAAGAAAACATCGTGAAGAAACCAGCATGTCTGAGAGATTTCTCTCAACAGCATGTGAAGCTAAGTCAGAGGCCCATGGGCAGCATAAAAACTCTGACACCAGGTTATTCACTAACCACACGAAAAAGAAAAGAAGCCATTTAAAAAGTATTTGTAGCTGAATTCAATGCTAAATTACATGGAACAAGTATACAAACTTTTTACACATGTTAATATGTGACTGGCCGTATCGTATTCAATATCGGTAACTCGCCACCGCCAATCGTAACACGATATACAATTAGTTAAGGATGTCACACATTTGTTCGTGGCAATCAGTAGCTTTTTTAACGTTGACGTGCGATTGGAAACGAACTGGCAAGGCCAAGATTCACTGAAGATTTAATGATTTCCACAAAAGGCAAGGATAGGAATGAGAAATACATTTCCAACGTGGAAGGTGTCTTTCCACTAGAGATATCTTATGCTACGTTGTTATGGATGCGTTTGATAACATTGGTCCATATAGCATAGCACTGGTTCAAACGTGTTCTGCTAAGCTATGTTGCAATAAATCACAAACTCAAATCATTTATTTCAAAAATAAACAAGGCATGACAGGAACTTGAACTGCCTAGCGATCAGTCAGAAAGATGAAGTTAGTGGCTCATTCCAAAGCGTAGTATGTTCCTATGGAGAAGAAACTTCACGGACACTCTTTTTGATCAAATATTTTTACTCTACACGTGACCAGAGGGCTGGTAAATTTTTAGGCCAAAGAATCAGCATTGCCATCCAACGTGGCAACGCTGCCAACCTTTTAGGCACATTTCCCACTAACTGCGATGGGGATGAATTTTTTGACGCTCTATAAGCTCTTCCCCTTTTTTACCACTTGTAAATAATAGATATATTTTTTAGTTTTAGGTTGTATTTAAGATTTGTTCTTAATTAATACCGTTAGTCTGAATAAAATAATAAATAATAATATTGTATAGTATTTGTTCATGTTGTAGAAGGCGAATACTGAAACACTACGTCAGCAACTCTGCAAGTTTTCCGTACCATATAAACAAATGTTTACATTAATGAAATTAATATTCATCAACAACTCGAAAAATTCCGGTACAAAGCAATGCAAATAAAATGCCACTATATAAAACAATCAACTTAAGTTTGTAATATTCTTTCCGGCAAAATTTAAAAACACCTATTTGATGGGTATGGTCCATGGATGGGTGACCATACATAACGTATCGGGATCCCTCCGTGCTTCAGGAAGCCCGTTAAGCCGTTGGGTTCCGGCTGTCATTCGTATATCTTTGACAGCCGTTACGGGTATACGGAAACCCGAAAGTGGGACAACGAATGTAACTCCGGGTTTGAGATGTCTTTATTTCCCATAACAAATTACACTTACATGAGAAATATTAAACTATTATATAAACAATATTGAGTAAACGTACAGTTTTGGCAAAAACATTACAATTATACAAAAATATTCTAAAAGTATAGGGTAGTCGTTACTAAATTTGACACAGCTAAAAAGTAAACATACACGGAACGCGCGCAACTAGATGTGGTCTAAGGGGGGTTGTGTGTCAGACAGGCTGTGGCTCCAAGCAAAATACTGCTTTCAGATGTACCTATCCGGTTACAGTGAAAGTCGACCCCAACATAGTTGAGAAAAAGCTAGACAGATTGATTGCTTTTGATTGATTTGTGCCCATTTATTTTACTGTTTAAATTAAATGAGCTTTTGAGAGCTAACGGGTTATTTAAATGATTGCTTGTTTTGATTAACAATTATTTTGTTGTTCGGAATTCTCATATTATTATAATCTAAGGGGTTATAAAAGTGTAACGAGCAAATTTTGAAGGTTAAGGGTATATTTGAGTAAGGTATGTTGGCTGATTTTTACCTTTTTTTTTTGAGGGTGGGAAATCATCAAATGACCCTTCCCGCTCTGGGTGGAGCGGAAGGGAGTGTCAGACTCTTACTGACTAAAACCCATCCATGTTCAGACAGGCTATCATTAGTTTAGCCAATAATTGCTTGTTTAAGGAAAAACACTAGATTTACTAAACTGCTATCGAGGTTGTCTGTCTTACTTCCATGACCCAGTTACTAGGTACGAGTAACACTTGGTAAGGCTGGTTGTGTGTCAGACTTTCCGGTTTCTGACAACCCGTAATGTGGTTACACTTTCAAAGTCATCTATGAATATCAAATTCATCATCTTTAAAAATATTATTTTCAAAGTCGTGACTGACTGACTGATACATGGTCCTAGAGACTTGAAATTAAATATTTGAACTAGGAAAGGATTTTTGGACAATCTGCAATTTTTTTTTGAGTGTGGGAAATCATCAATTGATTCAATACTCAATAGGTTTATTGTATTCCACAATAAGAACTTAGGTGGCAAGGGTACATAAGAATATACATAGATTAGTTTTTGAGTATTGTAGCCCCGCTTTGAGTGGTGCGGAAGGGAGTGTCAGACTCTTACTATTAACTGAAATCCATCCATGTTCCTTACTTAGCCCTTTATGTTCCGGGGTAGCGGTAATCCCTTCGTACAATCCCGCTGACTTTCGGACAATCCCGCTGACTTTCGGACAATACCGCCGACTTTCGGACAATACCGCCGACTTTCGGACAATACCGCCGACTTTCGGGCAATACCACCGACTTTCGGACAATACCGCCGACTTTCGGACGATCCCGCTGACTTCGGACGATCCCGCTGTTTAAGGGTGTAAAGTAGGGGTTGGTAGTTTGTATGAAAAAGTTTGTCATTTTTAGTTTTCATAAACTAGCCCGCTAAGAGGAGATTGGGGGATTAATTTCAAAGTTTGTGTGAAGGAATTTTAACGCGCGGTTCGATTAACTCGAAACGCAGTATTTATAGATTGAGAGGGAGTGAGAGCGCTTATAATGTTTATTTCTGAAAAAAAAAACATTTTTGTCCTGTAGGCTACGGCCTCGGGCGAGAGCTAGTTCAGGATAAGATAATATTCACTACAGAACATGTAAAAAACAAAGATGGCGTAAAAAGGCCAATAAACTGAGGATGGAGCCAATCTTAACATGTAAGTTTATTGCCTTAAGTTTTTAAAGGTTTTACAAGGTCGCTGTGATAAAAATTATACCAATTATACCAATTGTATCAACTTGCCTGCAAGTTGATAAAATATTAACCTACAAATTCAGGACAGGTCAGGACCTATTCCCAATAATGTTTGTGTCAGCTTCCAGTCTAACCGAATGCAGCGAAATATCAGGATTTTATATGGAGCGACTGCTCATTTGACACACAGCATTATTGGGTAACATATTTAATGTAATACGCCTAGGTAAGATTGGATGATAGATTTGGCTTCCCTTAACGACTGTCAAAGATCTACAAATGGCAGCTGGGCCCAGTGGCTTTACGGGTTTCGATATGTTATGGAGGGTTACCCATCCACGGACCAACCTCGGCAAGCGTAGCTTAACCTTTGTTCGACGTTTACTGTGTGAGAATTCTTAAGTGGTTTATTTGAAATAAATGCTATGAATTTGAGCGTCTAAAAGGTGTTCAACTGTTATTTAAACTTAATTTTGATATTAAATATTTGCATGGCTATGTGTATGTTTGTTCGTTCTGGTCCCAGTAACAGTTGGGTTTCGGTTTACCGGGTTCAATGGCCGAGGAGTGTTAAGTCATGCTTTTTATTTTTTCTCAAACTTCTTGCGATTTACAGAACACCTGGTATGTATGTCTTGGTTTTCCATATTTAAAAATTGGATGAGTTTTGTATAGTTCTATTTCGTTGGTAGAATTTCAAAACAACATTTCCTTGGGGTTACCATATCAAAATTTGAAAAATTCTGACATGAAGTTGGATATTTGCAGAAAAGTTAAGATAATTCATTTTTTAATCTTATTTTTTTTAAGGTACCACACACCCACAAACAGAGTGTTAGTGCGCAGCCTGGGACAGGATTGTACCTAGCAGAGAACTGCAATAGGCTGAATTGATAACCCCTGGCTTGGCTTGATTGATTGGTTCCCTTCTGAGAACTTTTCCTGTTGACAGCGATGTGGACGAATTTTTTGATACTCTTTGATTATTATACATATTATTTATGTACAGACGCCAGCACATCAAGCTATCCCTAACTGTCAAATTTTCTCAATTAAAAATGAACCTTATGTCTTTGCAATAAAGTTGAAATACTATCAAAGAAATTTGACAGATTGTGGTAACTTGATGTGCTGGCCTCTATACATATTATTATGAATATTTAGCTTTTAAATGTAAATATGATTATATTTCTTTTAACTTTAATTGATTGATTGAACAAACTAACTGTACGACAAACTAATAACCTGCATTTAGGAGGAAGGAAAAACATGGTAAAATTAAAAACAATAAAAAATGGATATCCCTAGACACAGTCAGAAAGTAGAAAGCAGGAAAAGAAGGGGAAATCTCTATGATTAAATACCTACACGACTCGAAAACCTATTAGGAGTTCTTAGAGAACCACATGAGACATTAGAATTTTATATCTGTGGTCGACATTGGCCCTGATTGCCAGGGCCGAATCGAAATAATAAACTTCGTATTTAAGAAAAAATGTTTGAAAGTTTTTTCAGTTATCTCCCGAATTATGTGAAGTATTCCATTACCTATCAGGTATTTACCTATGTTAGTTATACAATGAATAATTCAAAGGTATTAGACCTACATATTTCTAGGCTACGCAGTTTATAAATAGCGTGAAGATAAGTTAAACTATTAGGTACTTTGTAGGTATAATGTACGTATAATTTATTCTATCGATTGAGGTTAAAATTTAATTGTTTTATTATTGTCATTATATTACCCAGTTAAACCTGTTTTTTTAACTGTTGAATAGTTTATACGACAATATAACAGTTATATTTTGATGATGATGAATCAATCAACTAAGTTTGTCCTATTAATTAAGGGACCGTCCGTTTGTAACTAATTATTACAATTTGGCAATAGTTTTTTTTTTTTTTGATGATGGGTTATCGTCACATGTTCCCTCCCGCTGTGAGTAATTACTTACTACGATGTATATTAAAAACTTAACACAAACAACAGGTATATTACAAAAAAATAGACCTGAAGACACACATACGAAGTGGAAAAATTGGTTTTCGCAAACAATGTTATACGTTAATAATACTTTTTAAAACTAGATAGGTAAGTTTTAAAAAAGACCCGTCACTAAGATCGTGAACGCTCTGGAATGAGGATTTTCATTTTTCTTACGCGTGTTACGCAGTAGTTTTCTTTATTGCAGGGCGCGACTGTCGACATAATCTCTTATCTATATATCCGAAAGGGTTACCGCTACCTCGGAACATAAAGAGGTAAGGAAGGAACATGAATGGGTTTTAGCCAGTAAGAGTCTGACACTCCCTTCCGCTCCACCCAGAGCGGGACGGGTCATTTGATGATTTCCCACTCTTACTTACTATCTCACTTGTTTCACTCTACTCCCTCACTCCTACGATATTTCTCTGTAGCAGCCAGGAGCCTGGATTTGTGCCCGGTTGATGGCAATAGGCCCGCTGCCTTTTATGTAGTATAACATAGCATAGGGTCCATTATGGATACGCCTCTGTCTAACCCGTTAAGGAACATAGGCGTGATGTTATGTGAGTCACAACTTTCAATCATTCGTCAAATCGCAGGTCAAGCAGCCCTTGCCACGGTCATTACGGGATGGGTGATCATCAATGTGCCATTCTTTAGCTATGAGCCCTATCAAACGATCAATCTGCCGGCCTTTTCCCAGCTGTATTGGTGTCGGCTTCCAGTCTTAACGCATGCAGCTGAATACCAGTATTTTACATAGAGCTATCTACCTCCACAACCCAGTCACTAGGCAATAATAGGTAAGCTAGGCTGTCAGACTTTCGGGCTTTTGACTACACGTACAGACTGTCAAAGATCCTCGAATGACAGCTGGGACCAACGGCTTAACGTGCTTTCCGAAGCACGGAGAATCTCGATATCTAAAGATGGTTACCCATCCACATACCATCCCCGGCAAGCGTAGCTTAACCTGATGGATTGATCCGTGCGGCTGTTATTACTTAGCCACGAGCTCCTCCTACCTTAACAAAAACGTTGTTGTACTATAGTTTCAACTCTGCCCAGCCGTTTGTGGAAACAAGTCGTTATGTTATGTTACTAACATCACATTTGCAATATTTATTTATCGTTGGTGTTGAATACACTTCATTTATTGCTAATGACAGCTCACGATCCGCTGAACCTAGATTTAATGCATACAGAATGCCTAACTATGATAATTATGATTTTTTGTACCTGAGAATCGTCTCAAGGATATTTCAGTAATTATTTGATCTCCGCTTTGTGAATGTTAAACAGGTAATGTATGTGTTTATATTGAAGAGCTCGTGACTACGTAATAATATCCGCACGGATCGTGTCATCAGGTTAAGCTACGCTTGCCTGGGTTGATCCCTGGATGGGTGACCATCTTTACATACCAGGACTCCTCCGTGCCTGAAAGCACGTCAAGCCGTTGGACCTGGCCGTCGTTCGTGGATCTTTGACAGTCGATACGGGTTGCCAGAAGTCCGAAAGTCTGACAGCCAGTCTTACCAAGGGGTATCGTATTGCCCAGTTACTGACTCGGTTGTAGAGGTCAGATAGGCAGTCACTCCATTAAAAATACTTGTATTCGGATGCATCCGGTTAGACCGTAAGCTGACCCCGACATAGTTGGGAAAAGGTAGGCAAATTGATTTTATTGTAAGTATTATATTGGTTCTTCGAATTCGTTCGTACAACAGATAATCTCGTGATCATTTTTGACCACAAGGGTTTATGATATATCAGGTAATAATATAACTCTGGTCAGTTTCAAGATAATTCCAATAAAATAAAATAAACATTTGTTTCGGATAACTAATTGATCCATAATTACAGACATTTACAATTAAAATAAATAAATAAATAAAATTAAAAATTAATTTGAACTGAAACTTTGAAAAAAAAATAATATATATACTTATTATAAATTGTTATTATTATTATTAATTATTTATTTTATTACAGACAATACAATTAAAAATTAATATAGTTCATTAAATGGGTAAGTCTGCTTAGCGTCCCCTACTATTTTTGGTCAGCGTCCAGTCTAACCGGATGCAGAATAACAGTATTTTCAATTTTTTATGAAGCGGCTGTCTAAGTTAGTTTTTGTATTAACTATGATTGCAGTCAAATTATTTTTGGTAAGAAGTGCGATGAGATTTTGAGATGCATTTGTTGAGTTCCGCAAATAGATAAGGTAAGGGGAAGTTTGAAAGCGGTGCCAAAGCAAACAAATTAGGACAAAATCATGCATGGACATGTGATGATTAACTAGAAGAGTAATGAATATACATGTTGGTGCATGTAAAAGGCGAGGAAGGTCAAAGATAAGATGTGGGGAATGTGTGAGGCATATCCAAATTTTATTTCAACGTTCCTGGAAGGTCGAAGCGATAGAACACAACGCTGCGTGTTCCATTTACCGCTACGAATTATAGGCAAAACTCATTCATAGTGCGTGCGAGTAATAATTTTAATATCATGTGCAGACAGCATGATTTTGACCCTTTCATTACAGGTGTGTCCTCGGCAAGAAAGTGCATGAGTCTTAGCTTTTTTAATTAGATTTTGTAAAGTCAGGTTTTTTATTCTTGTATTGTGTTTAAAGTGTAAATTAAGTTTAGCTTGATTATTATCCTGTTTCTTCTTGGTAGCTGAATTGTACTGTGTTGTTCACACACACTTTTTCAAACTGTTTTTAGAAGTGAAGACTTTTAATTGGCTGTCAGTCTCACATATTATTTTTATTCTGTTTACATTAGCTGTAAGTCTTCCATGATTAATAAATAAATATGAGAAGAGAGTGAATGATACCATGACGGTCCGAGGAGCAAAAAACGTGTGCAGCGACCCAAAGAAGCATGGAGCAGGAGCAATTAAGATGATGATCTTTTGGATCATAAAAAAAAACGTAAATAATAAATTAATGTACTATATATTATATTATATTTATTATTAATTTACTATATTTATTATATACTAGCTTCTGCCCGCGACTTCGTACGCGTATCCTGTTGCTTATGCCAGCGACAACGGGGTCGTCAAAATCGAAGATCTGAATCACGATCAGCGGTCAGTCACGCATCACGTTCCCCACTTGTCTTTAGAGACCTAGAACTTGATGCGTAGAAACGCTTGGAACTCAAGCGTAATTCTCTATCCATGAACGTCTCCGATTCGCGAGACAATGCATGACTTGCACGATCTGCGGTCAGTCGAGCATCATATTCTTCACTGGTCTCTAGAGACCTGGATGTAGATGCGTAAATACGCTGAGAACGCAGGCGTGCTTCGCGATCCGAAGAGGTTTCCACGGAGCGAGTTGCAGCCGGATGTTTTCAAACAGCATCAAGTCTCTCGTGACGCTCTTTGGTAGATTCTTGGGATCTTATGATCTTCAATCTTTTAGCTCTTTTGGAACATTGGGAAAGATTTGACCTCTTTCTAGGCATGGTTATAGTTTTATTGTGAATATAAATGATCAATTAAAATCTAAGGGACTGCTCCCAGGCGTTATCGGGTAGGCTACTGCGTCACGAAGATAAATAGAAAAGGAAATTAAACACTAAAATAACATAAGTCCGAAGGCATATTTATTTGGTAAAATAAAAAAATAAATGGGAGTTTTGGCCAGCAGGGTCAAATTTTCAATGATATAAGTACATAGGCCAGCACATCAAGTTACCACAATCTGTAAAATTTCTTTGATAGTATTTCAACTTTATTGCAAAGACATAAGGTTCATTTTTTATTGAGAAAATTTGACAGTTAGGGATAGCTTGATGTGCTGGCGTCTGTACCATCGTCAGCGAAAATCAGTCCTAAACTGTTACCGCCTTCACCGCGTGTAAGTTCTCCCAGCTTTTGTTATTTTATAATTATACAGTGAAATTAGTGATAGCTTTGATTTCCACATCAGATGTTTCTGATTTTCGATTTTTAGAAGTCAATAGGAAATGACCATCAGACCGAACAACTTTTGCTAAGACGTCGATTTTTATAAGTCAACAGAAAGTGCTCATCGGATTGGACAACTTTTGCTAAGACGTCATTCCTATACAGAGTCGATATGACAGAGGGGCATTAAATTACACTACGTATACTATACGTGTTTAGTATTAACTCGGTAGGGTATAAAAAAAAATGAGGTTTTTATTTTTTCTAACAAACTAAATAGCTTACAAATCAGAGTAAAACGCAACCACCCTTTGTAAATAAAAACTGACCTTGTAACGCAGCGGCACCGACGCGTGCACACCGGAGCGCTGTTAGGAAAGATCGTCGTGTTCAAACGGGGCAAAAACTTAAAAAAACATTTGCGACTAAACTACTGCTCCTATTTAATTGATTTTTGGTACAGAGCTTTAAAATGGTCCCTCTTATAAGGTGTTTAAAGGAAAGCCCCTCTGTCGTATCAACTCTGTATATGTTATAGTGTAGCTGGGCTCTTGGAATTCCACAACAGGTACTCCAGATCTTAAATTTTTATGCGTCAACAGAGAGTGCTCATCAGGCTGAACAACTTTTGCTAAGACGTCATTCCAATATCTGTTATAGTGTAGCTGGGCTCTTGGAGTTCCACATCAGGTGTTCCAGATCTTCAAATTTATTCTCTCAGCAGAAAATGCTCATCACGCGGAACAATTTTTGCTACGGTATTATTTTTGTATCTCTTATAGTTTAGCTGGTCAGTTGCGGTTCTGCATCAGGTGTTCAAGTTTCCAAAATAAAATATAGTCTTTTTCTTGCCCAGACTAAATACATACACAACAAAAAAGAAACATTCAAAACCGTCCAGTAGTTCCGAAGATTAGCGTGTACAAACAAACAGACCGATTTTTTTTTGGATTCGTGCTCTATTACTGTTTCTAAACCATTCAATCATTATTTTTTTAATATATTCAATGTACAGACACAGTTTTTTTACTGTTTTATTTTATTATAGATAGATTTTAAGGAAAATTTATTAAAAGAACCTAACCTAAAAACACTAAAATATAAAAAAATTAAATATGCAAACAGTCAGTATTCAAGTGAATCGCAATAATCGAATGCCACTATTCGCCTATACTCTCCAGGATACGTGCGTTCGCTACGAATAACTGAATCCTTATGGCAGCGAGGTGTTTTTTTTTTGATAGTGGCATCTCGCAGCTCAACCATAGGGTTGTATACTGCTTAACCGGACTTGCCTGTGGATACCACAAAAGAATTGTAGCCTCCAGCCAGGGCTTATAAAAACTTACAAACTAAGCGACTACACGCTAAGGGCACCCCCTGTGGGGTATGGACCTCGGCTTAGGGCGTCGCTGGGGGAGAACAGCAAGGGACAGCTGGATCGGGGTAACAGCGGCGCGGCTCTCAGCGCGCTTTATATAGCCACGGACGCGCAGGCGCGATGCGTATACGTACTCTGATAGAATACCTTAACAAATGTTTGCCGTGATTCTTTAAATTGACATAACTTTTTTATTTATGAACCGATTGACATGAAATAAACACTAAATGTTAAGTGAAGCTTACTACAATATATTAGTGAAAATATCTAAATCGAATAAGCCGTTTCTGATATTAGCGTGCACAAACACACAGACAAATACACAAACAGACAAACAGACAAAAAAAAAATTAATTACAATTTCGGGTTCGGCATCGATATAATAACAACCCCTGCTACTTTTTTTTTATATATTTCCATTGTACAGACACCACTTTTCTACAAATTTATTATATGTATAGATTGTAAGTGTAACGCTATATTTTCATTCAAAATTATCGATTGTAATGAAAACTCTGCCGTTCAATCAAAAACCCAAGTGTTATTAATTCCACGAACATGGAAGCAACATTAAAAACATTTGAAATTGCGGTAACGTCAACTATGCAGAACGTATAGGAAGTGTTTCACGGTAAACACTGGACAAAAGGCAAAAAAACGTTTGTAATTTTTTATTTTGTTTGTTTTTCAAGCCTTTTTTAATTACACAAATAAATACTTTAATTTGCTTGTTAAATTGGAGTTAATCTACTTAACCAATACGATTACCTACAGATTTATTACAACAATGTGAAAAAAAACACAGTTTACTGTGGTTAAATAGCAAAAAAAAGTCATACAGGTAAAATGTGCAACGATTCTATATTATTTTATTTCTAAAACCAATCAATTATTATGTTTATATTTCTTATAATTATAAATTCTATATTTTTCTAACCAAATAAAATATCGTAAAAAATACTTACGATTAACTCCGGTAAATCACTTAAAAACTAAAACTCAATGCTGCCCTATCGAGGCGCGCGCGGTTTGGCACTGAATGCGGCGCACGCGCACGCCTTATGTATACCAACTCTTGAGACAATTCAGTGATAAGATTCTTGTATGACTTGGTTCTCTTATTACGTGTATGTTATGATTTTTGCGTGTCGCTGTCATGATTTTATTACTGCCATATGATAATAATTATTGTTGATCAGTAGGATGTAGTCATAATTTATAATAAATCGATTTTATTTCTATTAAAGAGCTCTGTGTAATTCAGCAATACGTAATACCTCGCTTCCTTTTCCGCAGTCGGTTAAAAATGCACTAACATTTCAACGATATACAATGTTGTATAATTTTATTAAAGCATCGAATCGTTTGAATCTGTGGAATTTTTAATTAATTTTTATTTGGATTTATTTTTGACACTGCAGTATAATTTGTGAGATAAAATGATATAGCAAAATGTAATACGGTATTAGCTGACCCGCGCAACTTCGTCTGCGTCACCTAAGAGAGAGAGTGGTTTAGATATCTCCTAAGATGTTGATTGCAATCATGTAATGTCAAGGACAATTTTGTTTACATTTAAATACTTTTGATTAATAACTTATTTATTTGGAAAAGAATTAATATTATCTTGGTAAAACTGCTTCGCAAATAATGCATTAATTTCGAATAATTTGGTTATAGTGAGTCAATCTTAAAAGTCATACGCTGCCGCAGACTTTTTTTTTTAATTTTTAAAGTGATACATGATATTCGCGTAACTGAAACCGTTTACGCAGCGCACGCAACGTAAGCTCTCAAAAAGGAATAATTTTACCCGTTTTTGCAACATTTTTCATCTATGCTCCGGTCCTATTGGTCATAGTGTGATGTTATATAGCCTGTAACCTTCCTCGATAAATGGACTATTCAACACAAAAATAATGTTTCAATTCCAACCAGTAGTGTCTAAGATTAACGCAAACAGACATACTCAGCTTTATATTATTAGTATAGATAGATTAAAATGATGCAAAGTTGTAATTTATTTTAAAAATTGTGTCATAGTGGTTTATTTAACTATTATTCTTAAATTTGGGGTCACTTTGAGAAGTCGTTTCTTGACCTTAGGTACACGTTTGTGTAGAAATAGTATTTATTATGTGTTTGAGTAAGCGGGATTTTCAGAAAGGGTAACCGCTACCCCGGAACATAAAGGGCTAAGGAAGGAACATGGATGGCTTTTAGTCCGTAAGAGTCTGACACACCTTTCCGCTCCACCCATATTAGTAACACAAACAAAACATAAAGAGACAATAACAATGACAATCTATATCTATCTATATCTATACATATAATAAATTTGTAGAAAAGTGGTGTCTGTACAATGGAAATATATAAAAAAAAAGTAGCAGGGGTTGTTATCATATCGATGCGGAACCCGAAATTGTAATTATTTTTTTTTTTGTCTGTTTGTCTGTTTGTGTGTTTGTCTGTGTGTTTGTGCACGCTAATATCAGAAACGGCTTATTCGATTTAGATACGGTTTTCACTAATATATTGTAGTAAGCTTCACTTAACATTAAGTGTTTATTTCATGTCAATCGGTTCATAAATAAAAAAGTTATGTCAATTTAAAGAATCACGGCAAACATTTGTTAAGGTATTCTATCAGAGTACGTATACGCATCGCGCCTGCGCGTCCGTGGCTATATAAAGCGCGCTGAGAGCCGCGCCGCTGTTACCCCGATCCAGCTGTCCCTTGCTGTTCTCCCCCAGCGACGCCCTAAGCCGAGGTCCATACCCCACAGGGGGTGCCTTAGCGTGTAGTCGCTTAGTTTGTAAGTTTTTATAAGCCCTGGCTGGAGGCTACAATTCTTTTGTGGTATCCACAGGCAAGTCCGGTTAAGCAGTATACAACCCTATGGTTGAGCTGCGAGATGCCACTATCAAAAAAAAAACACCTCGCTGCCATAAGGATTCAGTTATTCTTAGCGAACGCACGTATCCTGGAGAGTATAGGCGAATAGTGGCATTCGATTATTGCGATTCACTTGAATACTGACTGTTTGCATATTTCATTTTTTTATATTTTAGGGTTTTTAGGTTAGGTTCTTTTAATAAATTTTCCTTAAAATCTATCTATAATAAAATAAAACAGTAAAAAAACTGTGTCTGTACATTGAATATATTAAAAAAATAATGATTGAATGGTTTAGAAACAGTAATAGAGCACGAATCCAAAAAATAATCGGTCTGTTTGTCTGCATGTCTGTTTGTTTGTACACGCTAATCTTCGGAACTACTGGACGGTTTTGAATGTTTTTTTTTTGTTGTGTAGGTATTTAGTCTGGGCAACAAAAAGACTATAATTTATATTGGAAACTTGAACACCTGATGCAGAACCGCAACTGACCAGCTAAACTATAAGAGATACAAAAATAATACCGTAGCAAAAATTGTTCCGCGTGATGAGCATTTTCTGCTGAGAGAATAAATTTGAAGATCTGGAACACCTGATGTGGAACTCCAAGAGCCCAGCTACACTATAACAGATATTGGAATGACGTCTTAGCAAAAGTTGTTCAGCCTGATGAGCACTCTCTGTTGACGCATAAAAATTTAAGATCTGGAGTACCTGTTGTGGAATTCCAAGAGCCCAGCTACACTATAACATATACAGAGTTGATACGACAGAGGGGCTTTCCTTTAAACACCTTATAAGAGGGACCATTTTAAAGCTCTGTACCAAAAATCAATTAAATAGGAGCAGTAGTTTAGTCGCAAATGTTTTTTTAAGTTTTTGCCCCGTTTGAACACGACGATCTTTCCTAACAGCGCTCCGGTGTGCACGCGTCGGTGCCGCTGCGTTACAAGGTCAGTTTTTATTTACAAAGGGTGGTTGCGTTTTACTCTGATTTGTAAGCTATTTAGTTTGTTAGAAAAAATAAAAACCTCATTTTTTTTTTATACCCTACCGAGTTAATACTAAACACGTATAGTATACGTAGTGTAATTTAATGCCCCTCTGTCATATCGACTCTGTATAGGAATGACGTCTTAGCAAAAGTTGTCCAATCCGATGAGCACTTTCTGTTGACTTATAAAAATCGACGTCTTAGCAAAAGTTGTTCGGTCTGATGGTCATTTCCTATTGACTTCTAAAAATCGAAAATCAGAAACATCTGATGTGGAAATCAAAGCTATCACTAATTTCACTGTATAATTATAAAATAACAAAAGCTGGGAGAACTTACACGCGGTGAAGGCGGTAACAGTTTAGGACTGATTTTCGCTGACGATGGTACAGACGCCAGCACATCAAGCTATCCCTAACTGTCAAATTTTCTCAATAAAAAATGAACCTTATGTCTTTGCAATAAAGTTTAAATACTATCAAAGAAATTTTACAGATTGTGGTAACTTGATGTGCTGGCCTCTGTACTTATATCATTGAAAATTTGACCCTGCTGGCCAAAACTCCCATTTATTATTTTATTTTACCAAATAAATATGCCTTCGGACTTATGTTATTTTAGTGTTTAATTTCCTTTTCTATTTATCTTCGTGACACAGTAGCCTACCCGATAACGCCTGGGAGCAGTCCCTTAGATTTTAATTGATCACATAAATCTATACATATAATAAAACAGTAAAAAAACTGTGTCTGTACATTGAATATATTAAAAAAATAATAATTGAGGGGGGTTTAGAAACAGTAATAGAGCATGAATCCAAAAAAAAAAAATTGTCTGTTTGTCTGTTTGTTTGTACACGCTAATCTTCGGAACTACTGGACGGATTGGAATGTTTTTTTTTTGTTGTATAGGTATTAAGTCTGGGCAACATATAGGCTATAATTTATCTTGGAAACTTGAACACCTGATACAGAACCGCAACAGACCAGCTAAACTATAAGAGATACAAAAATGATACCTTAGCAAAAATTGTTCCACGTGATTAGCATTTTCTGCTGAGAGAATAAATTTGAAGATCTGGAACACCTGATGTGGAACTCCAAGAGCCCAGCTACACTGTAACATATATAGGAATGACGTCTTAGCAAAAGTTGTTCGGTCTGATGGGCATTTCCTGTTGACTTATAAAAATCGAAGATCTGGAACACCTGTTGTGGAACTCCAAGAGCCTAGCTACACCATAACACATATAAGAATGACGTCTTAGCGAAAGTTGTTCAGCCTGATGAGCACTCCCTGTTGACGTATAAAAATTGAAGATCTGGAACACCTGTTGTGGAACTCCAAGAGCCTAGCTACACTATAACACTATAACATTATATAGGAATGACGTCTTAGCAAAAGTTGTTCGGTCTGATGGGCATTTCCTGTTGACTTATAAAAATCGAAGATCTGGAACACCTGTTGTGGAACTCCAAGAGCCTAGCTACACCATAACACATATAAGAATGACGTCTTAGCGAAAGTTGTTCAGCCTGATGAGCACTCTCTGTTGAAGTATAAAAATTGAAGATCTGGAACACCTGTTGTGGAACTACAAGAGCCTAGCTACACTACACCATAACACATATAGGAATAACGTATTAGCACAAGTTGTTCAATCTGATGAGCACTCTCTGTTGACTTATAAAAATCGAAGATCTGGAACACCTGTTGTGGAACTCCAAGAGCCTAGCTACAACATAACACATATAGGAATGACGTCTTTGTTGTTCAATATGATGGGCATTTCCTGTTGACTTATAAAAATCGAAGATCAGAAACATCTGATGTGGAAATCAAAGCTATCACTAATTTTACTGTGTAATTATAAAATAACATAAACTGGGAGTACCTGCACGCGGTGAAGGCGGTAACAGTTTAGGACTGATTTTCGATGATGATGGTATATCATTGAAAATTTGACTCTACTGGCCAAAACTCCTATTTATTTTCTTATTTTATCGTATGAATATGCCTTCGGGCTAATGTTGTTTGAGTGTTTAATTTCCTTTTCCATTTATCTTCGTGACACTGTAGCCTACCCGGTAACGCAGGGGAGCAGTCATTTTAATTTAGATTTTTATTGATCAGGTATCTTCACAATAAAACTATGACCATGCCTAGAAAGAGGTCAAATCTTTCCCAATGTTCCAAGAGAGCTAAAAGATTGAGGATCATAAGATCCCAAGAATCTACCGAAGAGCGTCAGGAGAGACTTGATGTTGTTCGAGAACATTAGGCTGCAACTCGCTCCGTGGAAACCTCTTCGGGTCGCGAAGCACGCCTGCGTTCTCAGCGTATTCATTAGGTCTCTAGAGACCAGTGAAGAATATGATGCGCGACTGACCGCTGATCGTGAACGTCATGTATTGTCTCGCGAGTCAGAGACGTTCACGGAAAGAGAATTACGCTTGAGTTCCAAGCGTATCTACGCATCGACTTCTAGGTCTCTAGAGGAGGAATATAATAATGCGGTTACCAAAATGAAAACGATGACAAATGGACTGTATGTTTAGGTGGTTGTTGGAATGAAATAAAACTAAAGCTCAGTGTGATAAAAGATTTAAATGGGAAAAATGATAAAAAATAACATAAATGGCGACCCCGTTGTCGCTGGCATAAGCAACAGGGTCCGCGTACGAAGTCGCGGGCAGAAGCTAGTAATATAATATAATAGAAAGACACACACACTAACAAGAGCCGACCTGTGTCTGTGTTTGTAATTTGACCCAACGGCCAAGCATGGGCAGTCCCACCGCTCACACAATACCCTCACCATGCTGTGTTATAGAATAGTCATAAAAAATAAAAGAATTTAAAAACAAAACACGCAACATCACGCCTGTATTCTTCTTCTTCGTGTGATTAGTGACTAACCTGTTGTCCAGTGGCGTGCACAATTATTATGTATAAGATAATTTTGATTGCCTTAAAACGTTTAGTCAGTCATTTGTCTTAATTGCGCTAAGAATTAATTTTCAGGTTAATTAGTATAATTGATGGTTTTACCAATTGGTTTGCCGTTATGTATACCTGCATATAGTGATTGTTTATTTAGTATTATCAGACTCGTGACCATTTTGGTAAAGATAACATAAAATCGTTGGTTAAGCAGCCCATGCCAAGGTCATTACAGGATGGGTTATCGTTAACGTGCCATTGCTTTGAACCTTAATTAAACAAAACTAGGGAAATGTGGGTATCCTGTAGGTACATCTCTGCCTAACCTGTCGGGGATTGTAGGCGTAATGTTATGTTATGTGTGTCAAACAATCTGCCTACCCTGTTCCCAACTATGTTGAAGTCGGCTTCCAGTCTAACCGGATGCAGCTGAATACCAGTATTTTACATGGAGCGCCTGCCGATCTGACTTCCAGAACCCAGTCAGTAACTAGGTAATACGATACCCATTGGTAAGTCTGGCTGTTAGACTTTCGGGCTTCTGACTATCCGTAACGACTGTCAAAGATCCACGAATGACAATAGGGACCAACGGTTTAACGTGCTTGCCGAGGCACGGATGAGTCTGTATAATATGTAAAGATGGTCACCCATCCACGGATTAACCCCGGCAAGCGTAGCTTTATCTGATGGATCGATCGGTGCGGCTGTCATTACTTAGGCACGAGCTTAGCACTTAGCACTTACTTAATTACGAGTATGTCTGCAATAAGTGTAAAACCCGCATGGAGCTAGGTCACAGGGTTACCTCAAATTGTTTTCCTCAACGGCAGTTTATAAATCATAGGACCAACTACATGAAGAGTCACAAAATCATGCCTGTATTCCTCAAGAAGACAGACTATTAAGACTACACTCATCCTACCAAAAGGGATAACGACTGGGTAAATAATTGAAATTATATTTAGACAATCAGATGATAAGAAAATATTTGATACTTATTTTTGCTTTATCACATTAATAAAAAAATAGTTACATAAAACTAACAGCAACATACTAATAGCTGCACAGGTCGATCCATCAGGTTAAGCTACAGGGGTTGGCCGTGGCTGGGTGACCATCTTTCAATAACCAGACTCCTCCGTGGCTCGGAAAGCACGTTAAGCCGTTGGTCCCAGCTATCATTTCTGTTTCTTTGACAGTCGTTACGGGTCGTCAGAAGCCCGAAAATCTGACAGCCAGTCTTACTAACGGGTATCGTATTGCCCAGTTGCAGAATTGTGGAGGTCAGAACGGCAGTCGCTCCATGTAAAATACTGGTATTCAGCTGCATCCGGTTAGACTGGAAACCGACCCAACATATTTGGGAAAAGGCTAGGCAGATTGCAGTAACGATCTATATATTTAGAGTTGTAAACTGAACCCCGAAGAGTCATAAAACTCATCAACTGATAATATTAGTCATGTTTTTTTAGTCATACACTCGTAATCAAGCAAGGTTTTGTCCTGCAAAGCCTTACATTTTCTATATTTTATTGCTTTTTAAAATATATAAAAATGCATTTTTTACGACTGACTAGCTTTTGCTCACGGCTTCGCCACAAGAAGAACGGATGAAAGGTAGCCTATGGCCGTATGTCCACCACCTCGTCAACGGGACGTCAACGATAACATTTTTATCGAAAACAAAATATTTTTCTGTATCTTCAAAACGAGATGACGGCATACATTAATTATACCATGGCCGTGTGTCGACCGCACACTATCACCAGGACGTCGGGTACTGTTCCAAATATCTCATTGACGTATTGTGGACGTTGTGCGGTGAACAAACAGTGTTAGTTTGAAACCAGATCAGCTACGTGAATCGGTGAAGGAAAACATCGTGAGGAAACCAGCATGTCTAAGAGATATTTCTCAACAGCATGTGAAGCTAAGTCAGAGGCTCATGGGCAGCATAAAAACTCTGATATTTGGTTATTCACTAACCACGCGAAAATAAGAAGACCTACGTGTGCCAAATTCTTTCCAAATTGATTTAACCGTTAAGACAAGAAGAGGTTTATTTATAAACGTTGCTTAAAGTGAAGTAATTATTAACGATTAGAACCACACTTTTTTGATGTTTAACGGCCTTATAACTTTAAGCACCGTTTAAGAATAAACCCCATGATGTCTTTTCTGTCCTTTTCTTTCATTCAGACAAACAGACAGACAGAATTACTTTTGCATTGACAATACATGTAAGCAAGTAAGTATGTGTGGATTTTACAACCATAAATAAGCGATAAGTATATCTAGCTGTTGCATGAAATGATTCTTCAGTTGTTTTAATTTATAACTATGTTAATAACATGTGTATTTTGGTTTTTGCTGTGGTTCCAAAAACTGATGGCAGAAACATGCTGTAACTCTGTCGAGGATACTGAACTGACGATGGCGTTTCTAGTAAGATTTACCACAATCACTATCGATTATTCAATCAATTAATCAACTTAGATTAATTGATTGACTAATCGATCCACTGCTAGACATAGGCCTGTCACAGGCTGCAAGACAACACCCTGTCCTCTGCCTTCCACATCCAGTCGATCACAGTCACCATTGTCGATCCATCTAGCTAGGGACTTTCCGTGACTTTTACTGACCAAAATCCTACAAGTTCCTATGTCTGGGGTACCAAGGTAACTCTTTAATGTAACTCTGTAATTGATTCCCGATGCCCAGGGCGTCTTCTGCAGCTACTAGGGGCGTGACGGCGCAAAGATTGTCTCTCCCTCGTTTTGCCTCCTCCTTCACGAAGAGAAGGGAAAGCGAAGGCTTCGTGACGGCTCCCATGCCGTCTCGCTCCGTACCATGGCCTGTACCAGGGCCGGACGCAAAAGATCGCCACCGCCGATCACCGCTACGAGGACATGGCGGTGCTCTACTTAAACGGGGCAGACTTCACCGTATGCTCCACCATGCCCTCCAGGCGATCCTCACAGTGGTGAAACCTGGGTGTTTCCTCACGCCTTATCCGGAACAGAAGCAGATTACACACTGCACGCGCAGCTCATTAGCAAACTCACAGACACTATCAGATTCTCTCTAAGACTAATTCGTTGTTAACCAAAAGCTTTTCAAGATACTCCTACAGGATGATAGGTCTTAACGTTTGTCAACAGGTTCATCGCCATGGAGACCGAACACCATATGAAGAAGAGATCTTCTTGAGTGACGATCCGGACATATTGGCCAACATGTCGGAACCATATGGCTATGGAGAACTGACTGATGTAAGTTTGTTTTTATAATGTCTGGAATCTTGTGCCATTAACGGCGTTTGTTCTCTACCTTCTTCACCGTGACGTCACCAGGAACAGGATGGTGGCATTGATACGACACACATTTCGATGGCTTTGTGTCCCTAGTACATCCGTCACCCGAGCACCGTCATCCCTGTTGCCGAAATTTAGAGTAGTTCGGCGCAACTGCCACAAATCGGCCCAACATTGTAACAGGTCTATGTGTCAGCAATACAAAACAAGTTCACATTCGCCATTCGTCTGGTTTTTCTCCGTCAACGGGACATTACATTCAGTTTTATCAGTGGAAGCTTGTAATTAGCAATATTGTTATTATAATGATATTAGTCTGTAAGCCTTCCGAAAATAAAGAAAAAAAATCGTTTAGATTAAATTTTTTGGAGATGATGTACCGGTGACGGAGACTCTGGACAAACTCCCTTATAGTTCATGGAGCCCCTTAAAAAGTACTATATAATAGTCCAAATGGGTTTATATTGAAAGTACTAGCTGCCCGCGCATCTTCGTCTGCGTTACCTAAGAAGGAGAGTGGTTTAGATATCTCCTAAGATGTTGATTGAAATCAAGTGATGTCAAGGACCATTTTGTTTACATTTAAATATTTTTGTTTAATATCATATTTATTTGGTTAAGGAATAACATTATTATGTTGATAAAACTCCTTCGCAAATAATGCTTTAATTTCGAACAAATTTGATTACCATAAAAAAAGGTTCTATTGAGTTAATCTTAAGTGAGGAGCTCGTGGCTAAGTACTAACAGCCGCACAGGTCGATCCATCAGGTTAAGCTACGCTTGTCGGGGTTGGCCGTGGGTGATCATCTTTACATACCGAGACTCCTCCGTGCCTCGGAAAGCACGTTAAGCCGTTGGTCCCGGCTGTCATTTTTACATCTTTGACAGTTGTTACGGGTCGTCAGAAGCCCGAAAATCTGACAGCCAGTCTTACCAAGGGGTATCGTATTGCCCAGTTACTGGGTTGTGGAGGTCAGATAGGCAGTCACTCCAAGTAAAATACTGGTCTTCAGCTGCATCTGGTTAGACTGGAAGCCGACCCCACATAGTTGGGAAAAGGCTAGACAGATGACGAGTGAGTCAATCTTAAAAGACAGACATAATTATGCCGTCGCGAATTATTTCAGTAGATATAGCAAATTACATATTATTTAATACCCATCTCTTTCCACAGAGTGGCAAAGCTCACAGCTTTATCCTCGGTCAGTTCCTCCGCCGTCGCTACAACCAGTTCCTCTCATCATGCTATGACTCTTCGTATATCTTCGTGCGATCCACCGAGTTGAACCGAACGCAAATGACAGCGAAAATAGCCATCACCGCTGCCTACTCCCCAAAAGGATTATGGTCTGATGATATGGAATTGCTACCGGTTGAGATGAGTGTAACTCCGGCTTCTGTCGACCCTGTAAGAATATCTCGGATTAAGATTTAAGCGTCGTAATAATCTGGCCAGCTTTTTGTCAAGTATGTTGGGATCGGATTTCAATTCTTTTTTTTCTTTTTCGTGTGGTTGTGACTACCCTGATGTCAGAGTTTTTATGCTGCCCATGGGCCTCTAAATTAGCTTCACATGCTGTTTAGAAATAATATCTCTCAGACATACCGGTTTCCTCACGATGTTTTCCTTCACTGATTTTTTAAGCATGTGATGATTATAGAATACGCACATGAATCCGAAAAATCAGAGTTGCGTGCCTTGGGTTCGAACTCGAGACCTATGACTTGGCAGTCCGACGGTCACACCACCAGGCTATCACTGCTGCTTTCAATTTAACCAGATGCAGCTGAATTATAGTATTATACATGGAGCGTCAGCCATGTAGGCTGACGCTCCGTGTATAATACATCAACCTCCACAACAACCCGTTACTGGGTACGATACCCTTTGTTAAGATTGGATGTTAGACTTTCAGTCTTCTCTCGATCCATAACAACTGTCAAAGATCCAAGAATCCAACAACAAACGCGGCAACTGTTTCACGTGCTTTCTGAAACACAGAGAGTTCCGGGTCCCGGTGGTATGTTAAGATGGTCACCCATCTACACGGCAAGTGTAGCTTAACCTGACCGATAGGCCCGTGCGAATGTTAGTACATAGCCTCGAGCCGTTCATGTGTTTTAATATATTCATCAACCAGTCAGTAAATGCCTGTCAGCAGTGCACCTCATTCGTACACAGACGAAACCAACATTAATAACTACTAAATGAAATTAAATGAATGAATGAAATGAAATATGAAATGATAGTTATCTATTACCATAAGAACGTTATTGTTTTTTTCCTCGGGAACAGTACTTTTTTCGGGAAGAAAGGTACACTTTTCCGTTCCTGTACACCTGACAACGCATATAAAAAATTTTAGGATGATCGCTTCAGTGTTTTAAGCGTAAAAAGTTAACAAACTATGTTAGTCGGTGGTCGCTAAAGTTTCCTCACATTTTTTCCTTTATCGTAATGAAGTGGTGAATACCACCCAATGCACATCTTTAACCCAGTGCCACAGAGGCTTTAAAGCCGTAAAGATTTCAGGTAGCTGTGACCTCTGGCAAGAATTGCTTAAGCAGATTTCTTCGCTGAACCATCAGAAACCTCCTATCTGGGCACAAGCTACCGTGGCCTACTTGGAAAACCTTAAACAGACTTCGTACCCAAGTAGGTCGCAGTAAGGACAACCTCCACAAGTGGGGGTTTATAGATGGCTCAGATCTCTGATGTGTATGCGGTGTCTCCCCACAGACAATGGCTCACCTCCAATCTTCCACCGCATGCCCCGTCACATGCACACGTGAGGACCTAATGGCTGCGTCAGTGACCGGTATTCGCGTTGCTGAATTTTGGGCCGAACAAATTTAAAATAGAAATATATATTTAAGTACTATTTTTGCTATCGACTCGGTAAGAAGAAGAAGAAGTGGTGAATTTAGCGGGCATCATCGCAAGGGTAGTCTTATGGCCATTAATGGATAACTTGCGACAATCCTACGAAACGTTCCAATTCGTAGTCAATAGGTACAAAACTGCTTTTAGTAATTATAAATCTAAAACTTCATTAGTAACGAAAAGTGTCCTTGGCATCCTCCACGCATTTATAATTAAAATCCAGATGTCATAAAAGAATTAAATTGCACACAATATAAGAAAAAAATGAAATCGTTCTTAATTGATAAATGTTATTATACTATTGACGAATACTTAAGTAGATGACGAAGCATTTTCGTATTACAAATAGTGAGGTTTGAAATAAATTGGGGCAAATATTAATAACTTTGACATTTTAACTATTTTCACATAGGTTTTTTCATTTTAATTATTATGTCACTAGATTTTTTTTAATACTTTAATTATTATGACAATGGATTTTTTCTACCGTGTCTTCTGGGCGATCCTCGCAGTGGTGACACCCGGGCGTTTCCTCCCGCCTGTTGATGTGCAGGAACCTCCCGAAAGATCCATGTCCGGTGAGGACCTGCGTCAGGCGGTAGGTGGGGGCGCCGTGAGGTCACTCTAGCCACTCCTCAAAGAGGGGCCGCCACTATCGTGGTGTGCCCAATTCCTCCCCCTGGCATAACATAGCGCTCTGTGCATCTACTTACTTTATCTATGTTAACAAATAAATTATGATTTGATTTGATTATGTACATGATCAGAGTCCCGCAGATAAGAACTATAAGACACGCAACAATTCTTCTTAGACATATTCCTCTTTTTTTTCAGAATATATGCGTGCTAAATTGCCCAGAATTCTTGAACCATTTTCATGAAATGCTAGTCGCAGATAAGAATCCAGAAGACTTGCAGATTTACGACGAGGTTATTGATATATTATCAGAGCAACGAGGGTATGATCTGCCTGAAAATCCGCTGGTGTTCTATGGGTTATCCAATGTATTTGCTTGTCAGGTAAGTCATACAAGAATATTTGTTTTATTCTCTCATGCCAGCATGACATGAGTTGGTCCATGGATGAGTGCCCATCTTTACATACCGAGACTTCTCCGTGCCTCGGAAAGCACGTCAAGCCGTTGGTCCCGGCTGTCATTCGTGGATCTTTGACAGTCGTTTCGGGTAGTCAGAAGCCTGAAAGTCTGACAGCCAGTCTTACCAAGGAGTATCCCAGTTACTGATTGGGTTGTGGAGGTCAGAAAAGCAGTCGCTCCATGTAAAATACTGGTTCAGCTGGATCCGGTTAGACTGGCCAGCCGACCCCAACATAGTTGGGAAAAGGCTAGGCAGATTGATTGATCACCCCTGTAATCCCTAAAGGATTAGGCCGCAACCTATCAGGAAGCGATCATCGCGATCATTACGTATAACATAGGACACTTTTAATGTCTAGTGTACCAGAACGATTAGTCGCGCCGACAGATGGCGCTTTTCGATTTTCCAATCAAATAGGTTTATTGCCACAGATCACGTGCATACAAAAAAGATAATAAACAAAGGTAAGTAAAAAAAGTACATGAAACAAAATAGATCAGCATTTATCATGAGCACAAGATAGGAATAGTCTGCAGCTGCTCGTCATGACTGTGACAAGAAGGCTTCCACTTACCATGATGCTATTCAATAGGGTACAGTCAAACGGGGTGAATAGGGACGAAACTTTAAAAAGGATTTTAACATTGAAATAATATAGTGTGTGGCCCAAAGCACGGAGGAGTCTCGGTATGAAAAGATGGTCACCCATCCACGAATAACCCTGGCAAGCGTAGCTTAAGCAGATGGATCGAGCCACGAGCTCCTTTGGTGGTAATGTTATTCATATTTTACAGGCAAGCGTTGGAATGCCGTTATGTGATTGGAGCCGAAGACTGATCCCCACCATACGGCAGGCTGCAGGATTGACTACTTATTACCTTTACGGAAACCAAACTTACGTGCCTTTGCAAGCTGGTAAGTATACGTTCTTATGATTCTGAGCTACTTTTCGAAGCAGAACGCGCTAATTTTCGAAGATTCACGAAGTAAGCCTATGCAACTATGGGAAATTATCAAATAAACCTGAGCGGAAGAGAGTGCCAGTCTTCTACTGACTAAAACTCCATGTTCCTCTCTTAGCCCTTTGAGTTCCGAGACAGCGGTATCCCTTTCGGACAATCCGGCTAACCCGCAGGCATCGGCCCTAACGGGCCCCTTCCCCAATCCTGACATCTGTTTGAGGCACGCGTGGAACACGAACGCGCCGTCCGGCACGAGCTGGCTTGATCGGACGGTGAGCTACGTCGCCCGCAGGCCCGCACCTGCGGTAGCCGGGAGTCGTCACGCGCCTCCCGACGCCCGGAGTGTCTCCCGGAGTGTCTCCCGCGGTGGAAGGGACGTGAGGCTCTGTCTTTCAATGCCAGGCTACTGTGCTGTACGCCATGTTTTTTCGCCATCACCAAGTGATTTTATTAACTACAACTTTGTTATTGTAAAATAATACCTTGACTAATGATATCTTTCTTCTCAAGGAGTGCTCCTAAAAGAATTCTTCGACATTGCTGACCAGATTATATCCGGCGCCGAAATCCCAAGACTTAGAGTGCTGTCAGCTCACGACTTCAATGTGTACTCCTTCATGGCTGCCACCAGGGCTATGCCGAGGCAGGGGTTACCAAGATACTGTTCTGTCTACTCCCTGGAGCTAAGGAGGTGTAAGAGTAGTGGGAAGTACGTTGTGGTGGTGAGTAGAATGTGTAACGAAATGATAAGGTGACTTGAAATTTAAATTCCTTTTTTTGAATATTGTGAGAACACTTCTGCGCTCTTTTAAGTAAGTACTTTAGCAAGCAACAAGCAGCAAATCACCAAATCCTATTTCCAGCTCATTAAAATAATGATCTATTTTTTACAGTGGAAATATCAGAGCAAGATTTTTTTTTAAATTATCAGAATCAACTCACAATTGGTCTCCACAAATAATTGTATTATCTAATCATATTTTACACAAATATTGACAACAACAATACAACATACAACCTAAAACTAAAATATAACTATTATACACCAGTATACTGGGTGTAACTGAAAGGGTATATTCATACAAAAGGATATACTACAGACCTCCAAACTGAACTACTTTTACTATGGGACCAACTCCGAAAACGTGAAAAAAAACAGCTGTTCCATACATTTCGACGAGTCACGTAACCAAAAATGTATAGAACAGCTTGATTTTTTTTTTGCGATTTCGAAGTGTGTCCCATAGTAAAAGTTGTTCAGTTTAGTGTTCTGTAGCATATGCTTTTCCCTGTATAAAACTATTAACCAATTCAAAATGGCGTCGAAATATACATCCGCATCACTGTCGGCTAGTAACGTAGCCAAGACACTGGCAATGCTTAGCCTCTGGCAAAGGTAAACACCAACCTTAGGGTCATTCATAGAAATAGTTTTGCCCCCTATAATATGGCGTCGAAATATACATCCGCATCACTGTCGGCTAGTAACGTAGCCAAGAGACTGGCAATGCTTAGCCTCTGGCAAAGGTAAACACCAACCTTAGGGTCATTCATAGAAATAGTTTTGCCCCCTATAATATGGCGTCGAAATATACATCCGCATCACTGTCGGCTAGTAACGTAGCCAAGAGACTGGCAATGCTTAGCCTCTGGCAAAGGTAAACACCAACCTTAGGGTCATTCATAGAAATAGTTTTGCCCCCTATAATATGGCGTCGAAATATACATCCGCATCACTGTCGGCTAGTAACGTAGCCAAGAGACTGGCAATGCTTAGCCTCTGGCAAAGGTAAACACCAACCTTAGGGTCATTCATAGAAATAGTTTTGCCCCCTATAATAAGGCGTCGAAATATACATCCGCATCACTGTCGGCTAGTAACGTAGCCAAGAGACTGGCAATGCTTAGCCTCTGGCAAAGGTAAACACCAACCTTAGGGTCATTCATAGAAATAGTTTTGCCCCCTATAATATGGGACTTTTAACATAACTAGCTGATGCCCGCGGCCCCGCCCGCGTCCGTGTTGAAAATGTTTCATACAAACTTCCACCCCTATTTCACCTTTACGGGGGAGTTTCCTAAAATCCTATCTTAGCTGACCTCTCCTACGCACAATCTACCTCTGAGCCAAGTTTAATTGCTTTTATTGAGATAGAAAACTCGTCAATTGTGGGAGTAGGTACATTGCACCTCAATCTACCTCGTTGAGGAAAACAACCGCGATGCTTTATGAATAAAAATCAAAATTACGTACTATTTTTCAGCCGGTATACGTGAAAAGTCCAGAGGAACCTGAAGCCTATCTCGAGATAGAAGATTGTGGAGTTTTATGTGATTTTAATGAGTTTAGAAGACTTACTGCGAAGAATGTTATGACAGAAGAACAGTTCAGAAGAAGATGCAATTTAAATGATGCAGGGTCACCGAAGAAGGGAAACCTTGGCTATCCGTGGAATAAACTTGTGTAAAATATCTAGATTTAGTCATTCAAACTCAAACTCAAAGCAAATCAAAACTCATTTCAAATAAACCAATTACAGGCACTTTTGAATTGTCAAGGGGTCGCTCAGTTAGAAAGATGAAGCTAGTTGCCCATTCCAAAGCAGTAGGTATCTATGGAGAAGAACGGGCAAGAAACTCCATGGACACTCTTTTAAATCAAAATATGGTTAGATTAGGTTTGATCATTAATTTTGAAATATACATGTGAGAACGGTGCAGAACGTGAAAAAGCGTCCATATAAAAAGATTAAAAATAAACTAAATTTTATTAAATTTGAAAAGAGCCGTGGTAGTAGGAGATGACCAGTCCCTACTGATGGCGCTCGTTCACGAACATGACGCATGGATTAGCACCATTCAGCTCAACCATTTTTAAGGGAGCTAAATGATCCAACACACGAGCCACATTATTCAGTTAGTTCTAGGATTTTACAATCTGTTTAATTTATTTAAGTATGTGTCCCTTTTATCGCTGTTGTCTTGTTTTGCATCTACATTATCAAGAAGTAGCTCACCCGGAAGACGTTGTCTTGTCCCATACGAAAATCCAAAACGAAAAACGTTGTTAGTTTTTCGGATTTTCCAATTTTCAGAGCAACTTCTCCGATGTTTCTTTTAATAGAAACCTTATTTGGAGTATCGTTAAGCCGTTGGTCCCGGCTGTCATTTGTGGATCTTTGATAGTCGTCACGGGTCGTCAGAATCCCGAAAGTCTGACAGCCAGTCTTACCAAGGGTTCGTATCGTATTACCCAGTCACTGACTGGGTTGTGGAGCTCAGATTGGCAGTTGCTCCATGTAAAATACTGGTATTCAGCTGCATCCGGTTAGACTGGAAGCCGACCTCAACATAGTTGGGAAAAGGCTAGTCAGATTTTCAGAAATTAACATAAACAAAACAGTGTAGCCGTTGTGAAGTGCGCTTACGGATTACGGAATTAAGGAAAGCAATAATTATTAATTTTAGTTTAGTGCGGGATGAGATGATGTTCTTGGTTTTTTTTAACTACCTACAATAGCATTTTGTTATTGTATATGCAGGGCAATGGTCTCCCTTTATTTCAGAGAATCTCTGAATTTACGGACTCATGTGCGTATTGTATAATTATTACTTGCTTAAAAATTGGTGAAGGAAAACATCGTGAGGAAACCATCATGTCTGAGAGATATTTCCCAACAGCATGTGAAGCTAAGTCAGAGGCCCATGGGCAGCATGAAAACTCTGACACCAGGTTAGTCACTAACCACACGAAAAAAAATACTGTGTAGAATTAAAATCACGCTCATTTGTTCTTCACGATGTTGTCTTTTTAATAATAAATGAACAAAGTTACATCCCAATCACGTTACAATAAAAAACCAGATCGAAAAAACAACAAAATCAACGCAAAAACTCTCGATACAGAGAGTAGTTAATTAAAATCGATGTGTACATCGAGTACTAAACATCGATTGGTTGAATATTCGACGTCGGCACATCGGCGCGGTTTCTATTCGGCTCAGTTTCGGAATATTCACGGCCGAATAATTCAGCGGTTGCACGTTTGAATCCGACTATGATGTGCGAAAAGAGAAAGGAGGCGGTATTTTACTAACAGATGTCGTGGCTAAGTACTAACAGCCGCACAGGTCGATATAACAGGTTAAGCTACGCTTTCCGGGGTTGGCCGTGGATGGGTGGCCATCTTTACATACCGAGACTCCCCCGTGCCTCAGGAAAGCACGTTAAGTCGTTAGTCCCGGCTGTCATTTGTGCATCTTTGACAGTCGTTACGTGCATCTTTGGTAGTCAGAAGCCCGAAAGTCTGGCAGTCAGTCTTACCAAGGGTCTCAGTACGTAAAGATGATCACCCATCCACGGCCAACCCTGGCAAGCGTTACTTAACCTGATGGATCGATTTGTGCAGCTATTATTACTTGGCGACGAGGTATTCTGCATTCATTAAATATTTCCCTACATTAAAAACTTGGTTTGTCTTCAAACCCTACTCTCTCCTACTCTACCGAGAGAGAATTTCGAGAAAGAAATTTCTTTAGTTTTATGCAACTTTCAAGTGAGTATCAGGTTCTTAAGCAGGATTGACGCTACCCCGGAACATAAAGGGCTAAGGAAGAAACATGGATGGGTTTTAGTCAGTATAAGTCTGACACTGCCTTCCACTCTTCCCAGAGCGGGAGGAGTAAGTGGTGCAGGGTGGGCGTTTTTGGGGGACTGTCTTATATAACTTTGACCTTCAAAAAGTGTTGATTTTCAGCCTATTTCGAATACATGACTTTAGATTTTGATTTTTTGATGATTTCCCACCCTCAAAAAGAAAAAAAGTATCTATACTAATAATAAAAAGCTGAAGATTTTGTTTCTTTGAACGCGCTAATCTCTGGAACTATTGGTCCGATTTGAAAAATTCTTTTTGTGTTGGATAGTCTATTTATCGAGGAAAGATGTAACATCACGCTACGACCAATAGAAGTAGCGGCTGAATCCATGCGGGAGCAGCTAGCTTAGGTTATAAATGTGGATGAAAATATAATTCGCGACCGTAGCACCTTCCCCCTTATGCTGTGATGCATTCCTCCTCCAAGCATTCGCAGTTCTTGCCGGAAGCTATCGACTACTAGCACACTCCTGGCTGAGCCAACGGTATGCACACCATGTCACATTCAAGAGGTTTTTCATATGCCAGGTTTATTGCATGAATTTAGTAGCACAATAATGATGATTTTGTATCGTTTTGGACAAAGCACCATCGTAGGTGTTTTTGCTTGAAAATATTTTGACAACTCCTCTCGTATAGAGATGCAGTAACAATGGTTTAGAAGATACTTAGACAACTTTGTCTGTAGTTTTTGAGAAAATCGTGGACATATATAAGGTGTTAAAAAATTAACCTTAAGAATTTCGTGGGAGTGTTGTACTCATCGTTACGAACAACTTTTACTGTGGGATGAACCCTGAAATCGCGAAAAAAATATGAGCTGTTCCATACATTTATGCACACGTAACTCAATAAAATGTATGGAACAGCTCATATTTTTTTCGCGATTTCAGGGTTCATCCCATAGTAAAAGTTGTTCGTAACGATGAGTACAACACTCCCACGAAATTCTTAAGGTTAATTTTTTAACACCTTATATACATGAAATAATTTTAGTTTCGGAAGTCGGTGTCTTTGGTTTTGTATTTTCGGTTTTTGCCACCGACTTGTTAAATTAAAATAATTTTCCACTTTGTAGTGTTTTTTAAGTTGTTTTTTTTTTGTAAAAAAGTTTTTAATTTTTACTTTTCAGTTTTGGTACTTACCTACCTACCCCACCCTCCCCACACCAATTCGTATCCACTACTAAACATGCCGTAAATAACAGTGACCTTTTTTTTTTTTTTTTTTTTAAATTTATAACTTATATGGTTTTTTCATGGATGCCATTGTCAGAACTGCACTATTGACGTGGGACGACACGATCGGTTCACCCAGTCGAAAGTCGGTAACAAACATTTAAAAAAATACAGTCGAATTGAGAACCTTCTTTTTTGGTGTCGTTTAAAAATGGACGAATATTGCTCGCATGAGTCGATACTGTTTTGTTTCTAAAGTACTTGTTCCCTTAACGTGGCAGGCAGACATACCAAAAAGGGTTTTATTTATTCGTTCCGTTTATGTTCCAAAAGGTTTTCTCCTTCACTATTTAGTGGGAATGGAGGAACAGGGTGGAGTCCCTCCATTGAAAAGGGAGGATCCTCCAACCAGACAGGTGTTGCATCTGACGGGCTAATGCCCGTCAACTATTAGTCAGGGCTCAGGGCTGAGTATAAATGTCAGATCGCGCGGTAAACTCCGCTTGCGCGATGTAGGATTTGTGTGACGTAGTAGTGTCGTCCGTCATATGTCAGCTTTTGACACTTCGCTCGCTATCACTGTATCGCCACAACTATTTACACAGAGCCTTAATACATTTACAGGCCTATTGCTATATTATCAAGTGTAGACAAAATTTTAGAAAAATGTATTGTTAATCAACTAGGTAATTATCTTCAAAAAAATTGCATTATCAGTGAATGTCAACATGGTTTTCAAAAGAGTAAAAGCACGACTACCTTGTTATCTAAGTTTTGTGACGAAATTAATAATAATTTAAATAAAAAACAATTTGTTGTAGCAGTATTTTTTGACTTTAAAAAAGCATTTGACACCTTAGAAACAAATACTTTATTAAATGCAATGGAGGAGTGTGGGGTCGGGAAACCACTCAATAATTGGTTCCGCGACTATCTCACGAAGAGATTTTACCGCGTAAAGGTGGAAGAGTCGTACAGCGACGCGAGGGAGGTGAGGTGCGGGGTGCCGCAGGGCTCGGGATGCGGGCCTGTATGCTACCTGATGCATGTCAACAGCTTGTGCGGCGTTTTACGTAACTGCTCGTCGTACATGTATGCGGATGACCTGTGCGCGCTGCGCGCCGGCACCGACCTCGCCGAAACTTGTCGACTAGTGCAGCACGACATCGACCGAGTCGTTGAATGGGCGCACGACAACGGGATAATCCTGAACGCGGATAAAACGAAGCTAGTTATAATACGCTCACCATATTTAATACCACCTGGCGACCCACCCCCGATGTACACACATGAGTTTACTTGCATTCACAAAAACCGTGTTAGCTGTACTTGCAAACCTATTGTACGTGATAAATGTGTAACATATCTCGGAGTAAAAGTTGACGAGAACTTTTCATGGTCAAACCATATTGAGTACTTATGCAATAAACTAAGAATACTTCTCGGTAAATTCTACCACCTAAGCTTTAAAGTACCAAATAATACTCTTAAGTGCCTTTATTTGCAATTAGTTGACCCCATATTAAGTTACGCCCTCGACTGCTACGGACTCACATTCAAAAGTAATTTAGAAAAACTAGAAGCACAACAAATTCGATTTTTGAAACTATTAGTCAGTAAGAAAACTAAAAACAAATATAAAGATGATTATAATAATTTATATAAAATTTGCAAAATTCTTCCTGTCAGCTTGAAACATAAATATCTACTTCTGGTTAACAGTCATGGCAGCTGGGAGCGTCACTCGCTAGTTACCCATAACCACGCAACCAGAATATTATCAGCAGGTAAATTTAATGTACCCAAAATAAGTAATTATTTTGGCGACCGTACGTTTAATAAAAGAGTACCGTATCTGCTCAATCGATTGCCTGCTGACCTTAGAACTCAGAAAACAAAACCTATATTCGCCAAATTACTTAAGCAGTTCTACCTCAAGAGTTTGTAAACCTGATTCTTTGGATAGTGGTATGCAAATTGTTGAGGTAGAACAAATATGAAATATAGTTCTTAGTTTTAAATTGTATGTTACTTAGATATGTTGTTGTTGTTGTTTGTTACTTAGTTATACTTATGTTATAAAGTGATTTTATGTTCCGTTCCCACAGACAAACCGTGAAAACGGTTTTGTGGGGCATAGTTTAGATTAAGACTTTTTGTAAACTTTAATATAAATAAATAAATAATAATAATAATAATTTCCTAAGTATAGTCTTCTCTCCAGATCTAAAATATTCTGCGCAGTCTAGTTAAACCTGTTCCACTAAATGTTTACTTAAAACTTTCTGTAAACTCGCTTACAGTCTTTACAACAAATTGGAAAACAAAGTGGTAAGGGTTGGGAGTCATTGACAAGCGTTAGCGGGCGAAGCTCCACCTAAATCTGTCTTAGCCTACTAAATAGTACTAGGTCACCATATTTATAACCTGCTGGAATGTCAAACTGTATCTCTTTCACTCCAATTCCTTAGGCTGAAGGCTTAAAATGTTTTGACATTTTTTAGATAAATTTGTGTTAAGTGCTACAACAACTTTCTCTTACTCGTCATCGTTAGAGGTGTACTACCCTAACCGTTTAGTGTGTAGGTGATTCCTATGTAAATGAGTGCCTTATTAAAGCGCACTGTTGAATTTTCAACCCTCGACACCGTGCTAAGAGTTTCCCGTTTTTGAGGGTGGGAAATCATGAAACGAGTCCTCCCGCTCTGGGTGGACCGCAAGGGAGCGTCAGACTCTTACTGATTAAAAACCATCCATGTTCCTTCCTTAGCCCTTTATATTCCGGGGTAGTACGAACCCTTTCGGACAATCACGCAAGAGCAGATGAGTCCTGGATTGGAGATCGCGTATCGGTAAACGTTGTGCGTTGCGGAGTCCCACTCCCCCTCAGCAATATGGATCGATGCTCTTACAAAGGAGGCTGGGACAGACTGGATGTGGAAGGCGGAGGACAGGGTGTTGTGGCGCAGCCTGCAAGAGGCCTATGTCCAGCCCTGGACTGCGGTAGGCTGAGTTGATTGAAGGCGTTACAATCAGACTCATGAAGATATAATATAATATCCATGGACATTTAACCTAACGCTTGTGTTATGGTAACGAGATGGCTGATAAACTACTTATATATATTTTTTTAATATACATATTACAGATAGAAAAACACTCAGACCCGTAACAAATACTTGTAGGTCGTACAAATATTTGTTCCGTGCGGGAATCGAGCCCGCGACATACTGCGCAGCAGTCAATTGCTCAACCACTGCGCCAACCGTGGAAGACGTTAATAAAAAAAGTAATCAACTTGTACAGTCAACAGCAAAAGTAGATGATCAAAATCAGAAACTCAATACTAGTGAACGGAGTTCGCGTCAGAACTGTGTGGCGTCGGAGTGATTCAAAAGTATATGATTGTAAATTATACCAAACATTTAGTACTAGTACAGCTGTCATATATTCGTGATCAGTTATAACTCCAAAAGTTATAAACACAATTCGCATCAGAACTACGAAGTAAAAAAAATTTTCAAAACTAGTGAACAGTCCACGATTGTTACTTGGAAAGCGATAAAGATATTGAGTATTGAGTACAGTTGAAATCAAAAATTAAATGATGAAACTGAGGCCACGTAATCATGAAGCAAATAATTCTTATTTTTAATTATCCCAGTAATTTTGTTTGTTATGTTTTACGGAAAAGCTGAATTTGATAAAGATTTGCATATTTAATAATATATGCCAAATTTCATCCAATTGAACCCCGAAAAAAGCATTATGTTCATTAAAAATCATATAATTTAAAAACTTTACTATATTAATTGTTTTTTTTTGTAACTTCTGTCAAATGTTCAAAAGTAGCTGATGTGATACAAAACGATAATTCAATAAATATTATTATCTTTGTATGTTCGCGAATTTATGTCAATGTTCAAAAGTAGCTGATGTGATACAAAACGATAATTCAATAAATATTATTATCTTTGTATGTTCGCGAATTTATGTCAATGTTCAAAAGTAGCTATACAGTAGCGGCTACAGTATATTAAAAACGGAAGGTAGATTGATATTTTTATCTCTAGTCGAGTCTATTGACACTGCTTGCAATGTTCTAAATTAGCTGATGCGATACAAAATCATAACTCAATAATTGCTTTTGCCCAGTCGGCTACATTTACTGTATAGCTACTTTTGAACATTGACATAAATTCGCGAACATACAAAGATAATAATATTTATTGAATTATCGTTTTGTATCACATCAGCTACTTTTGAACATTTGACAGAAGTTACAAAAAAAAACAATTAATATAGTAAAGTTTTTAAATTATATGATTTTTAATGAACATAATGCTTTTTTCGGGGTTCAATTGGATGAAATTTGGCATATATTATTAAATATGCAAATCTTTATCAAATTCAGCTTTTCCGTGAAACATAACAAACAAAATTACTGGGATAATTAAAAATAAGAATTATTTGCTTCATGATTACGTGGCCTCAGTTTCATCATTTAATTTTTGATTTCAACTGTACTCAAAACTCAATATCCTTATTGCTTTCCAAGTAACAATCGTGGGCTGTTCATTAGTTTTGAATTTTTTTTTTACTTCGTAGTTCTGATGCGAATTATGTTTATAACTTTTGGAGTTATAACTGATCACGAATATATGACAGCTGTACTAGTACTAAATGTTTGGTATAATTTACAATCATATACTTTTGAATCACTCCGACGCCACACAGTTCTGACGCGAACTCCGTTCACTAGTATTGAGTTTCTGATTTTGATCATCTACTTTTGCTGTTGACTGTACATATTCATCCGCTCCGCTCATCAAAGTACTAGCTAGCGAACAAAATGGAACTTTGTACAGCGGGAAACAGGTTCAGCAAATACGCGAACCAAATATAACTTGCTTAAAGATTCCATCGGGGAAACTGAACTCCGTACCGATACTGAAAACATGAGTTAGTAACTGAAATACAAGTACGTGCAGTTTTGTAGTTAGTTAAATGTACCTGCCCAGGATTGTTATTAGAACTGGCAAAACAATGTCGTAGGTTATGAGGTACTAGCTCTGCTTGCGCGATGTAGGATTTGTGTGACGTAGTAGTGTCATCATATGTCAGCGTATGACACTTCGCTTGCTATCACTGTAGTTCTTATGTAGCTGGATAGATGTCGCCACAACTATACTGTACTAGCTTCTGGATGCCGGAAAATCCTACGAGAACATATGGTTTGACGTCATCACGTCAACGCCCGCTGAAAATCAGTGATGTGGCTCCCTCTCGTATGGGGTCGAAGCATTATGTTGAGCGATGGCCGATTTGCGCAAATTTGCTCGCAACTTGTTTTTTTACTGCGTCATGTGTGCCGCAAATAAACGTATTTTCTTTCTCTATTCTTTACCACCGCCATAAAAAGTATCATATGGGCTATTCCAGACTATAATCTATTTCTGTGCCAAATTTCATTCAAATCTGTTCAATCGTTTTTGCGTGAAAGAGTCACAAACATCCGTACATACTCTCAAACTTTCACGTTAATATTAGCAGTACGATAGGAAGTGGGTTAATTATGAAGGTCACATCGAGCTGTGATCGGAATATTCTATGTAGCAAACTGAAGTGGAAGTAGGCTGGCCAAGTCTGTCGAAGAACCGATGGCCGGTGGAGCAGATGAGTCCTGGAGTGGTAACCGTTTAGGCGCGAAACACACAGAGCTGGGCGTTCAATTTGACCGCGAATGATAGTGCAAAGGGAATCCTATACTACCAACGCACATTAGACACGACACGGTTGGCGCAGTGGTTGAGCGATTGACTGCTGCGCACTATGTCGTGGGTTCGATTCCCGCACGGAACAAATATTTGTACGACCTGCAAGTATTTGTTACGAGTCTGGGTGTTTTTCTATCTATAATATGTATGTATTTACAAAAAAAAAAAAATGTATATAAGTAGTTTATCAGCCATCTCGTTACCATAACACGAGCATTAGGTTGCTTAGCTTGGGACGATATGGCGTTGTGTGAAATGTCGAAGGATATTATTATTATTACTATTATCGACAAGCATAGTGTGAGACGCCCCCCAGCTAGATTGATGACCTCAAGAAGATGGGTGGGTTAGTCTGAAAGCAGAGGGCTGGGTGTTGTATTTCAACTTTATTGCAAAGATATAAGGTTTATTTTTAATTGAGAAATTTTGACAGTTAGGGATAGCTTGATGTGCTGGCGTCTGTAGAAATTCCACGTTTTGACCATTCATAACCAGCAGTGGACAGCAATAGGCTGAGTGATATGAAATAGTTCAGGGGCCCAATTCTGTAACTTTGAGTTAAGCAACACGACATTGATACTCTATCGACACACTACAGACATTATGTTGCGACTGTTTTGCAAGGTATTCTGCAAAAACTTCAATGGCCTTTCAGTGGTGGCTCAGTAGTGTTTCGAAAGTGTGGCAGTACAATAGTTTTCAGTGTTCAAATATTTACGGACTAACTTAAACTTTGGCCGTCACGATGACATTGACACATTATAGTGGAGCAGACTACCAATTATTACATTAGTCTTATTATGGCGTTTCAATGGCACTACAGAGCTTAGTCAATGATCATAAATAATTTGTAGAATAACAAAATTTAATGTCAATGATTACTCTATTGAAACACTGTTTACATACTATTGACAAGTTGGTTATTTTACAGAATTGGGCCACTGATTGACGAAAAACCTAAGTACCAATCTCTTTAAATATACAGTTAGTTTTTTCTGATGACGTATAGAAAGAAAGATAGGAAGAACATTATTTTGGCCAAATTAATATCCTTGGACATTTCACACAGCGCCGCCGCCGTATCGTCCCAAGCTAAGCAACCTAATGCTTGTGTTATTTATTTATTTATTTATTTAATACTTTAAGCACAGAAATGTACAGAGGCGGACTTATGCCGCGGCGACTTTGGCGGGGCGGTTATGGTAACGAGATGGCTGATATACTACTTATAATTAAAGCGAATCCCGCGCGGGATGCGGGACTATATTCGCTTTCTCCGATTGTGTCGACTAACTAGCATAGAGGTGTTTAAACTAGTGCGAATGATCGCTTGACTTATTAATCACTAGCTTCTGCCCGCGACTTCGCCCGCGTGTATGACGGAAATTGCATGTTATTATACATATAAGCCTTTCTCTTCAATAACTCTTTAAAAAAAACTGCATCAAAATCCGTTGTGTAGTTTTAAAGATCTAAGCATACATAAAGACATTAGGACAGACACGGAAAGCTACTTTGCTTTATACTATGTAGAAGAATCGACGCGTGCGCGGGTTTTACATAGGTAGGTACTAGGTGCAGAAGTTTTCCTAAATGTTAGGGTGGGGCACTGTTTTTCCAACATTCTACAAGAACATGTAACCACAGTTTGCTTTTTAATTATCAATAACAAAACAATAGCTATTGTTCAACGTATTCTTTCATACATAATGAGTTCCAACGAGTAGCTATCTAAAAATCCTTTGTTCCAGAATATTAAAAGTCTTCTCTTAAAATTCTAGCTAATATCTTGGATATTGGATGGGTAGTTTCTAGTTTGTTTCCTTTGCATACATTTTTACGTACAAGGGTTTCTTTGTTTGTTTATTCTTCCAATTTGAGGTTTGTTTTGTTTACAGAAAGATGTATGAATCGACCGGGTTATGCCAAGGGGGATTTCTGGATATTACGTAGTTAAAAAAGATCCACGACGCCAGGCTGTTGGCGTCGTGGATCTTTTTTAACTACGTAAAGCCTCAAAGGGGGTCATTCTATCATCACCTGGCCTCATCCCGATTTATTTAGGGTCGGCGCAACATGTGTTTTTTTCCATACTTCTCTATTAGTCGTCATCTCGGTAGACACTCCCTTTCTAGCCATAAATATCATCTTTCACACAGTCCATCCATCGTTTCTTTGGTATTCCTCCAGGGTACCATTATTGGTAAGCGGGATTGTCCGAAACGGTTACCGCTACAACGGAACATATAAGGCTAAGGAAGAAACATGGATGGATTTTAGTCATTAAGAGTCTGACACTCTCTTCCGCTCCACCCAGAGTGGGAGGGGTCATTTGATGATTTCCCACCTTCAAAAAAAAAAGGGTACCATTATTGTAATTGTAATTTAAATTTGATATTTGTACGCCGTTAACTGTAAAACATAGAGATCTCTGTACGTAAATGTTTTATAAATAAAACTTTGACTTTGACTTTGACCTCTACTTGTATAGCCATCCACGTTCATAAAGTTATTGTGCCTCGAATAAAAAACATAAAAACAAGACAGATTCTATATCATAGAACATAAATAGTCGGCATCTGTTTGCCGTGACGGTGACAAGAAAGCTTGTCAACCTAAATCAAAAACATGCTTCCTCTACCAATTGACATAAGAATCTTTAGATTCGGTCCAAAATAGATGAAAATATAGATAAACATATATAAATGTAGTGTTCGTAACATACACAGTATTGTAGTGTCAATAACATACAGTTCATGTATGCCTTTAGTATGAAACAAGCAAATTGTTGTCGATACTAAAATACATTATTATAAATTGAATTGGGTATTTGAAAGGGTAGTCAATAACGTTACTTTTTATGAATTGTCAAAACGCGGAATTTGTATGAATATAACAATATGACGACACAGATTTTTCACAGAATCAAATAGAATACTTATTAGCATTAAATGCAATTTTACAATTACTTCTTCGTTTTTAAGACCAGCGGTCTTAAATCTATGTGATTTCATATTTTATTTTTGACCGTTTCGAATAGTATTTGGTTTTCGTATCAGTCTGTGTTACCGCGTTTTTCTTCTAAACTGCACAATGGATTTTGATGCAGTTTTCACAATCAGTTAGAGAATTTATGGCCGGTAGGTTTATGTTCAGTATTTAATACATAGGTCGCTAGTTACACATAAAAGTGAATGATTCAATTTCTATAATTTTTCCACGGCTGGGATGATGATGAGGATGATGGGAAACCTCTTCTCCGAGAGGGAGCGGGCTGTAATCTACCACAAGGTCCCAGTGCGGCTTGGTGGATGTCAAATGTCTTGCTGAAGCTAAAATAATCTAGAAACCACAATAAACTCCATGCTCATGTTTTAGAGATAGTAAAACACAAACAAACATACCAAGAACATTTACAAGTAGTGCGAGTTTTGGTTCTAGAAAATGCAGGTTTCCTCACGATGTTTTCCTTCACCGTTTTGAGAGCAGTGGTGATGAAGTTATTGATACAGAGTAGAGCACCTGTCTGGTATCGAACCCACGACCTGCCTATTCGTAAGTCGGAACCGTTACCTATGGGCCACTACAGCTCAAATTCAACCAAACAAAATAATAAAATAATGGAACAGTTACAAACTTGTTCAACAAAAAAGGAAATAATTATAGCCTAGGACATGAGAGCATTTCTCAGTAAATCACATTCTCTTGGAGACAGTACGATATGAACATTGTTTGTCTGGGGATTCTTTTAATAGAATAAACAAGAAATGCTTAGTAATATGGTGGACGCTGCAGTTGTATTTATTTATCTTGAAAATATACGAATACTAGCTTCCGCCCGCGACTTCGTCTGCGTGAATTTTTATAGGAATATTAACACATAAACATAGGAGCTCGTGGCTAAGTAATAGCAGCTGCACGGATCGATTCTTCAGGTTAAGCTGCGCTTGCTGGGTTTGGTCTTTGGATGGATGACCATGACTTCATGCCTCGGAAAGTACGTTAAGCCGTTTTGCCATGGCTGTCATATTTGATAGTCGTTACGGGTCGTCAGAAGCCTGAACGTCTGACAGCCAGTCTTATCAAGGGCTATCGTATTATCCAGTTACTGACTGGGTTGTGGATGTCAGATAGGCAGTCGCTCCATGTAAAGTACTGGTATTCAGCTGCATCCAGTTAGACTGGAAGCCGACCCTAACAAAGTTGGGACAAGGCAGGCAGAATGAATTAAAGCATAAACACACCATCACGCCTGTATCCCTCGAAGGGTTAGCCAGAGGAGCACCTAAAATACACCTGTACATTTACCCTATTACGTTGCTAGCCACAACTGTATGGGTCTTTCCTCAAAAGACCATCTCATACACTTATCTACACGACCCTCACATGATCTGACCAAGATAGCATAATCAGCCTATAATATTCTCACTGCTGGGATACATGCTTCCTCTCTTCAAGAGGGAGCGGTCCTTAATCTACCACGCGAACATGACATTCTAGGGCATGCCAGTTTCCTCACAATGTTTTCCTTCACCGTTTTGAAAGCAGTGGTGATGAAATTATTTACACGAACACCAAGATAGAGTGTCGTCATATCTATGTGGCAGTCTCTTTCTTAACTTCAAAGAGTAACATTCTCACTAACCAACACCAACTTTCATAAAATAGGTTTACAATAGGCACACTTATAACGGCACGGCTTTTTTTTTGAGGGTGGGAAATCATGAAATAACTCCTCCCGTTCTAGGTGGAGCGGAAGGGAGTGTCCAACTTTAACTGACAAAAACCCATCCATGTTCCTTCCTAAGCCCTTTACGTTCCGGGGTTGCGGTAACACTTTTAGGATAATCCCGCTTAGTTAGCAGGCTTTCCATATCACGGCTATGTCTGTGTGATGTGCCTAGATAGTGCATTTTGGTGGGAACCACTTAATCCCTTTAGTGGCCTTTAACGGTACCACAGTTGTACAACACAGGAATCTATTAGGTAGGTAATCTATTATTTGCTGGGATGACGGCCAATTACGGATCAAAAACTACCTCATATAGTAGATATTTAAGGCAGCATAAGTCAATCCAATACATTGACCCTTCCATTACGGTTGTCGCTGATAAAATGTCAGTTGGTCTATACTCTCAGGTAATCTATATTTTCAACAATGTCCAATCGTTACTAAATGCATAAAGTTCACGCCCGTTTCTTTTGGGTGTGCAGACATAACACGCTAACGTAGATATTATAGATTTTTCTTTTTTTAATGTTCTTCTCATGGCAAGCTAGATACGGCTGCCGGGGAAGCGGGATTGTCCAAAAGGGTTACCGCTACCACGGAACACAAAGGGCTAAGGAAGGAACAGGTTTTAGTCAATAAGAGTCGAACACTCCCTTCCGCTCCACCCAGAGCGGTAAAAAAAGGCAAGCTACTTATAGAAGTTTGCATAGACTATAGGTCTATTTAACATGGCCATTATAAAAAAAAGACGATATTTACCAAAATAAATTGTCTTAAAGATAAATGCAGAAGAAAATGCAAGACATATTATGTGAGTGGGACGGGACGACTGGGAACAGGATGTGAGTGGAATGCCACAATTTTATTGGTCATGTTCTTCAGAAAGATCAGGTGCCTAGTACGTAAATCAGACAAAAAAAGTATGTAAAAAACACACATGAAGACATCCTGAGTTTTTGTTTGTCCATGTATAAAGTACTAGCTTCCGCCCGCGGCTTCGCCCGCACGGTGTTTTGGAAAAAGTAGTTTATATTCTTCCACAGACTTCAGTTCATCCACATCATAAACGGCTCAGCAGATTAACCGACGACCGAAAACATACATTCACACAGATAGACAAACGGATAGACAGTTGAAGATACTTTCGGTTTTTATAATGTCAGGTAAGGATTAGTACGCATACTATTATTATTGAAGAGGATTACTTGCGCGCCAGGCCCAGAAAGAGATGGCAAAATGAGCTGGACTCCTTAAAGGATTGGCCCACAATCGCTGTAGACCGGGAAAAGTGGAATGTGAGTGAGTGCAGGGGGATAACAGTGGCTTATAATTGTAATGATAATCACTTGATATAGCGGTTCACATGTCGTTTGGTAGCAATAAACAATAAAAACTGAAAGGATTAGAATAAAGTACGTTAGTAATGATCGAAATGTTTTGACGGTTCTACTTACTACAATAAAATACTTCTGTAAACTATGTTAAATGATTTGATGATTGAGATTCATTTTAGGATGTAAATTAAAGGACTTGTCAATAGTAAAGTTTTGATAAACACAATTTAGAATCTATTTTACAAAATTGATAATTTAGTGACCGAATTATAGGGAATAAGAGTAAAGTGTGCGCCGCCGGATGCTGGAATGAGCACCAGGCCACGCTGTACAATCAACAATCACTTAGATCACTCCGGGCTGGCCGGAAAGGTGAAAGATGCTAACATAGGCAGCCAGTAAAACCACCACACCGTTTGATTTAGTGTTGCCCAAAATCGGTCTTGGTCTTGCAGTCTTGGTCTTGTTCTTGCATTTTCGCAAGACCAAGACCAAGACCAAGACCACCTTATTGTAGCAAGAACAAGACCAAGACTGAACCCTGCAAGACTTGAGCAAGACAAGACTTAAGCCTGCAAGACTCTTGCGTCTTGCAGTTAAGACAAACTGAAATTTGGGCGTTATTAAGAAGTTACCTATTTGGTTTCAATCCCGATTTTGATAGACGTTCCCCAGTGTCAAAACCGGTATCGTCATAACACTAAACTAAGGGCTGCAGTTGTATCTGCAGTTGGCAACGTGCCGCTCGTCTGAAAGAACCCTAAAAGGTATTGTATTGATTAGGTAGGTACTTATTATATTTCAACTATTTATTAAGTAGGTAGCGTGTTAATACTCACAAATCTGTTCCCATCATCCCATGTGATTAAATGTACCTGGAATAACTTTCTAGCAAAGTTCATACCTTGTAGGTATCTACCTATAATAATATATATTATGCTTGTTTATGTCTAATGTGCAGATCTAACGTTAGTCGGTTGGTATGTGCTTAAAATTATAGCCAACAAAATTATATAAACATTATGTAGGTACCTACTTATGTTTCAAAGTTTATATTATTCTTCTTATTCAGCAAAATTTAAAACTAACAGCGAGTCGAGTAGGTCTAGTAACAGAACTTTATCGTTAAAGAATTAAGGTCAAGGTTGATTGGGATAATGTGACGTTCCGCGAATAAACTGTTGGTCGGTCGGTGTATTATATACCTACTTATTTGATAATTTACCGACAAAGACGCCGCGGTTTGCAACAAGTGTATCACAGCATTTGACACTGTTTGAGCGCCGCATTCGCCGACAAAGAGTACAAAATTGTTACCTATTTTGGTAGGGTTGGTACAGGAGGATACAATTAAATGACCTTGAAGATGTCTCAGCAGTAGGTAGGTATAAATTGAATGCTTTGAGTTTCTTGTATAATTACATTCTCACACTGGCTCGAATTCGAACACTACAGCGTTTAAAGCTGTCGGGCGAGATGATAATTAATAACTAAGTAGGTATCGCATCTATTGAATTGCAAATATTTTGATTTCGACATAATCATTGTCAATATCGGTAAATGATAGATAGTGAGTGGTACTAAAATGTGAGCAGCAAGATTGAAAATTGTATATGCCATGTCAGGGCTTTCCATAAGTTTATTTTAAAAAAAGCTCTCAATTAAGATTTAGAGTTTACCATTCAAATACACACAACAAATTAATGAAAAATAAAAATTATGAAAAATATATTTAGACTGATTACTTAGGAAATTAGTAGAAAAAATTACCTAGTTATTAAAAAGTGTTTACTTAATTTTATTTTTCTGTGCTAATGCCAACATTGACAACCCTACCAAAATAGGTAAAAATTTAGTCCGCTCCTAGACTTTGTGTCGCCGCCGCCGCTTTCATATCAAAGGTCGCCGCCACTGCCCATGTTCTACGATGACAGTACCCTACGTAGCAAAGCGCGCCAGACACGAGTACGACAAATTGCCAAAAAAATGTACCTACGCACACTGTAATGAAATCTGCAAATCTCAACACGATACGCACTTCCTTATTTTGGCCGCATAGGTAGGCTTTGCCTGTAGTCTTCTATTATTGGTTGATTAATATTGTACATCGGTGAATGCTCCAGGATATCCCGCGAAATTCAATTTTTCTTATTTTTTTTTGCAATTTGCAGGCCAGTGCTAGATTGTTTGTTGATTAAAATATTATTCGCGCTGTAAGACGACGCTGGTCGAGGAATTATTTAAAAAAAGAAAACGACTTTTTCAAAGTCAAACTCATTCTAAACTAACGTGTTCAATAAATAGCAATAGGCTAATAGGTATTTGCAAGACTTGCAAGACTTGCGAGACTCTTGCTGCAAGACCAAGACCAAGACCAAGACTGAGAGCGCAATACCAAGACCAAGACCAAGACCAGGTGTATTGACGCAAGACCAAGACCAAGACTGGCCTAAGTCTCGTCTTGGTCTTGCATTTGGGCAACACTAGTTTGATTGCTGTCTTGTAGACAGCAATCAAGAGCTTCGATTGTGCGTTGGTGCCACATCACATAGGTAGTGCACTCGTCCCACACGATCAGCTTGCACTGTTGGAACAGGATACCACGTTAATTTTACTGATGTTGCACGCAGGGCTTTCTTCGCTCGCCAGATTAAGAGGTAATTTAAAGACCGAATGTGCCGTCAGTCCACCATTTAGCAATGTTGCAGCAATTCCAGAGGAAGTCACAGCTAATGCAACATTATGATCCTTGCGTTTTTAGCTAGAAGCAAACTAAGCAAAAAAGTATTGCCTGTAATAATCCCGCATTTGCCATTCTCAACTCGTTGTAATATTTTGTGATAAATCTCTTTCTGCTCGGGTTGCAGACGTGGCACAGTTTCGCTCACGTGAGCGTCTAATAAGGTGGTATGGCAGCTTAGCTCTCTTGAGGAGTGGCTAGAGAGGCGCATCGGGTGTCCTCACCGGATGTTTCGGGAGGTTCTTGCACATTCTCAGGCAAGAAGAAACGCTCGGGTGCCACCATTGCGAGGATCGCCCGGAGGACATAGTGAAGCATACGGTGGAGGTCTGCCCTGTTTAGATGGAGCACCGCAATGTTCTCGTAGCGGCGATCGGCAGCGGCGGTGACCTCACGCGTCTGGCCCTGGTTCAATCTATGATACGGAGCGAGAGGGAGTGGGAAGCAGTCACCGTCTTCTACGAAGCAGTTATGCTAGTGAAGGAGGTAGCGGGAAGGTTGAAGCACACAGCCTCACGTCCCGGCCGCCGCGAGAGACGCTTCACCGCCGTCCGATCAGGACCAAACCCATGCCGGATGGCGCGTTCTTGTTTCGCGCGTGCCTCAAAGAGATGTCAGCATTAAGAAAGAGGTCCGTTAGGGCCAAAGCCAGGTCAGCGGAATTGTCTGAAAGGGTTACCGCTACCCCGGCATATAATGGGCTAAGGAAGGAACATGGATGGGTTATGGTCAGTAAGAGACTGACGCTCCTTTCCGCTCCACCCAGAGCGAAAGGTCAGGACATTTTTTTGACATGGTTCACACCATCAAAAAAAAAACGGTCTGATCAAATAATTTGACAGCTCTCCTTTACGCCGCCGTGGACTCGGCGATGGCGCGTCATTGCCTGGACCCTCTGGAGTCCTCGCTGTGCTCTGCGCACCGCCGACTAATAGTGTGCATTTAATGGCGCCCCACTCATATCAATCTTATCGTGATAACTTTTAAACTATTTGTCAAAATTGCTTAGTGTAAAAGACAAAGTTTATCTTCATTAATCACTTAAAGTGATAAACGTAATTAATTCGATAAGAATTAACTGAGTACTCTAAAATGTGCATTGTAAAAAAAGTATCAAATTGAAATGTATTTTTGGCTCACTATTTCGTATATAATGGCTTGCACATAATAGGTAGACATATGCTGTCGCGGACTTTTATATAGAACTTTGTAAGACAAACAATCCCACAATACATTACCTTCGCGTAACTCTAACGGTTTAGGCAGCGCACGCCCAGATAGCTCTCAGAATGCAGGAATTTGGCGACTTACATGATACTTATCCTTATATTATGGCCAAATCACGCAAAGTCTATGTAAAATGTAGCCTATGTGTTATTCTGATGTATAAGCTATATTATTGGTAAGTTTCATCGAAATCTGTTCAGCCGTTTTTGCTCAAAGAAGGAACAAACATCCATCCATCCATCCATCCTCACAAACTTTCACATTTATAATATTAGTAGGATTATTTACGCTAAAGCATAAAAACCGTATTTTAATAAACAAACTTATGAATCTCCAATCTCGATAAAGACGATAGTGTTGTGCTCTAATAGATATTAATTCAGGTGACACACCGCCCTAGCGTCGATTTAATACAGTCTGCACCGATGCACGGCCCGTAAATAGGGAGATTGCCTTACAAAGGCGACTAGAGTTGTGACAAAAGAATCGATACTATTTTGTTTATTATTTTTCCCCTGAATATGACTTGGGAAAACAATGTAACACTAATTATAGATTTTTTTAAGTATTTTCCCGTATCTAAAAACGCATAATTTAACTTCAACAGTAAAAAAAACGACTTAAAAAAAAAGTGTTAAAGTTTGACCCTTCGCTCGATAGATGGCGTTGTACCATTCGGCCTGTTTCTGAATCGCGCTATGGTTTCGTTCACGCGGATAGTATAGGTTGGGGAGTTTTCAAAATTTACTTCGTGCCTCAATCTATTGAGTAAGGAAATTATTGGGCCTTGGTAACTCTTGGCAATGTCCTAATAGGGCGAAATTATTTTTGAAGGGAATAGGTCGTCCCGGGACTGCTCGCCTACTTTGTGAGCGGTCTAGGTGAAGCGATCTATCCCATAATAATTTCTTCAACAAGGTACAACACTATAAAAGGTACAATCTTCAGCAATGTACAATATTATAATACAAATCGTTATAATAATAATAATGGGTATGTAGGTACGGTCCCCAGCGCATTTCTCATATAATGATTTTAAACCTTAAAACAAAGGAAGTAAAATCAAAATCGATTGAAAAATTTGTCAGTATGTGGCTTGCTTCATTTGCTGGCGCCTGTGAATAAAGGATTTGTACTCAGGAATATAATTAATTATGAGAAAACCTAAACAGTGATAAACATAAGAACATTACGCCTACATCTCGATAGAGGTTAGGCAGAGTAATAAACACGCAGATTACACCAGTTAATTAACGTTTTAATCATGTTGGCACTCTGATCGACATTTAAGTATGTCGTTTCGTAAAAAAAACCATAACCATACCAATTAATATCATCACGCCTGTACTCGTCGAAGGGGTAGGCAGATATGTAATTATGTATTATGCCTACACACATTTCTCCAGTAATTTTTAAGTCTCAAAATATAGGGAGACGTTGTTATACTACTGATATATTCCTAGAGTAAAAGCCCAATAAATATAAGGTGTTAACAAATTAAGTCTAAGAATTTCGGGAGGGAGACAAATGTATGGAACAGCTCATATTGTTTTCGCGATTCCAGGGTTCATCCCATAGTAAAAGTTGTTCGTAACGATGAGTACAATGCTCACACGAAATTCTTAGAGTTAATTTTTTATCACCTTATAATAATATATTATAGCTTTGTGGTGTGACCGTCGCGTCGGACTGCAAAGTCATAGGTCTCGAGTTCGAACCTACCTACCTCTGATTTTACGGATTCATGTGCGTATGTATAATTATCACTTGCTTAAAATCGGTGACGGAAAACATCGTGAGGAAACCGGCATTCCTGAGGGATATTTCTCAGCAGCATGTGAAGCTAAGTCAGAGGCCCATGGGCAGCTTAAAAACTGACACCAGGTTAGTCACTAACCACACGAAAAGAAAGAAGAAGAAAGAGAATAAAATATCATCAAAAGTATCGATACATTTTCATGTCCCACCACTATTCAACTTCAGGGAATCCAGCCAACGTAATGCTGGTATATTGAAGGAAAATATATCTTGTATGCGAGTGCAGATACCGGCAAGTATATCTATTGAAATGTCTAGATATTATAGTGCGGTGTTTCAAGCGTAAGGAGCTCCATTTTTGTTTATCGATGCCTGGTTATAAACATAATTCTTGATATCGCACTGCTAACACAAGACTGTATCAACTCATTCATTTTGAGCTTTTTCCAGAAATGGTGGAAAACTAAACTCCTGTTAACGATTTTAAAAAAGTGGACACTGTTTTATAATTAGTTATAAAACTGAGGGGTTTTTTAACGCGTAGAGAATTAAATTTTACTAAAGAATTAGTTAAAACGAATTTGGCTTTTTTTGAGTTGATACAGTCTTGTGTTAGCAGTGCGATATTAGGATGCCCTCAGGCTAGGTGGAGCGACGATCTCCGCAGGATGAAACGAGCTGAATTTCCGGGTTAGCGGGATTGTCGTTAAAGGGTTACCGCAATCCCGGAACATAAAGGGCTAAGTACGGAACATGGATGGGTTTTAGTCAGTAAGAGTCTCCGCCTTCCGCTCCACCCAGAGCAGGAGGAGTAATTTGATGCCATGCCAAAAAAAAGGGAGTTGTGAGTGGAAACGTCGCCAGGGGACCCCATATAGTGACCTTATTAGTGATTCTCTTCAGAAAGGTCAGGTGCGTGGTACTCGGAGCCACGTGTATGACTATATATTAAGGTAAACGAAGTAAGAGGAGTATGGTAAGGAGTCCGTAGTTTTTGCCTACCCCCTGGGGCGCGCTATGTCACACCTCAGTATAAAATCTACATAGGAGTGATGTCATGTCACATTTTAACACAATGTAAAGATGTAATCTTTGGATTACATGAAAATAGAAAAAATACGTGTCCAAATATTTTTTTTATAATCTAGCCGATGGACTACAAAACTTATCATCATGTCATCATCCCTATTCTGTAAAGTCTAACTTTATGTGTCACTCTAAACTTGATACCCCGTTACCACATTTTGATCAACATACGACCTAACACTGACCTGCAAATTGCAAAAAACGTAAAAAAAAAACATGAGAGGTGTTAAGAGACACCCGGATGGAACGAAGTTCCTTTCGATTAATTAGTGAAAAAAAAAAAAAAATGAATCTCTCAATGTCATCTGGCTTGCTTTCTACAAGAGAGAGAGAGACAGACAGAGAAACATGCGACGCCGCACAGCTTACAATAGCTTACTATAGCAAAAAGTGTCGTGACAACTTTTCGTAAGAATTTTTTCCGTCTAGCCCCCTTTCACAACGCGCGATAAGGAACTTCGTTCCAAAAATGTATTTCACGGAGGCGCTTCCCTCTTACCTAATAGATGTCAGAAATAAAAGTCAATTATCAATTTATTAAGACGGCAACAGACAGATCCATTTTTCAAAGTTTCTCAGTTGAACAAAGAAAATTATTTAACTTAATGCGTTAATGACTCTGAAACAATTAAGGTCAATTGTACCCAAGCATCCATTTAGCAAAACGTTCGTTTTCTAACGAACTGTATGACTGGTCGCTGGTAAAGTTGCGGTCTTAGTATCTACTAGTACTTCAAAATATAAGAGAACTCCCATTAAAATATTTAAAAGTTAAACTGCGAAGATGGCTAACAGAGAATTGTTACTATACTATACAAGAATTCATGCAGCATAAAGAAACATTGTTATTTTAAAATACATCTAGTAGATCATCATCATCACCTGCCTAGTCTTTTCCCAACTATGTTGGGGTCGGCTTCCAGTCTAACCGGATGCAGCTGAATACCAGTATTTTACATGGAGCGACTGCCTGTCTGACCTCTACAACCCAGTAACTGAGCAATACGATACCCATAGATATTTAGTTAATACATAGATAATGAAAATTGTTATGTTTGTTATTATATAATACTTAGAGCGTATTTTATAGTTTTGTAGTACCTAACTAGTATTAATGTACCTACTTAAAACTAATTTGCATGCCCTAAATAGGCAAAATATGATTTTAACAACTGGTAAAACCTGTATTTTCTGCAAATAAATTATTGTTATTCTTTTCTTGCAGTCAATAATGACGGTCAGTAGATATCTCTATAGTATTGAAATATTCCAATTCCATTTATGGAGCAGTGATGGCCAATGGTGTCGATCACGAGTTAGGAGCAGTTTCCGACCCAAACTTTACTTTGTATATTTAATTTCATCATCATTGCTCAAAACGGTGAACGAAAACATCGTCAGGTAGCCGGCCCGTACTTCAACCAGAAATTTGAAGACATGTGACATCTACCAACGCGCACTGGGCCCGTGTGGTGGATTATGGCCCACTCCCTGTAACTGAGAGGAGGCCAGTGTCCCAGCAGTGGGAACATTATAGGCTGATTATGCTGATGTGAGTGGAAACGCGGTGGCGGACATTGCTAGCGACCTTAGTGGTTGCGTTCTTCAGAAAAGTCAGGTGCTCAGAGCTCGCAACCGGCGTGCTTATGACTAATTGTATGAACGTAAGCTAAGCGAAAGGAGTTTGTAAGGATCATTATTGCTGGCGGAAGCCGACTCCAACATAGTCAGGGAAAAGATAAGACTATTTTTTTAAAAGCAAAATATCATCAAGCTTTGTAACTACATCGAAATGAGTATTCTGGGGGGTCCAGACAAATGTCAATCGCTGCGTGTAGATTCGATTTCGAAAACTGTTGATTGAACAATTCGTTATCTCGGCGATTCGGATTGTCAAAAACGCCACTTGTTAACGCATTTGTATGAAAATATTTATTGAGTTTCACTACACAATTTGACATTGTCTAACACTAAGCGATCGGAAGAATTGATCACATGGAATTTCGAAAGCTTATGCCTATTCCGCACATTTCCAATTTATCTCATTTCGTTATCATTAGTGAAAATGTGATTTTGTCTAGGCTCCCTGATGTATAAACGTAAGCTAAGCAAAAGTAGTATGTAAGGATCGTTGCAGATGGCGGAAGCCGACCCCAACATAGTCTGGGAAAAGATTAGGCAATTATAATTAAAACAAAAAGCATCAGATCATTGGAACTACACCTAACTGAGTATTATGAAAACAGGTCCGCTTAGCATAAAAACCAAACTTTTTACTGCCATAAATACCAATGTACGCTGAATCCATTGCAGTATTACAAGTTTAGATTTTAATCTGATCTATCAATTAGTAAGCTATCGGCGATCCTCGAATTAACGAGGTGCAGCGAGCTATATGTTGTAAAATCTATTACATTTTATTGATTGGGTTCAAGATACAGCTTTACTAATTGCCAATAAATTCAATCTCAAAGCATCTATCTATAACAATATTATAAAAAGAGGTAAAGTTTGTGTTCTTTCGAGGATCACCTCTTTTCGGCTTCGATCCTTCAGAGATAGCATGGCCCGTTTGATAGCTCGCTGAGCGACCTTGAATTTTGTATTTAAGGACCAACTGACCGTGTCCACATAACAGACACTTTCGTGTTAATAATAAAATCAAATTTCGTCTCAATGTATATTGTTGTAGATCATAAAAAGCGGCTCCGAAATTGTTACTTTCCTTGAAACCTGACAATATTCAGCCTAAATTCAATCCATCAAATGTCGAAAAAGAAACTGAGATCTAACATTTAATTACTAATCGAAGCTTTGCTCGCAACTTTCTTGAATCAAACTAATCAATTCATAAAAAACCAGTCAAGTGCGTGTTGGACCACGTACAATATAGGGTTTCGTATTTGGGATGAATTTATTCGAAAAGCAAACTTATCATACGTCGTGGTCAATAAAATTCTCCAACTGAAAATATTTATATTTATTTTTGTTTGTGATAAAACTACAAATTAACGTTTTTCGTATTTTTTTCGTTTACTTTTCTTGTGAGGCCTTGCTTGCTGCCTTTCATGATTCTAGGTCAACGGGAAGTATTCTATCAGTTTTTGTTTATTTGCGAATATCGAAATATGCCGCATAAATGGGCGTATTTTTTAACACGCTTTTATTTATGTGTTGACTTTACAAGCTTGACTTTTTATACTCCTAGGGACCGTAGACTTGAGAACAGTGGTGATGAAATTGTCTACACAAACTAAAGCTGAATGGGTACGAACCTACGACCTACAACTCGTAAAGCCCTGTTAGCTCAGTGACCTTCAATTATAAAGCAAATATTGTGATATTTAATATTAGCTGGATACCTCCACGCGTTCCTGAGAAGGGTCTTGACAAACGAACAGACAGACGTACGGACAACGAAGCGATTCTTTAGGGGTTTCGTAAGACCGTTTTTTTTTTGCTTTTGACTTACGGAACCCTAAGAATAATTAAAGATATGCATCGTTTTATTTTGCTTTTCGTAGGTATATTGCAATTAATTTGTAATTATAGTTGATTGTTTCCTATAATTGTTATGCTATTCATGTTGTATGATTAATAATTTATGTATGTTCTATATGTTATGTTTAAATGCTCTAAGGTTATGTGTTAAGTTATTTTATGTGTAGACTACTCTTTATACAGCCTTTATTGAACGCCATCGAAGAAGAATTATAAGTAATATTTTAAAATAAATTTTATATAATTCGATTATTGGTAGATTTTGCAGGCCGTTCGGTAAAATGAATCATTGCCATAATTATAAAAAAAAAAAAATTACCTGTATACCAACTTATAAGCAAATCAATTATTTATATTTCATTCTATTCTATTTTTATGCTCCGTTAGTATAGTGGTCACTAGACTCACAAGCGGTACTGCGGAGCATAAGAACTTGGGTTCGATTTTCATTTACATTTTCTGGAATTTCCAGTAGTAGCCCGGAGTCTGGATTTGTTCCCAGTTATTGGCAATAGGCTCACCCCGTATTACGTGGAACTTATATTTGACTGGTGAAATGTGGGTGTACTATGTAAGGAGTTAAAAAATTAACTCTAAGAATTTCGTGGGAGCATTGTACTCATCGTTACGAACAACTTTTACTATGGGATGAACCGTGAAATCGCGAAAAATATGAGCTGTTCCATACCATTATGCACACGTAACTCAATAAAATGTATGGAGCACCTCATATTTTGTTTGCGATTTCATAATATGGTTATTTTTTTAACACCTTACTTATATTTACGCCTCTGCCCAACCTTTAAGATAACCAGGCGTAATGTAATGTCAATCAATCAATCAATTAATATTTTTATCGCGGATCATAGGTAGGTACAGTACAGTTCTTAATTATTTGAAAATTATGATGAGCCGTAGGGCTTATAATAGTTACATATAAATTAGCTACTGATAAAATTAACATTTTTACAAATTGCTATTACTTTTCTTCTAGCACAATAAAAAAAAAAAACAAAAGCGAACACATTAAGGGAAATATCAAATTCAATTTATATAGAAAATAAAATTAATTACATTTCGACGACACGGTTGGCGCAGTGGTTGAGCGATTGACTGCTGCGCAGTATGTCGCGGGTTCGATTCCCGCACGGAACAAATATTTGCACGTACGACCTGCAAGTATTTGTTACGGGGTTTTCTATATTATGTATGTATTTACAAAAAAAATGTATGTAAGTAGTTTATCAGCCATCTCGTTACCATAACACAAGCATTAGGTTGCTTAGCTTGGGACTTTATGGCGTTGTGTGAAATGTCCAAGGATATAATTACATATAAGATTCAAAAAATTAAAAGATAAAGTCATGTAACGTCTATTCTATTTATCTAAACGCTGACACTCGCAAGGCACCCCAAATCCGTTGACCCCACATTAAAACTGCCACAGAAGTGCCGACAAATCTGTGCGATTATTTTGGGAACTTCCCCAAATCGAGTTTCGAAAGTCAGAGTGATCATAAATTGTTTGAAATAGCCTTAAGTTTCAAATGTAATCGTTGGGAACGCCCTAAGAAGCTATTTGTAATTTCGAATGGAATTAAATGAAGGAGATATACGGAGTCGGGAATTATAGAGCACGTTCAAGGGCGGTGGAGCGCTGAGTCGGGAGAGTATGCTTGCCGTTTCACTCGTACAGAGGCAGGGATGTTTTCTCTTAGTAAAGATTTGGGTAGATTGTGCATGTTAAATCTGGCAATATCAAGTAGTTATTAATTACGCCATTTGCGCGACAATTTTTATTTTTTTCAATAAAATTATACTACAATCAGACGCACTCAAAGTCGAAGGCTACGAATTGCAACTTCAGTCCAAATTACATGCGGCATTGAAGGCTCTTCATCCAAGCTTATTTGATTGAACGTGTCAGATCTCGGTAATTAAACAAGACCGTAGGTAAATTTTCTGTTACATCCACTGGCATGAAATTCAGCGTAGCACATCAATGAGAAGAATAATAGTCCTGGTATAATAAAATTGTAATTTCACTCTCGAGATATTATCTCGAAAGTATATATATAGATATATTATATGTAAATAAGTCAGTTGTGAGTGTTTGTGTAAAACATGGACTACCTACCTAGTCGAGCACCAAGTAAGTACCTAATACATACTAAACGCAGCACCATGAAATTTACGGGCAAACTTTCCGTGCGTGACTGACCTGCTATAACCAACTTTATAACACCAGCTCGATAATTTTAGATTACAGTAATCACGACTTTTCAAAACAGGCATTCTTACCTTCTGCAAACAATGCCAAACTACTGAACAATCAATAATCACTAACAGCGCCATCTGCTGACAACTTTTTTAATAACTTTAGTGTGCTACAAACCTACTAGATGGCGCTAGTGGTATCGTGATTTACATTTCGCAAAGGACATAATTTATGAGCACGAGGATTTTAGCGCATGTCTTGTTGTTAATAAATAACATTAATTGTGGGTTTTCGTCATAGATGTCGTTAGTTGAATATGCAGATAATGAATTATGAATGCCTACTTTTTACACCTGTATGTAGGTTACTTACTTATTATTCAATTAACGAATTAGAGTAAGAGGATGAGCAGGATTCCTTTATTTTATGAGTCTGCCTAACAACAATAAATCTGCCGAGCCTTTTCGCAACTATGTTGGAGTCGGCTACCAGTCTAACCGGATGCACCTATTCAGGTGCATGTATTCAAATGGAGCCTTTTACCAAAACACAATGAGATCAACAATCCACGTAACATAATAGAGTTTATTTATAAACGCTGTTTAAAGTTCAGTAATGATTAGCAACTGATTAACCATATACCTCGCGCAAGACTAGAATAGAATAGAATATTCTTTATTATTTGTAGATGCCAGCACTTCAAGCTATCCCTAACTGTCAAACTTTCCCAATTGAAAATGAACTTTATGATTTGGTAATGAAGTTGAAAAACTCTCAAAGAAATTTGACTGATTTGAGTAACTTCATGCACTAGGCTCTGCACAACATAAATTTGGTGCACTACGGTTATATAGGGTATTTTTTTTTCGCAAGGTCAATTGTGCATTGCTTCGATTTCTAGGTCGGGCAACGTTATTGAGTATTCCTTCTTGTCCCTTATTACATGATTGGTACTTAAACGTAACTGGTTAAAAATGGATGTACGGTCACTAGCGCATCAAGTTATACCAAACTGACAAATTTCTCCAAATGATTTTAAACCTTAAAACGTTGTCGGCTAAGTTCAAAATCAGTTTAGAAAACTTAACAGTTTGTGGTAACTTGATGTGCTAGAGTATACCAACATTTTTTATGGTAGGTATACGTCTGCCAACCCCTTTTGGGAAAATTGATGTAACTGGCTTCTACAAACTCTTGAAGTAAATCCAGCAATTCAATTTGTTGCGAAAAACAGTTTTTTGTGACACAATTCTTTATTGGGGTAAATGGGGTTAAAACGGGGGTGAGTCAGGGGTGGGGTGCATACGGCCCCGGGGTGCATGTAAATTATTGTTCTCTTCGGGATTGGGTCAAATGCCAAACGCTCTTTCACGCAAAACTAGTGATGTTCGCAAGCATTTTTGATATCGATGTTTTTTATTCTGGGAGGTTACGACTTTTTGGATGAGTTTGTTAAGGACAAGCCAGTGCTCGATGGAATTTCCCATCAAATTCCGTCCAAAAAATTACTAACTTCCATACAAACGTGCATCCATCTTAACCCTTTAGGAGATGAATTTTCAAAAATCTTTTCTTACACATGAATTCTTTTTACAAAGAAAGCATTCAGCTTTCTTTGTAAAAAGAATTCATGTGCAAAATTTTCAGCGTCTGAGTTTATTATGTAGTATATTTGGATTTTTTTTAATCTTAAAAAAACGTTCCAATGGGAACATGATAGAAGCTTTTTAATACGGATTCCAGAGAGAGGAAGTTTCAGGAAAGGAAAGAAAAGTCTTGATCCAAATCTTGTGGCACTCGTTAGGCAGTTGCTTCAAGAGCTTGGTCACATAGGGACTCAGTTGTTGGTCGAAGCTCATGGCTATTTTGTAACAAATGACCGTTGGCACAATGATTGCTGAGTCTACATCTCACATAATGACAACGTCAAGAGCCAGGATACTTGAGGTCTCAGCTTTCTTAAGGCTCTTTTCAAGCGGGACATTTATATTATCAATCCTCATGACGCTCTTATTTGTTATTTATTTATTTAAACTTTACGCACACAATAAAGGTACAAAGGCGGACTTAATGCCTTTGGCATTCTCTACCATTCAACCAAGGGTGGTGAAGAGATTAGATGGTAGGTGCTTCAAAGAGTAGGAACATGTTTTTTTTTTTTTTTTTGAAATGGCATCTCGCAGTTCAACCAAAGGGTTGTCTACTGCTTAACCGGGCTTGCCTGTGGCTGCCACAAAGAATTGTAGCCTCCAGCCAGGGCTTAATAAAAACTAAAGCTAACTTACAAAACTAAGCGACTACACGCTAAGGGCACTCCCTGCGGGGTTCGGACCTCGGCTTAGGGCGTCGCTGGGGGGGGACAGCAAGGAACAGCTGGATCGGGGGTTTTTAAAATTACTGGCTCAGCGGCAACGCGGGCTGGCTCGAGCAAGGGTCGGGGGGATGAGAGCGGACAGGGTCGTCGCGACGGGCCTCGACGGCGAGGACGGAACGACGGAAATTTGTGTTTGTATGCTAGTCTAACAGTGCTAGTGGCCGGGCTGCTCTCCTGGAGGAGAGTGGTGGCATCGTCGGGGGCAACGAGGGTATGCCGTGGACGGCGAACCTTACTGATGCGGGACGGGGTGTATGGGGAGGCGGCCGCAATCAGGGGATTGCGGTGCTTTATGGCAGTGTCAAAGAAACGCTTCGAGAGGCGTTTCATGAACTGCTGAACTGTGGGGAGTTTAAAATCTACATGAAGGTCCATGTTACGGACGTAAAAGGGAGCTCCTGAGACCCTACGGAGGAACCGGTTTTGAAGTGTCTGCATTCGATGCAGATACTTGGGTTTGGCGTGCGCGAAGACGACGCAAGCGTATGTCATAATGGGACGGATTACAGCCTTATAGAGACGCAGTTTGCACCGGACTGACAATTTGCTGCGTTCTGTAAGCATGAATTGGAGCCTACCGAGAGCGAAAGCGGCCCGCGAACGGACCTGCTTTATGTGCTCTGCGAAACTGAGGTGCTGGTCGAGAGTGACACCCAGGTACTTGGCATGCTTCGCCCAAGGGATCGGCTTGCCGTACATGGTGATCGGATTAGGGGGGTTGGGGAGGGCCCTACGAATTCTCCTAAAGAGAACAGCCTGGCTTTTATCGGGGTTGACCTCGATTCTCCATTTCCGGAACCAAGCGCCGAGGACGTTGGCCTAGGTCTGGAGAGTCTGAGCTATAGCTGGCGGACTGGTCCCTGTGTAGTAAATGGCCGTGTCATCGGCGAATAACGCCAATTGGGCCTTTTTACTCTTAGGGATGTCGCTAGTGAACAGGGTAAAGATTAGGGGGGAGAGAACGGAGCCTTGGGGGACTCCGGCGCGAATCGGGTGGGGGGAGGAGAGAGCGCCCTCGATGCGGTAGCGGAAGGTGCGGTTCGACAAAAAGTCCCGTAAGATGAGCACGAGACGGTCGGGCACGCCGAGTTGGTATAGCTTATATATTAAGCCATTGTGCCAGACTTTGTCGAAAGCCTTCGCTATGTCGAAGAACAGGGCGCCAGTCATAGCGCCACGCTGGAAGCCGGCACTGATGTGCTCGACTATGCGGTGCGCTTGCTGGACGCACGAGTGTTGGGTACGGAACCCGAACTGCTCGTCCGGAATCAGGCTCTTCGCCTCGGCATAGTCCTTGAGACGCTTATAAATAAGCCTCTCGTAGATTTTGCCGAGCACGTTGAGCAGACTGATGGGGCGATAGCTGGTGGGGTCGGATTTGGGTTTGCCGGGTTTGGGGATACCTATAACAGAGGCCTCTTTCCAGGCTTGTGGGAACATGTTATTACTCAAGGCGCCATTGAAGATGGCGGTCATGAGCATGATCAGTTGGGCGGGGAAGAGTTTGAATACCCTATTGGTAATTCCATCTGAGCCGGGGGCTTTACGAGCCTGAAGACCCTTGATGATGTCTTGCACCTCGTCAGGGGTGACGGGGAGCAGAGGATCATCTGGATCTTCGACGGGCGGGAGAGAGGCTCTACGTTCGACCTCGGCGTCGACTTTGGCGAGGTGCTTTGGGTCGACCGGAAGGGAACTGGGGGAGCATTGGGACTCAAGACTGTCGGCTAGGAGCTCGGCTTTTTCAGAGCTATCGAAAGCGATGCTCTTGTCGGGACGGATGAGTGGAGGGGTGGAAGATTCTTCGGGAGCGCGAAGCTTCCTCTGAAGGTTCCAGAAGGCATGGTGATTGGGCTCAAGTTCACCGAGTAACTTGTCCCAGTTGTCCGAACGAGCTTCCGCAATGCGTTTCTTTACAGCACGCTGTAAAATGCGCATGTGGGCTTTGTTCGCATCGCAGGGGAAGGAGTCGTAGGCACGGATGGCTGCGTTCTTCTCGGTTATCAGCTCACGTACGTCAGCGGGTAGTTTCCAGCGGTGGTCTTCCACCACCGGGACTTCCCGTGAGCAATCCGTCAAAACGGATTGCACGTGTTCTGTAAACGAGGCGATCGCGCCGGTAGTGTCATCGACAGAGACAATGAGGTCAGGAATGGATTCCAGCTGAGGTGACAGAGTGTCGGATTTAAGCTTTTCGCTTACTTTCCTCCAGTCGGTCACCAACTGGGTGCGGGGCGGGTGGTCAGGGTCAAGCGGACCCCCCGTGTAGGGGGTGAGGTGCATGACGACGGGACGGTGGTCAGAGTTAAGCTCTTGTAGCGCCTCTAAAGATTGCAAACGAAGGTTCACATTCTTGAGGAGCGCTATGTCGAGGACATCGGGAGTTTGGTTAGGGTCGCCGGGATAGTGGGTGGGAGTCATCGGAGCGATGACGTCAAAGTTAAGGGAGGCCCCTAAGTTGAACAGTAATCTGCCTCTGGTAGAAGTGAGATTACTGTTCCAGGCGGGATGTTTGGCATTGAGGTCGCCCGCCAGGATGACGGAGTCGCTCAAGCCGAAGAGGAGAGAGAGGTCGGCGGCGATGGATGGATGATCCTCGCTACCGTTGGTCGGTGGGAAATATCCGGAGATGATGGTGATCGGTTGATGACCGGTCATGGCGAGCCGACAGAGAGAGATCTCCAAGTGAGAGAGGAGAGGGGGGGGATCTAGCGGGATGCAATGGAGAGTCCTTCTGAAATAGATGAGGGTTCCGCCCTTGTGACAGCGTGACCGATCATTGCGAACTATGCGATAGTTGGCGATGTTCGGGTTGCGTATATGGGGCTTCAGAAAGGTCTCCTGAACTAATAGGACGTCAAGCTGATGGTCGCGGAGGAAGGCGGCGATCTCATCGCGTTGACTTTTAACGCCGTTAGCGTTAAAGAAACCTAGCTTGAGGGACCGGGGCTTTGTACATCTAGCACCTTTTGTAATATCCATAATTGATATTTAAGGTGAGGTTGGAGATGGCGCGCAGTACCCCGGGGTAGCTGTGGTATGCCATGAGGATTTTGATAGGGTCGCCCTTGGCGGCGTAGACCTGATCGGCCATCGCGATCGCCTCCGGGGTTTCGAACACTTGGTTCATAACCGCGAGGGTGTGGACGAGGATCTCCGTCGTGGTGGGCTTGGTACCTGCTGGGGAAGGGGAAGGGACCTTTTTCGGGGCTGCCGAGGCAGGCTTCGAGGGGGCGGCGGGTGGAGTTGCCAAAAGGGCCACGGGGGAGGGGGTTGGCCCAGGGTTAACGGTAACCTTGGGCGCGGGGTTGGTAGCAGGGGGCTGAGAGATGGGGGCCGCGGTGACTGGAGCGTCGCTGCGGAGTAAGTTGGCCCAGGGCATGGGTCGTTGGGGGCTGAGTCGCACTGGCAACTGTGCTGAGGGCACTTTGATTGTAGCCGAGGGGCTTTCCCTCTTCTGGCGATCGCTAGCGCGCTTCGCCAGTTTGGGGGAGGAAGCCTTGGGGGCTTTCGGGCAGCCACGGTAGTTGGCTGGATGGCCAGATTGGCCACACAGTACGCAGCTCGGGGGTTCGGTGCATAAAGCCCGATCCTTGGGGCGGGGACAGTCCGCTGTGCCATGGTCACCCAGACACTTGACGCACCTGGGGGTGGCGTAGCAGTTGGACTGCGCGTGGCCATATAATTGGCAGCGATGGCACTGGCCAATTATGTTGGAGCGGCGGGGTTTCTCAATAGAGATCCCCGATAGTGAGCAGACCGACTTGATCTTAAAGATCGGGTGGTGCCCTTCTACAGGGTCACACACCACGAGGACCATGTCGTAAGCGTGCCCGCGACGCGCCTTATGAAGGCGGTGCACCGCTGAAACGGGGATGCCTTGGGCAGAGAGGTCATCTTTGATGTCGTCCGAAGGGATCTCCTTCGGGACTCGGCAGATGACTACGCGAGTCGGTGTTTCTTCAGGGAGGGCGTAGGTATGGAACGAGTAGTTCCTAGTACGCAGCATAGCGGTGAGCTCCCTGTAGTCCGCGGACGAGGGAACGGACACCTTGATGCCCTGTTGGGTCGAAGTGGCGCTGGTGTACTGGATCTTAGGATCCACGCACATCTTGGACACTTCGGTCCATTTGGCCTTGTCTTGGATATAGACCGGAGGCGGGGGCTTTTGCTTCTTTCCAGAAGCGGAAGCGGGTTTCGCCTTGCTACCGCAGGGGCGGGGAGCCTGAGAAGGGGCAGGGGTGGGGGAGGATGAGGCCGCTACGGCCTTTTTGGCCTTGCTGGCCTGGGACGAAGCCCCTTTCTTCCTCTTCCCTCCTTTTCCGACGACCTCGTAGTCGTCTTCCGAGGATGAGGAAGAGGCAGAGAGGGGGCCATCTTCGTCCGAGATCGGAGCGGACGTGTCCATGCTCTCCGGTAGAGATTGGACTGGGGTGGTGGGGGCAGCCTTTGTGATTACCGGGACAATAGAGCCCGGTGCAGCTGCGGACGGAACAATAGTAGCGGCCGAGACAATGGGTCTCGCGCTAATTGGGTTCGCGGAAGCGGGCTCAATTGTCGGTAATGACAATAGAGCCGGAATTCCGGCAAGCGGCTTTGAGTAAGCCGCTTGAATAAGGCCTTGATCGGCCGGCGGGGGCGAGAGCGGGCTATCGAGCGCGTCGGTGAAGTCGGCGACTGCCGACGATGGCGCGGTGGGACTGCCGCGCAAAGCACGGGCGGAATGCTGGGCCACGAAGTTCGGGTCCGGGAGCAATTCCGTAAGGAAATATTTGACCCATCTCGGGTCGTAGTCCGACATTGTCGGTAGGGAAAACTATAACCTAGATGCGAAAACACATGGCATTCGCAACCTATCGGCCCTAAATACTAATTCCCCGGGTGGATAGGCCCGGGGATGTGTAGCCTCCCTGTCGGGTGCAGACAGGGAGGTGTGTACCTATGGTGAGCCCTAAGCTTGTAAACCGTTCGCCAATCTTATTGTGCGACCGGGCCCTGACCGGGTCTAGTGCGAAGGGGTAGACACTCCCAACCGACACTAGGTGTGTTGCTGTGGACGAAGTCAGAAACTAGAGTTGACTAGGAGATCCCCCAAGGCCAAACTTCTAGCTCTCGGCTCCAATTGACTGCCTCACCCTGAAGGGGATCGGCGGGTGTGATTGGGTCAACACCCCACTCGGCTTCGTTGACACCGTGAGGTTTCAACCGAGGACCACGAAACTGTGGTTTTACCCAGAGGGGGCCAAGACCGACGATAACGTTTTGACAAAATTTCTGTTAAGAAATAGCGACTGTAACTACCTCCTTGAAAAAGGCAGTAGTATACAGGAAACACTTGTAGTCGATGACTACGAAACTGGCGTCGACAGGAACGTCGACCGGAACACACTAGCGGCGAGACAGGGTGCGGCGAGCAGGTAGCGGAGAGCAGGTAGCGCGCGGCACGTCCGTTCGGGGCGAGCGTCGGGCAGCGAGTCAGTAGGAACATGCAAAACGTTGAGACTTTTGAATAAAATGGGTACTTACATAAATAGGTCTTATCACTATGTCAGTCTTATTGAAGACAAAAAGTCCAGTATTTATTTACCTATAAATGTTTATATTATCGACATGAACTTTATCGATATCCGCCCCATCACTACGTCAGTCAACATGGTTAATCGGTGAGTGCGCTACACTCATTTTGCAAGTTTTTTCGTCGATTCCAAAAATGTTGAATTTATTCGTGGTGATTTTTTGTAACATAGGATCTGAGTTACGAAACCGCGCACTGAAGAACAGGACTTTGAGAATATTAGAAAGTTTAATATCGGAAGTCGGTGTCTTTGGTTTTGTGGTTCCGGTTTTTGCCACCGACTCCCTTATATTAAACTTTCACTTTGCAGTGTTTTTTCGGAAGTCAGTTGTTTTTGTTTTGGTAAAAAGTTTATTTTTCAATTTTAGGTTTTTGTAGTTACCTACCCCACTGTCAATTCGTATCCACTACCAAACTTGCTATATAAACAACAGTGACCTGAAGTACTAATATATCATCAAGATCAAAATGTTCATAAAAAAAATATTTATACAATGAAAACTAGGTACTGGGCCAACTATGTTAAATGTTTATGGGACCAAATGGCAACTATTCCGCATCAAACAAAACGGAGGAATCACGTAAATCGGATCATAAATCTCAGCGTAAGCAGTGTAAAACCTCATACTTTTTAGAGTCGGTTAATGAATAAATTGAGAACACAAACAGTCAATTAAAAGTCAATAAGCCCGACGTGAGCTGTCATATCAACCCAATGCTAGTGTTTAAGAGGGATTGTCGGAAAGGGTTAGCGCTACCCAGGAACATAAAGGGCTCCGTACGGAACATGGATGGGTTTTAGTCAGTAAGAGTCTGACACTCCCTTCCGCTCCACCCAGAGCGGGAGAAGTCATTGGATGATTTCCCAGCCTTAAAACAAAAAAGGGATTGACGCTACTGACAGCTCACTTTAAACTCACTTCACCTATGTACAGAGGCCAGCACATCAAGTTACCACAATCTGTCAAATTTCTTTGATAGTATTTTAACTTTATTGCAAAGACATAAGGTTCATTTTTAATTGAGAAAATTTGACAGTTAGGGATAGCTTGATGTGCTGGCGTCTGTACGTTTTCACCATGATATTTTTACAGAATACCACTACTGTTATCATTAACAGAATAGGGATGAACTATTTTATGTTTTTATACAACCTTTTCCACAAATGTTACCTTCACCCCTGCCTACCCAGTAAGGGCAATAGCGATGCGATAAGTTGAATGAGCTCAATCACCGGTGAGGGACAACAAAAGCTGTGTCGGAGGGTAATTGCGAGCTCCACTGTTCGTGTAGTCCTCTGTGCCTGGAGAGAAATATATAGAGCTGTTAACACCATGGAAATTATTTAAAAAAATCGACTCGCATGTAATTGGCTCTGAGTCTGTTGCTATAAACCATATATAAATGTTAAGATGCAAGGCTGCTACGGAGCAAAAACTGTGTTGAAAAAAAAATTGTTGCTACAACCTAATTAGGTAAGTAACTTTTTATAGTTACGGTAGTCAAAGAATGCCGACAAGCAATATGTAAATTTTTTATGAACTATGTGAACGCATTACACATAGAATTGTAAAATAAATGACTCTTACCCCATCCGAGAAAACCCACCTTACCTAACCATAATATTATGTTGATAGTTATTAGTATTTTTTTTTGCAATAGGCTCGCCCTTTATTACACGGGACTTAAACATAACTGTTGGAATGTAGGTTCACCAACTATGGGTACACTACTGCATATCCCTTCGGGTAAAAGGTGTCATGTTTATGTTATGTATATATTTTGCACTGTAATTAGAATATAACCTATCTACATTTAGTTCTTCTCCATAGGTACCTACTGTTTTGGAATGGGCAACTAGCTTCATCTTGCTGACTGAATTGTCAAGGGGTCGGCCTTAACAATCCAAAAGTACCTGTAATTGGTTTATTTGAAATAAATACTTTGAGTTTGAGTTTGAATTATTAGATTAATTATTGATAGTCGCTCCATCTAAAATACTGGTATTCAGCTGCATCCGGTTAGACTGCAAGCCGACCACAACATCGTTGGGAAAAGGCTAGGCAAATGATGATGATTGAAAGTCGTCGGCCAGTTTACAAACAGCCTTTCATCATCTGAAACACAGTGGTTGTATCAGCTCTGTACAGTTCAACTGGAGCCCGCACATCCATGGCTGAGCTACAGAAATGCAACCACTGCTTATCCGCAAACGTCCCCGACATGCAGGCAATAATTCTGATGACCTGCGCCATTTTGAATGTTGCAAATGCTGTTGTATTCGTTTACTTGACGCGGCACACATGTCATGATTTATTGGTATTGCTGTTGGAACAGTGCCGGATTAAGCAAGCTCGGGGCCCCTAGAAAATTCTATCTAGGAGCCCTAGAGCCCTTGCTATGGGTTCAAGATGTACAAAGTGGTAAAAAAAATCTCAGTACGTTTCATTGTTATCTGTGGGTTCTGTTCTATGTGTCAGTTCTCCACATAGAAGTGCGTTCGTAGCATCCGCTGTTTCGGACCACCTAGTCTCCGACAACCTTTTCAAAGTCAGGTGTTTTTAAGTAAAACCTTAAGTAAGAAAACCCTGACAATGTGTAGCACCGGCAACAAAAAATGCATTGCTACAACATTCTGCACCGCACTTAGCAACTAAATTAATTGAATGTGACATCAAATAAATTCGTTATACCTCGTTTTACTATGTGTCACTCAAAAAAATTACGCTCAGGTGGAGATTGGTTTGGTTCCGCGGGGCTCCCTTTTGCGCGGGGCTCGTAGCAATTGTTACTCTTGCTATATGTTTAATCCGGCACTGTGTTGGAATTCAGATTATAGAAACAATGATGACAAGAAATTGTAACAGCTGAAGTGAAAAAAAACTTTCGTTTTAAACAGGGCCCGCGTGGTGGATGATGACCTCACAAGTGGAGGCCTGTCCCAGCACTAGGAATATTATTGGCAATAAGTTGTTTTTGAGATAAATTACGAATACGAATTCATCATTATTATTATAATTTTTAGAATGTTTGTAAATATAATATGTGAGCACCATCTACTTATGACATAATTAAGTTTATCTGCCATTGCTATATGTTTTTATTTTCACCTTTTGTGTTGTAGTATTTTTATTCTGGGTACATCGTCTTCATATGTATACAAGGATATAATTCATGTATACAAAATATTGTAAAACATTTTAAAAGAGTAACAGTGGAGTTTCTTGCCCATTCTTGTCCATACGAAACTACCTTTTCGAAGGGGCGACTAGAATCAATAATTATTCTATTTCTTGTTCAATTTGACGTTCTAAAGTGCCTGTTTGAAATAAATAATTTGACCTTGACTTTGACTCTGACTTCACAACTACGAAACGCTTCAATGCGCGTGGTCCGACACAAACCTGGCCGGTTTTTTTTTATTTTGACGAAGTTTTCCCCTCCAAATTGCAGATGGTTGGACTATACATTTGGTTCCATCATTGTCTTCGAGTAAACGAGACGATTCTAACGAGTCCTGGGCACAAAATATACCGCAAAAGCTTGGGCGTCAGTGCAGTGCAGCCTCCCCGACTCAGATTAGGGAGGTCGCCTGCTATTGGCAGCTCTCATTAATTTGATAGATGGAAGCCCGGCTGTTGTTTACGCGCCAAATTAAGTTTGTCTTTCAAAGATGGCGGCGCGGAGCAACGGTTTTGCAAATGGCGGAATTTCTTTTCTTTTTTTTTAAGGTTATTTTTGTCAGCTGTTTTAGATATGTTATTTTGGGTGAACATACTAATATTATTATGTGTGTTATGTTACAAAGAATAAAATTGTAATTAAATCGTTGGTTAAGAACAATATGAACGTCTGCCCGAGACCGATTGTATGCTGTAGGTATTGAACTGTGGAATTGCCATTTACTCAAATACATAATTATAAAATTGTTAATTACAACGATTCAGTACTTACAAGTAATTCATGCCTTAGACGACAAACGATCGTTTATCGAAAAAGGAAACCAAACCTCTCCATAAACGGTATTGCCCGATAAGGTTACCGCTACCCCGGAACATAAAAGGCTAAGGAAGGAACATAGATAGTTTTAGTCAGTAAGAGTCTGACACTGCCTTCCGCTCCAACAAGAGCCGGGTCATTTGATGATTTCCCACCCCCAAAAAAAAACCTCTCCATGTTTTCCCACATTTCCAATCTGGTGCGAGAACGAAGGGAGTGATAACGGAGTGAGTGATAACAGATGTACATCTGCTAACAGTTCCGACAGCCCCCCTCCCTCTAGGCGGGAAGTACTTGGATAAAATTTTCGGCCTTCCTCCTGTTTTTGATTTATAATCCACATTAAATCCACGGAACGGCTGGTTGAGAGTTGGTAAACTTTGAACTTGGGACGAATATCGTTTAATTTGATACAAATATTGGAGGTTGGGTGGGCGGAGTTCGTAGGGTGGCTAGGAGTGAGTACCTAGCCAAGATCCCTTTTTTTTAAGGATGGGAAATCATCAAATGACCTTCCCGCTTTACCCACAGCGTTAGTGTCGAGTGTCAGACTCTTAGTGATTAAAACCCATCCATGACCCTTCCGTAGCTCTGTGTTTCGGGGCAGTGGTTACCTTTTTGGAGAATCCCGCTGTAGCCAAGATTCTAAGTCCAGCACCAAGCCTTTTTTTTTTTTTTTTTTAAGGCTGGGAAATCATCCAATGACTGCTCCCGCTCTGGGTGGAGCGGAAGAGAGTGTCAGACTCTTACTGACTAAAACCCATCCATGTTCCTTCCGTAGCCCTTTATGTTCCGGGGTAGCGGTAACCCTTTCGGACAATCCCGCTTACCCGGCAGGCTTGGCCCTGGGGGGCCCCTTCATATGCTGACATCTCTTTGAGGCGCGCGTGGAACATATACGCGCCGTACGGCACGGGTCTGGTGCTGATCGGACCGTGAGTCACCCATTACTCACCGCCCGCAGGCCCGCGCCTACGGTGGCCGGGAGTCGTCACCAAGCCTGTGTTTGCATTTGTTTTTACACTTCTGATTCCAATTGTAACGAAAAGTTTGCTTGTCGGGCAAAGTACTATTGCGTTTTTCTTCTTCCTCTTTCTTCATTTCGTGTGGTTAGTGATTAACCTAGTGTCAGAGTTTTTGCTGCCCATGGGCCACTGACTTAACTTCACATGCTGTTGAGATTGATCTCTCAGACATGCAGGTTTCCTCACGATGTTTTCCTTCACCGATTTTCAACAAGTAATAATTATACAATACGCACTTGAATCCGTAAAATCTTGACTTGGCAGTCCGACGGTCACACCAGGCTATATATATCTAGGCGTTTGTCTATTAGAAATAAATGAATGTACTCATGTCCGTAGTTTCAGTGGTGTAGGAAGAACAACTTCGCTCTGTGAATCATTAATGTAATTTAGTACTGTGGCATTTCGGAGGCAATGATTTAACGTGTGGTTTGATAAAAAAATATCTTCTACACGCGGCTACAGTCCTACACGTGGTTAGTGCGTAAGCCTTCGTACCCAGTGTACCCACCGGCGATTTTTTTAACACACACTGGATTTTCGACGCACTGCTTAAGCTCCGAGAGTTAAAAATCCAGCAGTGTTTTTATTTTGGCGCGCTGGGATCCTGACTTCTCGGGTCAATACTGAAAGTTGAAAATCCAGTAAGCGTAAAAAAATCGTCCGTGCATTTATGGTGTAACTGCGTGCGTACTGCTTTGAGAAAAAGCATCCAGAACTATGCCAAACCTTAAATTATATGTCTCTTATTGACATATCATGGACATCATTAAATGCTCAATGCCCAGTGGGCGTAGTTATAGTGTAGGTCCTGTGAAGAACCATACAGATATAATATGCTAATTTTGTTTAGCAAACAACACACATATAATTTTATAATTCATGTATACAAAGCATTGTAAAACATTTTAAAAGAATAACGGTGGAGTTTCTTGCCCATTCTTCCCCATACGAAACTACGTTTTGGAAGGTGCAACTAGAATCAATTCTAGTTTTTATTTATTTTAACGTTCAATAGGGCCTGTCTTGTGCGTATTTGAAAGAAATAATTTGACATTACAAGCATTTTCAATTCTATGAACAAATGATTATCAATCCTCATTCGCCGCTCATAATAACTGTCTCGTTGGTTTAGTGGTTGCAAGTGCTACTGTTGAGCTGAGCATGAGGTCCTGGGATCGATTCCCGGATTGGGCAAAGTGTTATTGGGTTTCCATAGTTGGGATTAACCTCATCAACATCAAAACCAGCTAATAATGGTTCACATTACGATAAAGGTCTCGGTGAGAGGGGAGTCAGCTGTAAACCATCACGCGGGCCCAGTGAGGTTTGGTACATGTCACATGTCTTTTAATGTATGGTTCTAAGACATGCAGACATCCTCACGCTGTTTTCCTTCACCGATTAGTGGTGATGAAACAATTAATAAGCGACTACTTAAGTTCTTATACTTACTTACTTATTCTTCTTCTTTTCGTGTGGTTAGTGACTAACCTGGTGTCAGAGTTTTTATGCTGCCCATGGGCCTCTGACTTAGCTTCACATGCTGTTGAGAAATATCTCTCAATTATGCTGGTTTTCACGATGATTTCCTTCACCCATTATTAAGCTAGTGATAATCTATACATATAATAAAACAGTAAAATAACTGTGTCTGTACATTGAATATATTAAAAAAACTAGCTTCTGCCCGCGACTTCGTACGCGTATCCTGTTGCTTATGCCAGCGACAACGGGGTCGTCAAAATCGAAGATCTGAATCACGATCAGCGGTCAGTCACGCATCACGTTCCCCACTTGTCTCTAGAGACCTAGAAGTCGATAAGTAGATAAGCTTGGAACTCAAGCGTAATTCTCTATCCGTGAACGTCTCCGATTCGCGAGACAATGCATGACTTGCACGATCAGCGGTCAGTCACGCATCACGTTCCCCACTTGTCTCTAGAGACCTAGAACTCGATGCGTAGAAACGCTTGGAACTCAAGCGTAATTCTCTATCCATGGACGTCTCCGATTCGCGAGACAATGCATGACTTGCACGATCTGCGGTCAGTCGCGCATCATATTCTTCACTGGTCTCTAGAGACCTGGATGTAGATGCGTAAATACGCTGAGAACGCAGGCGTGCTTCGCGATCCGAAGAGGTTTCCACGGAGCGAGTTGCAGCCGGATGTTTTCAAACAGCATCAAGTCTCTCGTGATGCTCTTTGGTAGATTCTTGGGATCTTATGTTCTTCAATCTTTTAGCTCTTTTGGAACATTGGGAAAGATTTGACCTCTTTCTAGGCATGGTTATAGTTTCATTGTGAATATAAGTGATCAATTAAAATCTAAGGGACTGCTCCCAGGCGTTATCGAGTAGGCTACTGTGTCACGAAGATAAATAGAAAAGGAAATTAAACACTCAAATAACATAAGTCCGAAGGCATATTTATTTGGTAAAATAAAAAAATAAATGGGAGTTTTGGCCAGCAGAGTCAGAATTTTCAATGATATAAGTGCAGAGGCCAGCACATCAAGTTACCACAATCTGTAAAATCTCTTTGATAGTATTTCAACTTTATTGCAAAGACATAAGGTTCATTTTTAACACAGTTTTGACAGTTAGGGATAGCTTGATGTGCTGGCGTCTGTACCATCGTCAGCGAAAATCAGTCCTAAACTGTTACCGCCTTCACCGCGTGGAAGTACTCCCAGCTTATGTTATTTTATAATTATACAGTGAGATTAGTGATAGCTTTGATTTCCACATCAGATGTTTCTGATTTTCGATTTTTATAAGTCAATAGGAAATGACCATCAGACCGAACAACTTTTGCCAAGACGTCATTCCTATATGTGTTATAGTGTAGCTGGGCTCTTGGAGTTCTACAACAGGTGTTCCAGATCTTCGATTTTTATAGGTCAACAGAAAGTGCTCATCAGATTGGACAACTTTGCTAAGACGTCATTCCTATACAGAGTTGATATGACAGAGGGGCATTAAATTACACTACGTATACTATACGTGTTTAGTATTAACTCGGTAGGGTATAAAAAAAAAATGATGTTTTTATTTTTTCAAACAAACTAAATAGCTTACAAATCAGAGTAAAACGCAACCAGCCTTTGTAAATAAAAACTGACCTTGTAACGCAGCAGCACCGACGCGTGCACGCCGGAGCGCTGTTAGGAAAGATACATCGTGTTCAAACGGGGCAAAAACTTAAAAAATCATTTGCGACTAAACTACTGCTCCTATTTAATTGATTTTTGGTACAGAGCTTTAAAATGGTCCCTAGTATAAGCTGTTTAAAGGAAAGCCCCTCTGTCGTATCAACTCTGTATATGTTATAGTTTAGCTGGGCTCTTGGAATTCCACAACAGGTACTCCCGATCTTAAATTTTTATGCGTCAACAGAGAGTGCTCATCAGGCTGAACAACTTTTGCTAAGACGTCATTCCAATATCTGTTATAGTGTAGCTGGGCTCTTGGACTTCCACATCAGGTGTTCCAGATCTTCAAATTTATTCTCTCAGCAGAAAATGCTCATCACGCGGAACAATTTTTGCTACGGTATTATTTTTGTATCTCTTATAGTTTAGCTGGTCAGTTGCGGTTCTGCATCAGGTGTTCAAGTTTCCAATATAAATTATAGTCTATTTGTTGCCCAGACTTAATACCTACACAACAAAACAAATCATTCAAATCCGTCCAGTAGTTCCGAAGATTAGCGTGTACAAACAAACAGACATGCAGACAAACAGACCGAAGTTTTTTTTGGATTCGTGCTCTATTACTGTTTCTAAACCATTCAATCATTATTTTTTTATATATTCAATGTACAGACACAGTTTTTTTACTGTTTTATTTTATTATAGATAGATTTTAAGGAAAATTTATTGAAAGAACCTAACCTAAAAACCCTAAAATATAAATAAATGAAATATGCAAACAGTCAGTATTCAAGTGAATCGCAATAATCGAATGCCACTATTCGCCTATACTCTCCAGGATACGTGCGTTCGCTACGAATAACTGAATCCTTATGGCAGTGAGGTGTTTTTTTTTTGATAGTGGCATCTCGCAGCTCAACCATAGGGTTGTATACTGCTTAACCGGACTTGCCTGTGGATACCACAAAAGAATTGTAGCCTCCAGCCAGGGCTTATAAAAACTTACAAACTAAGCGACTACACGCTAAGGGCACCCCCTGTGGGGTATGGACCTCGGCTTAGGGCGTCGCTGGGGGAGAACAGCAAGGGACAGCTGGATCGGGGTAACAGCGGCGCGGCTCTCAGCGCGCTTTATATAGCCACCGACGCGCAGGCGCGATGCGTATACGTACTCTGATAGAATACCTTAACAAATGTTTGCCGTGATTCTTTAAATTGACATAACTTTTTTATTTATGTACCGATTGACATGAAATAAACACTAAATGTTAAGTGAAGCTTACTACAATATATTAGTGAAAACCGTATCTAAATCGAATAAGCCGTTTCTGATATTAGCGTGCACAAACACACAGACAAACAGACAAACAGACAAAAAAAAAATTAATTACAATTTCGGGTTCGGCATCGATATAATAACAACCCCTGCTACTTTTTTTTTATATATTTCCATTGTACAGACACCACTTTTCTACAAATTTATTATATGTATAGATATAGATAGATAGATATAGATAGATAATAAATGAGGGGTTTAGAAACAGTAACAGAGCACGAATCCAAAAGAAAAATTTTGTCTGTCTGTGTGTCTGTTTGTCTGTTTGTTTGTACACGCTAATCTTCGGAACTACTGGACGGATTGGAATGTTTTTTTTTTGTTGTATAGGTATTAAGTCTGTGCAACATATAGGCTATAATTTATCTTGGAAACTTGAACACCTGATGCAGAACCGCAACAGACCAGCTAAACTATAAGAGATACAAAAATGATACCATAGCAAAAATTGTTCCACGTGATAAGCATTTTCTGCTGAGAGAAGAAATTTGAAGATCTGGAACACCTGATGTGGAACTCCAAGAGCCCAGCTACACTATAACATATATAGGAATGACGTCTTAACAAAAGTTGTTCAGCCTGATGAGCACTCTCTGTTGACGTATAAAAATTGAAGATCTGGAACACCTGTAGTGGAACTCCAAGAGCTTAGCTACACCATTACACATATAGCAATGACTTCTTAGCAAAAGTTATTCGGTCTGATGGGAATTTCCTGTTGACTTATAAAAATCGAAGATCTGGAACACCTGTTGTGGAACTTTAAGAGCCTAGCTACACCATAACACAAATGGGAATGACGTCTTAGCAAAAGTTGTTCGGTCTGATGGGCATTTCCCGTTGACTTATAAAAATCGAAGATCTGGAACACCTGTTGTGGAACTCCAAGAGCCTAGCTACAACATAACACACATAGGAATGACGTCTTAGCGAAAGTTGTTCAGCCTGATGAGCGCTCTCTGTTGATGTATAAAAATTGAAGATCTGGAACACCTGTTGTGGAACTCCAAGAGCCTAGCTACACCATAACACATATAGGAATGACGTCTTAGCAAAAGTTGTTCAATCTGATGAGCACTCTCTATTGACTTATAAAAATCGAAGATCTGGAACACCTGTTGTGGAACTCCAAGAGCCTAGCTACATCATAACACATATAGGAATGACGTCTTAGCAAAAGTTGTTCAATCTGATGAGCACTCTCTGTTCTGGAACACCTGTTGTGGAACTCCAAGAGTCTAGCTACACCATAACACATATAGGAATGACGTCTAAGCAAAAGTTGTTCAATCTGATGGGCATTTCCTGTTGACTTATAAAAATCGAAGATCAGAAACATCTGATGTGGAAATCAAACCTATCACTAATTTTACTGTGTAATTATAAAATAACATAAACTGGGAGTACCTGCACGCGGTGAAGGCGGTAACAGTTTAGGACTGATTTTTGATGACGATGGTATATCATTGAAAATTTGACTCTACTGGCCAAAACTCCTATTTATTTTTTTATTTTATCGTATGAATATGCCTTCGGGCTTCTGCTGTTTGAGTTTTTAATTTCCTTTTCCATTTATCTTCGTGACATGGTAGCCTACCCGGTAACGCAGGGGAGCAGTCATTTTAATTTAGATTTTTATTGATCAGGTATCTTCACAATAAAACTATGACCATGCCTAGAAAGAGGTCAAATCTTTCCCAATGTTCCAAGAGAGCTAAAAGATTGAGGATCATAAGATCCCAAGAAACTACCGAAGAGCGTCAGGAGAGACTTGATGCTGTTCGAGAACATTAGGCTGCAACTCGCTCGCCGTGGAAACCTCTTCGGGTCGCGAAGCACGCATGCTTTCTCAGCGTATTCATTAGGTCTCTAGAGACCAGTGAAGAATATGATGCGCGACTGACCGCTGATCGTGAACGTCATGTATTGTCTCGCGAGTCAGAGACGTTCACGGAAAGAGAATTACGCTTGAGTTCCAAGCGTATCTACGCATCGACTTCTAGGTCTCTAGAGTCAAGTGGGGCACGTGATGTGCGACTGACCGCTGATCGTGAACGTCATGTATTGTCTCGCGAGTCGGAGCCGTTCACGGATAGAGAATTGTGCTTGAGTTCCAACCGTATCTACGCATTGACTTCTAGGTCTCTAGAGACGAGTGGGGAATATAATAATGCGGTTACCAAAGTGAAAACGATGACAAATGGACTGTATGTTTTGGTGGTTGTTAGAATGAAATAATACTAAAGCTCAGTGTGATAAAAGATTTAAATGGGAAAAAAGGATAAAAAATAACATAAATGGCGACCCCGTTGTCGCGGGCATAAGCAAAAGGGGCCGCGTACGAAGTCGCGGGCAGAAGCTAGTTATACAATACGTACATGAATCTGTAAAGTGCCTTGGGTTCGAACTTGAGACCTATGACTCGGCAGCCCGACGGTTACACCACTAGGCTATCACTGCTTCCTACTTATAACTAATAAGCAATGCTTTTTCTCCGTTCCATTTCATTTAAAACGGAACGTTTGTAAAATGATGGTTATAATGGAAGACGACGTGATTGAAATAAAATATCATGGTTATTGATATTCGAAGCGGTTAACGATCCGTATTTAAAGATAAACAGAACTTGTAGTGAATGTTTTCATCTTAGGATTGTTCCGGTGTTTTTTGCTTTTAGCGGATATTTCTTTGAGATACGAGTACTTCAGGTTTTTAAGACATTCTTCATTCTTATGGGTGCCGGTCGATTGATCAGGTAAAGCTATGCTTGCTGAGTCGGTTTGCGGATGGGCGACCGTCCATTACATATTGAGACTTCTCTTTGCTCAGAAAAGCACTTTAAGCTGTTGATCCCGGCTGTCATTCAACGATATTTTTTATGGGTAGTCAGAAAACCAAAAGTCTGACAACAATTACCAAGTGATAGCATGTTTCTCAGTAAAAATTTTGTGGAGGTCAGATAAGCACTCGCTCTATATTGAATACTGGTATTCAGCTGCATCCGGTTAGATTGAAAGCTGATCCCAACACAGCTATGTGGTTGAGTTTGAGGTTGCTTATAGACGCATTTTTTGTTTTTCTTTCTCTACTTGAGTGACCAGCGGAACTGAACATTTTCCGTCTTTCCCCAAGTTGTAGACGGCTGATCGATCCGAGCCGCCTCAATGGCGAGTCTACACTTTTTAATACGGCGTCTATATCTATGTACACATCTCCAGCGTCGATACGCCGATGAGTGATCCGACACAAGGTAATTAACGCCGCGACGCTTTGCCCTGACTTTGATAAATTACATGCGATGCGGATGATGTGAGGTTTAGAGTGGATACGATTTCAGAAATAATATATTTAACAGAAAAAAAAATTGTTTAAGTAACTCATCCTATATATATTATATATTATAATATCCTTCTTCTTCATGTGGTTAGTGACTAACCTGGTGTCAGAGTTTTTATGCTGCCCATGGGCCTCGGACTTAGCTTCACATGCTGTTGAGATATATCTCTCAAAAATGCCGGTTTCCTCACAATGTTTTCCTTCACCGTTTTTTAAGCAAGTGATAATTAAAAAATGCGCATACGGCATATGAATCCGAAAAATCAGAGGTGCGTGGCTTGGGTTCGAACTTGAGACCTATGATGAATTTTATATCCAAGACAATGTAACAAAAGCAAATATTATATTCAAATAATATTAACTCAAAATAATTCAATACTTAAACCAGATTAAATCAAATTCAGTTTGATTTACAATCCCGTATTATAATAACGGTTAATACAACCTTATACAGGTCACGTGATATGACGGCATTTCCAGTTGACAGATCTCTGAAAAGATTTGTCAAAACCAACTTAGAGGTGATCACTTTCGTAGCCATTAGAAAAAAATTGAAAGAATAAAAATACGTTAATTTGCAATAATTACACAGGAAAAAAAAACAAGCAACAAAAAAAAAGAAGTTGTGCGGAAATAAGGGTCACATCCGCGCAAAACGGGCATCGCTCAGCATAATGCTTGCATAAAAAATAGGTTTATTTGCCAGAGAAACACGTGCATACAAACAGATGGAGTAAGGACCATAAAATTGAAAACAAAATACATCTTAATACATGCACATAATCGCGAGTCACACTCTGCCGAGTCTTTTCCCAACTATGTTGGGGTCGGCTTCCAGTGTAACCGGATACAACTGAATACCAGTACTTAACGCGGAGTTACTGCCTATCTGACCTCCACAACCCAGTAAGTGGATAACATGACACCCTTGGTAAGACTATTATGTCAGACTTTCGGGCTTCTGATGACCCGTATTGACTATCATAGATCAAACAAATGCGTGCTCTGACTGGACTAATCCACTCCGTCTGTATGGCCTTTCATTGAAAGAATTCAGTAAAAGGCCATTTCAGGCACTAATCTACGTGGTCTTCACATGATCTGAACAAGATTATGTCTGGACATTAAAAGAGACAGTGACCAACCGGCCTTTCTCAGAGTAGTCAATTAGGAAACGCCGACCTCATATAGTTAAAAAAAATATTATTGACGTCTAAAAGTCTGTGAAAACCTATTTACAAAAATAAAATCATTTATCATTAACGGGCAGAAATTCAAATGAATAAAAAAAAATACTTTAAAAACTCACAATTATTATTAAAGGCCAATTAGACTAATTAGGAAGATGTTACTTAATTAATTCGTGCTTAATATTTTCTAGACTTAACAGCGTATCCTCATTAGCAGTTCGTAAGTACATCGCAGTCTAGATTAAACTGTGCTGGATGTCTAAACACACCACATACGTGTTTCAAGTACAGATTTCGTCAAATATTTTATACTATCCACCCCCCTTGCTTCGCATGGTTTTTAAACGGGTAAACATCGAGGTTTTTTTTAAATGGTATTATACTTAGTTGGTCATTATGTTAGGGTCAGATTCCAGTCTAACTGGATGCATCTGAATACCAGTATTTTACATAGAGCGATTGATTACATCATTCATGTATACAAAACATTGTAAAACTTTTTTTCGTATTTTGACACGGTCGCGGGTTCGACTCCCGCACGAAACAAATATTTATACGACCTGCAAGTATTTGTTCCAGGTCTGGGTGTTTTCCTATCTATAATATGTATGATTTACAAAAAAAAGGTATATAAGTAGTTTATCAGCCATCTCGTTAAAATTACACAAGCATTAGGTTCCTTAGCTTGGGACTATAATCTGGCGTTGTGTGAAATGTCCATGGATATTATATAATTATATTATTATTATTAAAAACGTAAAGGTGGAGTTTCATGCCCATTCTTCTCCATACGAAACTACCTTCTGGAAGAGGCGACTAGAATCGATTCTATTTCTCGTTCAAAAAGTGCCTTTCGTGTGCCTATTTGAAATAAATAAAATACCAGTTTTACATAGAGCGCAATTTACCCGGGCAACGACAGGCGTGAACATCTAGTTATGATTAAAATTTGACTTAAATAAAATGTATTTATTCCAAGGAGATTGAACCGGGAGTAGCAATGGACTACAGGTATCGACAAACATTGTTCAGGAATCTCAGTTCAATTCGAATTAAACTCCGTATTCAGACTTAGAATTCCCATAAGGAATAACGCCAGTCCCGTCGCGCTGAAACCAAGATTTTACGTTGATGACGTATTTTGTTTGTGCAAAAACTAATTATTATTCTAGCACTTCAGTTGTTGCTGTCACCAAACAGACGTATTAGATCGATGACCTAAAAATAATATTAATAACGTGACGGCCAGTGGTATAATACACACTCACACACACGCACGCATACGCACTCTTTTCAGAGCGTACTGCACTGCGTTTTACATGAGCAGCCTGTGGGCTAGATATACTCTAAAATCGTGATTTTTATCTCCCTCCGCGTGCAATACAACAAAGTGTTCAGGGTGCTGTTGAGGCTGCCTCGTTACTGCAGCGCATCAGGTATGTTGTATGCGTAAGCGCTGTGCGTCTCTGGTGCGTGGGGTGTGGGGCGGCGACAACAGGATCCTGTCTCAAATTTCGAGCAGGCTGGACTGTCCGTACGTGAATCGCTACAGTGACAGTACTGTCGCTGTGTTTTATACATTTTTTTTTACTAACAATTGAGTCATGGTTATTTGGAAATAAATGAAATTGATTGATTGATTGATAATAGCCAAGAGCCTCGAACAAAACCTGAAGAGCGTCTCGTTAGGCTGCTGGATCAAGGGCTTGATCGAGAAAACGGTACTTCTGGACGCGGTGCGTATAGTTAAGAGATTCCTCTCTCAGGAGCCCTGACTACCGGTAACTTGCATCAAGAAAATACTAATTAAATTGTAAGTATAATTTTATATTTACGCAAATTCTTGGATTTTGACTCCTATTGAATTTTTCCATTAGGAATTTTTGATTAGCAGCCTGGAGTCTGTATTTGTCCCGGGTTATTGGCAATAGGCTCGCCCCCTGTAACACGGGACTTTAACATAACTGGCAGAATGTGGGGCTGTGTGCTGTGGTGGAACTGCCTAACCTTTTGTAGAAACAAGGCATGAAGTAAACGTTATGTGTCTATTGTTAGAAGGTTTTGGATGTCATAACATAAAATGTATCGGGACAACATATATATTTTTTTAATGAGCAAACAATATATCGACTTCGGAATAATTAATGATAAGAGGGAAAAGTTCGTAACTAAACAAACCCTTGCAGATGGTACAACCCTGGTACAGGCAGGGTATAAGCAGGACTTGACCGTGCGTCACAAAGCAACGACGCACTTACGTAACCCGACGAGTCGCTTCCATTCTTCTTTACACTTTGACGTCAGTGTGACTCGGCACACGAGTTGAAGAATAGCGGTATTTTTGTACAGGTCGATTTTGAAGTGACTAGTTTCTTTCTAAGGAGTGAAAATATGTACTTTCATATCTACTATCTACATAGATTCAATGAACAACTTTCAATTTCATACCAACTAGAAATGAAACTAAGAAATAGACATTCCTGATCAAAGAGTATCTGCTTATTAGCGTGTCGATGGCAATCTTAATGGACTCTGCCTAAAATTCGGCTACGTGTTTGGCGCCATCACTAGCGTCCATCAGTTCCTGTACCGTGCAGACGACATGAGACGTAAGACACAATATTAACTGTTCCATTATTTGTGGAACAGTACCACTTTTACATTTCAAGGCGGTGTTGTCTAATCTCCGCCTGAGCAGGTTTTCCAGCAGACTGCGATAGACTGAGCGGTGACACGTATTTCAATATAATGTTTAAAATGGTAACATTCCGTTACCGTTTTAAAGACTACCTTAATTACGAAAATCTAAGCATCCCTAGGGTTAGGCAGATCGTACCTGTAAAGTATACCCAAATTTCGGCAGTTATGTTGTAAAAAAACTTGAAAGGTGTCAAGGGACACCCTGATAGAACGAAGTTCCTTTCGATTAATTAGTGAAGGAATTGTAATAAAACTTTATTTCTTTTAAGTTATAATAATTAAACAAAATCGAAAAAAAGACGAAACGAAAATAACTAGCTTACTTTCTATGAGAGAGAGAGAGAGAGACAGACATAGAAACACGCGCACGCCGCACGGCTTACAACTATAGCAAAAAGTGTCGTTACAACTTTTGGTCTTAATTTTTTCCGTCTAGCCCCCTTTCGCAACGCGCGATAAGGAACTTCGTTCCAACAACATAACTGTGTATAATAATAATATAACTGGCGAAATGTGAGTTTAACTAATAAGCTAAGTAGTTTCGTATAATAATCAAATAATGATAACAAACAATTCACAACACTAACATAACGACGCGTAAACTAAGTATTGTGACGTAAGTATTGTGACGTCACAGTTCACTAGTCGCTTCAATTCGTGAGCCATGTCATTCGTTTGTGTGCAAAAGGGGCCCTAATTAAAGTGGGGACCAAATGCAAACTGTATGGATGATATTGTCTTTCTTGTATGTTTTCAGACAACTAGGGTATTTGCAATGCAATGAGTGATTAAAAAATATAACATAACGGTTTTATTACCCCACGGGTTAGGCAGGGCCAGGTCAGCGTAATTGTCCAAAGGGTTACCGCTACCCCAGAACATAAAGGAAGGAACAAGGATGGGTTTTAGTCAGTAAAAGTCTGACACTCCCTTCCGCTCCACCCAGAGCGGGAGAAATCATTGGATGATTGCCCACCCTCAAGGTTTAGGCAGAAGTGTATAAATAGTACACCCATATTCCGCCAGTTATGTTTAAGTCTTATAGAGGAACACCAAAGAAACGATGGATGGATTGTGTGAAAGATGATATGGCTATGGGATATATGGCTAGAAAGGGAGTGACTACCGAGATGACGACTAATAGAGAAGTATGGAGGTATGTTGCGCCGACCCCAATTAAATTGGGATAAGGGCAGGAGAATGATGATGATGTTTAAGTGCCATGTAATAGGAGGCGAGCAATTGATGGCAATATCCATCAACCGATCACCAATCCAGACTCCAGATTGCTACTGAGAAACCCAAATAACAGCCTGACCTGAAAATCGAATCCAGAACCTCAAGGCTAGACAGGAGGAAAATCGCATCGCATCGCATTTCTCAACAGAATTTGAAGCTAAGTCAGAGGCCCGCATAAAAACTCTGACACCAGGTTAGTCACTAACCACACGAAAAGGTTAAATTGTCATTATGGGAGTCGTTGCGAGTGCGTAACGTAATAAAATTTGGGTGTTAGAAGCAAGCAATCAGTTGCTTGTCAGTAACTCTTGCAACTACTACTGGGTGTAACCGAAAGGGTAAATACATACAAAAGGATATGCTACAGACCACCAAACTGAACCACTTTTACTATAGGACCAACTACGAAATCGTGAAAAAAAACAGTTGTTCCCTACATTTCGACGAGTCACATGACCACATGTGTGGAACAGCTGATTTTTTTGCAATTACGTAGTCGGTCCCATAATAAAAGTTGTTCGGTGGTCTGTAGCATATCCTTTTGTATTTATATACCCTTTCGGTTACACCTTGTATAGAGGTGGTAAAACATTTAAAAGATGCTACTAACAAAATTTCGCAGTTCCTACGAGTTTCTGCACATCACCCAACTAAACATAGTGAAGGTAAAACAGGACTATTACCCATTCTCGGCCCGCGCGGGTAGTGAACATTACGGTGCCGGAAACGCGGCCATTTTTCCAACACTCACTTCCTGTCGCTGACTTGAGTTAGGGCGGGAAGTGTGCAAGCCTTGAATTCTAAGCGATTTATGCGACACATTCGTTATTTTGATGACTCAAACGACTTGCCTTCGGAGGCAGTTTTCGTACACTTTAATTTATATGTGACAAATTGAGGCTTTCAAGGTGTTCTGTTTGAGCCTAAACGGTCTTGTGAAGAATAAATCTTTCAGTATGATGATAATGAGGAGGCATTTGTCTTTTAGTTAAAAAGGGTAGCTATTAAGTTCATCATCATCGGCGCGGCGGCAGTGATTATGATTAAGTCATCATCTGCCTAGCCTTTTCCCAACTATGTTGGGGTCGGCTGCCAGTCTAACCGGATGCAGCTGAATACCTGTATTTTACATGGAGCGACTGCATATCTGACCTCCACAACCCAGTAACTAGGCAATACGATACCCCTTGGTAAGACTGGCTGTCAGAGTTTCAGGATTGTGACTACCCGTTACGACTGTCAAAGATGCACAAATGACAGCCGGGACCCAACGGCTGAGGCACGGAGGACTCTCGGTATGTAAAGATGGTCACCCATCCACGTACAACAACACAGTACAGTCAACGTAACTTAACCTGATGGATCGACCTGGGTGGCTGTTAGTACTTAGCCACGAGCTTTTCTTTCTTTCTTTCTTGTCTCTCTAATAATTGGACAGTTCTGAGAAAACTTAAAAACAAAAAAGAATGAAAAAATATGTTGGCCCAAATTCAGCATCAGTATTACCTTTCGTTGTCGCAGCCATTAGGTCCTCATGTATGCAGGTGACAGAGTATGGAGTGCAAGATGGGAGGTGACCCTTTGTCTGTGGAGAGACGACGAACGCGACGTAGTGCAGAGATGTAAAGAACTAATCTTGACGATCTTCCACAAAGAATAGCCGGCGTCTTAGATTTCTGGCTAAACGTCTTTCGCGGCTTCTGTCCGCGTGGAAATCAGACTGTACCATGAACATACCTACTCTTTGGCACTTTATATCTGTAGAAGGTGTTTTTAAATCAGATCAGCAACTCCAATGATTAATTCATTCAAAAAATGCGTCATATCAGCGCAAAACGGCCATCGCTCAGCATAATGTTCGCCCTATGTGAGACAGAGCCCCTGCGCTGCTTTTCAGCGACAGCCGGCATTGATTGAATATTACTTTCGAAGCATGTTCGAAGCCTAGTTAACATAAAGTCCTAAATACCTAGGTTTTAGCTTGCTTCTTCTCATAGTTTTTGTTTGTTTCAGTATCGTATGTACAGACGCCAGCACCTCAAGCTATCCCTAACTGTCAAATTTTCTCAATTAAAAATGAACCTTATGTCTTTGCAATAAAGTTGAAATACTATCAAAGAAATTTGACAGATTGTGGTAGCTTGATGTGATGGCCTCTGTACGTCGCTTCGATGGGTGACCATAATTACATACCAAGACTCTTCGTGCCTCTTAAAGGCAGTGAAGCTGTTGGCGTTGGTCCAGGCTGTCATTCGTAGATCTTTGACAGTCGTTACGGTTAGTCAGGAGCCCAAAAATCAAACAAGCCAGTTTACTATATGGTATCGTAATTCCCAGTAACAAGGATGTGGATGACAGATAGCAAAATATTGGTATGCAGCTGCCTCTTCTTAGACTGGAACTGATCTCAATATAGTTGGGAAAAGGCTAGGCATCGTTTTTTTTCTCTCACTAGAGAATATAAAAAAAATGTCGCTTAAGACCATGGCTATTGAGATTATTCAACGACAGAAAGAATGATGGCAACAACAACTAATACTGGTAGGTCAGCTGTATTCGGTTTGATTGGAAACTGACCTCGATATAGTTGGGACAAGACGAGGCAGATGGCGCTGTTGATAAACAATGATGGTGACATTACAACCCTAACGAACAGTTCAAAACGAGTTCCTCTTCTTCTTTTTTTCGTGTGGTTAGGTTTAGGCCTGGTGTCAGAGTTTATATGCTGCCCAAGGGCCGCTGACTTAGTATCACATACTGTTGAGAAAATATCTCAGACATGCTGGTTTCCTCATGATGTTTTTCTTCACCGATTTTTAAGCAAGTGACAATTATACAATACGCACATGAATCCGTAAAGTCAGAGGTGTGTGCCTTGGGTTCGAACTCGAGACCTGTGACTTGGCAGTCCGACACTGACACCACTAGGCTATCACTGCTTTTTTGAGAGTTTCCTCTACTTCACAACAACAATTAAAAAATAATTTTTCTATTTCCTTCTGTAACTCGCTCTCGCTCACACCTTAACCCAGCACATTAGTGGAGATACAAGAATTTCTTTAAGAGCTGAATTCTAAACGAAATACTATTCATAGCGCAAGACACAACGGAGTAGATTTCGGACTTTTTAAAATATGGACGAGAATTCCATTTGTGGTTCGTATGTTTACAGTACTGGGTTTTTGCTCTTTAGCCGTATACAGAATGCGGGTTTCTGCAGTTCCTACTCTGATTTAAGAGGAATTTGTTGCAAAGTTATTTATCTGAATGGGAAACCTATTCTTTTTTTGAGGGTGGGAAATCGTTTAATGACTCCTCCCGCTCTGGGTGGAGTGGAAGGGAGTGTGAGACTCTTACTGACTAAAACCCATCTATGTTCCTTCCTTAGCCTTTTATGTTCCAGGGTAGTGGTAATCCTTTCGGACGATTGTCCGAAACTGTGCCGGGTAAGCGGGATTACGCTTACCCGGCAGGCTTCAGCCCTAATGGACCCCTTCCTTAGTGCTGACATCATTTTGACTTTCGTCCGGCACGGGCTTGGTCCTGATCGGACGGCGAGCTATGTATAGGAAACCTGGATTTATACCCAACTACCAGCGGTTTCGCCAGATTGGCTGTCGGAATTTATCCCATGGGAACATGCTACCAGGATAAAAGTATTCCATGTGCTATTCCAGTCTATACTGCACTTTGGCAGGCCGTCTGAATTTATTGGGCACTCTCCTCAGGTACTTAAACATAGATCGTACAAAATATCGCTATATTGAACTACAAATTCCTGTTGAAAATAACATGAGCTTAATATTTCAAAATGTGAAAACCTGTGTTAATAGGTCCTAGGTAGGTAATCCTCTGGTGGCAATAACCATTTATTTATCATCAGATGGCCTAGGATACATTATATAATAATGTAAGGAGCCTCCACCCGGAGCGATACTTACTTAAACTTAAGTCCGGTGCACCCTTTTTAATGACTTCTCCCGCTCTGGGTGGAGCGGAAAGGAGTGTCAGACTTTTGCTTTTTATGCTAAGTCAGAGGCCCATGGGCAGCCTAAAAACTCTGACACCAGGTTAGTCACTAATCACACGAAGAAGAAGAAGACTGACTAAAACCCATCCATGTTCCTTCCTTAGCCCTTTATGTTCCGGGATAACGGTAACCCTTTCGGACAATCCGCTTACCCTTCGGACAATACGGCTTACCCGTCCGGTGCACCCGGACAATCAGTCCTGTTATCACCACACTGACGGAAAATATAAATTATTGTATAGTTCATAAATAATACAATTTGAGCAAAGCCGTAACTCTGTAGGCCCCATAGAACCTCAGATACAGCACTTCAAACACGAACAACACGAAATTAAACTCCAACTTTTCGCGCCGAAACAAAAAAGAAAGATGGCCGACCCTCCCCCATACTTCTTGCAATATTTACATCATAATACAGGCAGCCATTAACGGACAAGTTGGTAAGTGGGACAATGAAACTTATATTGCATCGCTTGCCGTAACTATTTAAAGTTCAGTCGTAAATTTTAATATGAATATGTCGTTTGAACTTTGTGAAGCTAAATGGTTGTTACACCGTAGGCTTTTGTAGTTGTAAGGAGATATTTTTGTATTAATGTTTCAGGAAATAGAAGGTGCATCGTGTTACCCAGTTACTGTGTTGTGGAGGTAAGATGGGTAGTCGCTACACGTCAAGTAACGGTATTCAGGTGCGTCAGGGTAGACTGGAAGCTGCCCCAACTAAGTTGGGAAAAGGTTAGGCAGATGCTGATTCAATTGGTAGGTAGTTTCATGTGATGACTTGTGAGTGTTTTCGACAGCTAATGCACAAAGCGATGTAAAGACTATTGCCTCCCACCTTTTATTAACAAAGGTAGATTAAAAGCAGGTTTTTTTTGTACAGACTATTGTCTACTACCTTTTATCAAAAAAGGTTGACTAAAAGCTGGTATTTTATTTTATGTCATGATTTAGATAAGTCTTATTTCTATAATATGAACACTACTTAGACGCATTTTCAACGATCACTGCTCTATAAAAAATTAAAAACTGAAACCGTCAAATTTCTCTCGTTTCACTAACTGATCCATAAAAATATCTGGCGAGATTCATGGGGCAGTCTTCAATCGATAAAATAACACACATATAACACGTATATATATAACACGTATACGTACACTAAATCTGAGCTTCGTTTTCACTTAAGTAACCGGTAGTTATCAGCAGAACGTGCACGCGATTGTATCATTTGAAACCATTGATATTGGTTCAACGAGAAGTATTGCACACGCTACTGATCGCGCCTTTGTTAATTTATGTTGCAGCAAATGCGGTTAGGCTTTTATTTGCTATGTGGGTTTTTGTAGGCGCTTTTATAAAATAAGAGGAAGATGAGGTTGTATTTATTAATTTACGCTAATCTATTTACACTGGTAGGTTTAATCATAATTATGTAGGTCTGCCGAAAATAAAAATAACTATTTAAACTGGTCTTGATCTTATTATCTTCATTAATTTATCCAGGAGACGCACAGCGTGGGCCTGTACCTAAGAATCGCCACAACATTTCGTATTGCGGTAACAAATCATTTCATTTCGTTCTAATGCTTCCCTTTAAAATTTAACAAGATTACTTTTTACCCAACCTTTTGACCAAAAAACGAATGCAAATGGCAAAACAGAGAAATTAAACGAAATAAATAAAATAAATATTGGATTTTACATTAAGTGTCAAGTTACGTTTTTTATTACTATTATTTCGTTTATTCATCTTTTTTCAGTGTAAAATATTTTTCAACATATTTCTGTAAATGAGTTCCACAATCGTTTTCCCAAGGTATATAGATTTCTCGCCGATTGGTCGACACTTCGTGTGACCAGAGGGCTGGATTGTTCTTTGGCCAAATAATTAACATTGCCATTCAACGTGGCACGTGGCAATGCTGCCAGTCTTCTGGGCACGTTTCTTGACGACAGCGATGCGGAATGAGTACTTCGACGCCTGAGTGTCTGTGTGTGTTTTTTTTGATTTATTTGTATATAGTTAGTTAGATAGTATTTTAATTTAAGTATGTATAAGTTGTTATTGTTGTTGTTTTGATTTATTACTGTTTTGACGCAATGTTTTTTAGAATTAATGTCGTTAGTAGGTAATTAGGTTAATTACTTAATCATAACCACGAGGAGCTCGTGGCTAAGTACTAACAGCCGCACAGGTCGATCCACCAGATTAAGCTACTCTTGCCAGTGTTGGGCGTGGATGGGTGACCATCTTTACATACCGAGACTCCTCCGTGCCTCGGAAAGCACGTTAAGCCGTTGGTCCCGGCTATCATTTGTGCATATTTCACAGTCGTTACGGGTAGTCAGAAGCCCGAAATCTGACAGACAGTCTTGCCAAGGGTATCATATTGCCCAGTTACTGGGTTGTGAAGGTCAGATAGGCAGTCGCTCCATGTAAACTACTGGTATTCAGCTGCATCCGGTTAGACTGGAACCCGACCTCAACATAGTTGGGAAAAGGCTAGGCAGATGATGACTTAATCATAATCACTGCCACCGTCTTGTGTACAAAAATCTTTGTAAGTATAAACATTTAATTTTATATCAAGTGCGGTGTGAGAGTCGGCCACATAAAGTTCCCGTAGAATATTGTTTTCTTTCAAACTGTGTAAGTTCCGCCGGCGTTAATAGCTTAACCTGTTCACCTTTATATTATTTGTTTCTGTTTTCATATTTATATTCCTTTTCTTCTCTTGTGTGTGCAACTGGTCCACGGGCATAGATATTGCTGTAGTAATAAACAATAATTATATCTTTTTTTTCTTAAAGCCAGTTCGTTACGTATCAGCGGGATTGACCGCAAAGGTTACCGCTGCCCAGGAACACAAAGAGCTATGGGAGGAACATGGATTTTTTTGGATGATTGCCCATTCTAAAAAAAACTTTATGTACAGACGCCAGTACATCAAGCTGGTAAGCGGGATTGCCCGAAAAGGTTACCGCTGTTTCGGAACACAAAGGGCTAAGGAAGGAACATGGATGGGTTTTAGTCAGTAAAAGTCTGACACTCCCTTTCGCTCCACCCAGAGCGGGAGGGGTCATTTGATGATTACCCACCCTAAAAAGGGTATGTACAGTTGCCAGCACATCAAGCTACTTCAAACTGTCAAATATTCCCAATTGAACATGAACCTTATTGTTTTGTAATAAAGTTGAAAATATGTCAAAGAAATTTGACAGACTGGGTAAGCTTGATGTGCTGGCCTCTGTACATAATATATTTGTTACTTTACGCAAAACCTAATGAACCGATTGCGATGAATCGATGTGTAAACAGCTGTTACTTTTTATCGCGCATATCGCGGTGTCAAGTTCGAACCCAAGACCTCTGAATTTATGGATTCATGTGCGTATTGTATAAATTATCACTTGCTTAAAAATCGGTGAAGGAAAACATCGTGAGGAAACCAGCATGTCTGAGAGATATTTCTCAACAGCATGTGAAGCTAAGACAGAGGCCCATGGGCAGCATAAAAACTCTTGACACCAGTTTAGTGACTAACCACACGAAAAGAAGAGAAGAACGCCTTACATTAAGTAATGTACTTTTATTTCGATTTACTTTGTAATATAAAGAGATTAGTAGACCATTAACCCGTGAGCATAGTTCTCACGAGTGGGTAGTTGGATACAATCGCTCACACGCGTCATTAGGCAAATATCAGGCAATTCAGGCTTGATTAAGTGTTTTATTTTGTCGATTTTATCGTGCAAATGTTGTTAGGTAACGTAGGATTGAAAATGCAGTTTTTTTATTGAGGAGTTATGGACTTTATTGCTGTGTACAAGGTGTTGATTTTTGTAAGTATAATATTTGAGGTCGGTTTTTATGTTTGATCTTTATTAATCGTAGGTAAATAGTTACAATTGCACGGATCCATAGAAGGTACCTTAGACCTACCGAGCCCGGTCTGTAGATGGGTGACCAGCTAATAGGTACATATCGGGAGCCTTCTTTGTCGTTGAAGACACATATTTTGTAGGCTAAGTTATTTGTACAGTATCACACGTTACGGGTAGTCATAAGCCCGAAAGTTCGACAACCAGTCTTATTAATAAAATGGTTTGTTACAGAATAAATAAAAATCGTTTATTTCAGAAACTTGGACATCAAGCTAACTCAAACTGCCTACTTTCCCAGTTGGAAATGAACCCAATTTATCACTACATAGTATAAAACAAAGTCGCTTTCTCTGACCCTATATCCTTATGTATGCTTAAATCTTTAAAACTACGCAACGGTTTGATGCGGTTTTTTTAATAGATAGAGTGACTCAAGAGGATTTTTTTTTAATTAGTCCGTAAACTAATTTTTAAAAAATTGTCATCATCTACATTGGTTGTCGGGCCACGCAGAATAAGGGTTTCGTATTTGGGTTGGGATGACTTTATACCAAGAACAAGCAGTTCAAAAATATGTTTTCATTCCAGCTATGAGCATGTTAATTTAAGGGCATAAACGTCTTATAAGTTTTCCTGTAATCTTTAGGTATCGAACTATTTTCTGTATTTTATTCGAAATTTTAGGCTCATCAGTTTAGTAATAAGGAATGGTCAGTGTTCATATTCGTTCGTTACAATATGAACACTGACATGGACGATGTTTGGGTTACAGCAAATTGTCTGCGACACACGAGTACGGGTTCCGTTTTTTTTCATTCAGCATACGGAACCCTTTACATGTCCAAATGAATCCTTAAAGAAAACAGTAAATTTTATTACATACTAGCTGACCCGACAGACGTTGTCCTGTCTTAACTATGATACCTACCTTACCTACCCTACCTACCCTACCTACCCTACCTACACTACCTACCCTACCTACCCTACCTACCCTACCTACCCTACCTACCCTACCTACCCTACCTACCCTACCTACCCTACCTACCCTACCTACCCTACCTACCCTACCTATGCAAAAATGTGCAATAAAAATATTTTTCTCATACAAACTTTGCCACCCCTTGTAACCCTTTTAGGGGTTGAATTTCCAAAAAATAATATGCCTATGTCCTTCTCATGAATGCAAACTATCTACATACCAAATTTCAGCAAAATCGGTTGGGTGGTTTAGGCGTGAAAAGGTAACAGACAGACAGACAGAGTTACTATCGCATTTATAATATTAAGTGTGGATTTTAATTTCTACTACATTGTAATAGATGGCGCTGATGGTCGAATGAATAATATTAATTCGAATTAATGACGAAAATACACGAAAATCAAGATATATTATGACTTTCCAAGAGCAAACTCATCCTTCAGGTTTCCTCCTTCAGGTGTTGCTCTCCCAAAAATATAGTATGTATGTATGTTTGTTACGTTGATAGTCTACGACTCGCCCGTCTTATGTTTTCCGCGGGAAACAAACAATTGCGAGATCTAATTCGACGCCACCGCCATCTATCGAGCTAGGTGGAATTATTCTTCATGAAGTGTGAAAACAGAAAAAAAATCTGGGAAATAATTAATTTGTATATAGTAATACTCATAATTTGTATGTCGTATTTATGAGTGGTTTTTCATCGTTTAATTTTAGCGGAGCTGTTTCTATGCTTAGGCTCGTTAATAAAGAAAGATTAGAATCATCTTTATGTGGTTAGTGACCAACCTGGTATCCGAGTTTTTATGTTGCCCATGGGCCTCTGACTTAGCTTCCCATGCCGTTGAGAAATATCTCTCAGACATTCCTCACAATGTTTTCTTTCACCGATTATTAAGCAACTAATACAATATGCACATGAATCAAAACAATCAGAGGTGCGTGCTTTGGGTTCGAACTCTAGATCTATGACTTGACAGTCCGACGGTCACACCACTAGGCTATCATTGCTTTTATTAGAATTACTTAACATAAACAGAACGTGTTCTTTAAGAAGTAAAATGAGTAGGTATTTGCCTCAAATCAAATCAAATCGTTTATTGCAATCCATAATGTACAGAGGCCAGCACATCAAGTTACCACAATCTGTCAAATTTCTTTGATAGTATTTCAACTTTATTGCAAAGTCATAAGGTTCATTTTTATTGAGAAAATTTGACAGTTAGGGATAGCTTGATGTGCTGGCGTCTGTAAATTACAGGTGGTAAATAAAAATAAATAATAGAAACAGTCGGGCACACCAATTTTTAAATAAGTAGAGAGAGAGAGAGTGCGTTTTATTAATTTTCCTTGTTATAAAGTTACAATTAATTTTCTATCCTATTACAAAATTTTTATGTATTTATACTTTCATTCATTTACATATTCAATTAATATTTTATATGCGGGTCTATAGATCTATTCATTTATTTAATTATAATTTATTGATTTAGGTGGTGATGGTGGTTATTGGGTGGTTGATAAGGGACTGCTTTCGATCACATATTATACAGGAGTCACGTTGCTAACTATAATGGCGAGTGCTAAGTGTAAGTTGAGTAGAGGTACAATATTGTCCATGTATATCTTTCGAAAGGTCACTCATTCACTTACTGATTAATCACAAAATCTCAGTAACTTCTGGACCCATTTTTTGTCTTTTGGGTGGGAAATCAAGTAACTCCATCCACACTGGGTGGAGCGGAAGGGGGTGACAGACTTTAACTAACTGAAACCCATCCAAGTTCCTTCCTTAGCCCTTTATGTTCGTGGTAGCGGTAACCTAACTTAAAACACTAAAACTTCCGGACCTCGAAAGGTGAAATTTGGCACAGAGGTAGATTATGAGTAGTAAACAGCCAAGAAACGATTTTAGGAACTCCCCTAGTAAATGGGTGAAATAGGGGGGTAGAAGTATGTATGAAACTTTGTATGAAAAAATTTCAACATTGACGAAGGCGGAGTCGCGGGTATTAGCTAGTATATTATCGTCTTATGTCAGTGTAGTGTGCTTCAGCCGTGGGTTGCGGAAGTATCATTCGTTCCCGCGATCCCCGGCGCAGGTGTGGGAGGGAACACCCGGGGCGGATGTTAGTCAATATGAATCTGACGGACCCCTCCGCCTTCCAGGGCGGAGGGTATCCATGAGGATTTTCGACCCGGCTCGTGTAGTGTGCTTGCTTATCGGTCTTCTACAGACTGTACTTCGAAGAGTGTGTGCTGGAGCTCCACGACCTGATCCCAGTCTTCTCCTTTTACTACCGGATTACCAAACGTACTGCAGAGTACCAGCCGTACTTGGTTAATATCCCGACTCGTCGTACTCAGCGCTTCTCCTCCACATTAAATAAACGCACAGCTACCGAAACTTCTTCTTCTTTTCGTGTGGTTAGTGACTAACCTGGTGTCAGACTTGTTAAGCTACCTATGGAACTGGAACTTACATAAAGAGCTAAGGAAGGAACATGGATGGGTTTAGTCAGTAAGAGTCTGACTTTCCCTTCCGCTCCGCCCAGAGCGAGAGGAGTCATTTGATGAATTCCCCCCTCAAAAAAAAGCGTCTTTGTTACCTCAAGTTATTGAAATATAGCACTTAGAATTTAAATTACACATTCCACCGTGACGTATACTTCGCTCCATTGTACATAATTTGTAAGAAATGGATTAGCAATCTGTTAGGCTGGGTGCTCATTCATACAATACATGTTAAAGTGTTTAGTTACACATATACATTTTTTGGACTGATTTAAATCTTCATGAGTGAAACAGCTACAAGATAATATACCTGTGATTTGGATTAGAGTTGCTGGGAATTGAGCTGAAAGGCGTGCAATTGGAGAGGTCTATGTCCAGCAATGGACTGGTATAGGGTTTTTTTTTGTGGGTGGGTAATGATCAAATGACTCCTCCCGCTCTGGGTGGAGCGGAAAGGAGTGTAATACTCTTATTGACTAAAACCCATCCATGTTCCTTCCTAAGCCCTTTATGTTCCGGGGTGGCAGTTACCCTTTCGGACAATCCCGCTGCACTGCTATAGGCTGATGATGACATCCGCCATTTTGAATTTATAAAAATAAAACCTAATTATCGAGGGTATTTTAATTTTACATACACAGATACCAAAGATACGCATAAAACATAACCTTGTCTATGCAGTAGCATAGACGAGTAAAAAACAATAAGGTACATCGTCAACCTATTTTCCATAAAAGCCAGAATACTTAGAGCATTTAACCTAAATGCTCTAAGCCAGAATATGATCAACCTTATTTACTTAATACTGCTTAGAAAATTTTCTAACACAACCGTGTACCCTTTACCTTAACCACTGAAACCACAACAGCGGTATTTCCCATCTGAGTCTTATTAAAATGTAATTCACGCTAGTGGAAGTATTATTTCCTTGGTAATAATAGGTTATTATTTAATAATACAAGTTAATAATATCCGAGGAAACAAGCTGCAGTTGTTAGTTCTGCAGCATGAAATGGAATAAATATAATGTATTTCAGGATTTTTTTTCCCCGCCCTGAACCTAGCTTGAGTCGGCTCGCGCCACTGAGCTTGTAGTCTTAAAATACACGGCCGAATCCTGCCCTCAAAAAACTCGTAATGTACAGCAATTATGAATATATGAAAAAACCTAAACCTAAACAATCAATCTGATCAAACCTGTCCCTTGCTGACCCCTTCCAGGGACGCCCTAACTAGCATGTAGTTGCTTAGTAAGTTGGAGGGTGGGAGATCAACAAATGACCCCGCTCTGGGTGGAATGGAAGGGAGTGTCAGAATTTTACTGACTAAAACCCCATCCATGTTCCTTCCTTAGCCGTTTATGCTCCGGGGTAGCGGTAACCCTTTCGGATAATCCCGCTGTCCCATTAACGGGCACACATTAACTTACCTTTATGCTGATCTCTTGGAGGCGGGCGTGGAACACGAAAGCGCCGTCCAGCACTGGCCTGGTCCTGATCGGACGGTTGCTTAGCTTGGGGCTATATGGCGTTGTGTGAAATGTCCAAGGATATTATTATTATTTTTATAGTCTTAGGAATTCTTAACTTAGCGGAGCGGACTCATGCAACCTTTCATAAAATTAATTAATCTACAGAAATAAAAATAAAATGTTTGTACATTATAGTACATAAAATTAATTCTTGCAGCTGTTGGCCCGAGCTGTCTTGCAAAGTTATTTAACACGAGACATGAAGTTTTTAATTATGTTGTCAGTTTGCATTCTGCCTTGCGATTATAATGTACTATTTAATTAAAATGCTTTGAATGAACTGGGTTTTTCGTGACGTTTAACCTTTAAATGAGTAAATACCAAGTATTTTGAAGGTACTAAGTTCTTTATGATACCTATAGTCCTATAAACCAGAAATTTAAATAAAGAACACAATCATTATTATTGGGATTCCTACAGGAAGACCACAGATTAAGTATTAAAACACAAACATGAAAAAATACAACAGTAAGTCAATCAATCTGCCTAGTCTTTTCCCAATTTTGGGGTCGGCTTCCAGTCTAACCGAATGCAGCTGAATACCAGTATTTTACATGGAGCGACTACCTATCTGACCTCCACAACCCAGTCAGTAACTGGGTAATACAATACCACCTGGTAAGACTGGCTGTCAGGCTTCTGATTACTCGGGACCAACGGCTTAGCGTGCTTTCCGAGGCACGATGGAGTCTCGATATGTAAAGGGGTGACCAACCCATCCTTGGACCAACCCCGGCAAGCGTAGCTTAACCTGATGGATCGATCCGAGCGGTTGTTATTGGTTAGCCACGAGCTCCTCGAATATTAAAAAAAAATATAACAGTAAGTAGGTATATAAAAAAAACAACAGAGTCCTGAGATCTAAAGGAATAGATAAAACTATTGGCTTAATAGGGAATCTAACCTGACAATTTTTTTTTTCTATCATTCCTTGTATTTTTGCAAGGAGATTCATGTTTCTGATAAAATCATTTCCTACAAAAGGAGGCAACGATAATATGCTGAAAATCAATGAAGAATTTGTTTTATTTTTTTCTACTAAAAACAAACCAAAAGCCCCTGACCCAAACTGTCACATTATTATATTTCCAATGGAACATGAACCTTATTTTATTAAAATAAAGTTGAAAACCTATCAAAGAAATTTGACAGAAGGGAGTAGCTTGATGTGCTGGCCTCTGTACTTTCATCTTATTGCTTTTATTATTATTCACTAACTCACACGGCTCCTATTGATCGTAGCGTGATGTTACATAGCCTATATAGCCTTCCCCGATAAATTGAACTATCGAACACAAAAATAATTTTTCAACTCGGACCAGTAGTTCTAGAGATTAGCACGTTCAAACAAACAAAATCGTTAGCTTTATAATATTAGTATAGATCATGTTCTGATAAGTTAACTTTAATACACAGATAGGTAGCAAATTAATGATCTCTCACGTTTCACTCACTTATCGGATAATTAATTGCAAACGTTTTTGATAAAAAGGCAGATTAAAACTGTTGTAAATTCCTATGAATTAACTGCGAACAAAACATTGCATTCCAGTTAAATACTGTATGAGTTTTCTTTGCTCCCACAGTTACTATGAAGAGTTATCAAAAAAGCTCAATATTTTCTACTAACATTCTAACCAGAACTTGAAATGACCACTGGTAATTGAAATTGTCCTTACATCCCTGGGCCATAACCTGAAGAGGGAACTATTTCCTCGCTCGGGTCATCATCACCACGAAAAGCAGATGAATTGGTGATCGGACTTTCTTCTGATGCTCGTGGATGACAAAATCAGAACGAGAAGACGCTACGGCAAACAAAAAAGAACGTTTCAAGGAATTGTCTATGGTTCGGCAATAATTATTTAACAAACTAAATAATACCTAACAAAGTAACCGTCGTGAAAACGCCATTTTTAAGTACAGACGGCAGCACATCAAGCTATCCCTAACTGTCAAATTTTGTCAATTAAAAATGAACCTTATATCTTTGCAGTAAAGTTGAAATACTATCAAAGAAATTTGACAGATTGTGGTAACTTGATGTGCTGGCCTCTGCACACAATTTTTGGCTTAGCGTGGGAGGGGAGCGTTTACGCTCTAGAGGTCAAAAGGTTAATAAAACTCCCACAAGTTTAAAAATACTGTACAAAGACGGAATGTTTGCCTGAGGCTTCAAGATCTAGGTGATGTTGGGACATCATGGATTGCTCAGGAGTTGACGAGAAGAAACAATATCACTAGAAGAAGCAATGAGAGAGGCTCTTACCCTGGAGGAGTGGTATGTAAACAACATACTATTCATCAGTTTTTCCCATTTATGTTGGGTCGGCTTCCAGTCTAACCGGCTACTGCTCAACATGACGACAACAACAACCCAGTCTTTTCTTTTTTTTTGTATCAGAGTTTTTATGCTGCCCGTGGGCCTCTGACTTAGCTTCAAATGCAGTTGAGAAATATCTCTCAGACATGCTGGTTTCCTGACGATGTTTTCCTTCACCGTTTTTTAAGCAAGTGATAATTATACAATACGCTCATGAATACAATACTTCGTTAAATCAGAGGTGCCTTGGGTGTGAACTCGAGACCCATAACTTCGTAATTCGACGGTCACACCACTAGGCTGTCACCACCCAGTTACTGGGTAACACGATACCCGAAGCCCTTTTCTTCTACTACTTCTGTAAAAAAAAAACTATTATTAACAGTTAATGTATTATTATCATCCATATCAACAAAATTTCGAAATGATGGATCGATAGTGATAATTATATGAGAACTGATAAAGATATTGTTTGATTTAATTAATTTATTGGCAGTGTCAGTGGTAGCTATGTTGAGGCTAGTCAGTTTGTTCGTTTTTGTGGGCTTGGCTGTGGCCAAACACGAGATTTATGAGGGGTAAGGCTGTTTTGAAGATATTCTTTGTAGTTATTTGAAAAATGTCATGAAAGGCGAGACTGATAGTGTGACAGTTGACAAAAAATAGAAAAGCACATCATGTCACTCCAATCTGCCAAATTTCTTTGATAGATTTTCAACTTTATTTCATAAGCATAGGGTTCATTTTTTATTGTGGTAGCTTGATGTGCTGGCGTCTGTACAGTCGCCAACACATCAAGTTACCACAAACTGTAAATTTTTCTCAATCTATTTTGAACTTAACACTTAACGTTTTAAGGTTTACAATCATTTGGAGAAATTTGACAGTTTGGTATAACTTGATACGCTGGCGCCTGTACATAAAAGTTAAAGGGGATTACTGGGATACTGTTAACTTCTTATTTTACTAACCTGCTTGGTTGTGCTGGTAATGTCAACGGCACGTGACACAACTTGAAGGTGTCCAAACACAGGACACTTAACCATATTTAAATATAGTTTTTATAACTAAGGGCGGATTTTACCAATGAAACTGTACACGAACAGCGTTCTCTCTATACTAAGTACAAGACCTGTCAGTGTCAATCTTCCATAGAAAATAATTATACTTTCGTTTTTACATTTCACTGGTGACATCCCCTTAAAATGTTAGATGCATCTGTCTGTCTCTCCCTGAAATTACTGGGTTTCTGCGGATCTATTTGTGCAGTGATATTTGTTGGTTTCTGCGCTGACGTTTTGTTTTCATGGGAGTAATTATATTGATGATATCTTTTCAGTATTGCCGAATTTACTTTTCTAGATAAAAAAATAATTGGCTGACCATTTCTTCCAGATACGGCCTATACAAAGTCTCAGTGAAGACTGCCGACCAAATTCAACTGGTCAACCACCTCAGCCATGACTTAGACCTGGACGTTTGGTCTCATGCGCTACCAGGACGCGATGGGCAGGTCCTCGTGCCTAAGGAGAAGAAGACGCTCTTCCAAAATGAACTCAAAGCCGCTGGCGTAGAGTTCAAAGTTGAAACTGATAATATTAAGGAGTAAGTTGAAGATGGTATTTGCGATGCTTATAAAGCGGTTTGGTCTCAGGATTTGTTCGTTATTTTGTAGGATTTCAATCAATAACTGGTATTATATATCCCTGATTACGCCTTCGGGGAAGACTGACGTGCCGTTCATTAAAATAACAGTATTTTTTTTTCTTTTGGGTATGTTTGCATCTTACCGTTCAACCTAGGAGAGGTTGTCTACTGCTTAACTGGACTTGCCTGTAAATGCCTCAATAAAATTAAGGTCTCCAGCTCGGCCTTAAAACCTAACTAAGCAACTACACGCTAAGGGGGGTACGGACGGATACATGAGGCGACCAATAAAGAAAATTCTACATACTGAAATATACCTTCTCGTTTCACCCCAGCCCTGTCATGCTACATAACTATTTCAAGCTAAATAATCTAGTTCTCATTCCTTACCTACCCAGCCTCCTTGATTTGGAAGACAAGCTTCACTCTGCAGCATCAAAGAAGAGTAATGCTTCGAGATTAGACTCTCTTCCTTTCGACCAGATCTACACATACCACCAGGTCAGTATCAAATGCTATGAACAGGTGACGGAGACTTTAGTTTTATCTTCTGTTGCAATGGGGATTATAACAAGGTAAAAAAGAGAAAGAAGAAATTATATTAAGCCCATCAGTCAGAAAAAAAAATATATTAAACAAGTATTTTTTACTTTATCGTATGAATAAAAAAAAATCTTAATGAAACGCATTAAAGTATGGGTGGGAGCGTGTTACTCAGCATTGAATCTTCATAGGACTGACGTCATGCCACATTTTAACAGAATGTATCGATGTCAAAATTTAAGTCATCATCCCTTTTTTGAGGATTCCACTTACAAACTGGCGTCGACGGAAATGACATTAAAGCAAAATGGAATACTCTCACTGGGAATGTTCTCAGTGAGACTATTCGAGTTTGTGGTAATTTTCATGTTTTAATAGTTTAATCTGAATTAACCTGATTGTCAAACGTGAGTCTCATCTCCACTGTAGCGACATTTTTATGAACACACAATAATAATATATTTCTCCTTCTTTTTCGTGTGGTTAGTGACTAACTACAATACTTAACTAGTCAGTTCTTACAGAAAAATATGACACAATACGTTTGTCGGTCACCAGCTTGGAGTTGGACCTAGAAACGGTTGATACCGACGTTATCATCAATTCCAATATGCAATAAAGACAATAATATACTTATTTATTTTTTTGGTGACTCAGTGGTATCGGCATAGACTTACGAGTTGAAGAGTCATGGGTTCGGAACCAATCGAGCTCATTCAATTTGTGTCATTTATGTCAACACTACTGCTCTCAAAATGGTAAAGAAAAACACCCCGAGGAAACCGGCATGTCCTAGCCTAGAACAATAAAATCTAAGATGTGACATCCACCAATCCATACTGGGCCGTGAACATGCGTGACAGGCTGATTATGCGTATACACTTTCCAGGTGGACACATTCCTAGACATGCTGGCCGAAGCATACCCTGATACGGTGACGCTGGTCAACGCTGGCAAGAGCTTCGAAGGCAGGGATATTAAGTACATCAAGATATCGAGCACCAATTTTGAGGTAAGGATCCATATCTGCCACTTTTGAAGTGACACATATACACAGACTAGAGGTCTATATGTAAAGAGCTACGGTTTCACCCGCTGCTCGGCTCCTATTGGTCGTAGCCTGATGTTACAGCCTATATCCTTCCTCGATAAATGGACTATCCAACACAAAAATAATTTTTCAATTCGGACCAGTAGTAATACAAATTAACGCGTTCAAACAAACAAACTCTTTATAATATTAGTATAGATTCGGACCAGTAGTAATACAAATAAGCGCGTTCAAACAAACAAACTCTTTATAATATTAGTATATAGATATGTACCCATCCATAGATTCAACGCGGCAAGCAAAGCTTAACCTTGAGTTCGCCCTCCGATGTTTAGATAATTAAGGAAAGCATAAAAAAAACAAACAAAGACGAATTTCCATAATTATGATATTGTATCTTAATTAACAGCCACGTAAAAGATAAAACGGATTGATTGATAAAAAGATAAAATTGATTGATTAATTTCATCACCTCTAGGGTGTTATGTTAGTAAGTTATTTTTACGTGTCATGTTTGTTTATCTGATTGTGAATTTAGTTTAAACAAGTATGTTATGAGTACTTTACTGTCGCATTAGATAGATATAAGGTTTTATCACTACATAGTATAAAACAAAGTCGCTTTCTCTGTCCCTATATCCCTATGTATGCTTAAATCTTTAAAACTACGCAGCGGATTTTGATGCGGTTTTTTTAATAGATAGAGTGATTCAGGAGGAAGGTTTATGTGTGTATAATTTGTCGACATATTTCGCGGGCGAAGCCGCGGGCGGAAGCTAGTATCATTATAATTCATAGACCAACTACTTAATATGTATGTACACATGTTTTTCGCTTATCTTTTAAGAATAGATTAAATAGTAAGCAAATACAGTATTTACAAAAGATAACTAAATAATAAACGTCATTTTGACGCAATTTAAGATCAATTTCATCGCTTATAAATCTTTTAGAGAACCATTACCGAAAAAAAAAACAAAAACCTATCAGAAAATTAATGAAACAACGAATAAGCATCCTGCATTTTGAGATCAGAGTAGATAATTTTCACTAGAAAATTTATTCTATACTAGTATTATAAATTCGTAAGTAACTCTGTCTGTCGGTATGTTACATTTTCACGCCTAAATTACTGTACGGATTTCGATATAATTTGGATTGATATAGACTGCATCCAGGGTAAGGGCGAAGGCGACGAAGGATAATTATAAGGATATAAAATTATATCGGGAAATTATTTTGTCTCAAAAATATATCCCCATATTGCAATATAGCTTAGCTATAATAACGCTAGTCTTTGTATATAAAAGCAAAAGGTCATTCATTCACTCATTGGTTAATCACCAACTCTTAATAACTACTGAACATACGAAAATGAAAAATGTGACATAGAGGTAGATTAAGAGTACAGTCATGAGCAAAAATATGTACCTACACAGTTAATTTCAAAAGCGGTTTTCTCCTTAGTTAATGAATGAAATTGTATTTTTACGGACACATTACATTATCAATCAATCAATCAATCAAATCATTTTATTTGCCTGAAACATGGTTACACACGATGTTAAATTGAATTATAGAGCAGGACATATTTCACCCTCATTACGGACATGCAAAATTATAATTAATTTCCAAGAATTATTTGAAATAAATTTACAATTATTTGAATTATTACAATTTATAAGAAATGTGAAATAAAATTATTAGAATCATATAAATTACAATTATCAGAAATATTGTGATTTCAATTACTAAATTAAATACAAAACGAAGTAGGACGAAGAACTATATTATATTATACTAGTGGATACCAGATCGACATGTGCTTTTATTCAAAAAGTCTTTGACGGTGTAGAAACTCTCCTCGATTAACCAGTTTCGCAAGGCACAACAGAACCTTTTATATGGCAGGTCAGTCATTCCTTTGGGCAAAGAGTTGTATATTAGGGGTGCCATATAGGCACAGTTCTTTCTGAACAGTTCTAGTTTAGGAACAGGCATTTTTAAGGGCCGGTGGGTAATTTGTCGTTTAAATGTATTGTCGTTAGGGGTGAAAAGATGGCTGTGGCATTTGACAAACTTAGCCACTTCATAAATGTAAATGCAGGGTACAGTTAGGGGTAAGCGGGATTGTCCGAAAGGGTTACCGCTACCCAGGAACATAAAGGGCTACGGAAGGAACATGGATGGGTTTTAGTCAGTAAGAGTCTGACACTCCCTTCCGCTCCACCCAGAGCGGGAGCAGTCATTGGATGATTTCCCAGCCTTTAAAAAAAAAAAAAAAAAAGGGTACAGTTAGGAGATTCTTGGATTTAAATATCGGTTTACAAGATTCCGACCAATCCATGCCGTACAGTGCCCGAATGCATTTTTTCTGAGCTATGAACACCCTCGTGATGTCACAGGAGTTTCCCCAGACAACTATGCCATATCGTATAATGGAGCATATGTAAGCGTGATATACAATAATAGTGGTATGTCTGCTCGTCACGTCTTTTACCTTCCGAAGTGCAAATACAAACTTGTTTATTTTTATGCATAAACTATTAACATGTTCTTTCCATGAAAAATGTGTATCCAGAATAATGCCTAAGAATTTGGCGCTGTTTATCTGTTGTATAAGTGAATTATTGTAACTAATATTTAATTCGATGTTTTTACTCTTATAAGTTTTAAAGTTAATTAGTTTTGTTTTCTCTATGTTTAGTTTTAATTTATTTGTGTCTAGCCATTGAATAACATCTTCTAACGTTTTATATATTTCCGTTTCATATGTATCAATATTTTTACAGTCCATAATAATAGTGTGTCGTCTGCAAACAAGACACAATCATGTGTGAGTGCACTTGGGAGGTCATTGACATAAATAAGAAATAACAGAGGCCCTACGATGCTACCTTGTGGCACCCCAGAGCAATTAGTCCTTTGTTTCGAGTCAAACTCAACTACGTTATTGGTTACAGTATCAAATCTAGTAACTCTAGTGAATTGTTTCCTGTTTTGCAAATAGGACCGAAACCATAACAAAGAAGACCCCCTTATTCCACATTTTTCAAGTTTCGAGAGGAGTATCGAATGATCAACGAAGTCGAAAGCTTTACTTAGGTCTAATAGTAGAGCTGATGTTGGGATTTTATTGTTGATATTATCGATGATGCGATTTATTAAGGTGAAGGTAGCTAATTGCGTTGACCGATATTTCCTGAAACCAAATTGTTCCGGTGCCAAAATATCATATTTATCAAGAAAGTTAACTATTCTTTTGAGCATTATTTTTTCAAAGATCTTAGATAGGACCGGAGTTAAAGCAATAGGTCTAAAAATATTTTTATCTGATCTTGTCCCCTTCTTATGAAGTGGCTTTATTATCGACAACTTGAGTTTGTCCGGAAAACATCCTTGTTCAAGAGATAGATTTATAATGAAAGCCAATGGTTCCGATATAAATAGGGCAATACGTTTCAATAATTCGGAATGAATTTCGTCATACCCTGCCGACTTAGAATTTTTCAATGAAATCATTGTGTTGAAAACTTCGTTTGAATCCGTGGGTTTTAAAAAAATACTTGATTCGTTACTTTTTAGATTTGATGTGCGATGCTCAGACTCATTATTGACAGAAGCAGAACCACAAGAATTTTAAACTACATCAATGAAAAAATTATTAAATATGTTTGCTATGTCAGATCCACATGTAACTGTACATCCGTTGTTGACAATATTGTCAATGAATTTACAAGTCTTAGGTACAGTACCATCAACATAGCGTTTAACTACGTCCCAAGTTGCTTTACATTTATTGCGAGAGTTTGTTATGTACCTTTGGTTACAAAGCGACTGAGTGCTATTAATACATTTCCTTAACAATTTGGAATATTTTTTTGGAATTTATTTATCGAATCCATAAGTTTACCGAACCTGTCGTATATCAAAAGTTGAAATAGTTATTTTACGAGAAAATCGCTTCTGAATATTGCTAGGTGTATATTGGTGCTCGTGACTGTACGACACGTCACCTAAGAAACGGCTGGCGCAGGCGGAGCCGCGCGTAGCTACATAGTAGTTAATAACATAAAAAATTGATTCTATAAACATTTCTATTTCTCTACCAGGACAACAGAAAACCCATAGTCTTCATGGAATCTCTCCTCCACGCTCGTGAATGGATCACCTTACCAGCTACCCTCTACGCCATCCACAAGTTGGTGATTGACGTCACGGAGCAAGACCTGGTGCAGGACATCGACTGGATCATCCTGCCTATTGCCAATCCTGACGGTTACGTCCATACACATGGAGAGGTGAGGGTACACGTCTTTGAAAGACCAATCTGCTTAACCTTTTCCCAATTTTGGCTTCCAGTTTAACCGGATGCAGCTGAATACCAGTATTTTACATCGAGCGACTGCCTATCTGACCTCCACAACCAAGTAACTGGGTAATTCGATGCCTCTTGGTATGACTGGCTATCAGACTTAGCCCATGGCGGCACGACATGGCAAAGTATTTTTAGGTGACGAATAAAAATATAGCTTAATTTTATGGAAATAAAGTTAAAATTTCAATGTCATGGCCTATTGGCGGCATGGCATGGCTAGGTATTTTTAGGCGAACATTGAAATTTCAACTTGCGGTCTTCTGACGACCCGTAACGATTGCCTAAAATCCATTAATGACAGCCGGGATTGACGGCTTTAAGTGCCTTCCGAGGCATGGAGGTGTCTCGGTATGTAAAGATAGTCACCCATCCACAGATCAACCCCAGCAAGCGTAGATTAACCTGATGTATTGACCCATGCGGCTGATATTATTTAGTCATTTCGAGAAAACCTAAAAACCTATGATTCTAATATAGCGAGCTACCCTGGAGTATTCACCTTAAAGTTAGACTTGTTGCTAAGATTTTTAGTTTCCTGACTGTCTACCTAGTAGGTCTCTCTTTATCAGGCATAAGAGAGTCACAAAATCATTCCACATGTGTGAAAAAAATACCGTCAATGAGCAAAAACAGAACAGAACGTGATCATCACATTTAAATTCAACAAAGTGTACACTGAGAGCAGTTAAGATGCGTTCAGTTGCATGGTGAAATCAGCCTTAATCTTCAAATATCCACACAACAGTTATTCATTTAAAAAAAAAAAACAAAACTCCCAAAAGCTAAAACAGTTAATCGATAATTGCACCCAATTTGTGGCCGCATCCAAACATGGAAAATTGGTCCCCGAATTTTATTTGCGAAATAAAATGACGCCTGATACTCCCACGTCAGATATTAAATTATTGGCCAATTAACTGACCGCCCCCGTCTGGCTGCCAAAATGTTGGGGTTGGGGATATAAAAATATGTGATCAATTCTGGGAGGATTATTTTTGCTGAGAGTAATACTCCTTTGTAGTTTAGCGCTTTCGAAAGGTGGCTAGTTACAGCTGAAATTAATGCCAAGGGCTCTAGACAAGTGGCATTCGCTCCGTGTCGATTCGATTTCGAAAATAGTTGATCGAACAATTCGCTATCACAGCGATTCGGATTGTCAAGAACGCCACTTGTCAACGCGTTTGTATTGGAATATTAATCGAGTTTCGATACACAATTTGATATTATCTAGCACTTAGCGATCGAAAACGATCGATCATGTGACATTTCGAACGCTCATACTAATTTAATACATTTTGGATGTATTTAATTTTGTTATCGTTAGTGAAAATTATACTTTGTCTAGGCCCCGAGAACTTAGATTGACTTCCTCTTCGTTTTTGCTGTCGTTTTTTATAAGAAAGATTCAGTGTCAAAGCCAAAAAGCTATGAGAAATATTACAATAATTTCTAAGTGACAGTTTGTTCTGCTCAAAATTATATTGCCACGAAAACTATTAACTTTTACTTTTACAAGCGTATCACCTAGACTAGTTCAACTGAACGTATATACCTTCCTCTTGAATCACTCGTATCTATTAATAAAAACTACCTTAAAAACTTAAGCGTACAGAGGTACAGATGGCGGGGAGTGACTTTGTTCTTTGCTATGAGATAAGTACAAGACTTATGACGAGTCAAACAAACTGCTTTACTGATCCCAGGATCTCACTTTCAAGAAGTCTTTAAACAAAAACCCCTCTTTCAGTTCCGTCTGTGGCGCAAGAACCGGAGCACCAACTACGGCCCCCTCTGCTCCGGGGTAGACCTCAACAGAAACTTCGACGTCTTCTGGTCCGAAGCGTCCAGCAACCTCGCCTGCAGCGACACCTTCCACGGAGCTGCCCCCTTCTCCGAACCTGAGGCTGCCATCATCAAGGGAATCTTCGATCAGTACAGCAATCGCATTGAACTATTCTTGGATATCCACAGTTTCGGCAGCATGATACTATATGGCTACGGAACTGGCTCCCTTCCTCCATCCGCTCTCATGCTGCATTTGTTAGGAGTCCAAATGGCACATTCAATTGATGCTGTCAAAATGAGCTGGAATTCGGACTATATTGTTGGCAATGTCGCCTTGGTGTTATCGTACCAGGCTTCCGGTAGCGCTGGTGATTACGCAATGGCTGTTGGTGTACCTTACTCCTATACTTACGAGCTACCAGGACATAGATTTGGTATTGGTGGTTTCGGGTTCTTTGTTGACCCTGCTTTCATTGAACAGGCTGGCTTTGAGACCTGGGAAGGTATTAAGACTGGTGCCAGGTTCGTTCGCAATAATTTCAAGAAGAAGAACCTTTAAACTGAAATAAATATTGTCGTCTACAGCGGTGCTTTTATAAATAGTACTCCAAAATCTATTTATTTTGTATTTTAAATGAATAAATATCTACTGAAGATTACAATTACAATTTTATTTTGTATTAAGTTTTGGAGGAATGACAATCTAAGACTGCATACCTTTTCCCAAATATGTTTGGGTCGGCTTCCAGACTAACCGGATGCAGCTGAATACTAGTATTTTACACGGAGCAATTGCCTACCTGCGCTCCGCAACCCAGTAACTGAATAATACAATATTATAGACGGGGTGACCATCTTTACATACGAAGACTCCACTTTGTATGTAAACATGGTCACCCATTCTTGGACCAAACCCCGCAAGCGTAGCTTAAGCTGATGGATGGACGACCCGTGCGGCTGTTATTAATTAACCACTCGATCCCGCAGGAGTGACAATAGATGGATAAAATGTCCAGCAGTGGAATGAGTCTTCCCTACCACGATGGTTTTGACGTATCCTCCCCGGATTGCAGAATCTTCCGACCAAACTTTGAAAAATTAAAACAATATGATTTTTGGTTGTCCCTGTGCGTTTCGCCTTTTAAGCCACCCTAGATCTCATCCTGACAACTTTTAAAATATTACATCACGGGTTCATTTCCATTGTCAATATAGTTCCAAGCTTTTTCCAAACCAAAGACAGTAAGAACAAAGGCATGGTATAGATTGCACTAATGCATTAGCGGTGATAGATTGTAACTACAGTTTGTTAGAGACTCATCAATATTGTCTGGTCGACATAATGTCTACCTCTAACGTATTGAGAACCTTTTAGCATCCTATGTTAGGATCGAGATGAGATTATCTTCGACCTTACTATACAGGGTGAAACTGAATTCATGGGCGTTATTTTAAGGGGTGGGTCATTGTATTCATCATTATGAAACATTTTCACCACCAATTGTTTCCCAATGTGAAAGTTGTATACAGAGTTGATATGACAGAGGGGCATTAAATTACACTACGTATACTATACGTGTTTAGTATTAACTCGGTACGGTATAAAATAAAAAGCACCATAAATGAGGTTTTTATTTTTTCTAACAAACTAAATAGCTTACCAATCAGAGTAAAACGCAACCACCCTTTGTAAATAAAAACTGACCTTGTAACGCAGCGGCACCGACGCGCGCGCCGGAGCGCTGTTAGGAAATACTACTCTGTCAAGAAAGTACCGGGAAAAGATCAATAATACACAAAATGTCTGTTATTCATCCAAATTTATTTTATCACCTTCAAAGTATGCTCCTTTAGAAACGATACACTTGCGCCAACGAATAATCCATTCATCAAAACATTTTTTAAACGCTGCTTCCGGAATTGAGTTAAGTTCTCGCCGCGAATTCTCCTTTTTCGGTTTCGGTTCAGTTGGAAGGCGCCACTCCGAAGCTTGTTGACTAGTTTGCATGTCAAACTCGTAAACCCACGTTTCGTCACCAGTAACAATGCGTTTCATGAATGTTGGGTCCGAACTGACTCGTTCTAGCATGTCCTCAGCGACTTTCATGCGATTGAGTTTTTGGAGAAAATTCAGATCTTTTGGGACTAGCCGAGCAGCAACATGTTTCATACCCAAATGATTAGTTAAAATGGTACGGATTGACTCGTGAGATACAGAAAGTTCGGCGGCTATCTCTCTCAGAGTGGAATGGGGATTTTCAGTCACTATTTTCTTCACTTTTGCGATGTTAACTTCAGTTGCAGACGTTGACGGCCTACCAGAGCGAGGCAAATCTTCCATCACATCTCGACCGCTTTTGAACGCTTTGAACCACTCATAAGCACGAGTTTTTGATAAAGTCGATTCACCGTAAGCCTTCTGTAACATTTTCAGTGACTCCGAACACGAAATTCCATTGGCGATGCAAAATTTAAGACAAACTCTTTGTTCGATATTTTTGTCCATTATGAAATTCGCAATACACACTATATATGATATTACTAAAACCAGCACTGTATTTAATATAAATAACAGATGCAACTCAAATTCCGCGCCAAAATGGAAAACAGTTGTGCCAATCTAACAACTACAAAAAAAACAAAAATTTGAATTTGGAACCATAAACAAATCATCCATTCCCGATACTTTTTTGACTGAATGTACATCGTGTTCAAACGGGGCAAAAACTTAAAAAAACATTTGCGACTAAACTACTGCTCCTATTTAATTTATTTTTGGTACAGAGCTTGAAAATGGTTCCTAGTATAAGCTGTTTAAAGGAAAGCCGTATCAACTCTGTATATGATCTATCTATCTATCTATATCTATATCTATCTTCTATCTATCTATACATATAATAAATTTGTAGAAAAGTGGTGTCTGTACAATGGAAATATATAAAAAAAAAGTAGCAGGGGTTGTTATTATATCGATGCCGAACCCGAAATTGTAATTAATTTTCTTTTGTCTGTTTGTCTGTTTGTGTGTTTGTCTGTGTGTTTGTGCACGCTAATATCAGAAACGGCTTATTCGATTTAGATACGGTTTTCACTAATATATTGTAGTAAGCTTCACTTAACATTTAGTGTTTATTTCATGTCAATCGGTTCATAAATAAAAAAGTTATGTCAATTTAAAGCAAACAATCACGGCAAACATTTGTTAAGGTATTCTATCAGAGTACGTATACGCATCGCGCCTGCGCGTCCGTGGCTATATAAAGCGCGCTGAGAGCCGCGCCGCTGTTACCCCGATCCAGCTGTCCCTTGCTGTTCTCCCCCAGCGACGCCCTAAGCCGAGGTCCATACCCCACAGGGGGTGCCCTTAGCGTGTAGTCGCTTAGTTTGTAAGTTTTTATAAGCCCTGGCTGGAGGCTACAATTCTTTTGTGGTATCCACAGGCAAGTCCGGTTAAGCAGTATACAACCCTACGGTTGAGCTGCGAGATGCCACTATCAAAAAAAAAACACCTCGCTGCCATAAGGATTCAGTTATTCGTAGCGAACGCACGTATCCTGGAGAGTATAGGCGAATAGTGGCATTCGATTATTGCGATTCACTTGAATACTGACTGTTTGCATATTTCATTTTTTTATATTTTAGGGTTTTTAGGTTAGGTTCTTTTAATAAATTTTCCTTAAAATCTATCTATCTATAATAAAATAAAACAGTAAAAAAACTGTGTCTGTACATTAAATATATTAAAAAAATAATGATTAAATGGTTTAGAAACAGTAATAGAGCACGAATCCAAAAAAAAATCGGTCTGTTTGTCTGCATGTCTGTTTGTTTGTACACGCTAATCTTCGGAACTACTGGACGGTTTTGAATGTTTTTTTTTTGCTGTGTAGGTATTTAGTCTGGGCAACAAAAAGACTATAATTTATTTTGGAAACTTGAACACCTGATGCAGAACCGCCACTGACCAGCTAAACTATAAGAGATACAAAAATAATACCGTAGCAAAAATTGTTCCGCGTGATGAGCATTTTCTGCTGAGAGAATAAATTTGAAGATCTGGAACACCTGATGTGGAACTCCAAGAGCCCAGCTACACTATAACAGATATTGGAATGACGTCTTAGCAAAAGTTGTTCAGCCTGATGAGCACTCTCTGTTGACGCATAAAAATTTAAGATCTGGAGTACCTGTTGTGGAATTCCAAGAGCCCAGCTATACTATAACATATACAGAGTTGATACGACAGAGGGGCTTTCCTTTAAACACCTTATAAGAGGGACCATTTTAAAGCTCTGTACCAAAAATCAATTAAATAGGAGCAGTAGTTTAGTCGCAAATGTTTTTTTAAGTTTTTGCCCCGTTTGAACACGACGATCTTTCCTAACAGCGCTCCGGCGTGCACGCGTCGGTGCCGCTGCGTTACAAGGTCAGTTTTTATTTACAAAGGGTGGTTGCGTTTTACTCTGATTGGTAAGCTATTTAGTTTGTTAGAAAAAATAAAAACCTCATTTTTTTTATACCCTACCGAGTTAATACTAAACACGTATAGTATACGTAGGTAGTGTAATTTTATGCCCCTCTGTCATATCGACTCTGTATAGGAATGACGTCTTAGTAAAAGTTGTCCAATCCGATGAGCACTTTCTGTTGACTTATAAAAATCGACGTCTTAGCAAAAGTTGTTCGGTCTGATGGTCATTTCCTATTGACTTCTAAAAATCGAAAATCAGAAACATCTGATGTGGAAATCAAAGCTATCACTAATCTCACTGTATAATTATAAAATAACATAAGCTGGGAGTACTTCCACGCGGTGAAGGCGGTAACAGTTTAGGACTGATTTTCGCTGACGATGGTACAGACGCCAGCACATCAAGCTATCCCTAACTGTCAAATTTTCTCAATTAAAAATGAACCTTATGTCTTTGCAATAAAGTTGAAATACTATCAAAGAATTTTTACAGATTGTGGTAACTTGATGTGCTGGCCTCTGTACTTATATCATTGAAAATTTGACCCTGCTGGCCAAAACTCCCATTTATTTTTTTATTTTACCAAATAAATATGCCTTCGGACTTATGTTATTTTAGTGTTTAATTTCCTTTTCTATTTATCTTCGTGACACAGTAGCCTACCCGATAACGCCTGGGAGCAGTCCCTTAGATTTTAATTGATCACTTATATTCACAATAAAACTATAACCATGCCTAGAAAGAGGTCAAATCTTTCCCAATGTTCCAAAAGAGCTAAAAGATTGAAGATCATAAGATCCCAAGAATCTACCAAAGAGCGTCACGAGAGACTTGATGCTGTTTGAAAACATCCGGCTGCAACTCGCTCCGTGGAAACCTCTTCGGATCGCGAAGCACGCCTGCGTTCTCAGCGTATTTACGCATCTACATCCAGGTCTCTAGAGACCAGTGAAGAATATGATGCGCGACTGACCGCAGATCGTGCAAGTCATGCATTGTCTCGCGAATCGGAGACGTTCATGGATAGAGAATTACGCTTGAGTTCCAAGCGTTTCTACGCATCGAGTTCTAGGTCTCTAAAGATAAGTGGGGAACGTGATGCGTGACTGACCGCTGATCGTGATTCAGATCTTCGATTTTGACGACCCCGTTGTCGCTGGCATAAGCAACAGGATACGCGTACGAAGTCGCGGGCAGAAGCTAGTGCATAATAATGATGACCCCTTAAAATAATGCCCATGAATTCAATTTCACAATGTATATACTGCACACCACGCTTCACATGTTACATACTCTTATATTAGATTAAATAATAACAATATGCTGTAATATTATGTAACTTATATCTAAGATATGGTGGAGTGGAGTCTCCTAACATAGGCATTGTTTGCCTAAAAGGAGGCTCCAAACACAATTAATTGTATGAAGCATTTTGTTTTAAATAAATAAAAGATTATTATTATTAATATACAAAGTGTGTGACGATGGATGTTTGTTAATCTTTCACGCAAAAACTACTGAACGGATCTAGATGAAAGGCTAAAACTGGAACTGGAAAACTGACTGAAGACACATAACTTATGACGTGGATTAACATAAAAGATACTTTTTATCCCGGTAGTACTTTCCCGTGGGTTAACTACCAACATCCACGTGGGCGAAGTCGCTGGCAGAAACTAGTGCAATATAATAGGTATTTCATTTGACATAAGGTGACGATGGCCTATAATGTAGAGACAGGCCTCCTATCTTCGAATGGGAGTGGGCTGTAACGCGACGCGGAAATTTTCTTAAAAGCTAGGCTTATCTTTAAGTTTTTAAAGTACTATGTTTAAGTTTTATTTAGTACTTTTTAGTTTATTAAAAGGTTTTCAATTAATTTTTTTTTAACTATATTTTTTTTGTTTTCTTGTTTAATAATCCTTTCATTTGATACCCATTACATGTTATTGCATAACTAGCTTACTAGTCCGCCATCTTGGGCGCTTCGCCATATTGGATTTAGAATGCTGTACACACGCTGTACAGATTTAAATGTAGAACCTATGAAAGAATATGAAAGTCGTCAAAACAATTTGAAGTAATGATGAAATCGCAAAATCGCCCATCATCGATGCTAGAGGTGACATGACTGCTAAACGCTTTACCAACGCCCAAATTAAAATCGATTTTCTTAAACGTTCGACCTAAATTTATTATTTTAATACTATTTCTAACGCAAGGTAATAAAAGGCTACCTACGGCTTCGTACGCATAAAATTAATAAACGTAAGGAAAAACCGTCTTTAAATTAAAAGGCTTTGAGGTGAAAAGCGTAAATAAATTAATTAATGAAAATATGGAAGGTAATGTGTGTAGGAGTTATAATAATGTCAGTTTGTAACTTTCACACTTTGAGGGTATTTTCTCATACGGAGAAAGGTTTAGATTAATCACCTCAAGTTATTGTAATCAGCCTGTAATATCCCCACTGCTGGGACAAATGCCTCCTCTCTGTGAGAGGAAGTGGGCCATAATCTACCACGAGGGCCCAGCGCGAGTTGGGGCATGTCATATGTCTTTAAATGTTTTGGTTCTAAGACATGCCGGTTTCTTCACAATGTTTTCCTTCACCGTTTTGAGAGCAGTGGTGATGAAATTGAATACACAAAGTAGAGTGCCTGCCTGTTCGAACTCACGGCCTATAAATCGTAACTTGAGGCCAATATGGGTCACCACTGCTCACATAGTGCTTTGAGACCAAAAGTAACATTGAAAATTTTGGTATTTATGTATAGGTAAGACTGACTGTAAAAATTCTGTGTAAAAAGTCAAAAATCAAACAAAAAACCACTAATAAAATCTAATCCAATCTGATGTAACGTACCTACATAATATATTACGTAAGTTAAATTTATTATAACTTAATTTAACTTACTTAATTAAATCTATATAATTTAATTAATTGCAATTAGCAATTTAGCTTTTAGTAGTATTGTGTTACTATCTGCGCATACAAAATGCATGTTGTGCTCTTCTATAAATAATGAGACGCTTAGACCTAAGTTTGCGATGTACAAACTATAAAGTAACAGTGTACCTCATTGTTGAAGAACCTTATAATAAATAAATAACGTCTTTTAATTTTTTTTAGGAAACACCACGTTTTATCTGTCTACTCTGAAAAGGAAGACTAAGGCAACCTCAAGAATCCAGTCACAATTAAAGTCCAGACGCTGTCTTCATCAGATCAGTTAAAATCTAAATATAATTAACTATACTCTATTATAACTATAACTAGCTGACCCGACAGACGTTGTCCTGTCTTAACTATGATACCTACCCTACCTACCCTACCTACCCTACCTACCCTACCTACCCTACCTACCCTACCTACCCTACCTACCCTACCTACCCTACCTACCCTACCTACCCTACCTACCCTACCTACCCTACCTACCCTACCTACCCTACCTACCCTACCTACCCTACCTACCCTACCTACCCTACCTACCCTACCTACCCTACCTACCCTACCTACCCTACCTACCCTACCTACCCTACCTACCCTACCTACCCTACCTACCCTACCTACCCTACCTACCCTACCTACCCTACCTACCCTACCTACCCTACCTACCCTACCTACCCTACCTACCCTACCTACCCTACCTACCCTACCTACCCTACCTACCCTACCTACCCTACCTACCCTACCTACCCTACCTACCCTACCTACCCTACCTACCCTACCTACCCTACCTACCCTACCTACCCTACCTACCCTACCTACCCTACCTACCCTACCTACCCTACCTACCCTACCTACCCTACCTACCCTACCTACCCTACCTACCCTACCTACCCTACCTACCCTACCTACCCTACCTACCCTACCTACCCTACCTACCCTACCTACCCTACCTACCCTACCTACCCTACCTACCCTACCTACCCTACCTACCCTACCTACCCTACCTACCCTACCTACCCTACCTACCCTACCTACCCTACCTACCCTACCTACCCTACCTACCCTACCTACCCTACCTACCCTACCTACCCTACCTACCCTACCTACCCTTTGTCTTTGGAATAATTGATTTGACATTGGCTTCGACAGTGGTAAACATATTGTTGTTTTAGCAAGCACGCATCATTAGATATGTATCAGTTAAGGAGCGTTCATACAACACGAAGTCGTGAATGGTCTACACGCATCATACGACTACATAATCACTATAATCGGTCGCCAACGATATCAGAGGCATTAACTATTATGACCTGTTCATATTCATACGCTGGCCGGGGTTGGCTGATGGATGACCATATTTATATATCGAGACTCCTCCGTGCCTCGGAAAGCACGTTAAGCCGTTGGTCCCGGCTGTCATCTTTGCATCTTTGAAAGTCGTTACGGGTCGTCAGAAGCCCGAAAATCTGACAACCAGTCTTACCAAGGCGTCTGTATTAGTTACTGGGTTTTGGAACTCAGATAGGCGATCGCTCTATGTAAATACTGGTATTCATCTGCATCCGGTAAGACTGGAAGCCGATTCCAACCAAGTTGGGAAAAAGGCTAGGCGGATTGATTGACTTGAGCTCTTTATATTCATAGACAGTTCAGTGTTAAAGAAGATTGAGTACAGGATTAAGTATTTTCCCCTTTTCCTCAACGGATTTCACTTGCAAAATGTGGTTTCATCGGATGTGTATTGACGAACGGTTTTAAATGGGTTTGAAACAAAATATAACATGACGTAGATGCTATTATTAACAAACTCATAATTTTGCATTATATGAAAAGTGACCTTTTTTTAGTTGCTCTCTGATCAAGTTATTTATTATTTTCTTCTTTCCTAAACGCCGTGTCTGCAACTCAGTTAACTCACACGTGTGTTATAGTCATACGCAACACACAGAAACACACACACAAACACGTCGCCACATCATGTATGGTAACAAACATGTCTGCATCTTGCATGCATGTCTTTTCTTGTATGCAAGACACATTTAGGCAAATAAAATATTGTATGTATTATCTTAATACGGACCTGAATAGTTCTCGAAAATGCAAGCCTCGCGTTGCGCATACTGTGTCCAGTCTGAACACATCTTTATTATTTTTGTGTGGATTATTTTTTTTTTAATTTAAATAGATAAGATTACATTCCTTCTCAACATTCAAATTATAATTTATCTTAGAATTAATACCAATGTTAGTGCTCATGTCATGCCAAGTTACTTATTAGCTTGAAAAATGTTTTTTTATTTTTATTTTGTTTCCGTGTTTTGTTATTTGGTGGCCGCAAAGAATGAAGAGTATAAAGGGTGAGTTTTGCTGTTGTTTGTTTTTCTTTGGTCCTTGTGGCTGGCAAGCGTGGCTGCGGTCCTGGGTTTGATACCCGGTTCGAGCAGGGCTATTGTGTTTTTTTTTATAAGGAATTTATGAGTATCAATTTGGAAGTTGGTAGTGGGATACCCCCGTAGATGGACGAATTCCACCAATGAAACTGAACGCGATCAGCACATTAAAACCGCGTTATAGAGCTGACTATGTCAATTTAGAAGTGATAGCCTAGTGGTGTCACCGTCGGACTGCCAAGACATAGGTCTCGAGTTCGAACCCAAAGCACGCATCTCTGATTTTAGGGATAAATGTGTGTATTGTATAATTATTACTTGCTTAAATATCGGTGAAGGAAAACATCGTAAGGAAACCAGCATGTCTGAGAGATATTTCTAAGTCAGAGGTCCACGGGCAGCATAAACACTCTGACACCAGGTTAGTCACTAACCACCACGAAAAGAAGAAGAAGTGTCAATGTTCCATCCCTATCAATGATGATACTGACAGGTCTTGAACGAAGTTTAGGTGCGTTGATCGCGTTAATTTGTATTACATTTACGTGTTGTGTTATACAAACAATAATTGTTAGAAAACGTTAAGAGATTTATAGTGAAACCTTCTAAATACGGATGAATGTGTTACTGAATGACTTTGGTAAGTTATTGCGTAACGATTGGGTTTGTTTACATTTTTAGCTGATAGTTTTAGAACAGAGCATATTATGTTATGGGTCTCATATTTTTGTCCCTTAAAAAAGACAATTTTTTAAAAATTCGTCCAGGGAACGGGCAGTTGATTAAGTAAGAACAAACAGCGAACACCGATGCGTGGACCGAGTGTGGCAAAGATCATAATACCCCCTTTGACCATTGATAATAGTAGCTTAATTAAAGGATTATGGAGAATTGAGATAATTTATATAAGCTGATAATTAATGATATCTCTAATTCAAGAATTTTCGTGGACTGTGTTTAATGTTTTAAAGTCCTCAGTAAACACTAAACAAGTTGAGTTTCTGGGACGATTCTTTAACGGGGCGGTAAGAGTAGGTATAGTGGCATAAATCGTCACGTACAGAGGCCAGCACATGAAGTTACCAAAATCTGTCAAATTTCTTTGATAGTATTTCAACTTTATTGCAAAGACGTAAGGTTCATTTTTAATTGAGAAAATTTGACAGCTAGGGATAGCTTGATGTGCTGGCGTCTGTACCAAACAAGTGTTATATTTGAAAAAATCAGTTTCAAGTGTTGTTCAAATTTGTATTTTAATACAGAGCCATCTAGTATAATTTATGGCTTTGTATTATAAACAAAAAGAAAACTTTGGCACATAAGACTCTACTAGGTGGCTCTACCACAGTGCAGACCTAATACAGTGAAAGGAAGTCCATACCACGATACATACCGACTTTTTGAAATTGGAATTGTAGGATGGAATATATACCTCGACATGACGCCGGTTACCATGAATACATTCATGTACTGTCCATCATTCTGAACCTCCCTGAAAAAAACCCAAAACTTGAAAATTCATTGACTGAACAACAAGAAAATAAAACACAGTTTTGTTCCTAAGACTAAGGCTGGCCACACACCAGCCACACGCGACAACTACAAACGCCAACTGAAGCTCGAAGCGGCTACAAAGATAGCTGAAGCGCGCGACAGCTACTTATGGTCCGTAGTACTTGCGGTCGGAGGCTGACTTTTAATTTTTGAACTAAATCAGTCTATCATCCATCATCTGCTTAGCCTTTTCCCAACTATGTTGGGGCCGGCTTCCAGTCTAACCGGATGCAGCTGACTACCAGTATTTTACATGGAGCGACTGCCTATCTGACCTCCACAACCCAGTAACAGGGCAATACGAATCTAAATGGAAACTAAACCAGTCTATATCCATATTATTATCTATTTTAACTAACAACGTGTGATGAATCAAAGGTAACGCTTCGATGGTTGAGTGAAGCGAAGAGAGAGAGAGGTCAGCGGGATTGTCCGAAAGGGTTACCGCTACCCCGGAACATAAACGGCTAAGGAAGGAACAAGGTTGGGTTTTAGTCAGCAAGAGGCTGACACTCCACCCAGAGCAGGAAGGGTCATTTGATGATTAAACACCCTCAAAAAAAAGAAAAAAAATCCTTTTTTATTCGAGAGGCTATTGCGCGAGGAGCAAGTGTCAGTTTTATGTATCAGCGTTTAGTGGCCAGTGTCGGCCATAACAAGCGAGCACCGACGATTTGTAGTGTCTGGCGACCACAGTCAACACCCGTGTGTGGCGGGGCCATATAAAATTTATGAAAACTACAGGAAATTCGTCAGTAGCGGCGTTTTGTGGTTGTGGTCGGTGTGTGGCCAGCCTAAGTATTTAACCGCCACAATATAATATTTACCCTTCATTAAGTTCCGCCGACTTGGAGTGACAAAAAATATAGAATCACATTAAATTGCTTATCTCCTAAGTCGTGAACGGTAATGAACCGAAATAAAAGGGTACGGAGAGTGAAAATAATTGTAAAGATTAGATACTAGGAATATTTTAGTTAAATGCGTATAAAAGTTAGTCGCCCTAATGTACGAGAATTACTGATTGTTATGATGTTTTAACGTTTAAACAATTGTAACACATTTTAAGTTCAATGAACAACTGATTCGAAATAACAATTTCAAAAGAATTTTCATTATAACCAATTAGTTTTCTTTATTTAATCTTAGTACCTATCTTTGAGGGTGGGTAATCACAAAATGCCCCTCACGCTCTGGGTGGAGCGCAAGGAAGTGTCAGACTCGTACTGACTAAAACCCATCCATGTTCCTTCCTTAGCCCTTTATGTTCTGGGGTAGCGGTAACCCTTTCGGACAACCCCGTTGAATCCACTCTCATTTTATTAGCTATCTTATTATTTGTTTACCAATTGACTATCTTCAGGTAGGTACCTGTGTTGTATTTCGTATTATTTTCAATTATCTACATTCATTAACATTTATCTTGGATAAAATTGCAATTTGCATGATAAAATTCACTGTAGGTAATTTCCTGTTATCATACAAATGTGATGACCGACTGCATACTCACAAGCCATCCACATTTCGAGAATCGAGTAAGAATCTGTATGGCTTTGGCCTTCCCCTACGTCTGCAGCTATTCACATTGATACTCAAAACTTTCCTCTCGACATATAAATTTGAATAAGGACAAGAGAATAAGAAGTGTATCCGGATTCAGCCTGTTCCTTGCTGTCCTCCTCTAGGGAAGCCCTTTTTTTTGAGCGTGGGAAATCATCAAACGACTCCTCCCGCTCTGGGTGAAGCGGAAGGGAGTGTCAGACTCTTACTGACAAAAACCCATCCATGTTCCTTCCCTAGCCTTTTATATTCCGGGGTAGCGGTAACCCTTTCGGACAATCCCGCTTACCAGCGCAATCCAGCGACGCCCTAAGCCGAGGTCCATACCCCACAGGGGTTGCCCTCAGCGTGGAGTCGCTTAGTTTGTAAGTTATTTAAGCCCTGGCTGGAGGCCTTAATTAGTTGAGGCATCCACAAACAAGCCCGGTTAAGCAGTGAACAACCTCCTTGGTTGAACTGCGAGATGTCATTCACAAAACAAGTGAATGAGAAGCCTGGAAGACTGACAGCGATGCGGATGAATTTTGTGATGCCCAATCAGCTCTTACTTATTTTACGTACGGTACAAACGTATCCAGTTATGCTAAATTGTCAAATTTCTCCAAATTATTTTAAACCTTAAAACTTTGCACATTAAGTTCAAAATCGATTGAGAAACTTTTATAATTTGTGGTAACTTGATGTGCTGGTGACTGTGCGTAATTAATATTTTTTAGTTTCAGGTTGTATATTGTATTTAATATTTTTGTATATGTATAGTATAAAGATTTGTATTATGTACTTCATAAAATTACAATTCTATTTTCGTGTGGTTAGTGACTAACCTGGTGTCAGAGTTTTTATGCTGCCCCTGGCCCTCTGACTCGAGCTTCACATGCTGTTGAGAAATATCTCTCATACATGCTGGTTTCCTCACCATATTTTCTTTTACCGACTTTAAAGCAAGTGATAATTGCACAATACGCGTATGAATCCGTAAAATCAGAGGTGCCTTGGGTTCGAACTCGAGACTTGGCAGTCCGACGGTCACACCACTAGGCTATCACTGCAAATTACAATTATAATATTCTTTCTTTTCCAGTTACAAAGTTTACAACGTAGAACTGGATTCTGAGACCCAGCAGGATAACCTCAGTCTACTGAAGAATGATGAAGTAGACTTTTGGAGAAGACCAAGTTTAAAGTATGGAGTAGTCGGCAAGGTGATGGTTCCACCTTCTCATTTCAACTGGTTTGAAGAGAAGCTTGCAGAGTTGGGGATAGACAGGGACGTGTACATTGAGGATGTGTATGAGTGAGTATGATAATTTCATCACAACTGCTCTCAAAACGGTGAAGGATAACATCGTGAGCAAACCGTCACCAACCCGTATAGGGTTGTCGATTACGGTCCACTCCCTCTGGAAAAGAAGAGGCCTGCTGTGTCCTAGCAGTGGGAACAATATAGGCTGGTTTTGATGAGTGAGTAGCAGATATTAGTTTATTTTCGTGGCAAAATAATGCTTCTTCTTCTTAGCGTGTTGATGGCAAAAATAGTACTTAAATATATATTTATATTTTAAACTAGCTGTGCCTGCGACTTCGTCCGCGTGAAATAGTGACTTTTCGGGCAGCATACCTTAACAAATGTTCGCCGTGATTCTTTAAATTGACATAACTTTTTTATTTATGAACCGATTGACATGAAATAAACATTAAATGTTAAGCTTACAACAATATATAGTGAAAACCGCATCTAAATCGAATAAGCCGTTTCTGATATTAACGTGCACAAACACACAGAAAAACAGTCAATTTTTTTTTTAATTATAATGTCGGGTTCGGCATCGGTATAATAACAACCCCTGCTACTTTTTTTTACATATTTCCATTGTACAGACACCACTTTTCTACAATTTTATTATATGTATAGTAGTTTGGCCCAAAATTCAGCAACGAGAATACCGCTCACTGACGTAGCCATTAGGTCCTCACGGGTGCATGTAAAATAATGCTGTCTTTGCCAGACCAAATATATCTGGTTTGAAACCTTACTACGAGATATCCCAATGATAAACAGTCATACATGACATCACGACTATCCCTGGAGGGTTAAGCAGGGGTGATAGTCTATCCATATTTCGCCAGACACGGTTAAGTCGCATGTAAAAGGGCGTCAGCCATTGCCATCAACCGGGTAAAAATCCAGACGCCGTGCTGCTACTGGGAATTTCCAGATAGGAAAACTGAATAACTCATTGCCCGGCCTGGGAATCGAACCTAGGCCGTCACGCCAAGCAGTAAACCAAATAGGCAGACCATGTCGTCACGCAAATCGGTGGTTAATAATAGATTGTGAAATGAGTGTAAAAACGTCGCATTAACCCCCTTTCTGCTTGCTTGGACATACACATAATTAGCTTTAATTATACATTATTATTGTTCGTCGTATTAAATTAACATTAATTATTAGCCGTTATTCGTGGATCGAACGTGTGCCAGCCAATCTTACCAAGGGGTATCGTATTACCGGTACAGGTATTTAATTAAAACAGAGCAAAATTACTTTCTTCAATATTATTTTAGAGTAATATTTACACGTTATATAAGTTAACTCCAAAAGACATTTCATTATTTATTTATTTATTTATTTGTTGACACACCAACGACTTATTCACTAAAACATTACAATAATATATGTATTCTATTTGACAGTTTTGCGGTGAACTCGTCACTTATAGGTGTGCACAGCACTTGTATAATGAAAAATAAAATTAAAATCGAAATTATACGACAATAACATTTTTTTTTTTAAATTTTTACATTGAATTTAAAATGTTGATGATTAAATTAAAATACAGAATAAATAAAAAAAGTTAAAAACATCAATTAAATTGGAAAAGCAAAATATTAATTAAAACTATAAAAATTACAAATAAATTAGGACACATTACATTAATTACAACTAAAAGATTAGAATAGATTAAAATATGAGTTCAAAAATTAAATTAAAATAAATTCGACAATATTAAAAACATTGAATGGAGTCACGCAAATACACAAATTAACATATTTTTGTAACAGAAATACAAACAAATCGATCAAGAACTGAGCACGTATCGTCTGAACTCATTCAGACTGTTCGAAAATATGTCCAAGTTGTTAGTACGCGTGCTCAGCTTATTGTAACTAGACAGAAACCGGTATAATGGAGCTGAACGACCAAGATTAGTTCTATTTTTAGGCATTTGAAATGTTTCGGTTTTAAAATTGGATCTGTAAGAGGTACGGCGGGGCACATTTAGACTGATCTCAGAAATCAACTCCGGTACATTCGCCAAATTATGAAGGGTCTTATAAAGAAAAATTAAGTCTGAGCAACTTCTTCGTTGCTCCAAGGAGCTCATCTTGAAATGACAGAGCCTTTGAGGATAATCAGCTTCGCGATCACAAGTCTGTGATCTGTAGCGCAGGTATCTCGTAAACTTTTTTTGGATGCACTCTATTCTGTCGATGTGGACACGATACGCTGGATTCCATACAGGAGATGCATATTCCAGTATACTCCTCACCAGAGAGTTATAGAGAACCTTAAGGGTGCCAGTTGACTGGAATTCCTTGCAAGTTCTTTTTACAAATCCGGACATTTTATTTGCTTTGGCGACAATAGTGTCAAAGTGATTTATAAAGGATAATTGACTATCAAGTTGGACTCCCAAATCACGAATGGTATCGACTTTCTGAAGTGTTTGGCCGTTTAAGTGATATGCTGAAGGACGAATCAACTTTTTCCGTGTGAATGTTATATGATAACACTTTACGGCGTTGAGAGTCATCATGTTATTATGACACCACTCATGAATTGCGTCCAAGTCCTTCTGAAGCAAAGCAATGTCGGTACTTGATTCAATTTCCTTGTATAGTTTTAGATCATCCGCAAACATAGAGCATTTTGAGTTTTTGATGGAGTGTATGATGTCGTTCACAAATACCAGGAAAAGAATAGGTCCAAGATGCGATCCCTGTGGCACCCCAGAGGTTGAGTAATAAAGTGGCGACTGATAACCCTTTATGATAACTCTCTGTTGACGGTCTGAAAGATATGATTCAAACCAGCGTAACAAATGACCATGCATACCATAGTTCTCAAGTTTTTTAAGTAAAAGCACATGATTTACTTTGTCGAACGCGCTGCTGAAGTCAGTGTAAATTGAGTCCACTTGCACACCGGAGTCTACAGATCTGCTGATATCGTTAATGTAGTGAACTAAGTTGGTGGTAGTAGATTTATTGGTGCTGAAACCGTGCTGTTGTGTAGCCAATTGGGTTTTAATGAGAGAAGTTAATACAGGACAGACTAATGATTCGAACAGTTTCGAGAAAATTGAAAGAAGAGATATGGGCCGATAATTTTTAACATCATTAGGCTCCCCTTTTTTAAATATTGGAACTACGTGTGCGATTTTCCACTGCGTGGGAAACTTAGAAGACATAAGGGACTTGTTAAAAATAAGTTTGAGTGGTAATGATAAATATTTGGCACATTGCCTTATGAAACGCGGTGGTAGGCCGTCAGGCCCCGGACCTTTGCAGATATTTAGTTTTTTTAATTGTTTGAGTACGTCACGCTCTGTGAAATAATGGCTTCCTAGTGCAAGCTGAGGGTACTCTCTTGGCTTTGTTTGTACCGTGGGTGTTCCAGCTGGAGATGCAAAGGTAGCAGAAAAGTGTGAGGCAAACAGTTTACTCACTTCTTCACCAGAAGTTGCCACTTGCCCGCTCCAATACATCTCAGATGGAATGTCATTGGACTTGGCTTTTTTGGCCTTAACGAATGACCAAAATGCCTTCGGATTCAGTCTGATGTTTTCTTCAGTGTTATTGACGTATGTGCTGTAGCACTTTTTGATCATATTTTTAGAACGTTCCTCCAATATACGGTATTCATATTTGTCCCTTGGATTTTTGTACTTCTTAAAACGAAGTCTTAGTTATTCCTTTTCGTTGAGGAGTCTGATCAAACATTTTGAGAACCATATAGGAAATTTGTTATTACGTGTAGTATATTTAGGAACACATTCCTCCACTACCTGATTCAAATGTGCGTAAAGCGTGTCTACCATTAGGTCCACATCCGCCAGATCCGAAAACAGACGCGCCCAATCAATGCTCTTCAGCCTCTCATTTACGAGTGCATAGTTGGCTTTCCAGAAGTTATATTTGAGAGAACTCTTACTTTTTAATATTGTGGGGGAAATATGCTTGATGGTGATGTCAAGAGGAGGGTGATGAACATCGACCAGCGACATTGGATTTTTACATTCACTGACAGATCCACCGTGGAAGCTACATAAAACTAGGTCTAAAGTTCTGTTGTAACAGTTTCTAACAGTGTTAATTTGCTTAATGCTATTAGACGACATAAAATCAACCAGTGAGTAGCCTAACCTGTTCGCAAAGTTCCTAGCGGTTGTACACGGTGAGCTGGAGAGAGTATTGTCCGTGCTCCAGTCGATGAACCCGAGATTGAAGTCCCCAGCAATTATGACATCTCCTCCTGTTGACTCAATCACTGCATCCGCGTTGTCCAGGATCAAGTTAAGTGGGGCGTGTTGCACAGGTGGTGGCAAATAGGTCGCACAGATGTACAGGTTGCCCTTTCTGCTATTGGTTTTGAGCTTGACCCACAGATCTTCAGCATCTGATTCCCATTTCGTTTCGCGTGTTGAGTCTATCGCCCTAGCAACAGCGATCAGTACACCCCCGCCCTTTTTGCTTCCAAGAGAAGTAGAACCTCTGTCTCTACGATAAATGATATATCGAGAGTCGAACAATTCGCCATCATTTACGCTGTCATCAAGCCATGTCTCTGTTCCAATTATCACATCATAGTTATTAAGTTGTGCGGCTAGCCTGAGATTATGCAATTTTGTCTTAAGACCTCTGAAGTTCTGATAATAGATGGTGAATTTTGACAGCAAGATCACGGTCTTTATGCGTCTTTGATCCCTTTAAAGTAAAGAGACAGCCTCCAGGCTTTTTATTTGCTTAGCTTGTTGTCCATCCTCTTTCCTTATCAAGATTTTGCCATCTCGAACCCAAACATATTTGTATCCTTTTTCTTTCGCGACTTTTCTGGCAGCCGCATGAATTTTTTTGTTTAGGGGTGACAGGTGTTCCGATACGAAGACAGGCTTAACTATGTTGCCGTACCCAAGGTGTTGCGAGTTAAGTTTTTTGTCGGGGTGCGCTTTGTTATAATTCAACACTGAGGTTAGAATGGTATCCCTCAGCAGCATGCTACGCAACTTGACAACTACAGCTCTGGGGTTATTGCTTTCTGGGTCCAGTTTCCTTACTCGTACTACAGACAGGATGTCTTCTTCTTTGACAGAGCAAGAGACTACATGTCCAATTTGCTGAACAGTCTTAACCAGGTTTTCTGCTTTGCTCTCTGGTATGCCGTTGATTTCTAGATTCTGTTGACGTGCATGCTGTTCAATCAAGTTTACTCTTGATGAAAGTTCAGAGACTGTGTGCCGGAGAGAATCGTTCTCCTTGTGAAGGATTTTATTGCCGTTCCTACAGGTCTCGAGTTCGGCCTTCATCCGATCAAACTCTTCACTTATAAAGTCGACTGACTGCTTAAGTTCACGGAACAATGATTTTATATCACCCAGTTCATTACTGAAACTTTTTTTGATGTTGGCTGATATTTCCAATGACAGGACACTCCGTATTTCTTGACGAATACAGTCGATCAGTTCACTTTTTGAGCATTGAAATTCAGGATCAGGTGAGCCATCAATGCGTGGGCGTTTCTGTCTAACACATTTGATAATTCAGGTGTACTGACAGCAGGTATGTTAGGTTCAGAGGATGCCTGAGTTATGTTACTTCCACCAGATTCTTGAGGCGGGGTACGCGCTTGTCGTGACATTTTATTTAAATTCAGTTGTGCACTTTACTCAGTCACAAGCACGTTAGCTGGATCGGTTTCCCGCTTAGAGCATTTACAAGGTTTCCCGGTATGCATACAAAAACGATTTTTAGTTTAGTCGATTTTTGGTATTTATGACCTTTCCAAAAGCCAAGTGTTCAAAACTATGCTGAGAAACACCGCTGCGTTTCCGAACGAAAATATATGTGTCAGAAGTTGTATACGTGTTTTGATTGGTGTATTAATTTGGAGTGACTCAGCTGCTGTTTGTTTACATTAGTTGTTTGAAAAATAACTGGTATTGAAAGTAAAAGCGTGTATTTCTCACAGTGTTAGCACTTTTTCGCGCACAACTAGGTAGTGACAGTTCCTGTGTGCATAAGTTTTCCGAAATTCACTATGTTCGTAAAAAACTGATGGATTGGTCCGTACTCACTATTCACAGTTCACTTAAGGGTCCACTAAGAACGTTGGTTTGTTTTTACACTATTGTTCTTGGGATATCACTCCGATAACACTTGTGCACGTTCTTTGGGCTATTATGATAATATAACTATGTTAGGCCGTTGTATTAATGCGTTTCAAATAATTTAATTAACTAAAATACCCTCATTATAAAAGGGATACCCATTTAAAATTTACGTTTATTTATACAGTGAAACTTGGTTAAGTGGGACCTGGATAAGTGAGAAACCTCCATAACTGGAACTCATGCTGAGCTCCCAACACTTTGGCACTGAACTGCCTCTGTTAGTGAGACGAACCAAACCTCTATATCTGGGATTTGTTCGTTCCATTTTATCGTCATAGTTACCGACTGCGAGTGAATTTTATATGCATTTAACCTCTAAATAATAAAGATAAAAAATTATGTATAATATTTACATAATACTTTATTTTATTTAATACTCGCACCTCTATAACTGAAATAACCTGTATTCTGACCTCTAAATGAGACAGATATTTATTTATACCTGGATATCTGAGACACTGGGTAATTGGTATACCTCTATAAGTGAGACAAATTTGCAGGTCCCTTGATGTCTTACTTAACCAGGTTTCACTGTATATAACATAACGTCACCCCTGTAATACCCGAAAGATTAGGCAGAGGTGTACCTATAATATAACCCCATTAAAATATAAAAAATTCTAGCTGCTCACGCGCAGTTTTGCCTGCTGCTCGGCTCTTTTTAGCCGTAGCGTGATGTTACATAGCCTATAGCCTTCCTCGATAAATGGACTATACAACACAAAAAGAATTTTTCAATTCGCACCAGTAGTTCCTGAGATTAGCGCGTTCAAACAAACAAACTCTTCAGCTTTATAATATTAGTATAGATAAAAAACAGGAGAATTATCAAGGGGTTTTGTGCTTGTGTCCGCGCGTCATGATCAAACTGCTCATATCTAAGGTATACCCACATTTGGCCAGTTATATTGGAGTGCCATGTAATGGGCGAGCCTATTGCCATCATCTGGGCGCTGATCCAGCCTCCAGGCTGAGAAACACCCAATACCACTTTGCCGACACTTTGCGAACCGGGAATCGAACCCATGGCACTCATGCTCAGATGTAGCGCTTGCTGCGCTGTTTCACATTTCTTTAATTTATTAACGTTATAATAATTTATTAAATAATTAATACACAGGCAATGAAAATAAATTATCTCATAAAACAATTATAATTGCTGGCATCATCATTAAGCCAATATTATCCGCTGGTAAATATTATCCGGTATATATTTAATTAATTACTCAAACGAGGTTTCGATCAATTTGTAGCAGAGAGTAAACATTCCTGTGATGGATAAGTGATGATTAAAATAGAATTTCACTAATGAAACTCCTAAACCGTGATCAGTGTCAATATTCCTCAATAACCATGACACTGACAACTTTTAAACGTGGTTAAGCTGATCGCGGTCAATTTATTTGGTGATATTCACCGTTTTTTGTTGGTTGGGATAACATTGAATCACTTTTGCCTACCTAGCCTTTTCCCAACTATGTTTTCGTCGGCTTCCAGTCTAACTGAATGCAGCTAAATACCAGTATTTGGGTGCCTATCTACCAGAGCTGTGCTATATTATATACAGATTGGTAGCTTGATGTGCTGGCCTCTGTACTTACCTAAAGATTTACTTTCCTCGTTGGTCCAATGTTCGCAAGCGTTACTTCTGAGCATGAGGTGCTGGGTTTGATTCCCGGACCGGGTAAAGTGTTTTTGTGTTTTGCCATACATGGCACTGGTGCCACCTTTTTGGGCACTTATTGATGTCCTTTAATAATGTCCCCTCCATTTTTTAAAAACTTTTATAAATACACTCGAGAGCAATGAATCCGGGTCACTTAAAGAATCCTAAAAATCTCGGAAACTAAAAATGTTAGGTTAATGCAATAAATTGTATTTAATAGACAATGTAATACTCCTTAAATGAAGGTATTAAAACTTCTTAGTTATTGTAAAGTTATATCATAAAAAAATCAAATTTGAAAAAGGGCCACTTTCGAAGATGGAACTACGAAATTACAGCATTTGGTTTTGCTTTTGTTTGTAATCTGTCATTTATGTGGGTACATAAACCATGTTGATAGTGCTCTATATTCATTATTCAAGCTGAAATTATGTCGCTTACGCCTGAAGAATGCAATCCACCAAATACTTACAATGCTGGAAACCGGCCGGAGTCAGCGCGATACAGCCAGGACTGTCGGTGTGTCGCTGTCAACAGTACAAAGAGTTCTCCGACGTTACGAAGAAACTGGTTCTAACCTACGCAGACCAGGAACGGGCAGAACCAGGTGTACCACAGCACGAGAAGACCGATACTTGGTGAACACCATGCTTCGAAATCGCTTTCTCACAGGAACTGAACTCACAAATCAGTTTCGACGTCTCGGAGGAAGTAACCCAAGTGCATGGACAGTAAGACGTCGGCTTGCTGAATCTAACTTAAAACCCCTTAGACCTGCAAACGGCCCTAAACTGGAGCGTGGGCATCGTATTTCAAGACTAAGATATGCCCAGGGCCACGTAAATTGGAGTATTGAAGATTGGTCAAAAGTTATGTTCTCCGACGAATCAAAATTTATGCTCTACAAGCACGATGGAAGACACAGAGTGTATCGAAGACCAGGGGAAAGATTCAAGCAAGCATGCATCGAAGAAAAAGTAGCCTACGGTGGTGGGTCTGTACTTGTGTGGGCCGGAATTTCTTCTGAAAGTCGCACAGAGCTGGTGATCATAGAAAACGGCTCTTTAACTAGCGTAAGATATGTGGAAGAAATCCTCGATGATCACGTTGGTCCATTTATGGTCAATTTAGGTGAGGATGCTATATTTATGCATGACAATGCCCGACCTCATACAGGTAGGATTGTGAATGACTACCTTCAAGAGATGAACATTACTCGTATGGAGTGGCCAGCGCGCAGCCCGGATATCAACCCGATCGAGCATGCTTGGGACGAGCTAGGCAGATGCGTAAAACAACGAAACCCTCCCCCAATCACGCTTCGTGAGCTCAAAATTGCTCTCACAGAGGAATGGGAGAATATTCCCCAAAATCGTATAAGGAACTTGGTGTACAGCATGCCAAACCGCGTAAACGCAGTAATGGAAGCACGAGGAGGCAATACGAAGTATTAAAATTCAAGAAAATCGTAATAAAGTTCAAAAATGTCATGTTTCCTATTTTTGTTTTAAGGAGAGATCAGCAGTTTTTTTCTTTAAGTAATTTTGTGTTAATAAAATGTATGGTGACTCATATTTTTTTTACTTTCATTTAAGGAGTATTACATTGTCTATTAAATACAATTTATTGCATTAACCTATCATTTTTAGTTTCCGAGATTTTTAACATTCTTTAAGTGACCCGGATTCATTGCTCTCGAGTGTATTTAATTTTAAATCATACATTGTATGTACTTAATTAAGATTTATGAAAATAACGTGTTTTCCAGATTTTTAACAAATGAGGAAAGTAAAAATAAATCATCGAAAAATTACAACAATGGCGATACTTCCGATGCGTTTGATATCAGACGCTATCATAGCTACGATGATGTAAGTATTCCAAAACTTATTTCATTTAACAACAACACGCCTTTTTTTTTGTAGTTGGGAAATCATCGAAGGACTCCCGCTCTGGGTGGAGCGGAAGGGAATGCCAGACTTTTACTGACTAAAACCCATCCATGTTCCTTCCTTAGCCCTTTATGTTCCGGGGTAGCGGTAACCCTTTCGGACAATCCAGCTGACCCATTGAGTTCTTAATTATTTATTTGTCTTTGCGAAAAGCTTAGACTGGGCACCAGTTAATACAACGTGTTTTTATATCCCATAACTCAAGGGTTATGGGACTGACATATGCATTGCGATTATAAATGTCCCTAAATAAATAAAGAAAAAAAAAAAACTCTAGGCAACAAGAATATATTTAAGTAAAAATAATACAAAATGTCCTAGAATATGTGGTCCAAAAATGGATAGTTTCGAAGATATCATCAATCGACAATAACTCGTAACTCGTATTTATTAATGAGTTACGAGTTCATTTAAACCAAATACTCATATTTAAAGCTAAGAAAATATGACGTTATATTTCACGTGAGGGTGTTTGACATTAACAATCGTGACATTGTCCAATTAATTTGTATGAAAAATTAAAACAAAGATACCTAATTGAAAAATAATTCATTATAAGTATGCCAGTTGATTCATAGAGTTATAATATAAAAAAGAACACCTTGTATTATTGTTTGTAAGTGCCGCTACAATTAAAGGCAAACGTGATTTTCCTACTTTACATTTTCGCTCTAAAAACAATGTTAATCATTTTGGTTTTCGCGCAACCCTCTTCTATCTGACGCGCCCGCAGCGTATTCGTTAACTGAAAACGTTGAGAAAAATATTCGTTTAATAAAATGTTTAAAATTGTTTTTAGCGATAAGACCGCCCATTGTGTCACCCCGTGTAAAATGTTCTACATTAATTTACATCTGTAATTTTATGGTGTACATAATAAAGAGGTTTCTCATCTGTTTAAGTGTATCTATCTTATTAAGCGGGAATGTCCGAAAGGGTTACCGCTACCGGAACATAAAGGGCTAAGGAAGGAACATGGATGGGTTTTAGTCAGTAAGAGTCTGACACTCCCTTCCGCTCCACCCAGACCGGGCGAAATCATTGGACGATTTCTCACCCTCAAAAAAAAAAACGTGGAAAATCTATGGAATTACTCAGTAAATATATGTATTGTTTATAATTCAATTCAATTTTATACATAGGGTGAAGTTGAATTCATGGGCATTCTTTTAAGAGGTCATTTCACTGATCATTATGAACAACTTTTACGATGGGAACAAATAATCGCGAAGAAAAAATCAGCTGTTCCCTTCATTTTGACGAGCTATGCGACCATAATGTATGGAACAGCTGATTTATTTCGCAGTTTTTGATTGCGGGTCTATTTTTTGTATATTTTGCTCCTTTTTTTTGAACTACATGTGTTTCCTGTGCGTTTCCCAAATAGATTGCTTTGTTTCTTTCAATTGCCATTAGGAATATTTCAATGAATACCCACAATAATGTAATTTTTTTTCAGATTCTAACCTACCTTCGGACACTACAAGCAAAATACCCAAATGCTCAAATAGAGTTAGTAACATATGGTGAGACAGACCAGAGCAGACCATTAGTATACCTAAAAATAACCAGTAGTACAAATACTGCTGTAGAAAAACCAATAGTTGTCATAGAATCTGGTATAAATCCTAGAGATTGGGTCACCATTCCAGCAGCTTTGAATATTGTGGAACAAATTCTGGATGAGCAAAGATTTCTGAACAACCTAGAATGGATTGTCGTTCCAGTTTTAAATCCTGATGGATATGAATATACTCGGAATAATGTAAGTTATGTTTGTTTAATTATCGAGGCAGAGACTGACCTTAACATAAATCCATAATTATCGCAGTTTAAGAGTTTTATAATGCTCCAGAGTCTATCGCTTAAAACCACACAAAGCAAAAAATCTATCCACCTAGCTTTTTTCCAACTATGTTGGGGTGCCGTCCCCGAGTAAAACCAGACGCAGCTGAATACCAGAATTTTACATCAAGCGGTTGCCTATCTGACCTCCACAACCCAGAAACTGGGTAATACGACACCCTTTGGTAGGACTGGCTGTCGGACTTTCGGGCTTCTGGCGACCCGTAACGACTGTAAAAGATGGAAAAACGATAGCCGGGACCAACGGCTTAACGTGCTTTCTGAGGCACGGAGCAGACTCGGTATGTAAAGATGGTCACCCATTCACGGCCCACCGACCCTCTTTTGGATCGACCTGTGCGGCTGTTATTACTTAGCCATGAGCTGCTAAAAAAAAAAAAACTGACGCAAACAAAATGAAACTTTATTTAACTTTTCCAACAATTTCTTCCAGGTCCGTCTCTGGCAGAAATCTAGAAGCAGCAGAAGCCACATGGGCCATGTCTGTCCAGGCGTAAATCTCAACCGAAACTTCGACCTGGACTGGCTTCACTTCGACTCCAGTTCCAGTCCCTGCAGCCATCTCTACGGAGGCACTGAACCATTCTCCGAAATCGAAACTCAAATGATCCGACACATCATCGAAACTAATGGTTCCAAGGTCAAATTGTATATATCCTTACAAAATAATGGAGGATATATCACATATCCTTGGAATTATGAAAGAGCTGCTAGTGGAATGTTCAGACATCACCATATTTTGGGTTTGGATATGATTAACTCAATGAACGAAGATTATAATTTAAACGTTGGATCAGTAATCTTTGATAGAGCTTCAGGAACGAGCACTGATTATGTGAGGGACAAAGATGTGTTGTATACTTTTAATATAGATGTTGTACAAAGTGATAATGGAGTCGTAATAGCTGAAGAAGATATTGGTGGTATTGTTGACGATGTCTGGAAAGCTGTTACTGTGGCAGCAGATGCAATGATGGGATTAAATATTTGAAATGATTTTCACTCTTTTTATCAATAAAACCTACTCTCCGTCGTAGCGCAGTAAGCGCTTGGTCCCGGCTGTCAATCGTGGATCTTTGACTTTCGTTACCGGTCGTCGGTAATTATGTTGTAATTAAACCAACGCTACAACAATCTGATCAAGTTGGCGGAAGCAACCTCAATATTTATATATAAATTGCTTTCGCCACGAAGCTGTATATTTTGTAATATGTAACTCAATTTGTAAATTCATAGGGCCACAGTCAATTACCCGCAATCATCTTGATCATATTCAAAACATTTCGAAGTAATATCTTGTGTGCTTTGTAAATATGTACATTGGTACGCAGTGTATCCTTCAGTGTCAAAACTATATCTAATAATATTATCTCCCAGTAACACGTTGTTATTACAGCTTGCCACGAACGTGTATATTTTGTCATATTATGTAACTCAATGTGTAAATATAAAGGGCCACAGTCAATTACCCGCAATCAACTTGATCGAATTCTAAACATTTCGAAGTAATATATGTATATAATCTTGTGTGCTGGGTAAATATGTACTCAGCTATTGGTACTCAGTGTATCCTTGAGTGTTAAGTTAGCCTACACAAATTCTTCCAGACATCTTTCTCTTGAGCCACCTCAATCCATCCCTTGCGGTATGCGTTTAGGTCATCTCCCACCTCTTCCTGGGCCGGCCTCGACGACGCCGTCCATCCTCAGGCACCTACCTTGTAGCGACTATTGCCCTGCGGACACTCTGCATGCGGCTAACGTGACCCGCCCAATCTCATTTTAGCTTGGCAGCCTGTTTGCTAACGTCAACGATCCCAAACCAAAACTTTATCCAATAATATTATCTTCTAGTAATACGTTGTTATTACAGCTCGCTCGATTCCTATCAGGGTGTTTAAAATAGCCGTTAAAAAAATCGTTATTACATCTTTCAATAACTTTTTTAATAACTACCGATTTATTTTCACCGAGAATTTTTTAAAGGCAATCTTCACAAATTGGAAACAGATCCCGAACCGAATTACGATAAAAAATGGCGGGATTTAATTTGAAAAAATTCTCACTCTTCGCGACTCTTTGTGAATTTAATATGGCTGAGATGATAAAGAATTGATTATTTTAGTAATCTGTTATAAAATGCGGGTTATCCGAAGTTCGTGGCAGACCTTTGATTTTGTTTTCTTTTTGTGGGTTCTTTTACATTTAAATGGTGCTCTTATTAAGGAAATATCAGATTAAAGAATAATGACGGTGCTTTATTAGTCTAGGCCCCTATTATATTACCCTTAACCTTTTGAACGCCAATGTCACATATACGTGACAAGTAAACGGATGCCCTGTACGCCAACGACACAAATATGTGACAATAGCAATAACACACATGAATTAAACAATAAAATCATTACTTTTGTGAGTGTTTATATAGATATCATAAAAATTGAAGCTCTCGTACGTATTTAATTACATGTAAGAAATTAAAAGACACCATGGATATTGAGAAATTCAATGATAACAAGAAGAAATAAACCTGTAGCTTGCCGTGGAGGGTATGCATGCTCTGGCGTTCAAAAGGTTGAACATAACTGGCGAAATATGGATGTACAGACGCCAGCACATCAAGCTATCCCTAACTGTCAAATTGTCCCAATTAAAAATGAACCTTATGACTTTGCAATAAAGTCGAAATACTATCAAAGAAATTTGACAGATTGGGGTAACTTGATGTGCTGGCCTCTGTACTACAGTTATACCTCAGCCGAACCCTACATTACGCTTTGTATCCCAAGCGTAATATCATGTTATATTTTTATTATATTTCCAGACTACCACAAAATTGACCTTGTGTCACCTTTACAATTTATACAGAGTTAAATTGATTTCTTGGCCATTACTTTCTCAAACAAATCTCAACAATAAGAAGGATATCTTAAGAATGTGCTTCAGTGATAAATATGACAATTCCCCAGTGATTCTACGTGTGACATGTTTTCTTGGGTAGCAACATAGTCGTGTAACTAGTGACGCAGACATTCTACAGTAAGGATGTTTTTGTATAGTGTAAACAGGTGTGGTCTGTTGCCAGGTATCGATAAAGTTAATAATATATCGAATAAGCAGCACCTCTTTGTTACATATTAATACCGGTTTGACAGATTCCTCTATTTTAACCATCCATCTTTCTCACAGTCCGACCCCCCGACAATTCAAAAGTGCCTAAATCAAAATAATTAGTTTGTTTGAAACTAGCTTCTGCCCGCGACTTCGTACGCGGACCCTGTTGCTTATGCCAGCGACAACGGAGTCGCCATTTATGTTATTTTTTATCATTTTTCCCATTTAAATCTTTTATCACAGTGAGCTTTAGTTTTATTTCATTCCAACAACCACCAAAACATAGTCCATTTGTCATCGTTTTCATTTTGGTAACCGCATTATTATATTCCCCACTTGTCTCTAGAGACCTAGAAGTCAATGCGTAGTTTGAAATAAACTTTCTTTGTACCAAATTTCATCCAGATCCGTTCAGCCGTTTTGGCGTGATTGTGCGACAAGTATCCATCCAAATTTTCGCATTCATAATATTAGTAAAGAATTATGGATGATTGCGATTTGCACGTAAAATACTTTATATCCCGGAGGTATGTGCACGTGGAATTTCCAACATCCACGCGAGAAGCTAGTTTATATGTGGTTTTTTTTGACGACACGGTTGTCGCAGTGGTTGAGCGATTGACTGCTGCGCACTATGTCGCGGGTTCGATTCCCGTACGGAACAAATATTTGTACGACCTGCAAGTATTTGTTACGAGTCTGGGTGTTTTTCTATGTATAATATGTATGTATTTACGAAAAAAAAAATGTATACCTACAAGTAGTTTATCAGCCATCTCGTTACCATAACACAAGCATTAGGTTGCTTAGCTTGGGACGATATGGCGTTGTGTGAAATGTCCAAGGATATTATTATTATTATTATTAACTACTAGCTTCTGCCCGCGACTTCGTACGCGTATCCTGTTGCTTATGCCAGCGACAACGGGGTCGTCAAAATCGAAGATCTGAATCACGATCAGCGGTCAGTCACGCATCACGTTCCCCACTTGTCTTTAGAGACCTAGAACTCGATGCGTAGAAACGCTTGGAACTCAAGCGTAATTCTCTATCCATGAACGTCTCCGATTCGCGAGACAATGCATGACTTGCACGATCTGCGGTCAGTCGCGCATCATATTCTTCACTGGTCTCTAGAGACCTGGATGTAGATGCGTAAATACGCTGAGAACGCAGGCGTGCTTCGCGATCCGAAGAGGTTTCCACGGAGCGAGTTGCAGCCGGATGTTTTCAAACAGCATCAAGTCTCTCGTGACGCTCTTTGGTAGATTCTTGGGATCTTATGATCTTCAATCTTTTAGCTCTTTTGGAACATTGGGAAAGATTTGACCTCTTTCTAGGCATGGTTATAGTTTTATTGTGAATATAAGTGATCAATTAAAATCTAAGGGACTGCTCCCAGGCGTTATCGGGTAGGCTACTGTGTCACGAAGATAAATAGAAAAGGAAATTAAACACTAAAATAACATAAGTCCGAAGGCATATTTATTTGGTAAAATAAAAAAATAAATGGGAGTTTTGGCCAGCAGGGTCAAATTTTCAATGATATAAGTACAGAGGCCAGCACATCAAGTTACCACAATCTGTAAAATTTCTTTGATAGTATTTCAACTTTATTGCAAAGATATAAGGTTCATTTTTAATTGAGAAAATTTGACAGTTAGGGATAGCTTGATGTGCTGGCGTCTGTACCATCGTCAGCGAAAATCAGTCCTAAACTGTTACCGCCTTCACCGCGTGTAAGTTCTCCCAGCTTTTGTTATTTTATAATTATACAGTGAAATTAGTGATAGCTTTGATTTCCACATCAGATGTTTCTGATTTTCGATTTTTAGAAGTCAATAGGCAATGACCATCAGACCGAACAACTTTTGCTAAGTCGTCGATTTTTATAAGTCAACAGAAAGTGCTCATCGGATTGGACAACTTTTGCTAAGACGTCATTCCTATACAGAGTCGATATGACAGAGGGGCATTAAATTACACTACGTATACTATACGTGTTTAGTATTAACTCGGTAGGGTATAAAAAAAAATGAGGTTTTTATTTTTTCTAACAAACTAAATAGCTTACAAATCAGAGTAAAACGGAACCAGCCTTTGTAAATAAAAACTGACCTTGTAACGCAGCGGCACCGACGCGTGCACGCCGGAGCGCTGTTAGGAAAGATCGTCGTGTTCAAACGGGGCAAAAACTTAAAAAAACATTTGCGACTAACTACTGCTCCTATTTAATTGATTTTTGGTACAGAGCTTTAAAATGGTCCCTCTTATAAGGTGTTTAAAGGAAAGCGAGGGGCTTTCCTTTAAACACCTTATAAGAGGGACCATTTTAAGGACCTTATAAGAGGGACCATTTTGTCGTATCAACTCTGTATATGTTATAGTGTAGCTGAGCTCTTGGAATTCCACAACAGGTACTCCAGATCTTAAATTTTTATGCGTCAACAGAGAGTGCTCATCAGGCTGAACAACTTTTGCTAAGACGTCATTCCAATATCTGTTATAGTGTAGCTGGGCTCTTGGAGTTCCACATCAGGTGTTCCAGATCTTCAAATTTATTCTCTCAGCAGAAAATGCTCATCACGCGGAACAATTTTTGCTACCGTATTATTTTTGTATCTCTTATAGTTTAGCTGGTCAGTTGCGGTTCTGCATCAGGTGTTCAAGTTTCCAATATAAATTATAGTCTTTTTGTTGCCCAGACTAAATACCTACACAACAAAAAAAAATCATTCAAAACCGTCCAGTAGTTCCGAAGATTAGCGTGTACAAACAAACAGACATGCAGACAAACAGACCGATTTTTTTTGGATTCGTACTCTATTACTGTTTCTAAACCATTCAATCATTATTTTTTTAATATATTCAATGTACAGACACAGTTTTTTTACTGTTTTATTTTATTATAGATAGATTTTAAGGAAAATTTATTAAAAGAACCTAACCTAAAAACCCTAAAATATAAAAAAATGAAATATGCAAACAGTCAGTATTCAAGTGAATCGCAATAATCGAATGCCACTATTCGCCTATACTCTCCAGGATACGTGCGTTCGCTACGAATAACTGAATCCTTATGGCAGCGAGGTGTCTTTTTTTGAAAGTGGCATCTCGCAGCTCAACCATAGGGTTGTATACTGCTTAACCGGACTTGCCTGTGGATACCACAAAAGAATTGTAGCCTCCAGCCAGGGCTTATAAAAACTTACAAACTAAGCGACTACACGCTAAGGGCACCCCCTGTGGGGTATGGACCTCGGCTTACGGCGTCGCTGGGGGAGAACAGCAAGGGACAGCTGGATCGGGGTAACAGCGGCGCGGCTCTCAGCGCGCTTTATATAGCCACGGACGCGCAGGCGCGATGCGTATACGTACTCTGATAGAATACCTTAACAAAAATGTTTGCCGTGATTCTTTAAATTGACATAACTTTTTTATTTATGAACCGATTGACATGAAATAAACACTAAATGTTAAGTGAAGCTTACTACAATATATTAGTGAAAACCGTATCTAAATCGAATAAGCATTTACAATGGTCTAAGGGGCCTCTGCGAGTTGGCTTCGACCCCTCGTACGCCTTCCAACGATCCGGGACCCCAGGGTAGGATATTAAAATATAAATTTAAAGTATTTATCACACTTTATGGATTACCTAATTTGGTCTCTTGATAATTATGTGAAATCTATCACAATACGAGTACCTCAATAATTATAATCGTAATTCAATACGATTCATTATTGTGAGAAGACTTATACCCTAGTATGTCTAGTTGTTGCCCTAGTTGCTGGTCTGGGGTGGTCTTGAGTGGTCTTCTCATTAATTCGTCTTTAGTTAAGTTACTAATAATAGTTTTTAAATACAAACCTGTTACTAACAATTTATGGATCTCATGGTTATCCGAAATAAAATTATTTATTATTATATTTATTATTAAAAATACGAATAGTTTTAAAATCCTACCTAATACACGTCACTATTGTCCACCTCTTGTCGGCACGTCACGTCTCTCCGTGGGGCAATACCCCCCCTCCACCTCAACGTGAAGCTATCCGAAGCGAATTCTCTTCTATTATTGCCCACCTGAATCGAAAAAACAATGCAGGATTTTCTTTCCGATATGGAGTTCGGAATTGGGAGGTGGGCTCTTGTAAGACGTGGAGAGGTGCATGTATTTTTGAGCGTCAGATTGTGGTTAAAATTAATGTTGTTATTATTGATAAAGGGACAAGACTTTTATACAGTTAAAATAAACTGATTTTTTCAGTCAATTCGGGTCGTCAGAAGTCTGAAAATCTGACAGCCAGTCTTACCAAAGAAGTACTCGTCGTATCACCCAGCTGTGGAGATCAGATAAGCAGTCGCTTCGTGTAAAGTACTAGTATTCAGCTGCATCTGCTTAGAGTGGAAACCGACACCAACATAGGTGGGCAAAGGTTAGACCGATTAATTGATAACAAATATTTAATTCGAGAAACAGATGGCTGAAGGTTCATCTTACTTTGGATCTATTGGATATAACACCATAGAACTGATGGACGCTAGTGATGGCGCCAAACACATAGCCGAATTCTTGACCGAGTCCATAGTAATTGCTTTAATTTGGCTTTATTATTCAACAAATACTATCGAATAGAATGTGAACGATTCACGTTGAGGACGTAAAAACTACTCGCCATTCCAAGAAATGTATGATCACATTGCACTAACGCTAGTTTAAAGACAAAATTCAATTAGAACATTGAAAAAACGTTGGGAATCTTCAGTTGCAGCGATGCAGCGGTATTCTAAATTCATTGAAAACTTCCGACGTTGGGATCACACCGCATTACCATTCGGTGTTGAAAACTCCGCGGATAGAGTTGGGATGAAGCCCATATCGATAGAGGAATAATTTTAGTTTCTATTGTTTTAAAATTATTCTCATTACCTATTAGCTAATAATGAGAATTATTTTGGAATAGCAAGGCATGTGGAAAATATTAAGGAGGACAATGATACGGATGATTATCGAAATCCAAATTAAATTAATATAATAATATTAAATTAAATCTCCATAGTTTGCGATGATAAGCATAAAGCACCTTTCGAATTCAACAGCAAAATTGTTAGTGTCTGCCAAATGATTGCTATCATCAATCCTCTTTAAAACCTAAAGACGTCCACTGCTGGACATAGGCCTTCCTCAAGCTCCACCACTTCTACCGTTTCTGTGCTTATCACATCTAGGCCGCAGAACAAAATAATGGGCACGCCACGATAATGGGCACGCCACGATAGTGGCGGTAAGGCCCCTCTTTGAGGAGTGGCTAGAGAGGCGTAACGGCGCCCTCACCTACCGCCTGACGCAGGTCCTCTCCGGACATGGATGTTTCGGGAGGTTCCTGCACATCATCAGGCGGGAGGAAACGCCCGGGTGTCACCACTGCGAGGATCGCCCAGAGGACACGGTAGAGCACACAGTGCAAACCTGCCCCGCATGAGCGGAGCACCGCCGTGTCCTTGTAGAGGCGATCGGCGGCGGCGACCTCTCGCGCCCGGCCCTGGTGCAAGCCATGGTCCGGGGCGAGAGGGAGTGGGAGGCAGTCACCTCCTTCTGCGAAAAATTCATGCTCGCGAAGGAGGTGGCGGGATGGGAGAGAGAAAGGTCCTCCTGTCCCAGCCGCCGCAGGAGACGCCCCGGGCGTTGGGAGCCACGTGACGACTCCCGGCCACCGTAGGCGCGGGCCTGCGGACGGTGAGTAATGGGTGACTCACCGTCCGATCAGCACCAGACCCATGCCGTACGGCGCGTATATGTTCCACGCGCGCCTCAAAGAGATGTCAGCATATGAAGGGGCCCCTCAGGGCCAAGCCTGCCGGGTAAGCGGGATTGTCCGAAAGGGTTACCGCTAACCCGGAACATAAAGGGCTACGGAAGGAACATGGATGGGTTTTAGTCAGTAAGAGTCTGACACTCCCTTCTACTCCACCCAGAGCGGGAGCAGTCATTGGATGATTTCCCAGCTTTAAAAAAAAAAACAAAAATTCAGTTCAAATATTTTTAATAAATACTATCAGTCAAAATATGAAATAATCTTAATCAGAATTGCGTTGTCTAAAAGCGTTTGCAGCTGCTCTAGCACCAACCTTGATACCTTCCCAGGTCTCAAAACCAGCCTGCTCAATAAAATCAGGGTCTACCAGGAAGCCTTGGAGCCATTGGTTGTTCCTATAAGCAGGCAATTCAAAGGTGTACGAGAATGGGGCTGCCGCTACATTCGCATAGTCACTTGCACCACCAGAGGCAGCGTACAAGACATGGAAAATATTTCCAACAATATAGTTTCTGTTGTTCGGCCATTTTACCCTATCTATGGCTTGTGCCATTTGAACTCCAACCAAATTGACCTGCAAAGCATTTGGTGGAAGGACACCGTTTCCATATCCATAGAGGATCATGCTGCCAAAGCTGTGGATGTCCAAGTACAAGGCCAGGCGAGTCCTATGTGCGGCAATGATGTCCCTGATGACGGCCGTTTCCGGCTCGGAGAAGGCGCGGGTGCCGTGGAAGGTGTCGGAGCAAGGGCTGGTGCTGGAGGCAGTACCCCAGTTCATGTCAAAGTTCCTGTTGAGGTCGACGCCAGCACAGATGTTTCCAGCCAGATTCTGTCTACGGTTTTTCCTCCAGTAACGTTCCTGTAGAAGAGAAAACGAAATGGTTCATCGAATCGTAAGCCAGAAATCAATCAAGCCATGATTGTAGTAAGTGTGTATGATTAACAGTTGATACTAAAGAGCGTATTCAAAACGCAGAAGCTTCGGTTGATAATATGTATTAATACCAAATGACTTTAAATGCACAATTAAAATACAATATTAAATTGTCACAGTGGTGTATTTTATGTAATACAAGCTTCCGCCCGCGGCTTCACCCGCATAATATGTCGACAAATTATACACATAAACCTTCCTCTTGAATCACTCTATCTATTAAAAAAACTGCGTCAAAACCCGTTGTGTAGTTTTAAAAATCTAAGCATACATACAGACATTAGGACGCGGGAAGCGACTTTGCTCTATTATATGTAGTGATGCTAGTGATTTTTTTTTATAAGTAATGATTACAACTATCAAATTAAGGTTGATGTTCCAGGGTAGCCCGCGAAATTCAAATTTTCTTAAGTTTTTTGCAATTTGCAGGCCAGTGATAGGTTGTATGTTGATGAACATTTGATTCGCGGCTGTAAGACGTATGTAGTTACAGAATTATAATCATCAAAATCATTAATACAACCCTCCGAGCTCATAAAGGTGTAAAAATGACTTTTTACAAGGTCAAAGTCATTCCGGAACCTTTAATGTTCATCAACATGCAACCTATCACTGGCCTGCAAATTGCAAAAAACTTAAGAAAATTTGAATTTCGCGGGCTGGTTGGAGGATTCACCTTAAGGTAATTATTTCATGATACACTCGAGAGCAATGAATCCGGGTCACTTAAAGAATGTTAAAAATCTCGGAAACTAAAAATGATAGGTTAATGCAATAAATTGTATTTAATAGACAATGTAATACTCCTTAAATGAAAGTAAAAAAAATATGAGTCACCATACATTTTATTAACACAAAATTACTTAAAGAAAAAAACTGCTGATCTCTCCTTAAAACAAAAATAGGAAACATGACATTTTTGAACTTTATTACGATTTTCTTGAATTTTAATACTTCGTATTGCCTCCTCGTGCTTCCATTACTGCGTTTACGCGGTTTGGCATGCTGTACACCAAGTTCCTTATACGATTTTGGGGAATATTCTCCCATTCCTCTGTGAGAGCAATTTTGAGCTCACGAAGCGTGATTGGGGGAGGGTTTCGTTGTTTTACGCATCTGCCTAGCTCGTCCCAAGCATGCTCGATCGGGTTGATATCCGGGCTGCGCGCTGGCCACTCCATACGAGTAATGTTCATCTCTTGAAGGTAGTCATTCACAATCCTACCTGTATGAGGTCGGGCATTGTCATGCATAAATATAGCATCCTCACATAAATTGACCATAAATGGACCAACGTGATCATTGAGGATTTCTTCCACATATCTTACGCTAGTTAAAGAGCCGTTTTCTATGATCACCAGCTCTGTGCGACTTTCAGAAGAAATTCCGGCCCACACAAGTACAGACCCACCACCGTAGGCTACTTTTTCTTCGATGCATGCTTGCTTGAATCTTTCCCCTGGTCTTCGATACACTCTGTGTCTTCCATCGTGCTTGTAGAGCATAAATTTTGATTCGTCGGAGAACATAACTTTTGACCAATCTTCAATACTCCAATTTACGTGGCCCTGGGCATATCTTAGTGTTGAAATACGATGCCCACGCTCCAGTTTAGGGCCGTTTGCAGGTCTAAGGGGTTTTAAGTTAGATTCAGCAAGCCGACGTCTTACTGTCCATGCACTTGGGTTACTTCCTCCGAGGTGTCGAAACTGATTTGTGAGTTCAGTTCCTGTGAGAAAGCGATTTCGAAGCATGGTGTTCACCAAGTATCGGTCTTCTCGTGCTGTGGTACACCTGGTTCTGCCCGTTCCTGTTTCTTCGTAACGTCGGAGAACTCTTTGTACTGTTGACAGCGACACACCGACAGTCCTGGCTGTATCGCGCTGACTCCGGCCGGTTTCCAGCATTGTAAGTATTCTGGTGCATTCTTCAGGCGTAAGCGACATAATTTCAGCTTGAATAATGAATATAGAGCACTATCAACATGGTTTATGTACCCACATAAATGACAGATTACAAACAAAAGCAAAACCAAATGCTGTAATTTCGTAGTTCCATCTTCGAAAGTGGCCCTTTTTCAAATTTGATTTTTTTATGATATAACTTTACAATAACTAAGAAGTTTTAATACCTTCATTTAAGGAGTATTACATTGTCTATTAAATACAATTTATTGCATTAACCTAGCATTTTTAGTTTCCGAGATTTTTAGGATTCTTTAAGTGACCCGGATTCATTGCTCTCGAGTGTAGTTATAATAATAATAATAATAAGTTTATTAGCAAAAACAGTAATATGATAACTAATTTGTTATAATAATCAGCATATAATGTTCCCATTGCTGGGACAGGCTTCCTCTTGGTGGGAGGGATTGAGCTGTAATCCTCCACGGGGCCCCAGTGCGGGTTGGTAGATGTCACATGTCTTTGAATGTTTGGTTCTTGGAAATGCCGGTTTCTTCAAGATGTTTTCCGTCATACTTCTGAGAGTAGTGGTGATGAAATAATTTACACATAGTCCTGTCTGGGTTCGAATCTATGACCTACAATTCGTAAGTTGTAGCCGTTACCACTAGGCTACCACTGCTCTTTAGTAATCACCATTTATCATCGCCGTTTATCTTTTTTGTTAATCGAATCATAGAATCACTAATCAATTAGGAAAACACGTGGGTTTTTCCATAATACATACTGCTAATTGTTAGACAGGATAATTATGAAGTGATATGAAAATTTTCCTGAGATTGGACCCAGGTCACTTCTAAAAACACGTGACTTCATGACATTGCATTGAAACACGAAGATAATGCGATCAATAATCCATTTGCTAATAGATTATAGCCATTTCTAATCAGGATACCACATAACGTAGCGGTCATTATAAAGACGGAAATGAGAGTTCTTACACATTAGCGGCAAGTAGCCAACGGCAGAGGTAACTGCCATTGACGACGGCTGCCGCTGACCTTTGAAGTTGGCATCTGTGAACTGCAATATGCCGCCCGTGTCTAAAAACCCTTGCTTTTTTCCCCTAACCCTTTCGGACAATCCCACTTAGAACCCTTGCTGATGTGCTAAGTTAGGTAGCTCATGCAGCGAGGTGTTTAATACCACTGCTATCGGTTCTTGAGAATCCGACCTCCTGTCTGTAAGAGGCAGTTGGCCGTAACCCACCACATGGCCCAGTGCGGGTTGGTGGCAGTCACATGCCTTCCAATTTTTGGTTCTTGGACATTAGCCAATTTTTGTGAGGAAGTCAATCAATCTGCCTAGCCTTTTCCCAACTACATTGGGGACGGCTTCCAGTCTAACCGGATGCAGCTGAATACCAGTAATTTACATGGAGCGACTGCCTATCTGACCTCCACAACCCAGTAACTGAGGAAGTAATAAAAAAAATTGCACCAAGTAATTTGCATGTCGCCTAGGTTTAAACCTACAGCTTTCAACTTCGGGCTGGTACCACTGAGCCACTACTTTTTGTTATTATCATAAACATATCTACTTACATTACTATGGGTAAAGATGTATCCATCAGGGTTAGCAACAGGCAGAATGATCCAGTCAATGTTCTGGATGAGGTCTGACTCTGTGACGTCAATCACCAGCTTGTGGATGGCGTAGAGTGTAGCAGGGAGAGTCACCCATTCACGACAGTGAAGGAGAGACTGCAGCATGATGACTGGTTTACTGGTGTCCTAGAATTTAAGGTTATCTTTATTGATAATTAGCTTCTGCTAGCAGCTTTTCCTGTATGGATGTCGGAATGTGTTAATCTAGGGAATAAACTATATGTGTGCAGATTTCACCAAGAACCGTTCTGACCTTGAGCGTGAAGAAGTAATAAATACAGACACTCATAAACTTTCGCGTCTAGTATGATCAATAATGGGTTTTTGGCGCTTCTTTGTAAGTTATTTCTTTGTTGTCTTTATTCCTGATTAATAAGCTTTTGTTTCCAAGTACCTCATTCAATTTGTGTTTTTTCTTTATTTTGCGTACGTATGTTTTTCTTACCTGGAAGTTGGTGGTAGAAATTCTGAGGTATCTGATGGGTCTGCCTTCAATACTGCGTCCACCTAGCACGACCGTGACGACATTGGGGTATTGCCTGGCGAGCTCATCCAGATAAGCATCGACCTGGAAATTATGAAGAATATTAATTCTGTTGTTTCTTTATCAGAACAGAATTCCACGACCATTAACAGTTTAGTGAATAGTTAGTATAAAACGAAGAAGACTCGTGAGGGTCTTACATGTCTCTCAAATTTTTTGAGGGCGGGGAATCATCAAATGACTCCTCCCGCTCTGGGTGGAGAGGAAGGCAGTGTCAGACTTTTACTGACTAAAACCCACCCACGTCCTTTATGTTCCGGGGTAGTGGTAACCCTTTCGGACAATCCCGCTGAGTCTCTCACATTTGGGGGTTTATTTATAAACACGGGTTTAAATAATGATAAACGTCTATGACCATAGACCAGTTCTGAAGTAGCTCCGCGGTGCCCTGGACCTGGACGCAGGATCCTGGTATGGTGACGCGACGCAAGAGCTCACTGATTCATCAACTTGTGACTACTGTCTCCACTCTCCCACCGCGCAGTTACTTCAGGAACGATCTCAGTTAAGCAGTTATAGTAAAATCTTCAGGTTGAAGATTAAAGACCTCTCATTTACCGAAAGTTTTTAATTTACTTGTTCAATTCGATTCATTTTTACATCGTGTCTGAATTTCTGTAACTTAATTATACAAGAAACATCAAACAAGCAATCTATATTTAAATTATTACAATTAGCCAAATTTAATTAAAAACAGAATAAGAATAGTACAGAGGCCAGCACATCAAGTTACCACAATCTGTCAAATTTCTTTGATAGTATTTCAACTTTATTGCAAAGACATAAGGTTCATTTTTAATTGAGAAAATTTGACAGTTAGGGATAGCTTGATGTGCTGACGTCTGTACAAAAAAATATATAAAAATAATGTCATAATTCATGAATAGAATATAGACACTTTTTAAACAAGAACCATTTAAGCGTACTCTGAAACCCACTTGTAGATATATCCTTGACTTTTTATTTCAGTTGGCAGTTTATTGAACATTTTTAACTTTAGCTAAAATTACCAGCCATGATATAAATAATTTTGCTCACCTCAGCGTACGTGTGGATTCTATCAAAAGCGAGACGAGACTTGGTACTGTTGCTCTTGGCTGCAGCATCTGCTAGCAGTTGATCTTCTAAGTCCAGCTGCCTGAAATCGTAATTATTATTAATATTTAGGTGTCGCTTGCTATTTCTGTTGGTAGATACGTTATTGTTTTGTTGCCGTGGATCTGGCGAGGTTTAACACAATGTTGTGCCACGATACGATGAAAAAGAACAGTCAATTATATTTTTGTGTGTTTCATCACCCTTGGTTATGTTCCTTATTTTTTTACAAATTCGTTATCATTTTAATTTGTCCAGTCTATTTGTTTCACAAACGGTACGGAATTTTTGTTTTTTTTCTAATTATCATCCTCATTCAGACAAAAGTCTTCTATTTTTTTTTCGTTTGGTTAGTGACTAACCTGGTGTCAGAGTCCATATGCTGGCTATGGGATTCTGACTTAGCTTCACGTGCTGTTGAGAAATACCACTTAAGCATGCTGTTTTCTTTTCCTTCACCGTTTTTTAAGCAAGCGATAATTATACAATACGCACATGAATCCTAAAAGTCAGAAGTGCGTGTCTTGGATTCAAACTCGAGATCTTCGACTAGGCAGTTCGATACTCACACATAAAGATCTCTTCCTACCTTAAGTACATTAATAATAGAACTTACTCTTTAATGTTTTCAACTTCAACTTTGTACTGTACACCAGCGTTTTTGAGGACGGTTTCAAAGATTTCTCTCTTGATCTTCGGAACGAGGACTTTTCCTGGATAACCAGGTATGGCATCTGACCAAACGTCTAGCATCATCTCGTCTTCTACATCATGGACTAGTTTGCCCTGATCAATGGAGTCTACATCAACTTCATAGACTGCGTGGCTGAAAAGAAGAAACATTGCGTTGTTATTATTAAGGGAGGAGGCAGTCACGGTTGTGGAGGTCAGATAGACAGTAACTCCATGTAAAATATTCAGCTGTATCCGGTTAGACTGGAAGCCGACCCTAATATAGTTGGAAAAAGACTAAGCAGATTGATTGATTTTTAAGGGTTTTACTATCAAACCTATTGGTAATTTGATGGAATGCAGTAACTCCTACCACAAGACATTTTAAAAACCAAGAGGTTTGACATGAATACTTCAAGGACTTAAAGTATTTTTACCAGTCTTCTAAGAAATCATTCACGTAGACCATCTACATGAATTAAAATAAATTTGAAAAAATGCAATTGCTGGGGTTTCATTATTAAGAATAAGCATAATTAGCCGATAATGTGCCCACTGCTGGGATTCAGGCATCCTCTATTGGGCCACCGCTACTCCACCATTTTCATAATTATTATTTTAATTTCAATCATCATATTCAAACAAATTAAACAAAAAAATACTTACCCCTCATAAATTTCATGCTTAGCCAACACCCCAAGTATACACAACGAAAATACTAGTAAGTACTTCATGATGAATTTGTGGTCCAAAAGCGACCAAATCGCAAAATAGTACAAATGATTCCAATTCATTGTTTATATGCGTAAGCGCATCTGATAAAGTAATGGATAAGGAATTTGTCAATAATTAATCTACACAGTTGATTATGATAAATATGTACGATTTAAGATTAAATTAAATGAATACTATCTATTATAAAAAACCATAATTAGTGATTATTATCACACTAATATTATAAAGGCGAAAGTTTGTGAATGGTGTGTGTAGATGTTTGTCACTTCTTCACGTTCAAACGGCTGAACGGATCTGGATGAAACTTTTCACAGAGGTAGATTATGACCTGCATTAATACATAAGATGCTTTTTATACCTGTATTACGTTTCCCTTGGGACAATTTCCGGAACCCACGCGGGCGAAGCCGCTGGCAGCAGCTAGTTTATCAATCAGGATAACAGGAAATAAATATAAAAGTACTAATCCTTGGTCTCATTGATTCAGTGGGTTCTGGGTTGTTTTATTATTGAATGACAAAACCGCTATAAACGTTTGCAAAACCAAGTGCGTTGGTATCCCAAAGATACAGGGATTTCTTGTGTATAAAGCGGTTTCTTATCATAGCACCAGCACATCAAGTTACCACAAACTGTCAAACTTTCTCAATTGATTTTGAACTTAACCGTCAACGTTTTAAGGTTTGAAATCATTTGGAGTTTGACAGTTTGGCATACCTTGCGCCGCGACCGTACCTGTGATTACGCACTTATTCCGTTCAAACTAGGACACCGCAATGATGATTTGCGACAGAAATAGGTATGAAACGAGGACTTTCCCGGACGATCAGGATAAGAACTGATAAGGGTCACAAAGAGCTTCCATGTCTTTTGACGACACGATTGGCGCAGTGGTTGAGCGATTGACTGCTGCGCAGCATGCCGCGGGTTCGATTCCCGCACGGAACAAGTATTTGTACGACCTGCAAGTAATTGTTCCGGCTCTGTTGTTGTGTTTCTATGTATAATATGTATGTATTTAAAAAAAAATTATCTAAGTAGTTTATCAGCCATCTTGTTACCATAGCACAAGCATTAGGTCGTTTAGTTTGGAACTATTGGCGTTGTGTGAAATGTCCAAGGATATTATTAAATTATTATTATTACCTACTATAGTAATGGTTCCAAGTGTAGGCTGTTTGTGTAAACTGTATTCCTTTTTAGTGATAATTTCACCCATGAAACTGAACGCGACTACAGTCCGCGAGGTATAAGCTGAGCTTTGCATTAGTGTGAGTGAGAGGAGCGCGGCGAGACAGAATGGCGCCGCGCCTCAGGCCGGTGACCCAAAATCAGTTTAAACCACCGGGCGAAAATGGCGCCGCGCCTAAGGCCGGTTATCACACCTACACTATCCATGTACACTCACACAAATGCAAAGCTCAGCTTATACCTCACGGACTGTACCGCACCTAAACCGCGTTCAAGACCTGTCAGTGTCAATATTCCATATAAAAAGTGAGAGTTTATACGCTGATCGCGATCAGTTTTATTGGTGAAATTCTCTCTTAGTTATATAGAAGATAGTGGAGCACTTGGTCTTGGGTTCGATTCCCAAATCGAGCTAAGAGTAATTTAATTTACTTCCCATTTTTATTTTACTTTATTGGGACATTAAACAGTTAGACATAACCATTTAAGTGTGATAAAATTTATTAACGACTTATTTAGGTTATTTGGGTTATTCCATTACGAATTTCTCAGTATGAGCCCGGGGTCTGGATTTGTGCCCGGCTGATGGCAAAAGGCTCGCCCTCTATTACAGTGGACTGAAACATAACTGACGAAATATGAGTGTACTGTAGAGCCTGAGTGAAACCTTTTGTTGAACATGGCTGGCAATAATCTGACAGCATTCGAACCTTTAAATTATGTTTAGAATAGGTCGATAGGTTTTTGTACAAGTGACACGACTCAGTATTTAGCCACGGGGCTTGGCAGATGTATTCGATATAATATAATATACTGTTCACGGTTTGTGCGTTTGCAATAGCCCAGTAAGCCCTCCTTATACACTAAACACACGCCTTATCCCTGAGCCCCCTCAGCGAAGGTCCCTGAACCTTCTACAGTACCTACTATGGGTACACCTCTGCCTATTCTTTCAGGGAAAAAGTTTTAAGAGCAGTGGTGATTAAATTATTTACATTAGGTACACGCCGAGTGTGAAGTTACTGGAGTAGCATTGCAACGTCAACTACACGGCGTTCCTGGTGCGCGTATCGGATTGTTATCTGCCCGTCGTCATGGAAAAAGACTTGAGAAGCTCGTGGCTAAGTACTAACAGCCGCACAGTTCGATCCATCAGGTTAAACCACGCTTGCCGAGGTTGGCCATGGATGGGTGACCATCTTTACATAACGAGACTCCTCCGTGCCCCGGAAAGCACGTTAAGCCGTTGCTCCCGGCTGTCATTTGTGCATCTTTGACCGTCGTTACGGGTCGTCAGAAGCCCGAAAAATCAGACAGCCAGTCTTACCAAGGGGTATCGTATTGCCCAGTTACTGGGCTGTGGAGGTCAGATAGGCAGTCGCTCCCTGTAAAATACTGGTATTCAGCTGCATCCGGTTAGACTGGAAGCCGACCACAACATAGTTGCGAAAAGGCTAGACAGATATAGTCATGGAAAAAGATTTTTGGTCGCAGGACGTGGTGTTATCTCGCTTCCGCGGACAAGTACCTCATAGGAGCTCAAGAACAACCTAGTGAAGTCTTAGTGTTATTTTACAATGATAATAATAATGGGTGTTTAGGTAAATGTATTTTTGTATGGGCCAGTGTCCTCTGATATAAAAAAAAGATTAAACTTAAAAGTCGCGGCAATTACCACTTGGCCACCACTACCTACTCTTTATCATATACTAGCTTTTGCCAGCGGCTTCGCCCGTGTGTATGTAGGAAATTATCCCTCGGGAACCGTACATTTTTCCGGGATAAAAAGCGTATATGCTTTTCCAGACTATAATCTATCTTTGTGCCAAGTTTCATCCATATCCGTTAAGTAGTTTTTGAGTTTATTCGTTAATAAACATACAAATCTTTCCTCTTTATAATATTAGTATAGATTGCTAAACATTTTTAATTTTTGTTTTTTACATTGTTCTCATATATAGAAGCAACAATAATAATGTAGCCAGGATTTTGTAACATCTTGATTTAAAGTGTCCTTGTAGTTTCTTGTCCGTTCTTCTCCATAGCAATCTACGTTCTAGAATGGCCAACGAGCTTCAATATTCCGACAAAATTTTTTTCCTGCGTTAATTCAAATGAAATAAATCGTTTGAGTTTTGAATTAATAGGTAATGTTCCTAAAGGTCTATTAGAAAATTAGCGTCAGGCTGCATCTATTTAGCGTTTAATGCTGAAATGAACCTTTTTGGCGTTATTGTTTAAATATTCTTTTGTTATTTGTATTTTGTGTGTCACCGACTTTGTCTAAATAAATATTTTTTTCTTTCTTTCTAATTTACTTTAACAATACAAATTTTGTTTAATTAAGATTCTGTAATCAAGTATATCCATAAATATACTACCGGACTTGGTTAGGCAGTCGGGATTAAATAGATAACTATTATCTTCATATAGGTATATACAACATTAGTTTCAGTATATACGAAACCCGAAACACGTGTCTAATATTTTTACGCAAAGAATCTATGTACAAAATTTCAAAACTGTATTATGAAAAACCACAAAGTTATAAGCTTGTTATGTTACCTGTATTGCTATTCTCTAAAAATCTCACAGTGATAACGTAGCTGAAGTGAGTTTAAAGATGGCTGTCATTTGTGTCGATCCCTAGCATTAGGAGGAAGCATCCCATGCTCACTTCACTTAAATTTCACAGTGATAATTTTACAGAAGCCTGTCGGCCTGTCGACAACCTGTCGGTTGTCCGTTCAAAAACATGGTCACTACGCCTCCAGCATCTCTGGAGGCATATCTAATTGATAATGTTCGGTGTCCAACTCGTAACCTTTTTTAAATATTTTTGGGACAAAATATAACATGGTTTTACAACTATTGAAATCAATTCAGATCCTTATTCTGAACAAACTATATTCAGGTTTTGCATATATTAAAAATAATTTTGTAAAGCACGAAACCGTGACCGCAGTATAAATAATATATTATGGTCCCGTGACTGACTGACTCACTGATCTATCAACAAATAGGTCATACCACTGAGCGGATTTGGCTGCAAATCATATAGATAGTTGTAATGACGTAGACATGAGCTATTCTACTCAAACGAAGTCACGTTCAGAAGCTAGTCAAGTAATAAAAATAGATTAAAAGCAAATCGTTTGGAATGTTCTCAAGGAAAAATTTACTAAAAAAATACTATAAAGTGTTAGTAAATGTTTTCAGTTTTATGCAAAGTAAGGGCCATCGTCCACGGCGCTATTCAGAAGGAACGTGTCATAAATTTGACCTTTTGAACGCCATCTTCACATATACGTGATAAGCAACCGCATTGCCTGTTCGCCAACGACACAAATATGTGACAATGGCAACAACACTATAACACGAAATAAACAATTAAATCATAACTTTTGTGAGTGTTTTTATAGATATCTTAAAAATTTAAGCCCTCGTATGTATTTAAGGACATGAAACAAATTAAAAGACACCATGGATATTGGGAAATTCATGATAACAAGAAGAAAAAAAATTGTAGCTTGGTGTGGAGGGCACGCGCCTGCGTTTATGCTCTGGCGTTCAAAAGATTAATTTACCTACTATATTAAATAATTATACTATTAAATGAGTAGCCAGAATTTTAAAGCGTAATTATTTCGGATAATCTCATTTACCGTAGTCTGGGTCCTCCGGGACGGGGGCCTACACTGTCAAGGACGGAACCAATCACAAACTAGGTGATACAGCGTTACTTAGGTACTCGTGTCGTGGGTGACGGGCCCTTAGTCAAACCATACGTATTTTTTTATCAGTTGATGATGTTTGACTTTGCTATCGTATATGTACGCACGTGTTTGTACTTCGTAGGTATAGGTATTATTGCACAATTGTGATAAAATACTGCTTAAATCCTGATTGGAGAATTAATGAATGATTAAGTGATATTCAATACAAAATAATGACAGTAACATCCTTTAAACGGGCTTTATGTGAGTCTCAGTATTATTGGTAAAATTCGCCCTAATTAAAGTAAGGATGCCTGCAATCCGGTTAAAATGTTTAAACTGCTAAGGCCCCTCGCCCACGGCGACTGTAGCGATGTTGTCGCGCGTTTACTAAAATGTTGCCTCAACGGAGTCCATCTTCCAACTGTAGCGATCGCAGGTATTTTTATTGCGTATGCATCACGACAGAAGCGCGACAGTATCGCGTTTGAATCGCGACTGAATCTGGGCCTATGGGCGAGGGCACACAGCGAGTGAGTATAGATGCGGATGCGCGACAGCATCAATACTGCATCGCGACAAAAAGTCGCCGTGGGCGATGACCCTAATGGGCCGGTTGTGGAGGTCAGATGGTCGGAGGCCATGTAGGCTGAAATGAATCCAACATAGTTGGGAAAAGGATAGGCAGATTGAAGTCGCAGCCGTTACCACTGGGCTACCATGCTGTCGATAGGATGTGATGACCACAAATTAGGCACGAGACAATTATAGTTGAACTCGTAATTGTTTTAACACCCCCAGGTTGAATATTACTTGCGCGTCTTATGGCGAATTTCATCAATGAAGCTAAACGCGATTAGCTCATCTAAACCGCGTTCAAGTGCTGTCAATGTTGACATTCCACAACAATGATAACAGTGACAGCTCTTGAATTCGGTTTAGTGTTGCCGATCGTGTTCAATTTTTTTAAGGCGACGAATTAACGACAAGGTTTAATTGTTTAAGTGACAGTTAGGCTTTATGCTTAATTCTGTTTCATATTACTATTATTTTTTATTAAAAAATATAGATCCGGTTGAAAACTAGCGCCCAGGCACTGGTGTTCTCAGGACAAATTGGAAAAATACAAAAAGATTTGGATTATGCGCGTGAGTTGTAGGTAGCACTCGCTGGTGAAGTATCAAGTCGTCGGCCCCTCTCATGAAACCGTGGAACGTTTCGTTCGTTTCGAAGCGTGGCACGAAGATAGCCGACGGCGCCCGAACATAGACTGCCAATGAACAGTGACAATTAGTAGGTAATTTAGTATGGTAAAACCCTGAATGACGAAGTGTGCTGAGCTACTGTGCCAAATAATAAAACCAAACAAAAAGATTAAAAGTATTACTTATAATTTGCTTATAATAACTATTATCTGAAGCAGCTACAGACGGGTTACGATAACATGTCTGTGATACTGTTAATAACTGATTATAGAAAATCCATAGATTTACTAGCTACTGTAAGTTCCTACTAACATAGAAATTTTAAATTTTATATGTATGTGTTTATTTATACGATTCGAAACTCACACTTAAACGGCTCTATTACAAAAGAAGGTTTATCTTGAGATCCAAGTTCAAACCAACGAACTATTTTTAAATTTCGAACTATATCTATATCTATCTATACATATAATAAATTTGTAGAAAAGTGGTGTCTGTACAATAGAAATATATAAAAAAAAGTAGCAAGGGTTGTTATTATATCGATGCCGAACCCGAAATTGTAATTTTTTTTTTTGTGTTTGTCTGTGTGTTTGTGCACGCTAATATCAGAAACGGCTTATTCGATTTAGTTACGGTTTTCACTGATATATTGTAGTAATTCACTTAACATTTAGTGTTTATTTCATGTCAATCGGTTCATAAATAAAAAAGTTATGTCAATTTAAAGAATCACGGCAAACATTTGTTAAGGTATTCTATCAGAGTACGTATACGCATCGCGCCTGCGCGTCCGAGGCTATATAAAGCGCGCTGAGAGCCGCGCCGCTGTTACCCCGATCCAGCTGTCCCTTGCTGTTCTCCCCCAGCGACGCCCTAAGCCGAGGTCCATATCCCACAGGGGGTGCCCTTAGCGTGTAGTCGCTTAGTTTGTAAGTTTTTATAAGCCCTGGCTGGAGGCTACAATTCTTTTGTGGTATCCACAGGCAAGTCCGGTAAAGCAGTATACAACCCTATGGTTGAGCTGCGAGATGCCACTATCAAAAAAAAAACACCTCACTGCCATAAGGATTCAGTTATTCGTAGCGAACGCACGTATCCTGGAGAGTATAGGCGAATAGTTCCATTCGATTATTGCGATTCATTTGAATACTGACTGTTTGCATATTTCATTTACTTATATTTTAGGGTTTGTAGGAAATTATAATAGATAGATTTTAAGGAAAATTTTCCTTAAAATCTATCTATTATATAATAAAACAGTAAAAAAACTGTGTCTGTACATTGAATATATTAAAAAATAATGATTGGGGGGTTTAGAAACAGTAATAGAGCAAAAATCCAAAAAAAAATTTAGGTCTGTTTGTTTGTACACGCTAATCTTCGGAACAACTGGACGGATTTGAATGATTTTTTTTTGTTGTGTAGGTATTAAGTCTAGGCAACAAATAGATAATTTATCTTGGAAACTTGAACACCTGATGCAGAACCGCAACTGACCAGCTAAACTATAAGAGATGCAAAAATAGTACCGTAGCAAAAATTGTTCCGCGTGATAAGCATTTTCTGCTGAGAGAATAAATTTGAAGATCTGGAACACCTGATGTGGAACTCCAAGAGCCCAGCAACATTATAACAGATATTGGAATGACGTCTTAGCAAAAGTTGTTCAGCCTGATAAGCACTCTCTGTTGACGTATAAAAATTTAAGATCTGGAACACCTGTTGTGAAATTCCAAGAGCCCAGCTACACTATAACATATATTATATACGAATGACGTCTTAGCAAAAGTCGTCCAATCTGATGAGCACTTTCTGTTGACTTATAAAAATCGAAGATCTGGAACACCTGTTGTAGAACTCCAAGAGCCCAGCACACAGCTACACTATAACACATAGGAATGACGACTTATAAAAATCGAAGATCAGAAACATCTGATGTGGAAATCAAAGCTATCACTAATTTCACCGTATAATTATAAAATAACATAAGCTGGGTGTACTTCCACGCGGTGAAGGCGGTAACAGTTTAGGACTGATTTTCGCTGACGATGGTACTTATATCATTGAAAATTTGACTCGGCTGGCCAAAACTCCAATTTATTTTACCAAATAAATATGCCTTCGGAATTATGTCATTTGAGTGTTTAATTCCCTTTTCTATTTATCTTCGTGACACAGTAGCCTACCCGATAACGCAGGGGAGTCCCTTAGATTTTAATTGATCACTTATATTCACAATAAAACTATAACCATGCCTAGAAAGAGGTCAAATCTTTCCCAATGTTCCAAAAGAGCTAAAAGATTGAAGATCATAAGATCCCAAGAATCTACCAAAGAGCGTCACGAGAGACTTGATGCTGTTCGAAAACATCCGGCTGCAACTCGCTCCGTGGAAACCTCTTCGGATCGTGAAGCACGCCTGCGTTCTCAGCGTATTTACGTATATACATCCAGCCAGTGAAGAATATGATGCGCGACTGACCGCTGATCGTGCAAGTCATGCATTGTCTCGCGAATCGGAGACGTTCATGGATAGAGAATTACGCTTGAGTTCCAAGCGTATCTACGCATCGAGTTCTAGGTTTCTAGAGACAAGTGGGGAATGTGATACGTGACTGACCGCTGATCGTGCAAGTCATGCTTTGTCTCGCGAATCGGAGACGTTCACGGATAGAGAATTACGCTTGAGTTCCAAGCGTATCTACGCATCGACTTCTAGGTCTCTAGAGACAAGTGGGGAACGTGATGCGCGACTGACCACTGATCGTGATTCAGATCTTTGATTTTGACGACCCCGTTGTCGCTGGCATAAGCAACAGGATACGCGTACGAAGTCGCGGGCAGAAGCTAGTTTAGAATATGTTCAAGATCTAATTACAAAAACGGTCGTCAAACCAGAGTTTAAATGGTCGATTTTTTGACTGTTTATGTATGTATGTATTAACAACTTTACCGTGCCTAGAATAAAAGACAAAATACAAAACTGATTCGTTTGTTCAGGGACGGACTGAAATTAGAATCGTTCAGTAATAAGACGCGTTTATTTCAAACAAACCAATAACAGGCACTTTTGAACTGTCAAAGTATCGGATGGTCAGAAAGGTGAAGCAAGGTGACCATTCCAAAGCGTAGTACCTACTTTCCTATTGAGAATAACGCAAGAAACTTCACAGACAATCTTTTGACAGTCAAAATATTGTTAGGAAAATTCCCTTTTAGCAAGACTTCCATAAATATTCATACTTAAAGTTGTGCTAATAGATAGAACTATAGAACTAGCATTTGCATAAAATTTTTGATTTGTTTAAATTAATTATAATAATAACCAACTGATTTAAAAAATAATAATTGGTTCTCAATTCGGAGTGTATTTTGGTGTATGTATTTTACGAGATATCTGTCAATTTTGAACCGATTATCGAAATTATTTTTTATTCAATTGGGCTTACGTCAGGGTGAACCCATAAATTTTATATTAACTTTACTTGGGTAGTTAGATAAACTTTCAATAATACCCTAGCAGTTCCAATGTTCCCAACGTTGCAGTACCCTAGTATGTTGAGAATTAAGTTATTGCAGGCAAAGTCGCAGGACAATCATTGTTGCACGTGCGCTACACTGTTCATAACAACCAACACATTGTTTTATGACCCAAAGATTTAAAAGAATATCTACCGTCACTTTTATCACTACTTACGGACTTACTATATCTCTAAGATTAACAAAGATATCAGTTTAGAAACGATGTTTATAAAAATAATGACGATCCTATATGCTACATTTGTTCAAGATGAAGTTACTGGTGCTGGCATCTTTACTGGCTGTGGCGTACGCCAAGCATGAAGAATATATCGGGTTAGTAACAATATCAATTATTTTAATTTAAATTTAGAATAGTATTCTTGTCAGCCAGATAGATTCGAATTGTGAACACATTAATACTTTTTTTAGCGGTGCGGTTAGATCTTACCTACGTATAGAAAACTCTTTTGTATTTCAAAATTGAATTCGGTTCTGGTAACCCTATTTGATGGAAAGCATATACCGCTTGTGGACAAAACGACAAATTTTGAAAAACCAATGAAGACTGTTCAACTCGATCATACAATATTCATTTAGTTTAATGGCATTCGGAAAATCAACTACTTAAACAGGTAACTAATAGTTGACATTATCACATTACAGATGGAAATCCTACTATGTAGGAGTAACTACCGACGCCCAGTCCAAGGCCTTGAGACCGTTGGTTGAGAAATATGACCTGGACTTCCTAAGCCACCCGACCTTCAACCGCGAAGGTGTGGCGCTCGTGAAGCCTGAATACCAAGCTGCCTTCATCCAGGCAGCTGATGCTGCGGGTATTGCTTACAGGATCCATTCTGATGATGTAAAAAGGTAAATATAACTAGAAACATGGGGCCAGCAGCAGTATTTTAATATTCCTTCACAGTGAAAAAGAGATGGAGCTATACGTCCTGTAAAACTCCGTTTCATTCTCTCACTAAAGTAATATACTGCTGTAATACATTGCCTGCTGCTTCGGTTGGTCCTTAATTAAAGGTCGGTCAGCGAGCTGTGGTCCGGGCCAGTCTCTGAGGATTTGAATCCGGAACGAGGTGATCTGTCAGAGAACAAAACTTGTCGACATAGCTTACAGAATAAGTAAGCTGTAGTGGCAATGGACTGGCCATAAAAGACGTAGATACGTAGACCGTTGGAGTAGACGTTTTCTTGAGTGGAGACCGTGAATCGGCAAGCGTGAGGTAGGACGACCTCGTGCTAGGTGGAGCAACGATCTTCGTAGGGTGATTGGTAGCAGCAGGAGCAGGCATAGGAGTTGCCAAGAATCTAGCAGAATGGCGTACAACTGGAGACGCCTAACTCCAACTGTGGACAGCTACAAGTTGATGATGATGGTGTTTGCTATGAGAGGTTGTAGTTCAGGCCAGAATTCAAAAAACTTGCGTAACTCTTTCACGAACTTTTCTACTTGTGTTTGGGATTGGGATGCAAGTCGCCAAGGACTGCAATGTTTCGGAGATTATTCTGAAGTAAATCCACAAGTCCTCCTGAAAACCTTCACCCAAAACCACCCTGGATTTAGTGTGTGGTGTATGTAGAACGTCACAATTTTTTTTTATTTAAAGGCTGGGAAATCATTAAATGACTCCTCCCGCTCTGGGTGGAGCGGAAGTGAGTGTCAGACTCTTACTAGTTAAAACCAATTCATGTTCTTGCCACTTTCCACCCTTTTCGTCAAACCCGCTGGCTGACCCGGCGGATACGTCACGCACTCATCTACTGTTTTAACCCATTAGATGCTCTACTAGTCGAAGCTGTTTGCTTATAAGAGCTCAACGATTTTTACGGTTATACTTATTGTCGTTTTGTGAGAAATTTTCTTATGAACTTATGGGGTTCATACGACATTTGAGAGGTTAATCAATAAATACATACAACTTATGTGAGGACTTTACCTTTCAGCGCCCTTGACTACGATGACCAACTCATTGAGGAGCAGAAAAGATCAACCCTGACCAGGAACGGAGGTCGCCAGCTTCCTTACGATAATTACCAAGAACAGGAAGTGGTAGGTTCAGTATAACAGATGTACCCACATTAAGCCAAAAGAAATACAGAAGGCAAAACATATCGATAGATTAAAAGGTTTGGCAGAAGATAAAAGTACGTCACTAAAAATATTGGATTTCGAAGCTTGATACTCACCTTGTTCTATTGGAATTGTCGTTAAAATATGTTAAATAATTTAAATATTTAGTGATAAGTAACAGAATTAACCTTTTGAATGCCATTGTCACATGTAAGTGATAAGCAAGCGGATGCCCTGTACGCCAACGACACAAATATGTCAATCAACAATGGCAACAACACACGAAATAAACAATAAAATCATTACTTTTGTATATAGATATCTTAAAAATTAAAGCTCTCGTACGTATTTAATGACATGATACAAATTAAAAGACACCATGTATATTGGGAAATTCATGATAACAGGAAGAAATCAATTTGTAGCTTGGCGTGGAAGGCACGCGCGTGCCTTTATGCTTTGGCATTCAAAAGATTAAAGCGCTTATTTTTCTTCTATTAATTTAAAAATAAGGTCGTACTCAGGTTTAAAATTATTACCTACAGATCGACGCATACATCGACTACATCGCTGAAACATACCCCGATGTTGCCACACTAGTGTCGCCTGCTGATTCATTTGAAGGCCACCCCATCAAATACCTTAAGATCTCCAGCACCAACTTTGAAGATGAGAGCAAGCCTGTGATCGTCATCGATGGAGGCATCCACGCCAGAGAATGGATCTCTCCCCCCACCGTGACCTGGGCCATTCATAAACTGGTCGAGAATGTTACAGAAAGTGACCTCCTGGACAGGTTCGACTGGATCCTCCTCCCTGTTGTTAACCCCGATGGATATAAATTCTCCCATACCAACGTAAGTACTTATAATTCCATCATTTATTTGTAGCTGTTTGCTGAAGAAAAAAAAGCCACTTAAAAATTAACTACTACTATATTTTAAGCGGGATCGTCCGAAATGGTAACCGCTACCCCGGAACATCAAATGTTGAGGAAGGAACATGGATGGGTTTAATCAGTAAGAGTCTGACACTCCCTTTCGCTCCACCTAGAGTAGGAGCGGTCATTTGATGAATACCCACCCTAAAAAAAAAAAAAAACCTACTATATTAACACGCATTACTTTTAGTTTTATGTACCTATTATAGCAATTGCTCGCTGCTCTTCCAGTATACACCATAGCGTGCATCAAGCCAACAACTTATCCTAGTAATACAACTTAGTATGAGTATTCATTTTATAACTTTCGTTTCCAGAATCGCTTCTGGCGTAAAACCCGCTCCACCAACTCCACATCACTCAGTCAAATCTGCCCAGGAGTCGACGGCAACCGCAACTTCGACTTTGTCTGGAACTCTGTCGGCACCAGCATCAACCCTTGCTCCGATATCTACGCTGGTCCTGCAGCCTTTTCCGAAGTCGAAACCAGGGTTGTCAGGGATATCCTTGACGAATACTTAGCTCGCACGGCTTTGTACCTCACCATCCACAGTTATGGTAGTATGATCCTGTACCCATGGGGTCACGATGGTTCCCTGTCTCAGAATGCCCTTGGTCTCCATACTGTGGGTGTTGCCATGGTAAATGCTATCCAGAGTGTTGCCCTCCCCCACTTCCCTAGTTACGTTGTTGGAAACTCAGCTCTTGTCCTTGGATACGGTATTGCTGGATCAGCAGAAGACTACGCACATTCCATTGGAGTGCCTCTGTCTTATACCTATGAATTGCCTGGTTTTATTCTTACTGGCAACGGTTTCCATTTAGCTCCTCAGTACATTCAGCAGGTTGTCAGTGAAACTTGGGAGGGTATTGTCGTTGGTGCCAGACGAGCTGGTGATTTGTTCACGCATTATTAATCTGTTGTTGTTTAAATTAAGTTTTTTTAAATTCTGTTATTGACATTAATATCTGTGAGCATATAATTTTTTGTAATGTATTTTGTATACTACTTAAAAAAATTGATTGTTTTTTACTTATTCCTCCTAATTAAATGACCATTTAACAGCCAATTTATATTTTAAAGCAGCCGTTATTTATTTAAACTCGATTTAAGTTGTGAGAAGAGTTAATTAAAACATTTGTTTATGATTGAATAAAAATAAATATGATTTGTTTTTCCGGTTGCATTTTGGGTTGAATGGTGTCGATAACTGAATGATTGCAGTTCATTCGGTCAAAGTGATCTAATGAGTTGGTTGGGTGGTTGCTCTTCTCATTTTAGCGCCTGCCACCAAATCCTTCATCACCCTTGGTTGACTGATGGAGAACGCTTAGGGCATTAAGTCCGCATTTGTACCTTTATTGTGTGCAAAAAGTATAAAACAGATATACCTTGTTTTTGAGTTAGGATAACTATAGAGGTCACCATTTGATAGAAAAGTCTAATAGACAGTTTTTGTAAAGAAAACAGGGTTAATTTATATTGAATTTCATTGTAAAATGCTGTTATTAAGCAGCATCCGATTAGACTGGTAGGCGATCATAACTTAGTTGGGAAAAGGCTAAAATATCTGAAATATTATTGATAAGATAATAATTTGTTGTTAAAACCGCCTGACAGAAAATTATTTGCAATCGATTTTGTAAGTGTAACGAAAAAGTTTTTTTTGTTGTTATAAAATGTACCGACGATAGGCTACACTTTGCACGTGACCGTTTCGGCTAGGGTATGTTATGCAATATGGATGTGTAGACCTTTGGTCATGATTATATTTTATTAATTATAGAACCTACCTACTTTGGCAGATACATTTTTTGGAGCAGTCCGTAGCTACTCTCAAAGAAGCGCTTAAGTTGTTCGTTGTGGGACTGCCTAGCCTACAAAGGCCCCCAAAAAGGCCTGCCAGGGTGACTTCTATATCAACTATTGATATAATATTACTCCTTCTTTTCGTGTGGTTAGTGACTAAACTGGTGTCAGAGTTTTTACGATGCCCATGGGCCTCTGGCTTCGTTTCACATGCTGTTGAGAAATATCACTCAGTCATGCTGGCTTCCTCACGATCATTTGACTGAGTTTACTATAGTTTGACTATGGTAAAAAACTTTGTATGGCGTAACGTTTGCCACACTTTCTTATCCGATCGTGTCCAAATAAAAATGAGATTGTATGAAGCTGACGAATAATATCAATATCCTTATCGATACAGACAAAATTAGAGAAAAAGTAAAATAAGCAGGTGTCACTAAAAGTACCAGGGAACGTTGGAACAATTTTTTAGAAATCAATGAGGAATCACGACCCTGAATAGTGAGGGACAGGTTTTGGAGGACGAGATGTGTGATGACCGTAGAAACATTATAGACACAAAACATTTGCACCTTGGCTAGACTCGGAGATTTTTCCCCCAATTAAAACAATGCCATCTAGTGACAATCACCGCCGTCGGACTGTCAATTCGTAGGTCTCGAGTTCGAACACAAGACACGTCTAATTTTACAGATTCATGAGCGTATTGTATAATTATCTCTTGCCTAAAATCGGTGAAGGAAAACATCGTGAGGAAACCAGCATGTCTGGGAGATATTCTCAACAGCACGTGCAGTTAAGTCAGAGGCCAATGGGCAGTATCGAAACTCTGAGACCAGGTTAGTCACTAACCACACAAAAGAAGAAGAAGAAGAAGTGACAATCAATACTAAAACAATTATGTCGATATGTAGGTAAGACAGTTTAGCCAAAATTACACAAGGAAATAGTGACATAAAATTATAGGGTGACTTTTTCAGCAGTCCTATGGTTGTCACGGGCGAGCAACTGACGCTTCCGTCAGGCGGGCCCACCGTCAGCGGGGTTGTATGAAAGGGTTACCCTTGCCTCGGAACACAAACTGCTAAGGAAAGAACATGTATGAGTTTTAGTCAATCAGAGCAGGAGCAATAATTCGATGATATCACATTCTAAAAAAGGCGGTCCCACCCCGCTATAATTGCACATAACTACAATTTTATGACACTAATTTCACAACGTCATATTGGCTTTATGGTTTCGATGGAGCATATTATGCTGAAACTAGATTGCATCGAACACTTTCAATATTAAAAGCGAATACCTACCTAAATAAGGGTGAACTTTTCACTATCCAATGACAATAAATAAAAGAAAAATACACATAATTTAAAATCTTTTATTTCTAAACAAGTCACCGGCTCTTCTGGCTCCAACGATGATACCTTCCCACGTCTCATTGCACACTTGTTGAATATACCTAGGGTTCAGATTAAAACCTAAAATACTATTCGAGAGGCCAGGCAACTCAAAAGTATATGATAAAGGCACTCCAATTAGATGCGCATAATCTTCAGATGCTCCTGAAGCTGGGTAGTTCAGCACTAGAGCTGAATTTCCAACAACGTAAGATCTGAAGTGGTCTAGGGATTGTTGGTTGATCGCATTGGCCATAGCAATGCCCACTGTGTGAAGGCCAAGGCCATTGTGAGATAGGGAACCATCATGTCCCCATGGGTATAAGATCATGCTGCCAAAACTGTGCATGGTGATGTATAGGGCTATGCGGTGCAAGTGTTCGTGAAGGATGTCCCTGACGACCCTGGTTTCGACTTCAGAGAAGGGCCTAGAACCAGCGTAGATGTCGCTGCAAGCAGAAGAGCTGGTCCCGACGGTGTCCCAGAAGAAGTCGTAGTTGCGGTTGCCGTCGACTCCTGGGCAGATGCCGCTAAGGATGCTCTGGTCCGTAGAGCGGGTCTTGCGCCAAAAACGAGACTGCAAGAAAAATAGATAAAAACATATATTATATTAAATACGTTTTCTGTGATAGGAATCATACAAACAAACATAAACTCAGGGCTTCTTCCATGGCAGAAACTACAGTACCACCTGTTACTATCCTTATACAACAATAAAATACAATATACAATTTATAATACGGGGCTGCCTACAAAATTAAAAAAATAGCATCTGATCCCTACATTTAGTCCAACTATGCAAACAAAATTATGGAAAACAACGTTTTTTTCTCATATTTTTGAATTGGTCCCTTTGTAAAAGTATGTAGGTAGTTCATATTCATAAATACTTCACTTACCTAGAGTATGTCCCTCGTTTTACATATACACATTACATACACACACACACACACACACACACACATAACATACACACATTTACTGTGTTTCTATTTCGTAAAACAAAAAGGTTGTGAGCAAAACGAATATTCCGTAAATCCCAAATCCATTAAACTTGGAAAAACACAAATAGACAGTCTGAAGCTAAAAGGAAACTGTACAAAATGTTCAGTTGTTAACACTTACATTGGTGAAAGTAAATTTATATCCATCGGGGTTGACAACAGGCAGGAGGATCCAGTCGAACCTGTCCAGTAGGTCACTTTCAGTAAGGTCTTCGACCAGCTTATGAATGGCCCAGGTCACGGTGGGGGGAGAAATCCATTCTCTGGCGTGGATGCCTCCGTCGATGAAGATCACGGGCTTGCTGTCATCTTCAAAATTAGTGGTGGAGATCTTAACGTATTTGATGGGACGACCTTCGAACGAGTTGGCAGCATTCACAACAGTAGCAACGTCAGGGTATTGTCTGCCAATATAGTCAATATAATCGTTGATCTGTAAATTGTATTTTTTTTATTTAATAAATATTGAAATTAGATACTTAGGACTTAGGAGAGATTCGCCAGTATAGCCCCAAAATTCAAATTTTCAGGGTGAGTATCAAGTTGTGTGTATTATATGTATTTACAGAATTGTGAAAAAAGCGGAGCGGAGTGTTTGTACAAATGATGCTTATTTAATTTCCTATTGTAAAACATTGGACTCGTAACATTAATAAAAAAAAAATACCATTCACGTATTAAACAGGCACTAAATCTCTTACTGATAAGATCTCGTTTATTGATAACAGCGTTTTGGTTTAACCGCAGCTGATTTATCTCTTGGTTTGGATTTCAGTAACCGTAGCTGATTTAGTAGAGATTACAACTTGCGAAATTTTGTATGCCCTTGTCAGTATTTATTTAAGAACATCAAATATTTCGTAAGTTTCAATAATAATCTACGTGCAATAAATGGAACTTAATTTGAAAACATTAGGGAATATGCAGTTTACAAGTTAAATTCAAGTACTACAAAAAAAATAACCAATTAAACTTTCTACCACACTTCAAACGTCATGGCCTCGACAGATAGCTAGGCGGAGGGATAACAAAGTTATTCTAAACGGGTTTCTCTTCATTTTGAAGTACGTAACCCTAAAAGCTAGTAAAATCCGATGCAAATTGCCCAGAATAACACTAAGGCCCAGCACATGCGGCGCAACTCGACTGCAACGAAACTGCAACTTCTAGTTACTTATGAGTTTATGCCCTTGACTCCATTGAGAGATCACACGTGACGCGACCATTTTGAACCGGTTTGAAACGCATTGCAAATCAGTTGCATCGAAACCGGCGTGCAGGAAACTCGTATTTGCATTTCATCGGGTTTGGCACAGTGTTATATCCAAAATGATATGATTTTGCTTTGAAGTTATAACAACATCACATTTTTTACCCCTGTTTTATTGACATTATTGAAAATTTCTATTTTTATTGTTAAATTCTTAGCAAAATACAAAGTTGGCAGTCTTTTTTTGCGAGGTTGCGGCGTGTGTGGAAAACGATTAAAACTGGTTTCAAACTACTTTTTTTTTTGGTTTTCGGGGGGAATTCTTCAAAAAGCACCTGGACTTATTGGCATAAATTAATGATGATTGAGTGATGTGATATTAGTAATACAACTTCAATTGTTTAAGAATCAGATACTCGACAAACTGATAAAATAGCAACTTACAGCTTCAATTTCTTGATAATTGTCATAAGGTAACTGGCGTCCGCCTTTCCTCAATGTTTCTCTCTTTTGAAGTTCGATGACCACGTCATCATAGTCCAACTGGCTGAAAAAAAAATGGAGTAGTTTTTAAGACATAACATCACGCCTTGCTTCCTCGAAAGTTCGGGCAGTGATTTACCAAATAGTACACCCACATTTCGCCAGTTATGTTAAGTCCCATGTTATAAGGGCGAGCCTGTTGCCATCAACCGGGCACAAGTCTAGACCCCGAGCAGACTCAGAGAAATTCCAGATAGAAAAACTCAAAAACACTGTGCCTGACCTGGGAATCGAACCCAGGACCTATCTTGCGACCACTAGACCAACGAGGCTGTAGTTTTTATGAGATTCCGTCTGATCTTTTTCTCCTCATATATTTACCTATATTGCATACGATTAATTTTACCTTTTGAATGCCAGAGCATAAACGCACGCGCGTACCCTCCACGCCAAGCAACCAATTTATTTATTTTTGTTATCATGAATTTTCCAATATCCATGGAGGCTTCGACTTTCGTGTTGATAGAGTACCGCGTTGTCACATATTTGTATCGTTGGCGTACAGGGAATGCGTTTGCTTGTCACGAATATGTGACAATGGCGTTCAAAAGTTTAAGCTATGTATGATTGCCTTCATATGTGGTGATGTATATTATGTATTATAAAATTAAATATTTACCTTTTCACATCATCAGCATGGATCCTGTAAGCAATACCCTCAGCTTCCACATCTTGGATAAAAGCAGTTTGATGTTCAGGTTTAACCAGCAAGACACCTTCGCGTCCCAAGATCGGATGGCTTAAGACATCTAGCTCATATTTATCTACCATGGACCCGAAAGCTTTTACATGACTGTCAGTGGCAAGTCCGATGTAGTAAGATTTCCACCTGTAAAGAAATAAATTGAAAATGAAAAAAAGAAAATGTTGAATAATTTCTTTTCCTGGCATAGTTCCAATTTTTAACATTCTAAATAAATTAATTTATGTGCTCTCGATTAAAAAATATATAATTATATTAGTCGAATTTGATCATCATATTCTCCAAACACGATCACGATCACGCCTGGCGGAATGCGAGTGGGCAGGCCCAAAATTTACCATTCTTTAAAAAAGTGAACTCAAAGTGAGCTATCAATAGCGTCGAAACCTAGCATCAGATGTAATAATATCTCACTACAAGCTCAACTCACCTAAGTGTTCTCTGCGAGCTTTTTACAAAGCAGCCCTACAGCGGTGCTATTCTATAAAAATCTCAATGGGAAAACGGAGGTGAAGTGCGTTTAAAGGAAGCTGTCAACAGTGTCAATCTCAAATTGTGAGCAACAGTGAGCTCACTTCACTGAGTTGCCACGGCGAGGTTTTCACAAAACAGCACTGAAGTGAAATAATATAAAATAAATATTACAAACCCGATATATTCTTCATGTTTGGCACAAGCCAGAGCAAACAGCGCAGCCACTACGAGTAACTTCATCTTGTTCGAATGTCACATTTAGATTTATCTTTGTTTTTTATAACAACGTCCGAAAGATAACACTATCTCCTTCCAGTCATGCGTAGCTATCGGAACCCGAAAGGGCTATAGATATAATAATTGTTGTTAATTTTCTTAATCCGTTTTTCCTTAGATTTAGGTATCGACAACTGTTAAGGTCCTACTACTCATTATTTTGACATTAATATTTTTTGAGACAGTGGCTTCACCCACTTGTCAGAAATTATCCCACGGGAATGCACTACCGGGATATAAAGTATCCTATGTGCTAATCCCTGGATAGCAGCAGGACAGCTAGGTCAAAGGCCCATGGGCAGCATAAAATCTCTGACACCAGGTTAGTCACTAACCACACGAAGACGACGGCGACGATCCAGGATGTCAACTATCTGTATGCCAATTTTCATTCAAATCTGTTCAACGGTTTACAAGTGACAAACATCCAAACATCTTCAAAAACTTTCATCATCAGCCTATAGCAGTCTACTGCTGGACATAGGCCTCTACAGTTGCACGCCATTCAGCTCAATTCTCGGCAACTCTGCATGTGCTACCAGTCACTCTGAGAAGATCGTCACTCCATTTTTTTTTTTTAAGGCTGTGAAATCATCCAATGACTTCTCCTGCTCTGGGTGGAGCGGAAGGGAGTGTCTGACTCTTACTGACCAAAACCCACCCATGTTCCTTCCTTAGCCCTTTATGTTCCGGGGTAGCGGTAACACTTTCGGACAATCCCGCTTACCCGGCAGGCTTGGCCCTACTTATGCTGACATCTCTTTGAGGCGTGCGTGGAACATATACGCGCCGTCCGGCACGGGCCTGGTCATCGTCACTCCACCTAGTCTGAGGTCATCCTACTCACATTTGCCGATTCGCGGTCTCCACTCAAGAGCACGTCTTCCCCAACGATCGTCGGTTCTAGGGCACAGAGCTGGCCCATTGACATTTCAACATGCTTACTCTGTTAGCTATGTCAAAAAGGTTGCTGGGTCAGCGGGATTGTACGAAAGTGTTACCGCTACCCTGAAGCATAAAGGACTAAGTAAGTAACATGGATGGGATTTAATAACAAAAAAGGTGTTTTTATTTCATGGGTTTTTTCAGCTCCTGCCCTTAATCTTGAAACACCACATACCTATTTAAGGATTAACAATAATTAAAAGTAATTACTTTATCTCGCACGCTTCGGATAAGCTACTAGGAGATAAGGTGGAGCCGGCGTTATCAAGAATCATGCTGGGCGCTTACCAAGCAAGTGCAAAGAGTAAGTTACTCGTGATTAATGCCAAACATGAATAGGAACTTTGCTGGGTAATTATATTTTTTTATGGTTTTTAATTGATTTTTGGTTGCTTTATATAACGTGGCGCTACAATGGTGACGTAAATTTAACACACGGATAGGGCTAGTGCCCATTAATCATATAAGTGTTGATAGGTTAAAATAAATCGCAAGTTGCAAAAAAAATTTTTTTTTCAGACAAATAATAAATAATAATAATAAATTATCCTTGGACATTTCTCACAACGCCATATCGTCCCAAGCTAAGCAACCCTATGCTTGTGTTATGGTAACGAGATGGCTGACAGACTACTTATATACATATTTTTTTTGTAAATACATACATAATTATTATAGATAGAAAAACACCCAAACTCGTAACAAATACTTGCAGGTCGTACAAATATTTGTTCCGTGCGGGAATCGAACCCGCGACATAGTGCGCATCAGTCAATCGCTCAACCACTGCGCCAACCGTGTCGTCAAACATCTCAACACATCTCTCAAACTAAATAATAAAATCAATTCGCCTACTTTTTGCAGCTGTTTCATCCTAATAGTATTGCTTATTCGTGTTAATTTCCTTGATGCGAATGTTTATGATCCGTGACCCCGGAAAATGACTGCTGCGTGACAAATCTTTAAGTACATGTTGCTCGAAGATGCTATTTCTAACAGTTTAAATAAATTCGTAGATTATTATCTAATTATGGAACGTTTAATGGAAATTTAATGTCTTCATGAAATGAAAATGTGAAAACGTATATGTGTCAAATTAATGTCACCATTGTAGCGTCACGTTTTAGAGTGAGAAAGGTGTGGTCAAATTTTCAGTACCGACCAAACTGTTACATGCGTAGTTTGCTATACCGTCCATATTTAAAAAAAATCAAGCTCTGTTGTATTAAACATTCATGAAAAAATCTATTAAGGAATCAAGGATTTTATTTAAACTCTTTGTTAGTTTAAATGAAATTATTATTTAAACTCTTTGTTAGTTTAAATGAAATTCTTTGATTGCCTAATAGATTTTTAATTTTATTTAAATTCTTTGTTAATTGAAATAGAATTCTTTGATTTCCTAATAGATTTTTAATTTTATTTAAACTCTTTGTTAGTTTAAATTAAATTCTTTGCTTTCCTAATAGATTTTTATTTTTATTCAAACTCTTTGTTGGGTAAATATAAATAAAATTCTTTGATTTCCTAATAGGTTTTTAAGTTTATTTAAACTCTTTGTTAGTTTAAATTTCTTTTTTTCATTTCCTAATAGATTTTTTCGAAAGAATCATCTCTACATAGTATAAAAACAAGTCGGTCCCCGCTGTACACTTAGATCTTTTCAAATTCAAATTTATTGATTTGCAAATATGGGTAAATAATGTGCAGATATTTTACATTCATGTATTATCACAATCTTGGTATCACCATATTTTACCTTCCGGTATGCAAAATACAATAGAAGACTAAACAGAAAAGAAAAAAATAATAATTAAGAATGAGATCAATAGTCTTAGATTAATACAAGTAAATAAATCCTATAATGTGTCCTGCAGATATTCAGATACGCTGTAGTATGCTTTATATATTAAAAAAGATTTTAGTTTTTTTTTTGAACATATTAGACGATGACAGCTCCATCAAATATTTGGGTAGGTTAGGTTAGGTTATTTTGAGCACCGCAATGGATTTTAATTTAGTTTTCATCACGAGATTGAGTGATTAAAAATTAAAGTTTATACGTTTAATTTAACTAGCTTTAGCCCACGCGGTAGTATCTACATTGCACCCGAAGTCGGTCCACGTCGCTAGTTAATTCCATAATCCACTCTCACATTTTCATATCCGTTTGATTAATTTATCATTAAAGCGTAATTAATTACGTATTGTATTATCTCGCACGCTTCAGTTATCGGTACTTGAAGATAAAATGGTGTAAGTGTTATCAGCAGAAAATTATTATATAAACTTTAGTAGGCACGCCCACAAGGTACCCGCACTTTCTGAATGCAAAGATGAAGTTGATTGTGCACGCGAACGTTTACGTGTAACGCCTATTCTAAACATGAACAATATCTATTGGGTTAGTATTATTCTATTTTAATTAGCATTTGCCCCCGGCTTCGCTCGCATTCGTTTAGAATTTGACAATCACTTCATGTCGTACTCTGCCTGTAATAATACACGTGGCGCCGTTTATTATCATAAGAACGTTATACAGATTTTCCAGTACTTTTATTGGGATGAAAGGTACCCTATGTCCGTTTTTGTGTAAGTACCTGAGAACGTATATGCAAAATTTCAGTTTGATCAGTTCAGCGGCGTAGGCGTGTTAAGGTAACAAACACACTTACTTTTTAAACACATTTATACAGCTATTAGTTAGGATTATTTTGAATATAATAATATTCTTTAATTTTATAGATAAGACAATTTACGTGTTTGAAAGAAAAGAAAAAAATGCTTATTCTGCACAAACTAAACTTACATTTCTTAAACTAAACTAAAAAGTGATAAAATACACTCGTGCAAAGCAGTTAAAAAACCTCGCGTTCAGAAACATTAAAACCACTGAGAATTAGTTTGTATTACTATACCTACCTATGTGTTTTTTAATACTTTTGACATGGATGAAAGCTTTTACCAATTTCCACATTTTTACATTCGCTAACAATAACTCGTATTCTAACCAATTATTTTTGAAAAGGCAAGGTATCACATTATATTATTTGTTAAGCATAAGATGATCGTGAAAGTTCTTACACTACACAAAGTAGAAATCATAACTATTTCATTTAGATGGTAAAATTGTATGCCCTTTCTTGCTTTTACTGAACAAAAAGAAAACTGGAAAAGTGCGAGTTAACATGCGTGACGTGATCTATACGATGAATATTTCGCCACCAAAAACATTTCTATGCCTAAGTTAGACACAAGACACACAAGACACAACAAACAACAAGACTTACATAACGGTTTCACTGCCCAAAAGTTATCAGATCTAATGTAAAGCCAAGCCAACTCTAGAACGCTTAACTCTCCAAACCTTACATGTTGGTCAAAAGTACGGCTTCACCCTTCGACACTGTCATCAAAATCAAAAGTCATTTATTCAAACTAGGCTGAAAATCAGCACTTTTGAAGGTCAAAGTTACATAAGACAGTCCCCTAAAAACACCCTTCACCACTTCCTAGTGCTTCAGCTGGGAAGAAGAAGTGGTGCAATAAACTCCCCAGCAGCACAGCTGTCTGTTTAGTTAGAACAACTTGATTCTACATATTTATCGTATGAGAAGTAATTGACATTACGAAACACATCACATTAAAATCAATAATTTGCCACATGTCAGCTAGCTCACGCTAATATCCCAATTAAAATGGTGAAAACTGACTGTACTCAAGCGTGAATAAAAAAATAAAAAAGAGCCTCCAGGCTTAAAGGGCGTACCCGCTTGCATATGCAATATAAGACAATGTCCATACAGCCATAACTCGAAGTTACAAATGATAAACTAGGACGTGGACCCATAAGCGTGTAGTAAGAAATTAAGACGCTGCTGGTCTGAATTTTGTATCATGCAATAGTTTAATGGTAAAATTCCGAGTAGTCCCGTATGAAGAGTATGGCCACTCCATCTCATTCCGTGGTAGGTAATCCCCCAACAAAAGCATTCCCAAGTATGGTGTCAGGTGGATAGCAGACTGTACCATAATGTACATGTAGCAACATGACAAGTAACAAAGGTATGACCACGGCAGGGCTTTTTTTGAGGTTTGGAAATCATCAAATATCTCCTCCCGATCTGGTTCGAGCGGAAGGGAGTGTCAGACTCTTACTGAATTAAACCCATCCTGTTCCTTCCTTAGCCCTTTATGTACAGGGGTAGCGGTAACCTTTTCGGACAATCCCGCTGACCCAGCAGGCTAGAGCCCTAACGGGCCCCTTCACTTATGCTGACAATTATTTGCGGCGCGCCTGGAACACGTACGGGCCGTCCGGCACGGGCCTGGTCCTGATCGGACAGTGAGCTACCCATTACTCACCGTCTGCAGTCCCACGCCTAGCCGGGAGCGTCTCCCGCGGCGGCCCGCATCTGTTCTAGGGCGCACTCTACAAGTGATGCGTAGGAGCAGCACCAGCCTAAAAAAAATAATGAATAAACAAACAAAATAATAATAAAAATTGTGTTTTGTTTCAGGCAAAATATTCCCATAGGAAAATGTAGGAGCTACAAGCGAAGAGCAGTTAAAAATCTGAATATCGGACCTGGATTGCCGAATTCAAGAAGAAAAGTAGTGCAAGATGAACAGCAAAAAGAATTTAATAACAGCTTGGGAAGTTTGGATGTCACTACAAGAGTCATGCCGATGGTATTAAATCATAAGTTCTGGTTCGTTCTTCATTTTCTTGATTCTATTAAATGAAAAATACATTTTAGCCGATGTTAATCGTACCAGCCAATGATCTTGAAGAAAAAGACGCAATGTCACTGTTTCACTCCAGCAGCAGGTTGACAAACTAATCCAAAAGTCAGATAAAGAAAAAATCGTTCAAATAATGATTTATCATGATAACGAATACACGATTGGCAAAAATCTCTTTGGAAAAATACATTATGATGAATGATAGTTCCGTCGTAATTAATAATGAACTAATCCCAACTGATTGACTAATCTGTTTTAGGCAGATTAAGAACTCCATGACTTGGCATTGACACACGCATCGTTCACGTTAGCTGATAAGTCGCTAAGATTAAAGGATTTAGAAGAACACGGTACTAATATTGGATAGCCTGAAGATTTCGGCACTAACCTTATTGACATTTGATTGGATTAACGTAAACTGTAATGCTATTCTGTAGAAACCGTGAAAATGTTGGTGAAGTGACTTTAAAGTGAGCTGTCATTATCTAACATTATGGGGAACAACAACTCACTTCACGTTCACTTCATGTAAGGCTATGACTTGATAAAATTTAATTTTTGAACTGTTTTTACATATTTTATATCGGATGCTTTTAACGTTCTGCATCGTTCTCACATGTATAATTATGAATTATGTAACCAATATTTTATAACCATATTTTGTTTAAAAGAGTGTCCATGGAGTTTCTTGCCCGTTCTTCTCCATAGCTACTGCTTTGGAATGGGCAACTAGCTTCATCCCTCTGACGGACCGACCCCTTGAAATAAATACTTTGAGTTTGAGTTTGAGAGTTTGAGTTTTTTACTTTGAATTTGAGTTTGAGTTTGTCAATCTCTAACATTAGGGGGAACGAACAAATCACTTCACGCTCACTTAATGTAAGTTATCACGGTCAGATTTTTAACGGAATCTCCGGCTGATCATAATCTCATCGCACCAATACTTTGTAGTTAAGAGAACCTCATTATCGTTTGAAACTTAGTAACAGTGACAATGTGATAAGGGCAAAATATTATTGATTGAGCAATAATACTTTACCCTTATCCCAATTTATTCGGCGTCTGCTCAACATGTCTTCCATACTTCTCTAATAACCGTTATCTCCGTAGTCAATCTCTTTTTAGCCATATCATCTTTCACACAGTCGATACATCATTTTCATCATCTTACTCTTATAACCATCCCCATTCATGGTCAGACTAGTAGTGATGACATTTTCGACATTCAAGAGTTCTTCTTTTTCGTGTGGTTAGTGGCTAACCTGGTGACGAGCTCGTGGCTAATTAATAACAGCCGCACGGGTCGGTCCATAACTATAAGCTACACTTGCCGGGGTTGGTCCGTGGATGGGTTACCATCTTTACATACCAAGGCTCCTCCGTGCCTCGGAAAGTACGTTAAGCCGTAAGTCCCAGCTGTCATTTGTGGATCTATGACAGTCGTTACGGGTCGTCGTGCAAGACCCTCTCTACCGACACGAATTCCAGCAGTAGTTTCCTCCAGAGTCGACGGCCAACCGAAACTATGATTTCGTCTGGAACACTGTTTATACTATCAATAGTCCTTGTTGACAAAGTTCATACGGGATGTACTCCAGGGGCATCTTGCCCGTACTGCTTTATACATCACCATGCATACAGTAATTTTTTGGCCAGTCTGCATGATTTTGGGTCTTTTTTTTAATGGCATCCCGCAGTTAAACTGGAAAGGTTGTCTACTGCTAAACCGGTCTTGTCTGTGGAAATGGATGCCACAATAAAATTGCAGCCACCAGCCAGGGCTTATAAAACTTACAAACTAAGCGACAACACGCTCTTTTTTTATTGAGGGTGGTAAATCATCCAGAAACTTCTGCCAATCTAGGTGGAGCGGAGACTCTTACTGACTAAAACCCATCCATGTTCCTTCCTTAGCCTTTTATGTTCCGGGGTAGCGGTAACCCTTTCGGACAATCCCGCTTGTAACCCAGGAGGCTCGGCCCTGACGGGCCCTTCATATGCTGACATCTTTTTGAGGCACGGGTGGAACATGTACGAGCCGTCCGGCACAAGCTACTACACGCTGAGGGCACCCCCTTTGGGGTCTTTTGGAAACCTTTATATTACTTACGGGGAATGCATTTTTTTCATCGTCGTCTCTCGACTTCTCTCCAAAATGTAACAAAACGAGAATCTTAGTTTTTATAGAAAGAAAAAAATATTATACTCATCGATAAAATTCTATCGACACTAGAGCCACCGCTCAAGATCCTAGCGAACGCGAATAGAATACTCAGAATTGGAAATTGATCCCCGCGTTGCCTTAAAACTTTCGCGCCTCTGAGAGCGATGGTAAAATTCCAATTAAAGCGCGGAGTTTACATGCACGGCGACCCCTTAAGGAATATGCAAATACTGATCATACTTCTGAATACTTAGAACTTCGTAATAGTATTAAGTGGAGGAATATTGATGGACTAATTTGAGTTCGCTGAAGTTAGCGCTTATTATTTTAGAACTTTCGTACTGGATTTAGAACAAAATAGTACGGTCTAGATTTTTCGTTGGGATTATTTTAACTATTTTGTGTAAGTGAATTTTAAAGGCAGTTTTGAAAGGAAATGATATTTATCAATACTTTATTTCTACTACCGACTGACAGCTACTGGTAAGAACGAGAATCCTGGATTGGATTCCCAAATCGGGAAAGTGTTATTAGATTTTTCCGTCTGGAATTTCTCAACCTATAGTCATCAACCGGTCATCAACAGCAGCCTTGAGTCTGAATTTGTGACCGGTTGATGACTATAGGCTCGCTCCTTATTAAACAGGACTTTCACATAATAACCGAGTTGTGGGTGTACTATAGGTGCACCTCTGCCTCACTCTTCGAGGAATAAAAGCGTGATGTTATGCGATGTTAAAGCTTTCACTTCTTCTGGCAGTACCCGTGACTGTCTATTTTTATTTTATTCTAAACTAGCTTCTGCAAGCCAGCCTGCCCGAATGGGTGACCATCTTTACATCACGAGACTCCTCCGTACCTCGGAAAGCACGTTAATCCTTTCGTTCCGGTTGTCTTTGACAGTCGTTACGGGTCGTCGGAAGCCCGAAAATCTGACAGCCAGTCTTACCAAGAGGTATCGTATTATCCAGTATTACTGGGTTATGGAGGTCAGATAGACAGTCGCTCCATGTAAAATACTGATATTCAGCTGCATCCGGCGGTTAGACTGGATGCCGACCCCAACATAGTTGGGAAAAGGCTAAGCAGATGATGATTAGCTTCTGCCAGTGGCTTCACCCGCGTGTATGTCAGATATTACCCCACGGGAATGTAGTACCGGGATAAAACGTACCCTATATATTATTCCAGGTTATAAACTATTTCCGTGCCAAATTTCATCCTGATCCGTTTAATAGTTTTTACGTGAAAGGGTAACAAACATCCATACATCCTCACAAACTTTAACAGATTTCCTTTAATAAGAAAGTTTAATTAAATCAATAACTTTGTTGTAAAAGGTACCCTTATGAGGTGCAAAATTATTCAGCACATCAAACAACATTCAACTGTTTTAACATAATTTAAGCACAGGCTGCCAGAAGTTGTAAGAGCTTTTGTGTAGTTTTATTTTGTATATAATTATGTTTTGTGTTAAATGCGAACTCAATTTAAATCATTGATAAATCAATTCCATATTTCTCATATACTTACAGCAATTTCTTAGGGTTTTGTACCCACAGGGTAAAACGGGACCCTATTACTAAAACTCCGCTGTCCGTCTGTCCGTCTGTCACCAGGCTGTATTTCATGAACCGTGTTAGTTAGACAATTTAAATTTTTACAGATGATAAAATGAATAAGTAAATAAAAAATAAAAATATGTAATTGGTATACCTTTTTTTTTTTAAGGCTGGGAAATCATCCAATGACTGCTCCCGCTCTGGGTGGAGCGGAAGGGAGTGTTAGACTCTTACTGACTAAAACCCATCCATGTTCCTTCCGTAGCCCTTTATGTTCCGGGGTAGCGGTAACCCTTTCGGACAATCCCGCTTACCCGGCAGGCTTGGCCCTGGAGGGCCCCCTCATATGCTGACATCTCTTTGAGGCGCGCGTGGAACATATACGCGCCGTACGACACGGGTCTGGTGCTGATCGGACGGTGAGTCACTCTTTACCCACCGTCCGCAGGCCCGCGCCTACGGTGGCCGGGAGTCGTCACGTGGCTCCCGACGCCCGGGGCGTCTCCTGCGGCGGCTGGGACGGGAGGACCTTTCTCTCTCCCATCCCGGCACCTCCTTCGCGAGCATTACTTTTTCGCAGAAGGAGGTGACTGCCTCACACTCCCTCTCGCCCCGGACCATGGCTTGCACCAGGGCCGGGCGCGAGAGGTCGCCGCCGCCGATCGCCTCTACGAGGACACGGCGGTGCTCCGCCCAAGCGGGGCAGGTTTGCACCGTGTGCTCTACCGTGTCCTCTGGGCGATCCTCGCAGTGGTGACACCCGGGCGTTTCCTCCCGCCTGATAATGTGTATTGGTATACCTAACAAGTATAGGTGTTAAACAAGTGTTGTTATTGAACCGTCCTTTTAGGCAGATAGTGCCTGTAGTAGGAGAGTCCGCTCTTCCATACAAGTCGGTTTACATACAAATAGCAAAAAAGTATCCTTTTAAAACGAAAACTATTTAAGTTACATATTAAATTAAATTAAAAAGACTAACTTACATTAACATTAATATAAATGTTTTACATTAAATTAGATGTGTGTATGAGTGGATGCAGATTTGTGTGTGAGTGTATAGGTATGTATTTCTGTTGCCGCTTTAACAACAAATACTAAGGAAAATAGTTTAAAAAACTAAAAAACACGCTTTTTATAGAAAACCGAACTAAAAAATAGAAAATAAATTTTACTTTTTAAAAAGCGTGGGGTGCTTTTTAAGATAATATTCACCACCATCATGCACCCCACGCTTTTTAAAAAGTAAAATTTATTTTCTATTTTTTAGTTCGGTTTTCTATAAAAAGCGTGTTTTTTTTAATTATTTTTTATTTCCTACTTTTTAGTTCAAATTAATGTATTGTCATCGGTCCTCGATAAATCTACAAAGTTTGAACGAAATCTGGCCGTTTAAAGTGGGTTAAAATCGCTTCCAAATGAGTCGGTTACAAACATTGTACAAACACAAGTGAAGCTTTTTCCATTTTTATAGTTAACGGTAAGGAACTCTTTGTGCGCGAGACCGACTCGCACTTGGCCAATTTTTATATTGTAGTACTTACTAGTGGAAATGTCCATATATATCCCGATGGATCGCTCCGTGCGGCTTATTACTTAGCCACGAGCTAGCATTTTTTGAGGGTGAATGTACTCGTATTTCTATTCTTATTATCTAAGTCCTTTTAGAACCACGCAAGACCACTTCAAAAATCCTCAAATCGATATTATACTTAGCAAACAGTATCGTTGGACCTGTCAACCGTCCGGTTTCTATTGAAGCAGATATCCGACAATTCCCGTTTCGTTCATTTGTGTCTTTCATTCACCATTCACTCGGAGTGAAATGTCTGAACACAAAATGAAAGAGAATGAAGGGACAAATGTTTTTTTTTTGTGTACCGATTGAACGATGTTGGATTTCAGCATGATAGGCATCTAGTTTTCTAGGTGTGTGGATGTGGAATGTCAAAAAAAATGAAAAATAGTTCGATTGACAAGTGGCATCAGCATTACATGGAAGGATCATTTATGTTCGTTTATTATGAATTGGATTTATAGACAATATTATGGATAGAAGCAAAATCTCAAACTTTAAAAAAAAATTAAAGTAAAAAAATTCTAGTATTTAAGGCATAATATTTTGAGATTCTTTTCTACTGTCTGCGGTTGTTTTAAATATAAAAATATTTTTGAATCGATTTGTGTATTGTATTTTGATTTTATTGTCCTTGTCAAACTTGTTGTATGTACGTACTGCCTATATATTATGTCGATGATGAGTTTTCGTATATTTGGGTATACGAAAGGGTAGTCAATAACGTTACTTTCTATGAATTGTCAAAACGCGGAATTTGTACGTTATTTGTATGAAAAATAACTATGTGACGTCACAGATTTTAAGAATCAAATGGAATATTAATTATTAGCATTCAATGCAATTTTAATATTATATCTTGGTTAATATTTAATTTCTGTACGGTGATGGAAGTTTTTAAGACGAGCGGTCTTTTTTCTATGTGATTTCACATTTTCTCTTTGAACGTTAAATGTGAACGTAAAATAAAATAATCTTTTAAATGAAATTGTCAAAATGAAACCTTAAAAACAATTAGAAGATTCTGGAACGTTCCAGGACTTTTCTGAATGAAAAGTGTGTAGTGCAACGTTTGTCTAGATGCAACGGAACGCAACACGACTGACGGTCCCTGCCATGAGACACTCCCAATGAGAAATTTTAATGAATTTCTACCGTCTTTGGACATATGATATGATAGAGGTACTGGATGTGGCATGATGGAGATTGTCTTCGCAAAGTTTGTGCAGAGTAAGCGTTATTTGGTAAGCGGGATTGTCCGAAAGGGTTACCGCTACCCCGGAACATAAAGGGCTAAGGAAGGAACATGGATGGGTTTTAGTCTAGAAGTAGAAAACACTAGGAAGTGGTGAAGGGTGGGCGTTTTTGTCAGTCTGTCTTATGTAACTTTGACCTTCAAAAAGTGCTGATTTTCAGCCTAGTTTGAATAAATGACTTTTGAGTTTGATTTTGAGTCAGTAAGAACCTGACATTCCCTTCCGCTCCACCCAGAGCGGGAGGACTCATTTGTTGGTTTCCCAACCTCATAAAAAAAGCAGGGTAGTTAGAGAAGGTGGGTAGGTAGGGTATGTAGGATAGGTAGGTAGGAAGGTACGCCGTAGACATGTACAGACGCCAGCACATCAAGCTATCCCTAACTGTCAAATTTTCTCAATTAAAAATAAACCTTATGTCTTTGCAATACAGTTGAAATACTATCAAAGAAATTTGACAGATTGTGGTAACTTGATGTGCTGGCCTCTGTACAAGGGTAAGCGTTATTTGCCCCCCAGCTACGACCTTCAGAAGGTAGCTGGGACAGACTGGATGCTGAAGGCGGAAGACAGGGTGTTGAGGCGCAGCCTGGGAGGGGCCTATGTCCAGCAGTGGACTGTGATAGGCTGAGGTGATTGAAGCGTTATTCAACCCATTGAGGCACACAGAACGAAACACAATATAAGTTTTATACATAGTTGAAACGTTTACATTTAGTGTTCCGCAAAAAGAGAAAAGAAAGAAGAAAAGCAAAAATATCTAAATATTCTTGACTAGCTTCCGCCCGCGGCTTCGCCCGCAAAATATGTCGACAAACTATACATATAAACCTTCCTCTTGAATCACTCTATCTATTAAAAAAAACCGCATCAAAATCCGTTGCGTAGTTTTAAAGCTTTAAGCATAGGTACAGACAAACAAACAGACAAAAATAGCGACTTTGTTTTATACTATGTAGTGATAATGAACAATTACATGGGAAACATTGCCTTGCCAGACGTTGGATTTTAGTCAGTAAAGGTCTGACACCCTCTTCCGCTCCACCCAGAGCGGGAGAAGTAATAGGATGATTTCCCACCCTCAAAAAAAAAGACGTTAAGCTACGCGTGCTGATGTATATCCGTGGATGGGGGACCATCTTTTAATACTTAGCCGAGGTCCGTACCACAGACAGTTTAATTTGTATGGTCATTGATTTGTAAGTTTTTTTAGGCCCTGACTGGAGGCTTTAATTTATTGAAGCGTCCTCAGGCAAGACCGGTTAAGCAGCCGATAACCTCATTATAGCCCGGCGAGGTACCATAAAAAGTAAATCGTCACTTCTAGTAATATCATTACCTCTTTGTAGCCTCTCCAAGGAGCACCAGGTAATTAACTACGAAGGATTTTAATGAAAATTATTATTGGTACCATCTTGCAAACTGTTTGCATTTTATAACGATTCGTTTGAATAGGTGCGCCTTGATTAACTATCCGTTTTAATAGAACTTGATTGGGGATTTTCTTTGAAATCATACTTTCGGTTCTTAGAACAGTGGCAGAAGTGTTTGTGTTATTGGGTAGGTACTGTTTTATGCTCGCGCCTTCGCCCGTGTGCGTGTCGGAAAATAATCCACTGGACCATATTACCAGGATTAAAAGAACACTATGTGTTAATCCAGGCTATAAACCATACGTGTGCTAAACTTCATGTAAATCAGTTAAGTCATTGACTGCCACGCAGCAGACACAATAGAAAAACTATTGTTTGTCGGACACACGGTGACCGCGTTGGCGTTCAACGTGTTAAGAAGTTTTTGCGACAATCCGGAAAAAATTAAAACTACGTATATTTTTCTCATCAGAGTCTTAACCACGCCTCGATTTTGACGAGACTCTCACTGGCAGATGTTGTAAGGAGAAGTAGCCTAAGTTGCTTAGGCTAATGTTATTATAGAAAAATATTGAGGGTCCACAAAATCTTGGCTTGGAAAAAAGGCTGGTAAACATAATCTGGCTATAAAGTCCCCAATGTTTTTTTTTTGGAGTGTGGGAAATCATTGAATGACTCCTCCCGCTCTGGGTGGAGCGGAAGGAAGTGACCGTCTCTTACTAACTAAAACCCATCCATGTTCCTTCCTTAGCCCTTTATGTTCCGGGGTAGCGGTAACCCTTTTGGACAATCCCGCTGACATGTTCCCACTGCGTGGCTGGGACACAGGCCCTCTCTCTGTGAGAGGGATAAAGTCGTTATCAACCTCGCGGGCCCAGTGCGGTTTGATAAAATAAAGTATGCAACAACACTTAAATCTTTCTTTTTTAATATCGCTCCAGAGAAAACATGGAGTAGGTAAGTACCCATTTTTCATCTCGGTATATTTAAAAGTTTACAAGCAGAGTGGAGGGCGAAGACAGTATTTCCATATGAATTTAATTTAAGTCTGCCGGGAAACATATAAATAACGCTTGAATTCATCTGAATAAATATTAATGGAATTATTTTCATTTCCTCATCGTGGTCACAGAGCTTGAAAAAAGACACACATACCTTTTTTTTTTAAGGTCGGGAAATCATCAAATGACTCCTCCCGGTCTTGGTGGAGCGGAAGGGAGTGCCAGTCTCTTACCTACTGACTAAAACCTATTCATGTTCCTTCCTTAGCCCTTTGTGTTCCGGGGCAGCGGTAACCCTTGCCGACAAAATTCACCAGTTATGTTTAATTCCCATGTATAGAGGGCGAGCCTATTGGCTATTTGACACGGTCAAAAATAAAATATGAAATCACATAGAAAAAAGCCCGCTCGTCTTAAAAACTCCCATCACCGTACTGAAATTAAATATTATAATAATAATAATAATATCCTTGGACATTTTACACAACGCCATATCGTCCCAAGCTAAGCAACCTAATGCTTGTGTTATGGTAACGAGATGGCTGATAAACTACTTATATACATTTTTTTTTTGTAAATACATACATATTATAGATACAAAAACACCCAGACTCGTAACAAATACTTGCAGGTCGTACAAATACTTGTTCCGTGCGGGAATCGAACCCGCGACATAGTGCGCAGCAGTCAATCGCTCAACTACTGCGCCAACCGTGTCGTCATTATGCGAGGATATAATTGTACAATTGGATTTGATGTTAATAAGTACTACATTTGATTCCATAAAACTGTGACGTCACAATTCAATATTACATACAAATCACGTACAAATGCCGCGTTTTGACGGTTCATAAAAAGTAACGTTATTGACTACTCTGTCAAATACCCAATTGCCCTCAACCGTGCACAAATCCAGATTCCGAGCGAATTCCTGATGATAACAATTTGCCCAACCTGGGTGTCAAAAACCAGGACCTCATGCTCAGTAGTAGCGCTTGCGGCCACTAAACCAACAAGGCAGTAAAGACAAACAAACAGTAATGCCTTCTCTATATTTATAAGCGGTCTGTGCACGTAACTCAAGTCGTGGACCGCTTAAGGTCATAAAATGCCGTAAATGCACTTTAAGTGCACATACAAACCAATGACAATGGACAGTAAATGGGTTACGTCGCCATTTTGTTCCTACGAGTACATGCTTACGTGTTTATTATCGACCTCTGCTCATTCATTGGGAAGTAAACGACTTTAAAACAAGGATTTTTTAAAGAAAATACTTTCATTCTGCCTAGCCTTTTCCCAACTATGTTGGGGTCGGCTTCCAGTCTAACCGGGTGCAGCTGAATACCAGTATTTTACATGGAGCGACTGCCTATCTGACCTCCAAAACCTGTTACTGAACTGTGCAATACGATAATCCTTTGTAAGACTGGATTTTCGGGCTTCTGACGACCTGTAACGACTGTCAAAGATGCACAATTGACAGCCGGGTCCAACCGCTTAACGTGCTTTCCGAGACACAGAAGAGTCTCGGTATTTAAAGATGGTCAACCATCCACGGACCAACCCCGGCAAGCGTAGCTTAGCCTGACGGATCGATCCGTGCGGCTGTTATTACTTACTGCAATTACTAGTTACATCTCAGAATACAGTCACAACTTGAACCTTTTTATGTTTTAACCTCCCTCAAAAGTTTAAACGGCTCGATTATCGAGTTGCAAAAGAAAAACCAGGTTATCGGGCCGTTTTTAATAAAACTTTTGTTAAAGTGTACTGAAAGTTTTGTGAAAATATGTATCGTTCGTACTACGAAAGAGTTCTTACTGCGGCAGTTATATTGAAAATAGTTTCCTTTTTGTCTGCAGTTGTTTTCAATACGTGTGGTAGTATTGAGTTTTTTGTGGTATCGCAACGAGAATTCTTTTGCAAGTATGCAATTTTAATAAGGATTAAAATAGTTATGATTGGAACTGGGGAAAAGAAAAGTAAGTATCCCAAACTGTCAAATATTCCCAATGAAACATGAACCTTATCCTTGCGTAATAAAGTTGAAAATCTATCAAAGAAATTTTACAGATTGGTGTAGCTTGATGTGCTGGCCTCTGTACATTTTTTTTTTTCCAAATTAATTTAGGTACCTACTATGGACCTCTGGCTACCTCTTCTGATAAAACAGGCGTGATATTTATGTCTTATTTCACACGTCATGTGTACTACATGTAGATAGAAAGAACTTGGCGTGGCCAAAATACACCGCCATCTTGTTTTTCCAATTCAAAGGGGGTGGTGAAGGCAAAGTAAATCTCAGATGGCGCCACCATCGTTAGTACCCATGAAGTTTTGACATTATTTGAGTTGTTGGTGAAACGTTATATTACTGTGTTGATTCAGGCGGTTATTTGGAGTCAAGGAATTACAGCGAAAGGCAGACAGGCAATATTTTAAAGGGTTGAAAAAAAAGCTGTTCCATAAATTATGCTTGCATAACTAGTCAAAATGTAGGGAACAGCTCCGAGGATCCTTGGTTTAATGAAATCCTCGCGAAAACTGTGGTTGTTCCCGACTTGTGGACTGAATCGTCGTAGTCATTGTCCTTATTCTCACAATATCATCATCATCTGACCTCTGACCTCCACAACCCAGTAACTGGGCAATACGATACCTCTTGGTAAGACACGCATTCGCTTCATTCTCACACATATTGTAAGTTATGTTTGTAAACAAACTGTTTATTTTACTTATAGATTTTGACAGTTGTTGACAAGACATGAATACCAACGACAAAACGCCACCTATCGGAAGAAATTGTCAATTTTCCTCCCTATATTACAATTGTTTACCAATAGCGTTCTTCTGTCAATGATACTCTGTAGTTACAGCGTCTCCTGTCAGTCAAACAGAGATGTGCTAAAAAAAAGATGACACAAGTCAGACTTAAAAAGGCACTGATAAAGAAGAAAGTAAATAAAACATTTGATACCTTCTCTGTATAAGATAGATAGACTGTATCAGTATTCAAAGGTAGCGGGGCGCGAAAGGAATTTCAATCGGCACCTTCCTTATCGACTGTCGAGTAAAATATATGATTTCTCTTGATTTCAATAACGATGCAAGTTAAAAATGAGAGCGATTAATGAAATTTTTTTTTTAAATGGAAGTTAATATTAAAGTATTAATATGATTTTTTTCACAATATGTTACGCTACTCACTTTACCTACTAGGTATTAAATTGAATGACGTACTAACTCAGTATAAACAATTAAAAACAAAAAATAATAGGGCGTTGAAGTACTCGTCCGCATCGCTGTCATCCGGAACCGTGGTTAGAAGGCATTTCCACGTACCTTTCTAACTCCGTACTTTTTTTAAAAACCATTTCTTACAAAATGAATGCCTATAACGGAGGCGTGGTTATCGCAAAGGGACTATACATAATGGCTTGCGTAATTCATGCAGGTTTGTACAGAAACAGCAGTTTGGCTCTAGTAAAAACACCCTAAACACCTGTTATCTGCTTTCACCATAAGCTCAAAGAAAATTGTCTTTACCTAAACCCTTTCTCAATTAATAAACAAAAAGAAAAAAAAATTACAGAAAAAATCGACTTCATTACTAATTTTATACAACTTTAAGGCCTCCGCTGACAGGCATGACGCGACGCCCCTCCGCGATTTTGAAGAACCATTTTCACAGATATTGATCTACTAGTCGCGTCGCACCTGTCTGCGGAAGCCTTTTTGCATTTATAAGTCATTGTTGTGCTATTGCATAACATTTTCCATAAAACTAGTATGGTAAATTGTTGATCAACCTATAAAATAAAATAAATTTAAATGAATAATAGAAGCACCATTTGCAAAACAAAATGATTTATAATATTCAGACAAAGATACTAATTAGAAACAAATCTTAAATACAATATAGAAAGACTAAAAAATATATCTATTATGTACAAGTGGTAAAAAAGGGGTAGAAATCATAGGGCGTCTAAAAATTCTGCCCAAAACAAAATCGCTACCCGCTCGTACTATGTCCCCCGCCTTGCCAATTATTAAAGAATTTAAATGACGCCGCTCACTCAAATCTAATTCGCAGTGATCTGCAAAAATCCTTACAGAAATGGGCCTAGCTCGGAGAACCCGCCCTTAATTGGACTGCTCAAGAAATATTATTTTTGTAAGATATCCTTTGAACTGGGTTGACTTTTGAACTCGGTTTAATTTTAATCGGCCTTCGGGGTTTTTGTTATGTCTTTAAAAGTTTTAGGAAGTTCAGCTATTAAGGGCTATGTTTGGATTTGATTATTATACAATTCTTTTGAGTTTTACTTATAGTTTTACACTCAATACCTATTGAGTGTAAAACTATTAGTAAAACTCAATACAACTCAAACTAGGTAGGTACCTACGGTAGTCGCGTCGGTTCTACTAAAATCTCACCGTCAAAACTTACGTGAAGTGAACATGAAGTGTCATCATCATATCATCTCATCCTACAGATTGACACTATTAATAATAGGTACTCATTTATTTCAAAGAACAAGGTCCATATGTGTTAGTAAATCTGTACTTAACTATGTAGTAGCAGACTCATTTACATAATTCATTCATTTATTCTAATAAAAATTTCATTATATTGACAGCTCACTTTGAACTTCACCAACACTATCACGGTGAGATTTTAACTGAAATGCACCAATTTTGACGTTTTTAAACGTGCCTTTCTTGTTCCTATTTCAAATAAATGATTTTGCTTTGACCACAGTTTTTGATGTTACTATATCAAAAACTATTAGTATATTTATAGTGTAGTATAGTTGTAGTAGTGTGTGTGTAGTTGTATTAGTATAGATATAGTATAGTATTATATAGTTGTAGTAGTGTGTTTGTAGTTGTATTAGTATAGATATTATAGTGTAGTATAGTTGTAGTAGTGTGTATAGTTAGTCGTATTTAGTGCCTGTTACTAGGGGCACTAAACACTTACGCAATAATGAGGTGGGTTAGTTAACTTAGGTGTGTGTTGTGGGGTGCGTTGTCATGGCTTCAGTTTTTTAAGTTATTTATTTATCTTTATTTCAGGTTTAATGTCATTATGAATATATCATAATAATTCGTAATCGTTACAAGAAAAAATCTTATAAAACAGGTAATCACTATGCGTGTTCATAATTTCTATTTTCATACGTTTACTACCTTACCCTAAGCCTACCTTACCTTTAAGCGTGATTGTCCGATAGGGTTACCGCTACCCTAAGGGCTAAGGAAGGAACATGGATGTGTTTTAGTCAGTAAGAGTCTGACACTCCCTTCCGCTCGACCCAGAGCGGGAGGAGTAATTTTATGAGTTCCCATCACCCTCAAAAAGAAAAAAATCTCCTATATATGTATATCTCTTTTTCAATTTTAATCTTTATTCACGCAAGCGTATTACGTACTTCAAATTATTTCATCACATGTTCAACGTTATTTTGAATGAAACACGACACGTGTCATTTTGACAAACTCGACAACACTATTCATAATAAATAGTAATAAACACGGGTACTCTCAGAGTTTGAAATACGCGTGTATTCCTGTGTGCTTTGTCTGCTTTCGACAAAGAAAATGAATAATACATAAATGTGCTATTGTATTTTCGTGTCATTGTTAGCAATCGGTAACAGGTTTGGGGAAATGTATAAATTTTTTGAAGAAGGAATTAGAACTTAAAAATCGAACAGGTTTCCAAATTTAAAAATGAAACAAGACTTCGTTTTGTTGTATTTTTTTTATTAAATAGAGTAGGTATATTGCACATTTTATACAAAATTATCTTCAATTCTTGAACATAAATTGCATGTAGTTATAATAAAATATCACTCCAATATATGTTTCAGCAATGGCCCAGTAGTCCGACTTACGAGTTCTAGGTCATGGGTTTGAACCCAAGACCAGGCATTTACTTAGTGTAAATAATTTCAACACTACAGTTCTCAAAACGGTGAAGGAAAACATCGTTAGGAAACCAGCATGTCCTAGAACCAAAAATTTGAAGACTTATGTGACATCTAAAAACCCGAACTGGGCCTGCGTGTTGGAATAAAGCCTCAGAAACTCTCTCATAGGAAGGAGTCCTGTGCCCCGGCAGTGGGAAGATTGTAAGCTGATTATGCTTTCATGCTATATGTTTCAGATTCCATTTCAGTCAGATGTTTGGTACTCTGTTTTTCTTGCCTTAAGCTTTCTCTGAAGCCTGTCGATATACCCATCATCTATCGTTGGTCATCAACTTTGCCATATTGCACTTTGGCTACTCAGGTTTTCGAGAATTGAGCAATGATTGTAAGTTCTTCGTCGTGTTGCTATGCTTCAATAATCTTTTTTTCATGTAATATAACTCTTTCTGGGTTTTTTGTAGGCTTTTGTGAACACTACAGAATAATTCCATTCCATGTTTTTGAGTGGCTTTGTCAGATAAATTCAAAGTTCTACAATGACCTCATTCAATCTTTTGGCCACTTAGTATCATCATATTTGAAGTAAACTCATGAACATACAAATGATGCTAAAATAAAAAATAATTAATATTAAATAGGTAATGGGGCAATTAAATTGGACACCTCCTCGGAAAGCACGTTAAGTCGTTTTGGTTTCGTCTGTCATTCGTAATTTTTTGACAGTTGTTACGGGTCGTCAGAGGCCCGATATTCTGACAGCCAGTCTTGCCAGGGGTATCCTATTACCCAGTTACTGGGTTGTGGAGGTCAGATAGGCAGTCACTCCATGTTAAATAATGGTATTCAGCTGCATCCGGTTAGACTGGAAGCTGACCCCAAGATAGTTCGGAAAGGGCTAGGCAAATTTTTATAAAAATTAGAAAAGAGTTCATATTTATAAAATACTACTCATGCTGTCAGCCTGCAGCATCCCACTGCTGGGCAAACCGCCTGTACATTACTTCCTAATGAAAAAAGGAAGAAAAGACTACTCTGCTAGTGCCTAAGTATCTACTTAAAGTATATCGATAATAATCACTGAATCACTGACTAAGTGATTGTTAGCCAGATGAAATTACCTACAGATCAAGATTAGAGAGGACAGGAGCCCGTATTGTGAAACCGACTCCCGAATATATACATATAGGACTGGTAAGTACTAAAGGTTGCTATGTTCAATAGTACTTACATAGCATACAGGATAAGGAAACATATAAATATGTATGTAGATTAAATATATAAATGAACCAAGTAGCTATGTCATTACTTCAAACAGATTGTGGCCTTGTAGCTTTTTCCAAAACAATTCGTTGAACAAACACTGTGTCACCAAGATTTTGATCTTTATCCTTATGATTGCAGGGTCCATTTTCCTTTCTTCCTCTACCACGTCCTCGATTCTCCTTATTCCCTGAGCAGCAAGGTTCAGTTTCACGGCACTTTTCGCAGTCAGCCTTCCTTGGCGGTCTATCTTCAGAATCGTAGGGGCATGGTCTTCTATGGCCAAACCATGGATGGCTAGAACCACCGCGACCAAATCCATGCATATGACGATCAGCTCCCCATGGTCCTTCCCAAGGTCCTCTCCAGGGATGGCCAGGGAATTCTGGTGGTCCACGTCGACCAAAGCAATGGCGTTCAGGACTGTGCTCAAAGCAGGGACGAGGTCCGTGGCAGCTTGGTCCATGTCCATGGAAATTGGGACGTCTACCACCTCGTCCCGTAAAGCCCCGAGGTCCATGGCAATGCTGTTCCGCTGGTTCATCACTATCACTCTCAGATCCATGATGACAGCGTCTAGGTCCACGATGATCGCCTTCAGGAGGTCCTCGTCTATGATGACCAGGTTCATGTTGCTGATGTTCTTGATTCTCAGGACCATGGTCAAACCTGTGACCAAAATTTCCAAAACCTGGCCTTACACTGCGGTGACCAGGGAAGTCACCACGGAAAGGACAGGAAGGAGGTCCATCCATTCTGAATTGAGGCCCAAAATGGCTGCCGAAGAAGTCGTTCTCAAAGTATCCTCGCATAGTTAAGCTCTTCAGGATTGAATACCGATGTTCTTGCTCTGAATGAGTTCACTCGAATGCCGGCCATGTCGCCTCAAACTAGTTTATATGAACAATAGTTGCGTAACGTTATGAAATCGACTTCAAGTAGGGCTGTCCTGAAATGCTGATGAAATAGTACTCGTATTTCAGATTAAATAACGTAATTTAGTTAAAAAATGTGTAATAGTTTATGAAGAATGTTTCAGAAAATGACATATGTTTGTGAAACATTGGATTATCGTAAATTTTCCAAGTATTTTATTTTTATTTTTGGATGGAATGAAGGCAGGGGTAGGGTAGCGCAACGCTTAGCATAAGCATAGCATAGCATAATCAAAATTAAGTGAGTTATTAATAAGTAACTCATCCGAAATAGAGCTTTTTTTTTAAGTAAGTGAGTTAGTTAGTGGTTGTTATTAAGTTTATTCTGTTTCTATGTATGCATTAATTCTTGTATTTTAAAGTTAAGTATGTTCGGGCTATCTATCGTATGTTGCACCTGCCAAGTTTTCTTTCTGCATCACCCATAGGTTGACTGGTAGAAAATGTCTCAGGCATTAAGTCATTTTTACTTGTGCATATAAACCTGAAATCACGAAAAATCAATCTGCTGTTCCATACATGCTCGCGTAACTCCTCAAAATGTAGGGAACAGGTGATATTTTTTTCGCGATTTCAGACCCTGTATGGCTGACGTGAATCAGTTGGTTTAGGAAATGTCAGCCATGTGTGGTTGTCAAGGCATTATGCGTTAATAACCAAAGGACTGTTTTAGTTTGATTTTCCTAAAATCGCCAACCCTAGTTTTATTTAACTCCATGATCGTCGTATTTAATACTAAACTGTTCAGTAGCCGGAAACTGACAATTTTCACGGGGAATCCTAATCGACAACATTAAAAGGGTCCCACGGACAGGCGCAACGTAAATATAGTAAAACAATTTCTATGAAAACTTCATTGAAATTGTTCTACCAGAATCTCGTTGAGCTGTCGCTTTGCGCCTGTATGCGGGAGTCTTTAAGAGGCGTTCACGTCATACGGTTACGGTCAATTTACCAATACTAAGTTGTGTGCTTGTCAGTGTCATTTTGATAAACTTTTAGACACTCAAGAAAAAATCGAATATGTGCGAGTCGGACTCACATAAGAACGGTGCCGTAATAAAATAAAATATTTAACGCAATGTTTTTTTTAAAGCTTACCAGTATGGCTATATCATATTATTCTTTACTGTATTTTTTTTGCTGTCAAGCCTTCAAGTAAAAAATTATGGTAATAATTGCAGAAAAAATGACTTTCGCAATAATTATTATTGTTTACACCATACTAACCTAATAATATTTCTTGGAAACTGCAGTATTGTTGCATAATATTTGTTCACAGTCGCAATATAACTGAAATACGTGAAATTTTTTCCAAGAACAGAACTCAAACTATTTCATAGAAAATTTCAATTGCACAATACAATGCAACAAATTAGAAATAATAATATAATTATGAACCTACTTACCTTATAAACGTTTTCTAAGTAATAATGTCATGTATGTACATAAATAGATTCGATGATTGCCCAACAAGGGCTTACCCTAATTAGAAGTCAAGTTAGAATTGTGAAGCTCGAATTGTGTTTGTGATTCGTGCGCGAGCCGAGCGAGCGTAGAGAGCGGAAGCGGCCAACATCAAAGTTGGTCGCAGTTACTTGGGTTTTTACTATTATTTAAGGCTCACAAAAAGAAGTGTAATCACTAAATATTAGAGTGTTTAATAATAATTTTAGTAAAGCAATCAATCTGCGGGTCGGCTTCGGCGTCTAACAGGATGTAGCTGAAGACCAGTATTTTACGTGGAGACTGCTTATCTGACCTCCACAACCTAGTAACAGGGTAATACGAACTGTCAGATTTTCGGGCTTCTGACGACCCGTAACGACTGTCAAAGATGCACCAACGACAGCCGGGACCAACGGCTTAACGTGCATTCCGAGGCACGGAGGAGTCTCAGTATGAAAAGATAATCACCCATCCACGGCCAACCCTAGCAAGCGTAGCTCAACCTTATGGATCGACCTGTGCGGACTTAGCCACGAGCTATATGTTTTAGGAAAGCATACCTAGGGTAAATATTTTAGGTTCATTTTTTTTAAATAACTTTTAATATTAAAAGTTATTAAAAAAGGACAGGAAGGAGGTCCGTCCATTCTGAATTGCGGCCCAAAATGGCCGCCGAATCTTTTTAATAAAAGCCCGTGTCTCTGGGAGACATTTTTTGTTATTGTATGTCTAATATGCACTTACATGAGACTGGAATGAACAGTGTGCAATAATTTGCGATCAGCTTAGCGATCGCGAGACACACTGGCAGTTAGTGCATTAAGCCAATCAGATGAGCTCAATCTGCCTTGCCTTTTCCCAACTACGTTGGGGTCGGCTCCCAGTCTAACCAGATGCAGCTGAATACCAGTATTTTGTATGGAGAGACTGCCCATCTGACCTTCACAATCCAGTAACTGGGGAATACTATACCCTTTGATAAGACTAGTGGTCAGACTTTCGGGCTTCTGACGACCCGTAACGACTGTCAAAGATCCACGAATGACAGCCGGGACTAACGGCTTAACGTGCTTTCCGGGTCACGGAGAAGTCTCAGCATGTAGAGATGGTCACCCATCCACGGACCGACCGTGGATGGACCGTCAAGCGTAGCTTAACCTGATGGATCGATCCGTGCCGCTGTTATTACTTAGCCAGAGGCTCCTCCGAATCAGATGAGCTAAAAATAAGATAATAATTCATTTGCTCGTATTTCGAGATGTTGAACGTAAAAGCTGGCAATTGTTAGAGCTGTAGTTTTGCTGAAGAATGGGCGTTTTGAAGGACTGTCTTATGTAATTCGACAAGTGCTGATTTTCAGCCTAGTTTGAATAAATAGACAAGTGGTGGCCCCGTGGTATTGGTCTCGACTTAAGAGTTGTAGTCTCGTGAGTTCGAACCCAAGCAAGTGCTTTACTTTGTGTATTTAATTTCATCTCCACTGCTGTCAAAACGGTGAAGGAAAACATCGTGAGGAAACCGCCATATCCCAGAACCAAAGATTCGAAGACATGTGAAACAGTTTAAGGTTATGTTACTTTGTTTAGTTATCGAAGCCGCACTTAATGTTTGCTGATCCATACACACATTAGCGCGTGACGCTGTTTTAGTGACGACTGAATTGAGTAATAATTTATTAATTAGGTGCGCTTAAACGACTTAACTTACGGTTGCTGTAAGAGCATTATTGGCACGTACACGGGGGGAACATGATAGTCTGATAATGCATAACCTGCACCGTTTTTAACCCGTGAATAAGAATAATAAACAGGATGAAGAAACAGACCTACAAAATTAAGTCCTATAATAATCTACCATCTACACATCACCATAACAGTTTTTTTTTCTTATCTTTACAACACTGTATAAGTTGCCCAAAAACGTAACGTTTTAGTACAAAATGAGACTCGAAAGCATCTATTTAAGATAACAAACCTTAGAAATATCAAGTAATTTTTGTACTTGAGCATAATGTCTAAAATTAACTGCTTTCAAGTAATAACAAGTGGTAATAATCGTTACGGGAGCACTTAAGATAAGTATTTGTAATAATATTTAACAGTTAGACAAGTCTAAAATATGCTAAGTAGTCATAGTTTTGGTTAATTAGTACGAAACCGCAAATGTCTCGATGGTGAAATTACGAAAATATTTGATACAAAATCATTTTATTTTATACTAGCTGCTGCCAAAAGCTTCGCCCGCGCGGATGTCGGAAATTATGCCAAGGAAACGTACTACCGGAATAAAAAGTATTATATGTGTTAATCCAGGTCATAAACTACCTCGGTGCTAAGTTTCATACAGATCCGTTGAGCCACTTGAGTGTGAAGGACGGACAAACATACAAACTCACACACAGACTCATTCATAAACTTTCAAGAAAAGAACTTTCAAAGAAAGAAGTATAGGCTGGGCGTTGTCCTATATTGATTCCGCACGCGGCTTCGCCCGCATAATATATCGACAAATTATACACATAAACCTTCCTCTTCAATCACACTATCTATTTAAAAAAACCGCATCAAAGTCCGTTGCGTAGTTTTAAAGATTTAAGCATACATAGAGATATAGGGACAGAGAAAGCGACTTTGTTTTATACTATGTAGTGATAGATATTATAAGGATATCATTATATCTTTACAGATAATATACAAATATATAATTTTCTCAAAGTAGTTTAGTGTTGTCAGTGGCAGCGTCGTCCACTCTCGTTCATTGAACAACAAACAAATTGACATAAAAAATGTAACGAAAAATATTGGCAGATTGTTAGCCAAACTGTTCGTCTGTGTGTGCGCGTACACACAGACGAACAGTTTGGCTCAAGCGCATTTCACGGTATGTGGTCATATAACATACTGGACGCGTAATTTAATGCTCGCGCATTTGGAGTGCTTCTGTGTCACTCAAGCTCGCTTGAACCTAACGGTATTTGTGGTAAGTACCCACAGTTTAGTTTAAGTTAAATGATGAACGTACTGTAGTGTTATTCTGTAAAAATATCAAAGTGAGCTGACAATCGTATTTGTATTTATAGCGACAGGTCACTTCACGCTCACGTCACCTAAGTTCTCATAGAGGGAATTTTTACAGAATCGACCGGCTATAGAGCCTAGTTGCATCCTTATGTTGTACTAGCTTCTGCCCGCGACTTCGTCCGCGGAAAATTTCTTGTTTAAACATTAGAAGTAAGTAAAAAAAAATACTCTTTTTTAAACATAAAACGAAATATAAAAGTTGAAATACAAAAGATAGGAATGTGGTATCGCGGTCTTTTTTGTAGAAATAATTAAGGCAAACCGGGCTGCCATATATTGCATTCAATTAACATCTGTTTAGGCAGCGCATGCAAATAGTTCTGTTTTCGGAGGTATTTCTTTCCGACTTGCTAGACGAAAATTGCGATAGCTCAGCTAATATGTATGATATAAATATAATTTATAGCCTAGCACTCGGGAATAATGTAGCTTTCTATCAGTGAAAAATTTTGAAATTGGATCATTAGTTCCGGAGATTACCCCCTACATACAAACTTACAAATTTTACCTCTTTATAATATTAGTATAAATTTAGCTGGCTGGTTAGAAAATAAATGGCTGCCTTCGATTTTCAAAATAATTGGAATAGTTTGAATACGACGGCTTTGGATATTGTTAATGAAAAGCAATGGACTTTGTTTGGAGGCGCGCTACTGCTGAATACATTTTTATTTATTATGGTTTACCAACGGATGAATTTTACTAGTGTGTCCGTATGGATATCATTGAGATCACTGATTTCATTTACTAATTTACACATCCGTGCAATAGGGGGCATGTAAAAATATATATTATTATAACGTAATAAACGATTCTCTGTTGGTTTAAAGTACTTTTCTTATAGGTCTCTCACTCCCAGTGCTCAAGAGTGACGACCCTCCCTGGTCTTTACAGTACCTATAGCACTGGTACTGAGTGCTAGTTTAGTGGTGCTGATCGTGTTTAGTTTCATTACTGAAATTGTGTGTGACTAAGTCTTTCACAGACTAACTATTACGTGTTGTTGTGTCTTTTTTTTTTGGGGGTCGGAAACCATCAAATTACTGCATTCGCCTACAAATAAACTAACTTCATGCGAATGACCGATACAAAAAATAAGCTGCTGAGCATGAGGTTCAGGGTTCGATTCCTAGGTCGGATATTTTTTTTCATTAGGAATTTCTCAGTAGGGGTCTTGATATGTAAAATATGATCACATCCACGGGCCAACATCGGTCAGTATAGCGTAACCGTTTGAAAGCCAGAGCATAAACGCACGCGCGTACCCTCCACGCCAAGCTACAAATTTAACTGCCGGGTAAGCGGGATTGTCCGAAAGGGTTACCGCTACCCCGGAACATAAAGGGCTACGGAAGGAACATGGATGGGTTTTAGTCAGTAAGAGTCTGACACTCCCTTCCGCTCCACCCAGAGCGGGAGCAGTCATTGGATGATTTCCCAGCCTTAAAAAAAAAAAGGGGTATGGTATTGCCCAGTTACTGGGTTGTGGAGGTCAGATAGGCAGTCGCTCCATGTAAAATACTTGTATTCAGCTGCATCCGGTTAGACAGGAAGCCGATGCCAACATAGTTGGGAAGAGGCTAGGCAGATGAGTGGTTTTTAAATAGGTGAAAAAATGGAGGCACTAAAAAATATTCTTAAAGTGGGCAATACACAAAATAAGTTTGGGTCTGCCGTAGTCGATTATAAAACAGCGGTACTTGCAAGACACCAAGTGACATAACCCCTCTTAAGATTACGTGAATAATGACTGAGGTTCATTCTGTGGGGTGAAATTGAAGAATAACACTGAATGTTATTCTAAGGTGTCGGTCGCAAGGTGACTAGTTTGCAGAAATAATATGTCAAGGGATTCCCAGATTAATAATTGAATTAAACTTGATTTCTTAGGTATCACCACAAAGACAGTATAAAGCAAAGTCGCTTCCCGCGTGTGTCCAGACGCGGGAAGCGACTAAGCATACATACAGATGTATGCTTAGATCTTTAAAGCTTCACAACGGATTTTGATGCAGTTTTTTTTAAAAGATAGTGTTTCAAGAGGAAGGTTTATATGTATAATAACATGCAATTTCCGTCATCCGCGCTGGCAAAGCCACGGGCAGAAGCTAGTTACAGATAAAATTGTCCAGAACTTAGCACACAAAGGTCACCCATCCACGGACCAACCCCGGCAAGCGTAGCTTAACGTGATGGATCGACCTGTGCGGCAGATTTTTCTTAACCACGAGCTCCTTAACCATACAATGCTTACTTCTTGCTTGACTTCTGTGTCCGAAAAGAGATCTTTATCCTGCAATGAAGTTATGTTAGGAGGCCTAGTCAAAGTCACATTTTCATTAACGATAACGAAATTAGATAAATCCGAAATGTATGCTAGACAATGTCAAATTGTGTGACGCAACTCGATCAATATTCCCATACAAATGCATTGACAAGTGGCGTTCTTGACAATCCGAATCGCTGAGATAACGAATTGTTCGATCAGAAATTTTCGAAGTCGAATCGACACGGAGCGATTGACACTTGTGTAAGCCCCCTGACTGTTAATATTTTACCTATTAAATGCTCAAGTAAAATAACCGATCAAACAGAGGCAAAACATCTCCACACAATGTTTTTTCTATCTTAATAACGAATCTTCCTCTACAACGCCCAAAAAGAAACGTAGCGCTATTTTTTCGACAGATTTTCCAACAAAATAACTTACCCTATCGCAAAAGGGTGAAAAGGTAATATAGGGCCACGTGAGATACCTTAATTTCCGTAATACACCTCTAGCTAACTACTACTCCGTCTCTCTGAGCTTATCAGATTTTGCTTCAGTGAATAAATTTAAATATGCTTTGGAAGTTATGCTTTTAGGTCGTGAGAGGCACCCAAACTGCTTATGAGGGTTTGGTAAATAACCTAGATAGGTACTGTTGATTTTTGTTGAATTTTTGGATATTTAAACGAGTTAATCTGCCTAACCTTTTCCCATCTATTTTAGGGTCGGCTTCCAGTCTATCCGGATGCAGCTGAATACCTGTATTTTACATGGAGCGACTGCCTATCTGAACTACCCAGTTACTGACTGGGTTGTGGAAGACCCCTTGGTAAGACTGGTTGTCAGACTTTCAAGCTTCTGACTACCGTAATGACTGTCAAAGATCCACGAATGACAGCCGGGACCAACGGCTTAACGTGCTTTCTGAGGCACGGAGTAGTCTCGATATAATTATAAAGATGGTCACCCACCCACGGACCAACCCGTGAAGTAGGGGGTGAGCCTATCGCCATAACTGGGCACAAATCCAGATTCCGGGCTGCTAATCAGAAATTCCAAACACCGGGAACTTGAATCCAGGACCTTATGCTCAGCAGTAATCCTTGCGAGCACTGAGCCACGAGTCATTCAGTTAAGTCCTATTTTCGGTACTATGACGGTAACACATTGAGGGACACTGAATGACTATAGACGTAATATCAATAAAACTTCTATTGTCTTGTTCAGTGTCCTTCAATGGGTTAATATGCTTATAATTAGCCAATTGTCTCCTTAAACAAAGTGACTGCAAAAACGGCTTTTTGTTGCTTTTTCAGCGAGGATAAACTGGCATAATGGAGCCATTTGGAAGTCGTTAGAAAATCACCACTTTAAAGTTGTGCAGCAGTAAGTTTGCGAAGGTAGGGTGTGCTTAATTAGGTATATTTTAGCAGGATTTTTCGTTCTTAATTAATTAAAGGGGTCACATAACATTAAAGCTTTGATCGTCAAGCAAGATGACGGCGAGCTTACAAAATAAGTAACAACCTCATTTAAATTTAAAACATAAACAATAAGAGGCATTTATTTTTTAAATTACGAATAAAAAAGCAGTACCATCTGCACAGGGCTGCCCTCTACACAGAGGCAAGTTCATAGTCAACAAATTAAAAGTGAGTACAATCATATCAGCTTTAACCCAGATCTTATAACAATGTGGAGGACAAATAAAGATATGAATATGAATCGCATCATCATTCTTATTTATTTATTTATTATTTACTAGCTTCTGCCCGCGACTTCGTCCGCGGAAAATTGCGATATACTGTAACTGTTTAGGCAGCGCATGCAAATAATTCTGTTTTCGGAGGTATTTCTTTCCGACTTGCTAGACGAAAATTGCGATAGCTCGACTAATATTATTATGTATGATATAAATATAATGTATAGCCTATAGCACTCAGGAATAATGTAGCTTTCTATCAGTGAAAATTTTTTTGAAATTGAATCATTAGTTCCGGAGATTACCCCCTACGTACAAACTTACAAACTAACAAATTTTACCTCTTTATAATATTAGTATAGATTTATTGGATCTCCAACAGAAACTACACAATTACATGCAAGTATACATGGAACAGGGACAAATACAGGTGTGCGCTTCCAATTATAGGAGACCACATCATTCACTCCCACCCACTCCCCCACCCCCCCGCCCCTCCTCCTCACTTCTTCTTCATAATCAGCCTATAATGTTCCCAGTGCTGGGCCCCAGGCCTCCTCTCTATGAGAGGCAGTAGGCAGGCTCAGTGTGGATTGGTTCGAATACCCATGCATGTCTCCTGCCCATATCCCATTTATTTTCGGGCTTACTTCTCCATTAGTCATCATCTCGGCAGCCTCCCTTCTTTCTAGCCATATCATCTTTCACACACACCTTTCCTTGGACCACTACTCTTGTAGTCATCATTAATCATACTCATTTTTAATTAATCAATTTTCAGTCACTGCTGTTTGCACTGCTGGGACATAGGCTTCGTCTCTTTTTTTTTTAAGGCTGGGAAATCATCCAATGACTGCTCCCGCTCTGGGTGGAGCGGAAGGGAGTGTCAGACTCTTACTGACTAAAGCCCATCCATGTTCCTTCCGTAGCCCTTTATGTTCCGGGGTAGCGGTAACCCTTTCGGACAATCCCGCTTAAGGCTTCCTCTCTGCGAGTAGGAGTAGGTAATCCAACACGCGGGACCAGAGCGGGTTGGTGGAAGTCACGTCTTTGAATTTTAGATTCAAGGACAGGCCGGTTTCGTCACGATGTTTTGTTCACCGTTTTGAGAGCAGTGGTAATGAAACTAAATATACAAAGTTAAGTCTGCCTGGGGTTGAATTCAAGACCTACAAATCGTATGTCAAGGCCGATGATACCACTCACAGGGCGACCACTGGGACCAACCACTTTGCGAAAGAGATGGAGCTATACCTCCTGTATAGCTTTGTCTCTTTCTCACACTGAAGTAATATTTAATAAAATACTGCTATAAGAAGGTGCTGGCTAGCCCCTGCTCATGAATATGACATTATGACATCAAAAATATTAGAAGCAGTTTTTGGCAAAAATTTGAGTACTTATTATTAGCCATACTTTCAAAACAAAGTTGTGTGTTTTCGTCAAAAAAACACCATAAATAAAATGTGTATTCATACAATTTCCGTATAAGTAAGGTGAAAAGGTATACCCACACCTAAATAACCCATCCTCATGCTTTCGCTCAACAAGAACTCATCGGACCGTACATCATAAAATCCTTGCCCGACACGCCACAAATTACAACAACCCATGGTCACCCTACAAATCCCCTATCCCTAACTGTAGCAGCAACTAGCGGAAGTAACGACCTACGTGACTTCTTATTTATATTTCTTACAATCAAAAAGCAGCCTTATGTCGCAAGTCTTAGAATTTATATTGAGTGTGGGTGGGGTCTGTGTGAAATTTTGGGTAAATTTCGTATTTGGCTAGCCTTTGTCAGCGACTACGCTTGTTGAAATAGAGAACTTTGGCTCATAATATGTAGTTTTTACATAATGGTTTCGAATGAGAATGGAGTTGAGAATTGATGAGAGCGACACGAAGAAAAGTTAAGCGAAGTTAAGTGGGTCTTGTATAAAGAGAAGAGAGAGAAAGTCTTTCTATTAGAAATACACCTGTTTTCTATAGATACTAATATTATAAAGAGGAAATTATTTTTTGTTTCTGAGATGGCTGATAAACTAACTTATATACATATTTTTTTTTGTAAATACTTTCATATTATAGATAGACAAACACCCAGACCCGGAACAAGTACTTGTAGGTCGTACAAATATTTGTTCCGTGCGGGAATCGAACCCGCGACATGCTACGCAGCAGTCAACTGCTCAACCACTGCGCAAACCGTGTCGTCATGTCGAATAAATCCTTAGCGTTTTAATTGAAAAAAAAAATATCTAGGACGTCACCGATTTTTTTTTTGTAATAATGAAGTTTCAATGACACCCTAGACATCGATCCTGTCAGAACCTACCACAGACCTACATCACAGCTAGGGGACCTAGTTTGTCCAATAAGTGTCAATATCGCAGTATTATTGAAATCGGTGCGTTGAGCTTTACAGGCCGGGTAGTACTTGCTATCGGCCGGGGCACACAACCGCAACATTTGAGCCCGACTTATAAGACGTTCGACATGTTATAGTGCGGCGTTTTTGATTTAATACTGTTTTTTAGCACAGTACATAGTAGAAAAAAATAACTACAAAGTGAAAAATTGGTTTTGTTTGTTCGTTTTTATGCCACCGACTTTGTAATGTTGGTTTGGAAGTTTTTTATTTTTCAGTTTTTGGTATGGTATTTACTTCTGACCAATTAAACCAGCCGTGACAGAAAGTTTTAAAATATCATCAAGACACACAAAGTGGATTAAATGCGTATTACCGAAGCTAAGTCAAAAAATTCCCAAAAGAAAATTAACAAAATTTAAATGTCATCACCATCTAAGATTCCTTTACCAAATGCAAGCATATTTTTTTTAAATCGGTCGACAATTTGACGACAGAATCGATGATCATACATAAAAAAACATGCAGACGAACAAAGAACGTCGTCCTTTTTTTAAATCTGTTAAAAACTACTTTCTTAAAGTCAAATCAGTTATTTCAAATAGGCACAAGAAAGGCACTTTTGAACATCAAAATGAACATGAAATAGAATTGTTATCTATCTCATATCTTTCTAGCAACCTGCAGTACCAGTATAGCCGGTGGCAGTTCACACTCTTGTCACAGTAGGTACCCAGTTCTCACATCCAGACAAACAAACAAACGGGCAAAAATTCTAAAAACCATTTTTTTTTCGGAATCTGACACGTGGGAACTCCTCGTTTAAAAAAAAATATAGTTTCTAGTTTGGTGTTATTGCATTATCTGTAAAGAATAATTAATCATCCGTTATTTAATAAGATTTAATAGGCATTGATAAAAAAAAAACTGCACCCCATCCAGTCGCATGAACTCCCCAAAATCCCAGGCTTGAATGTCTACCGCCTCCACTTCTAAGATTGCCACATTATACGCTCAGCCTTATGTTTGCCTAGCAGAGCGCAGTCTGAAATTATCTAAGTCTAAGCCAGTCTAATTTCCAGTATGAATAGAAATTAGGTTGGAGCGGTGGCTGCAGTTCTAATTATATTCACTCACGGTTTAGACAGTTTCTCTGTGAGTATTTTGGGCTGTAAATACCAGTTCTGATGGGTTGTTGAAGGGCTGTTTACAGTTGGCGGATATTACTGGCAGACTGACTAGTGTAGATTATAGTGGATTTGCTGTGTTAGACCTCGTAAAGTGTAGGAACTCAGGAGATCAGCGGGATTGTCTAATCAGCGGAATTGTTCGAAAGGGTTACCGCTACCCCGGAACATAAGGGCTAAGGATGGAACATGGATGGGTTTTAGTCACTAAGAGTCAGACACTCCCTTCCACTCCGCCCAGAGCGCGAGGGGTCATTTGATGATTACTACGATTAATGAAAACGCGGTCATTTGATGATTTCCCACCCTCAAAAAAAAAGACCTCGGAATTCAAATTTTCTGAGTGTTTTACAATTTGCAGGTCAGTGTCAGGTTGCATCTAGATCTAGATTTAAATAAATATATATTGACTTTAGACTCGCCACGCTTTTACTGCTTTTACGGCAAAGTGTTATTGAGTTTTTCCACCTGGAATTTCTCAGCAGCAGCCCGATATCTGGATTTATGCCCGGTAAGTGATTATAGGCTCGCCCCCTATTACTTGAGACTCAAACATAACTGGCGGAATGTTGGTGTACTATGGGCACACGTCTGTCTAACCCTTTGGGGTTAACACGTGTTATGTTATGTTATGTTATTTTTCCCGCCATTTTTATGCGATCACCGGAAATCTGGTACAATTGTTGATCTAAGATGTGATCAGGAAGATACAAGGGGGGTCTCTAGTGTAAGGATGAGGAAAAGTTACTTTAAGACCCACTCCAAAAGACTTGGGGTTGCCAAAAAAAAAACAAAAAATTAAAAATACTTCACTGAAACAAATGACTTAAAATATATTGTAATGTAGGTGCAATATTAATTTCTGCATGTTGTCGCAGATTGCGCAACCACTGGCAACCGGAAGTGTGACGTCACGGACGAGTTGTAACAACCTGTGCAATAATATGGCGGGGCTCGAAGTTAAATTAAAACTGCGATTGTTTGTATTGATAGCCATGATTGTTCGAAAGGGTTACCGCTACCCCGGAACATAAAGGGCTAAGTAAGGAAGATGGATGGGTTTTAGCCAGTAAGAGTGTGACACTCCCTTCAGCGCCAGCCAGAGCGGCAAGAGTCATTTGATGATTACCCATCCTCAAAAAAAAAACAATTCAATTAGCCTAGCCTTTTCCAAACTGTGTTGGGGTCGGCTTCTAATCTAACCGTATGCAGCTGAATACCAGTATTTTACATGGAGCGACTTCCTATCTGATCTCCACAACCTAGTTACTGGGTCTGCATCTTCTTTTTCGTATGGTGACTAACCTGGTGTCAGAGTTTTTATTATTTTACACATGCTTTTCAGAAATATCTCTCTGTCATTTCAGCAGGTTTCCTCACGATGTTTATTTTCATTGTTTAGTTACACGATACTTGGCCCGTAGAATTTGGCCGCAGAAATCCGCTGGATGCTGGAAGCACTGAACCAGTGGAAGTGGCAGTACTTGGGGGAGGCCTATGTCCAGCAGTGGCCATCTTTCGGCTGAAAGGATGCTGAGGATGATTGAAATTTGGTCAGGACAACGAAGTCGGATCAGCTGGTCTTCTTCTTCTTTTTGTGTGGTTAGTAACTAACCTGGTGTCAGAGTTTTAATGCTGCCCATGGGCCTCTGACTTAGCATCACATGCTGTTGAGAAATATCTCTCAGGCATGCCGGTTTCCTCACGATGTTTTCCTTCACAAATTTTTAAGCAAATGATAATTATACATTACGCACATGAATCTGAAAAGTCAGAGGTGCGTGTCTTGGATTCGAACTCGAGACCTAAGTCTTGGCAGTTCGACGGGCATACCACTAGGCTGACACTGCTTCTTGGGTTGGTTCTTCAGTTGGTACGAAATAGTTATTACTTATGTCGTCAGACGTCAGAAATACCCACAAGTTTAGATGGATTAAGATAACACACTACATAATGATGCAATCCGTCTCCGTTTTAAAAACATTATCTGCTTGTTACTGACTGGGTTATGGAAGTCAGATAGGCAGTCGCTCCATGTAAAATACTGGTATTCAGCTGCATCCGGTAAGACTAGAAGCATGCCCCAACATAGTTGGAAAAAAGCTAGACAGATTGATATTACGCCATTGACCTGTCAATAAGTATGTACAGACGCCAACACATCAAGGTATCCCAAAATGTCAAATATTCCCAATGGAACATGAACCTTATGCTTTTGTGATTAAGTTCAAAATCTATCAAAGAAATTTGTCTGTCAGATTGTGGTAGATCGGCCTCTGTACTATTGCTGCTTCTGTTATCTAAATAAGATAAAAATGAATATAGCAATATATGATAACATAATGTCTTATCACGACTGCATTCAACTAAGGTGTAGACTGAGGACCAGGTGTATACACACTCATTTTTCTAATCCTAGTTCCATGTAAGGCGGCATAACATAAACCCTTTGTCCAGCACGGAGATCGAACCTAAAACCGTACACCGAGACACTCAGCTGCCGTAAAACAAACGAAACAGAATCATAGAATCCACACACACAGATAATCTTAAAACTAATTGGGGTCTTAACTATGTTGAGGTCAGCTTCCAGTCTAACCGGATGCAGCTGAATACCAGTATTTTACATGGAGCGACTGCCTGTCTGACCTCCACAACTCAGTCACTAACTGGGTAATACGATACCCCTTGGTAAGACTGGCTGTCAGACTTTCGGGCTTCAGACGACCCGTAACGACTGTAAAAGACCCACGAATGATAGCCGGAGGCAACGGCTTAACGTGCTTTCCGACGCACGGAGTAGTCTCGATATGTAAAGATGGTCGCCCATCCACGAACCAACCTCGGCAAGAGTAGCTTAACCTGATTATCGATCCGTGCGGCTGTTATTACTTAGCCACGAGCTCCTCTTTAATCTTAAAACAAACTATGATGTAATAATATACACGACAACATCAATATCGATGACCGACCTTCACCGTGTGACGTCATCGGTTAGTACTCACTACGAAAATAACCTGTTTCCGGTAGTTAGACAGTTTAGAGCTTAACTACAACGATTATAGAGTTTTTTATGGGTTGGAATGGTGATTGTGGGAGAATGGTATAATTACCTACTAATACAACTAATTTTCAGTCAAAATATGTTTTGCTGGATATAGACTTTTCCAAAGACTGCCAGATTGATTAGTCCACATCCAGCTGATTCCCACAACATTCACCTGAGGGCCGGGATAGATAAAAAAAACCGGCCAAGTGCGAGTCGGACACGCGCACGAAGGGTTCCGCACCATTATCTATAAAAACGGCAAAAAAATCACGTTTGCTGTATGGGAGCCCCCTTAAATATTTATTTAATTCTGTTTTTTATTATTTGTAACTAAAATACATCATCTGTTAAATTGTTATCTGTCTAACTATCACAGTTCATGAGGTACAGCCTGGTGACAGACGGACAGACATACGGACGGACGGACATATGTGCATAATTATGGAGTCTTAGCAAAAGGGTCCCATTTTACCCTTTGGTTACTGAATTCTAAAAACAGTTTTCAAAGCGTTTCACATAACAAACAAGTTATGGTAACTTATTATTGTGTCCTTTAGATGTATGAGGAACAGGGTGTTAAGTTCACTCATCCGCCATAGAAAAGGGAAGATCCTCCGACCAGGTGGATGTGGTGTCTGGTGGACTCCTGTCTGAAGATTGATTATAGACTAGTCGCGCGGTAAACTCTACTTGCGCGATGCAGGACTTTGTGTGACGTCAGAATGACGCGTAGTTCGCATGCCACCACAGTATCATTTAAGAATTCCACCATAAGGTTTTCAGTTTGTCGGTCCACATTTTGGAAGACCCTGTAAACAAACTTCAACATCAAAATTAAGGTAGCTAGCAATGAACAGATTCCTCAGATTCCTGTTTACTAGAAAAACATCTGACGATTCGCGAAACAAAGTCAAAATAAACAATTTACATCATAAAAACAATTTATCGCATCACAATCCACAATTTCATCAGCATTTCAGTAAGCTGGCTTGATCGTAATCTGTCGTGAGGTTGCGTCATTTATCAGTCCGATATAAACTAGCGTGAGTCGATGTGACCGCCATTCGAGTGAACTCATTCATAGCAACAACATATCAGTATTCCATTGAGAAAATCGTTCGTACTATTTCCGTGCAATCAAGTTTTGAATCGAGAAAATTTTGTACATACAAAAATATTGTGCATTAAATCAGTGAATAGTAAAAAAACAATATGAAAGGACAAGAGTTCGATGTTTGTGACTTACCCTTTGATGGGTATTACGCCCCTCAAGTTGATAGAAAACGTAGTCCTTTAAGTAGACACCATGACCGCCAAGGGTTTGGCCCTTTCGGAAGACCAGGTTTCGATCACGGCCCTGAAATGTATAGACATCACCATGGACCTGACCATCACAGACGTGGACCTCCCGAAGATGGCCATCGGAGACCTGGATGTGGGCGCTGGGGATCTGCTCAACGCGAAAATGGACCACCAGACGGTGTTCTTTTCCACGGACCTCCTCCAGGCTTCAGACCTGGTCACGATGCCAGACCTCATGACTTCCATGGTCATGGACCTAACAACCACAACATGGGACCTCAGTCCTGGTGGTTCAGACGACGTGGTGAAGCTGACGCAGAACGTCCTTCTTGGACTGGACCTTGGGGAAGACCTGATCAGAGACCCTGAATAGCTCAAGGACATCTGTTAGCAATGATGACATTTAATTGAAGAAGGTTTATACAGTATTTTAATTAACGAAAGGCGCATCCGTCCATCCTAAATAAAATATTGCCACTAAAAAAATCGTGAATAAAAAAAAACTGCTGTTCCCTATGTTCGCATAATTCGTCAAAATGTAGGGTGCAGCTGATTTTTTTTTTCATGATTTCTTTAATGGTAAGTCATATTTTTTTAACATGTATGGACGCTTTCCTAATACGGGTCAATTAAGATACTTTATTTAATTATGTGTACTTCTTGTGTGTATGATAAGACAAGTGATATGAATTTAATTTTATTATTAAGTAGATACGTCCGTTAATAGTAATATTGTTTGTACCTGAATACTATTTATAAATCGCAATGCACTGATGCATTGTTTTGTAAGTATTTTTATGTGATTTTTTATCTGTGAACTTTTTAATATGACATCATATTAATAACTGTTCCTTGTCAGTTTAGGATATTGTATGGTTTTTTTTTATACGAGATTTGTTTGTCATACAAAAATAAATTCTTATTAATATCGTTTACTTACATGTATCGATGCTCCTGAATACTTACTACGTAAGTAAGTTACTTTATCATTTATAGAACGTTATTTTAATTTTTGTGATTAATTTTTATATTTTAGAAAGTAATAGGACTTATTTTTTTTATAATATCTTTATAACTTTGTACTAAACGTTTAATTATGTATTAATTCCTAATGTTAATAAATTATAATACGAATATGACTAACGTAATCATTTTTCTCTTTTACCTATTCGTTTCTATGCATTCGGTTTAGAAAAATCTATTCTTGTTACATCCCATCAGTGATCAGTCCTCTGGTATATACAGGCTATTCTATGTATAATTTTATTTTTCTTTCCTACTTTTCAAGGCTTTGTCTGTAAGCCGACGAATCAGCAAGTCATCGTAAACGTGAGATTAATCAAGATGTCGGTAATGTGATTTTTGATATGATGAAGATTATTATTCAAGTTATTCAAAGTATATAAACAGGGGAGGGGAGCTCGTGGCTAAGTAATAATAATAATAATATCCTTGGACATTTCACACAACGCCATATAGTCTCATGCTAAGCAACCTAATGTTTGTGTTATGGTAACGAGATGGCTGATAAACTACTTATATACATGTTTTTTTTGTAAATACATAGGTACATATTATACATAGAAAAACACCCAGACTCGGAACTAATACTTGTAGGTCGTACAAATATTTGTTCCGTGCGGGAATCTAACCCGCGACATGCTGCGCAGCAGTCAATCGCTCAACCACTGCGCCAAACGTGTCAAGTAATAACAGCCGCACAGGTCGATCAATTAAGGTTAAGCTACGCTTGCCGGGGCTAGCCGTGGATGGGAACCATCTTTGCATACCGAGACTCTTCCAGGCCTCGCAAATTAAGCAGTTGGTCCCGGCTGTCATTTGTGCATCTTTGACAGTCGTTACGGGTCGTCAGACGCCCGAAAACCTGACATCCAGTCTACCCAAGGTGTATCGTATTACCCAGTTACTGGGTCGTGGAGGTCAGATAGGCAGTCTCTTCATGTAAAATACTGGTATTCAGCTGCATCCGGTTAGACTGGAAGCCGACCCCAACATAGTTGGGAAAAGGCTAGGCAGATTGATTTTTTTTTAAGTAAATAAACAAACTTGCCAAAACACACGCATTTGCACAATAAGTGGCATATTTTTTATGGGAGTATGTATTTATTGTATACGTAAATGGTACACAACACTTCCTTTTTTATTTTTGTGGTTGCGATATTATCAAATAATGACTCCTCCCGCTCTGGGTGGAGCGGAAGGGAGTGTTAGACTCTTACTAACTAAAACCCATCCATGTTCCTTCCTTAGCCCTTTATGTTCCGGGGTAGCGGTAACCCTTTCGGACAATCCCGCTGATCCGACACGCTTCGGCCCTAACGGACCGCTTCACATGACATCTCTTTCTGACATCTCCGTGAGGCGCGCGTGGAACACGTACGCGTCGCGTCGTCCGGCACTGGCCTGGTCCTGATCGGACGGTGAGCTACCCACCATAGACTACCTGCATTATTATTTTCTTCTCCTTTAATATATCTAAAGGTTGTCTTGAAAATATCGCTTTTAGCGATAAGACCGCCTATTGTGTCGTCCCGAGTAAAATATTCAGCATTTATTAACGGACTTAAAAAAGAGGACTTTCTCAATTTGATTGTATATTTGTTACACGTATATTTCATGTACGTCCACCGATTTCTCCGTCAATTGTGTATTGATTTCAAAAAATCTTTTTTTATTTGATATGGTATACTTGACGAGGATAATTTTTGAGTTAGCTTCGATAATATGTATTTTTGCCACTTTTTTATCTTGATGATATATTAGTACTTCAGGTCACTGCTGTTTCACGTGACGACTCCCGGCCACCGTAGGCGCGGGCCTGCGGACGGTGGGTAATGGGTGACTCATCGCCCGATCAAGACCAGGTCCGTGACGGACGGCGCGTATATGTACGTATGTATATGGCTACCACAGAACATATCGGGCTAAGGAAGGAACATGGATGGGTTTTAGTCAGTAAGTCTGACACTCCCTTCCGCTCCACCCAGAGCGGGAGAAGTCATTGCATGATTTCCCAGCCTTGAAAAAAAAAAAGGGTCACTGTTGTTTACAAGCAAGTTTAGTAGTGGATACAAATTGTTGAGGGAACTGTGGGGTAGGTACCAAAACTCAAAAGTGAAAAACAAAAAACTTTTTACAAAAAAAAACACCGACTTCCGAAAAATCACTACAAATTGAAAAAAAATATTTCAGAAGTCAGTGTCTTTGGTGTTGTATTTTCTATTTTGGGGATCTGTCATAATTATGTTGTTTTGACCTTCAAAAAGTGCTGATACCTTTTACCTTAGTAGTACTAGTAGACTTTCTATTTTTGTTTTATTTTTATTTTTGTTATGATTTCATTGTTTTGAATCAGTCGTCATAGACCAATATAGTTTACGTCTATAAATGGATGTTTTTGACCAATGACTGATTGACAGTCACCAAAGGAAGATGGGTTGGAAGTCAGAAAGTAATAAATTGAAAAAAAAGGTTTTGGTTCATTTTCGTTTAAAAATCATTTATTCATAATTATTTACATTGAATATTTACACAATATTAAACTATGTTAGTATAATAACCCATAAGGTAATGTGTATTAAAATTGAACAGATTAATATCCTAATTCCATTCATCTTATTAATTATTATCGTACCACACTCTTGCACAAATAAAATTTTCTTCAAAATAAACAAACTTTTCTCAACTAAATCGATTACCAAGTACATTGTCACAGAAATTGCCATAAGAAATCAAATAATCAGAGGAAGTAGGTTCAGGGTCTGCGTTGATCAGGTCCACCCCAGGGTCCAGTCCAAGGCCGTTCTGCATCAGATGGACCACGTCGTCCGAACCACCAGGGTTGAGGGCCGTTGTCGTGGCTGCTAGGTCCATGTCCTTGGAAGTGAGGCCTGCCATCAAAAACCGGGTCTGAAGCCAGGAGGTCCATGGAAGTGGTTTTCTGAGGGTCCATCGTAATCGCGTTTAGGAGGTCCCCAGCGCCCACATCCAGGTCTTCGATGGCCATTTTCGGGAGGTTCACGTCTGTGATGGTTGGGCCCATGGTGCTGGCCGTGGTTTTCAGGGCCGTGAGCACACCCATGAAGGCTAAAAGGTACATGACCTGGTTTATGGTGATTTTGACTATGACCACGGAAAGGGCAACCGGAAGGTCTGCGTTTCTTCTCCACTTGTGGGGTAAAGTACCCATCAAAGGGTATGTCACAAGCATCAAACTCCTGTCCCTTCATGGTTGAGATTTTCTTTATTTCCTTTAATCAAACTTCGGTACGGACAGATGATTTACTTGATCAACTACTGATATTCTTGCTTTGAATGATTTCACTCGAATGGCGCTCATATCAACATACTACCAGATTATATTGTTCTGAAAATGATGTAACGTTTGCGATTAGTTACAGGGGTTGCACTGATTACGCTGATGATGTTACTGATAAGTGGATAACCAAATGTTTTATTAGATAAAATGTGATGCAATTTGTGACTAATGACGTACATAGCACTTGGCGATAGTAGAAGAGCTCCTTTAGGCCAGTAATAGGAACTCTTTGCAAAAACTTTAGACTGGCTGGCACAAAATATTGCAGGCCTTATTATAAATCAAGGATTGTATTTAGAACAAGGGTTGAACCGTGGAACCATTTTTGAATTTCAAACTTTCCTTTAACAAATTCTCCCATGTTTTTCTACAATAACTTTTTTGACTATTCTTAATTTAAAATTATATTCTACTATTTAGTTGGCTTTTTAAACTACACAAGGTACAGTCGCCAGAACATTAAGTTACCACAAACTGTCAAATGTCCTCAATCGATTTTTAACTTAACCTTCAACGTTTTAAGGTTTAACGTCATTTGGAGAAATTTGACCGTTAGGTATAACTTGATACGCTGGCATCCGTACCTTCCAATGAGTCAAGTTTTTTTTGTTATCTAAATCAATTAAGATTAGATGACATCAATAACTACTAAACAAAGAATTATAGATATCATAAACTAGCTGTTCCCGCGCGATTTTACCCGCTGCTCGGCTCCTTTTGGTTGTAGCGTGATGTTACATAGCCTATAGCCTTTCTCGGTAAATGGACTATCCAACACAAAAAGAATTTTTCAATTCGGACTAATAATTCCAGAGATTAGCGCGTTCAAACAAACAAACAAACTCTTTAGCTTTATAATATTAGTATAGATTATTTATGAATTGCAATAATTACATCATTTTCATTCTACGTTTGTGGGTGTAAAAATATCAAATCAACGAGTAGGTATGATTTTTTGCTATGGGAAAAACTACTGAGAATCATGAAAAAAAGTACTGCGATGGAAACTCAACTCTATGATTTGTAGGTTTATAATACGAAGATTGTTATTGCTTAGTTAGTACTGCAAGTGCACGACTTCTTAACGGTGAATCATTCATGACCGAATGACGTCATCGCAGTTTAGTTACACGTAGTCGTATTAAAGATTACGAGCTAATAAAGTAGTTTGATGTTAATTAATATGGCACTTTCTAGGAAAAAATAATGTAAGTTCTCCGCAGTAAGCGCCTACATGGACGTCAAACCTGATTGTAATATTTTTGTTACGCGTGTCGACAGCGTACCAAACTACGCCGACGCCGTCAGGGAGGTCGGCTCGCAGCACACAGTCGATACCGGTGTCCCACAGGAGCAGCCCCAGAACCGATCCCTGTGGGACACCGTACGACATCTGTCGCCGGTTCCACTCCCCATCGCGACCGAGGTAGAAGACGGCCCTGTCTGTCAGATACGCCCTGACTACTCAACGGTGGTATTTCGGCACCCGGTGATACCGGACTGCTTCCCCAATGCTGCTCCAGCGTAGGGTGTTGAACGCGTTGGCGATGGCCAGTGACACCGTCACAATGACCCTACCCTAGGACACTGCGTCTCTCGTCATGAGGGTTCTTACGCACATGATGGCGTCCACCGTTAAGCGTCCCTTGCGGAAGCCAAACTGGCTATCCGCAAGATCCAGCCCCGTTCTCCCCAGGTTACCGACATGGCGGCCTGCTTGAGAAAAATCTTGGCTGACTCCTGAAATGATTTAATAAAATTATTTTATCAATGAAATTATTCTATAACCGTTTTTAATAAAGTTTAAAACGTCGCCGTCATTTTTCAATTAATTTATTTTTATTAATTTTTAGACTAATAATGTCTGCCCACCACACTCTGAAGAAAAAGAAAAGTTTTTATTGCTCCTCGCACAGAAAGATCACAAATTAAAAACACTGTATTACACACATAGAAAAAACATAATATAAATAAATTGCCAATAAGAAATTGTGTTGACTTTTGACTTCCAGTAAAACTCTCAGAAATTATAATGAGATGCCATTTCTGAAATACATTGGAAAATTCCAAAAATATACCATACTAACCTGCCAACAAAGAGTGAAAAACATTTTATCTAATCAAAAAAATGAGCAGAGTATTTCATCAGTGTGTCAGTACAATCGCGCTTGAAATCAGTCGTCAATATTGCGTCACTATCTATTGGATATAAACTAATGTTTGTTGATATGTCCGGTATTCGAGTTCACTCATTCAAGGCAAAAACATCTGTAAAAAAAGTGTACCATAAGAGCATTATAACAAGTCATAAACAATTGAGAAGATCTAGTGTACCAAAGATCCATAAAATCAAAACCATGAGAGGACCCTGGGAGAACCACTCACCCTTCGGCGGCCATGTTGGTCCTCAATTCGCAGGAATGAGCAGACCTGCTTTTGGTTGCCCTTTCCGTGGCGACTCATCTGATCATCATGACCGAAGACCAGGTTTTGGACCATTCAGCAAGCCAAGATTTGAGCGTAGTCCTGAAAGACATTGTCACCAAGAACCTGTGCTACCTAGATGGGGACCCTTCCAACATAGGCATGGAGGATGTGGTATCCGTGGCCAAACGGAATGCCATTGCTGTGGAACTCCCAGCCGTGGACGGAGACATGAACGTGGCTGCCACAGTCCAGGAACTGACAGACCTCATCCTTGGTTTGGACGCCACGCTGATCATCATTTTTGTGGACGTCGTGGACCATTCAACTGCTCCGAATGTTCCTGTAGACGAAGGAGTGAAGGAATTCATGGATCTGATCACCATGGGTCAGAATGCTGCCATGCTTCTACCAGACCATGCTGTGAGCACAGAAGACCATGCCATGACAATGGTTGTGAAGGACGGTCGAGACACTGCAAAAATTGCTGCGAATTTGAACCTTGCTGCAGTGGAATTGAAGAGGATCGTGATTGTGATGAGAATTTGGAAACAAAGGACAGTGAACCGGAGAATGTGAGGGAAAACAAGATTCGCCTCGTGATATTGTGGTTGGTCAGGGAAATGTTCTGGAGAACAGTTAAAGGAAACTCTCTGCCTCACTCTAATATGTAGGTGTTATATATTCTATTTATTTTGTTTTATATTTTGCGATATGGGATATAAATATTTTATTTATAATTATAATAAATATTTGATATTCTATTTAGTTTCCCATAGTGTCACACAGTCCCATTAGTATTTTTTTTAATTCGACCCAAATACAATTTTGATTTATTCTTAATTATTGAAAAATAAATATTATAATAGTTTTACAAAATGCGATCGCGGTGGAACAATAAGGTTTCTCTTTTTTCTTTCTTTGTTTCATTATCAATTAAATTATTTGTTTATTATAATTAATTTTGCTTATGGTGGCCTAAATATTTTTTTTATATTTTTTGTAAAAGGGAACTAAAAAAACATTACATTGAACAGATTTTATTGTTTGTTCAACAGGGAAATTATCATAACAAGTACAAATATCCTGCAAAAGTCATTAGACCTAAAGGTAGACAGAAGAGAGACCCAATGGAAACTAGACCTAAACTGAACTCATCAAAGTTTAACTTTGGACTGAAACATGCTGACCAGAAAATTAGCATGTAGATGCAAATGACGATGATGATTTGCAAGATAATACCGTGATTCTGTCAGTTGATCACGTCAGTAAAGGAGAAATGTTTGAATGAGATGATGGCAGTCGCCAGCACATCACATTACCCCAATCTGTCAGATTTCTTTTATAGTTTTTCAACTTAATTATAATAGTATAAGGTTGATTTTCAATTGGGTGAACTTGACAGTGTGGGATAGCTTGATATGGTGGCGTCGTAAAATCGGGAAAAGTAGTTGTTTATCAAATTGCCACAATACTACGTTCACTTGTCGTTTCCTACAACTGTCAAAAAATTATGGTTGTGATTTAAGTTGGTATAACTGCTTTGTCAAAGTCAATGTCAAATTGTTTATTTCAAATAGGCACACGAAACGCACTTTTGAACGTCAATATGAACAAGAAATAGAATTGATTCTACCTAGTTGCCCCTTCCAAAAGGTAAAGTGTCTTACTTGATTGGAGTTGATATATTTTTATCCTTAGTAAATGTTTTGTTTATTAATATTCAAGTGATTTATGACAAGGCTATTGATAAATTGTATTATTAGATTTTAAATAAAAGATTCTTCTAAAAATTATTCTATTTTATTTCATGTTAAATGTGTTTTTTACCTTTAAGAAGTTGACTAAATCTAAATGACGGAGTTCTTCTGTCAAAACAGCAGCGATTTAGGAGCTGTAGGTAGTAGGTTCGAACCCAGGCAGGTACTTTACTTTGTGTTCATCACCACTGCTCTTATAACAGTGAAGAAAATCATCGTGATGAATCATGTTAACGTCATGATATTAACAAGATAAAACAATTTTGTAATAAAGGTTTACCTCATAGCTCGACAGATGGCGTTGGCCGATTTTCGTTATGGTTGCGCTATGGTATCGTTTTCTACGCGAACTATAAGATACCTCTGAAATATTTTCGTTCTGATTACGTAGTTTTTCTGTATTAACTGCCTTCTTAGAAAAAAACAGCTGTTCCCTATTTATTTTGATGAGTTATGCGAGCATAATCTATGGAACAGCTGATTTTTTTTTCGCGATTTCAGATATGTCCCCATAGTAAAAGTTGTTTATAATGATAAGTACAATTACCCCTTAAAATGTTGCCCATGAATTTCATTTCATTTCATCCTGTATTTCAACAGGAAGCAAGCAAAAAAAAAAAAGCAGTGATAGCCTAGTGGTGTGACTGCCGGACTGCCAAGTCATAGGTCTTGAGTTCGAACCTAAGGCACGCACCTCTGATTTTTCGGATTCATGTGCGTATTGTATTATTATCACTTGCTTAAAATCGGTGAAGGAAAACATCGTGAGGAAACCAGCATGCCCGAGAGATATTTCTCAACAGCATGTGATGCTAAGTCAGTGGCCCATGGGCAGCATTAAAACTCTGACACCAGGTTAGTTACTAACCACACGAAAAGAAGAAGAACAGGAAGAGACATAGAAAGAGAAAGAATGTGTGAATTATATTATTATACATATACGAGTTGTTTTTGTCAAACCTGAGAGGGAACTTCGTTTCAGACGGGGTCCACCGAACGCACAACGTTCCCTTCCATCCAAAATTGTTATCTTAAAGCTTTCAGCACACAAAACAAAGCTCTATTTCTATCAACAAAAAAAACCTTTTTAATTAAACAAAATTTTCGCACTGAGTTGCAATAAAGACGTAAAGTAATTAAGTTTATTTTGTGCCGTCAGAATGTATTGTTCTGCCAATTAGTAGCTTGTCTAATTAGCTAAGTGGTAGTTCATACTCTTTCGTGATATTCCTTTGTTTTGTTAGTTTGTTATTATTATGCCAATTTCTTTGAGAAAGAGAGTGTGATAGAATGGAATTACAAATAAAAATATACGCACAGGTAGATAAAATCAATCTGCCATAATAGCCTTTTACCAAATATAGTGGGGTCGGTTTTCGGTCTAATCGGATGCAGCTGAATACGAGTATTTTACATGGAGCAACTGCCTATCTGACCTCCACAACCCAGTCAGTAACTGAGTAATACGACACCCCTTGGTAAGACTGGCTGTCCAGACTTTCAGGCTCCTGACGACCCGTAACGACTGTCAAAGATCCACGAATGACAGCCGGAACCAACGTCTTAACGTGTTTTCTGAGGCACGAAGGAGTCTCCATATGTAAAGATGGTCACCCATCCACGAACCAACCCCGGCAAGCGTTGCTTAACCTGATGGATCGATCCATGCGGGTGTTATTACTTAGCCACGAGATCCTTCTCCATAAAAATATTGGTACACTACTTCATCATGTTTTTCCGTAATTTTTTCTTATTTTTTTTTCACAATTACGATGTTGGTCCTACTGAGAAAGTGGTTCATTTTCATGATCTGTACCACTCTTAAATATGACAACATCTTTTATAAACATGTTTTCGAGTTAAATCATTCATTTCAAATATGAGGTGGACGTGAAAATTAACAAAAATATTGAATTGATTGTAGCTGTCCCTTCCAAAAGGTAGTTTCGAATGGATGAGAATAGGCAAAAAACTCTAGGGTTAAAATGTTTTACAGTGTTTTTATTATATTATTTAAAAAATAAATAAAATACCACACCACAAAAAGGTGAAAAAAATTAACATAAAGCAATTACAGGCAGGTAAAAGACATGGGCCAAAAAGTACATTCCATATACACATACATAGGTAATAATATTGTATATTAAAAATAGAAAAATGAATTAATACGTAGTTTTCAACCTCTCTGAACTCGTCAGTTTTTATTTCAAAATATTTAGTAATGAAAGATGAATTCAAAGTACCGTTTGTCAACGTCCGCCATAATGGACCACAAAGAAAGATAAATATACTAATGTGCGTTCCATACCATGCATACTACTTGTAGACATGTGATGTGGACGACAAAATGCACATATTAGGAACATTTTATTCTTACGAAACTGTCTTCATTGGTATCGGTTGCATTTAATAAAATTACCTTTTCATGATGTTGATGCGTAAGATAGTTTTTTTTTATATTTCACACGAAAAAAAACAGAACGGAACGCGTTTACTTGTTTGACAATATGCATTGTTTATGTCGAATGTCAATGTGTAATGAAATTCTTCATTGTGTACCTTCTGTGTTTGCGTTTCTGCCATTATTTCCTATTTTGACCCCTGCTATTTCTACGGACTGATACCTTCTACCACTCAATTACCTTGCTATTAACACTGGTTGTTTTGTGGATCAATATGAGGTGCAGCAACTGCGGAATAGCCATGCAAAGGTTGCAGAGGCATCTCATAGCCTCGCTTTCCAAATTAACTTACAGTGCATCTTATTTTCAGTTGCCTATGGATATATTATCCATCATCCATGCTTATTATTATTAAATACCGAAGCTGGTGAACACGAGAGACTACTGGGGCATAACATGGTTTGCGTTGGTGGTGGCAATTTATGTTATTTATGTAGCAAAATATTTTTATTTATTTCCTCTAATAAACAAATAATTATTTTTACTCTTTTGATTTATCTTGTGCGTCTCTTGTTTATAGTTAATTGAACTATTAAAAAAATAAGGGTAACCTGTAAAAATGTACTGTAAAGAAAACCATTAGTTTCGAATATACTAAACTTATACCAAACTGTCCTTGGTCTAGTGGTCGCAAGCGCTACTGCTGAGCATGAGGTCCTGAGTTCGATTCCCAGATCGAGCAACGTGATATGGGGTTTATTCATCAGGAGTTTCTCAGTAGCAACCCGGAATCTGGTATGTGCGCGGTTGATGGCATTTAGCTCGCCGCCTATTACATGGGACTCAATTTAACTGCTGTGAAATGTGCTTGTACCATAAGTATACCTCTGACCAACTCTTCGGGAAATATGCAGGCGCGATGTTCTGTTAGTTATTATTATCACATTTTTCTAGACAGACTATCCAGTGTCATAAAAATGTTAATCAATATGCAGTTTAAAATCGTTCATTTAGGTGGCACTTTGTTTAAATGCTTCATAATACTAAAACCATATCAGTTATACGTAACTAGTTGACCGGCGCAACTTCGTCTGCGTCACAATTTTCATTACTGCTCCGCTCCTTTTTCCATTTTTCAAATCGGACCAGTTGTTCCCGAGATTAACGCGTTCAAGCAAACAATAAACTCTTCAGTTTTATTTATTAGTATAGATAATATAATTCGCTATACTGTTCACCATTTTAAAGCGCCTTTAAGTTTTTAATAGCTAAATTATAATCTATACACCTTATTGCTAGTGATCTGATTTGATGAGCGGTTTAATGAAACTATTTTTGTCTAGTCTGTTGTAATGACAAGTTCTCTGAGTTTTCTATTTATAACAATTTAATGAGCAAATATTCACGAATATAAAACACTAAAAATCATTGGTGTACACTAAATTCTATAACTATGCCGACGTCCTCACAAAACTGGCCATGTCCAAAGAATAAACGTTTATTCAGATAAAGTCGGTGACACACAAAGTACAAATAACAAAAAAACATTTTGTTGCAAACAATAACTGAGTGTGCCTCACGGCCGCATCTAAAAGGTTCATTTCAGCATGAAATGCCAGACTGACAGAATGGAGTTAATGATGTGCTGAATACATATGGTGCTCTCATATTGACTTCCAAAACTAGACAAGGTATATAACATAATTTATAATCAGCCTATATTGTTCCCACTGCTGGACACAGGCCTTCTCTATGTGAGAGAGAGTGGGCCATAATCCACCACGCGGTTCCAGTGCACTTGTATTAACGAGGTGTATGGTGCTCTTCAAATACCTTAACTAACAACAGTTATTCTTATAAGAGATCAGTCTCATTTTGTCAAGCACACATTACAATAACCTTGAACTCTTTTCAGATTCAGAATTGTTGCCATCCATAAATAATTGAGAACCCATCGGTATGTTGATCAAATATCATAAAACCCATATAATATCTGTTCGCACACTTTACGTTTTGCAGCTGTTTGCAATATATTATGTTAATGAATTTTCCGTTATATGTGTGGGAATGCTCGTTATGAAACTGATATACGAACGGAGAGAATAGTGAGCTTTTTGGGCACATTTCCCACTGACAGCGATGGGGATGAATTTTTTGACGCCCTATGAGCTCTTCCCCTTTTTGACCACTTGTACGACGCCAGCACATCAAGCTATCCCTAATAGTCAAATTTTCTCAAAAAAAAAATGAACCTTATGTCTTTGCAATAAAGTTGAAATACTATCAAAGAAATTTGACAGATTGTGGTAACTTGATGTGCTGGCCTCTGTACATAATAGACATATTTTTGAGTTTTAGTTTGTATATATTGTATTTAAGATTAGTGTTTAAGTTGTATCGTTAGTCTGAATAAATAAATAAATAAATTAAAAACTTCAAAAAAAAATCGATCAAAATCTCAGTCGAACAATTAATGCTTATCCTTTAATTACAGACACAATAAAAAAGCCAGTGTGTCTCGCGTAGATCTGCTTTCCGGCAGTCAATGGCTTAATCACTGGATTCAATGGATTTTATAATTTTAACACTCAAGTGACAAGCTTCCAAAGATGCAGATGAAAAAAAAAACAAAACGAAATTCCAAAAAGGCGACAAGACATTTCAACACATATAGAAAACATTGTAAAATATTTTAAAATAGTAACGGTGGAGTTTCTTGCCCATTCTTCTCCATACGAAACTACCTTTGGAAGGGGCGACTGAAATCAATTTTATTTCTTGTTCATTTTCGACGTCCAAAAGTGCCTTTCTTGTGCCTATCACTACATAGTATAAAACAAAGTCGCTTTCGCTGTCCCTATATCCCTATGTATACTTAAATCTTTAAAACTACGCAACGGATTTTGATGCAGTTTTTTAAATAGATAGAGTGATTCAAGAGGAAGGTTTATGTGTATAACTTGTCAACATATTATGCGGGCGAAGCCGCGGGCGGAAGCTAGTTTGAAATAAATGATTTGACTTTGACAACAGCCAACATTTCCGCTCGCCAACAAGCTTGACATCCCCCCTCCCCTTACTCAACAATTAATAGCTTGTTTACATTCGTTATCTGCACGAAACACACGGAGAGTTACTATGCGTTACAGTTATTACGTGTAGTTACTACGCCAATGAGCTACTAACTAACACCCGTTAGTCGTTGATCAATGATCATGTGAGGAGCGACCGGATTATTTATATTGTGGGCAAAGGTGGTTGTGTAGGGACTTACCTGAGTATCTGAGTTAGCGGGTTATAGATGGCGTATTGCGGCAAACTTTACGCCGCCTAAAGTGAGTCACCGAAATTACGATCACTACCGGAATAAACAACAAGTTACTTGGAACTTGTGAATTGTTTAATTCATCGACTGGTCATCACCAAAGGCTATGGAGAAGAAGAACACCTACCCTTAAATAAGAGCACACCTTTCTGATACATGGTGTATAGGTAAAGATACACAAACATTAATTTGAATCTTTTGTTTTCATGTGGTTAGTGACTAACCTGGTGTCAGACTTTTTATGCTGCCCATGGGCCTCTGACTTAGCTTCACATGCTGTTGAGAAATATCTCTCAGACAGGCTGGTTTCCTCACGACGTTTTATATCACCGATTTTTAAGCAAGTGATAATTACACAATACGCACATGAATCCGTAAAATCAGAGGTGCGTGCCTTGGTTTCGAACTCGAGACGAGACCTATCACTTGGCAGTGCGACGGTCACACCAGTAGGCTATCACTGCTTTAACAACAAGTTACTTGGAACTTGTGAATTGTGTAATCCATCGACTGGTCATCATTCCAAAGTCTATGGAGAAAAAAACACACCACACAAATCATTATTGAATTTGACATAGATTTACGAACGCTGTATTCAAGTCGTTGACTGCCACGCAGCAGACACAATAGAAAAACTATTGTTCGCGGCTCACCGGTGACCGCGTTGGCGCTCAACGTGTTAACGGTAGTCCTTATATTTTTGAGTAAACTTATTATTATTATAGGTAACTAGCTTCCGCCCGCGGCTTCGCCCGCTTAATATGTCGACAAATTATACACACAAACCTTCCTATTCAATGACTCTATCTATTAAAAAAACCGCATCAAAATCCGTTGCGTAGTTTTAATGATTGAAGCATACATAGGGATATAGGGACAGAGAAAACTAATTTGTTTTATACTATGTAGTGAAGATACTCAAATATTAATTTAAATGAATAAGCCATTAATCTACAAATCCTCATACGTGAAATGTGTCTAAGTTTAACTAAATCACTCATAACTCGAAAGTCCTATTCACTTAGTTCATAGCGAGCTTAGTGTTAACCGGTCCTAAGCCGCGTAGATGGCCGATAAGCCGCGCTAGGGTTAATATAACTATCTGCTTTTGATTTGTGCGGTATTAACTACTAACCTACTAGATCGCCCAATTATAGTTAGGGTGGGAGTTGATTTACGGGAGCGCACCATCATCATCTGCCTAGCATTTTCCCAACTATGTTGGGGTCGGCTTCCAGTATAGCCGGATGTAGCTGAATACCAGTATTTTACATGGAGCGAATGCCTATCTGACCACCACAACCCAGTTATTAACTGGGTAATACAATACCCCGTAGGTAAGACTGGCTATCAGACTTTCAGGCTTCTGACTAACCATAACGACTATCAAAGATCCACGAATGACAGCCGGGACCAACGGCTTAACCTGCTTTCCGAGCCACGGAGGAGTCTCGATGTGTAAAGATGGTCACCCATCCACGGACTAACCCCGGCAAGCGTAGCTTAACGTGATGGATCGATCCGTGTGGCTGTTATTACTTAGCCACGAGCTCCTCTACTCTACCCACGTTTATTGTAACTCGCAAATATAGACAGAATGGTATAGAATAATAACGAACGTAAGTAGGTACCTAATTTAAATAATAAGACACCTAATTGACAGCTCTTGTGAAACGAAAAGCCAAAGGCTACTCTGAAAAGGGCACAAAGTTCATACCTATGCTATTTTTATAACCTATTTGACCTTTCCGAATCAATTATGAAACAAGACTGTTTTCAAATAAAGACTTAACGTGTCTGAAAAATTGAAATAAGTTGACTTATAAGCCGTCTGGCGATGAAATGAAAATCATCCCACGCTTCGAGAACCTGGATTTTTCAACTTTTTTTTCAAACAGCAACATTTTTTGTGGGCGTAGGATTGTCACTACAATGTCTGCGGTCTGGTTATGAGGCATTCCTACGTCAGCAATTTTTTTATCAATATTTAAATGGTAAACAAAAATTATGAGAAAACTAGCTTTTGCCAGCGACTTCTCCCGCATGAAGGTCGGTAATTATCCCACAGGAGCGTACTATTGGGGTAAAAATGTCCCAGGTCAATACACCTTCATCATTCATCATCACCGAAATCATCCAATGGCTTGGCGCTCTGGGTGGAGCGGAAGGGAGTGTCAGACTCTTAATGACTGAAACCCATCCATGTTCCTTCCGTAGTCTTTTATGTTCCGGGGTAGCGGTAAGTTCCTTTCGGACAATCCCGCTTAAGGTCCATCCCCCTGCGCTAAAGTTTTATCGAAATCCGTTCAGCCGTTAAAACCACAAAAGGTAACAGTCATACAGACAGACTAGGTTACTTTCTAATATTAACTATAGATAGAAAATTCGAACAGAAAGAGCGACCTACTGTAATTAAAACTCAACAAAAATATTAATACGTTCGCGTAAATTAACCGCTGCCTTTATCAATACAAGCGTGCATAGCTGAGCCGATTTAGTGATGTCAATTCATGTGTTTGGCACACTGTATGGGCATTACACCATTACAACTATTGTGTGATGGCTATATTGTCTCTAACGGTATTTTATTCACTAACGAAATCAATCTGCCTAGCCTTTTCCCAAGTATGTTGGGGCTTCCAGTGTAACTGAATACCATTATTTTACATGGAGCGACTGCCTATCTGATCTTCACAACCCAGTAACTGTAACTTGGTAATACCCCTTGGTAAGACTGGCCGTCAGACCTTCGGGCTCCTGACTAACCGTAACGACTGTCAAAGATCCACGAATGACAGCCGGGACCAACCGATTAATGATCTTTCCGAGGCACAGAGAAATGTGGTCACCCATCTACGGACCAACCCCGGCAAACGTAGCTTAACGTGATGGATCGATTATTTCACTATCTTGGAACTTAATTTAATATGAAATCTATTAGTAACAGAACTCCAAAAAATACCCCAGAAATCATATACATGTAGGTTACATAGCTTTTTAATAAAATGAGAAACTGACTGACTGACTCAAACTCAAACTCAAAGCATTTATTTCAAACTAGCTTCTGCCCGCGGCTTCGCCCGAGTGGATGATGGAAATTGCATGTTATAATACATATAAACCTTCCTCTTGAATCACTCTATCTATTAAAAAAATTGCATCAAAGTCCGTTGTGTAGTTTTAAAGATCTAAGCATACATACATACAGACATTAGGACAGACGCGGGAAGCGACTTTGCTTTATACTAGGTATGTAGTGATAGATCAATTACAGGCACTTTTGAATTGTCAAGGGCTCGTTCAGCCAGAAAGATGAAGATTGACATTTCAACCGAGCACAACTACTGACACTAGGAATGTGTAATTTTGCACACGGCTTCCTTTTGTAATGTAGGGGAGTACTAAGAAAGGGGTTTTTGGAAACTCGAACTTATAAAGGATGAAAAAGGGGGATTTTATTTGTATGGAATATCCGACTTCCACTCGGGCGAAACCGCTGGCAGAAGCTAGTTGTAAAAAAAAAACGGAGTTCACTATACGTTATATAAAAATAACGAAGAACTAACGAAGTCAAAGTCATATCATTTATTTCAAATAGGCACAAGTAAGGCAGTTTTGAACGTCAAAATGAACAAGAAATATAATTGATTCTAATGTTATAATAAAAATGGAGTAGGTAGGCATAGCTTTTGAACGCCATTGTCACATATACGTGACAAGCATGCCCTGTACGCCAGCGACACCAATATATGACCATGGAAACAACCCTATAACACGAAAGAAACAATTAAACCATTACTTTTGCGGGTGTTTATATAGATTTCTAAAAAATAGAAGCTCTCGTAGGTATTTAATGACATGAAACAAATTAAAAGACAACATGGATATTGGGAAATTTATAATAACAAGAAGAAATAAATTCGTAGTTTGGCGTGGAGGGCACGCGCGCGCGTTCAGAAGGTTAAATTAAAAAACTGCCATTCTCGTTCCAAACCCCTGACGATAACAAACAATCAGTTATGCACATAGGTAAAGCATCAAACGAGCTCCGAACTGAGTGATGTCACCGCTAGGACCTTCGCTCAGGCACAGCTTTGAATACTTAGCTGCGATATAGCAGGCTCAAGTCATGAACGAAAGGCGAATACACGAAACAAGTGTTTTTATACCGTATTAGCTTCTTCCTGCGGCTTTGCCCGCGTGGTCCGTAGTTCTTTTTTCTAAAGTAAAAGAAGCCTTAGTTACTCCTTATAACATCTGTTATTACAGGTCAGTGGAAGTCCCGTCACAATCGTTACAGCCGTTTGGGATAATAACTGGAACAGTCCATTAGGCAGTCAGATAAAAATTATATACTTAAATAGATTTTTTGTTCTAAGTACGATATATACTGTCCTAGTAATTTAGTAAAAACCTGTAATTATGTCGTTACAGACACTTCAATTTTATTTATTTGTATCGATTTAGGGGTTTTAGTCAGTAAGTCTGACACTCCCTTCCGCTCCACCCAGAGCGGGAGAACACATTGGGTGATTTCCCAGCCTTAGAAAAAAAAAGGCATAACTTGCTATATGGAAGATCAGAAATCAACATGAGACAGTTGTGAGAAGTGTACAATAATGGAGAAATTCTTACCTAGCTGTGAGTCGGTATAGGCTAAAAGGCACTTGCTGAAACGAGATAAGAAATTAATTAGGTATATTTTTTTACACCCATAATATCAGGCCTTGTTTCCTCGAAGACTTGGGCAGCGGTGTACCAATAGAACACCCACATTTTGTCAATTATGTTTAACCTTTCGTATGCCTTTTATTACGGACACAATAAAAAATCCATTGTATCTCTCGTAGATCTGCGTTCCGGCAGTCACATGTAATAGGGGGCGAGGCACAAAAACCAGATTCCGAGATGCTACAGAAAAAATCCAGATAGCAGTTTGATTTATGATCAGATTGTAGCCTCTTACATTAACCTTTTGAAGCAAGCGCGTGCCCTCCACGCCAAGCTACAAATTTATTTCTTCTTGATACCATGAATTTTCAAAATTATATATTTATTGTCTTTTAATTTGTTTTATGTCATTAAATACGTACGAGAGCTTCAATTTTTAAGATATCTATATAAACACACACAAAAGTAACAATGTCGTTTAAAAGGTTAAACGCTTCAGCCCATACCTTACACATCCAGCTGTAAATCCCAGCCAGTATTAATTCCGCTGCCGTGTGTTCCTCTGCCAGTTCCGCGCTCACCGCACTCAACCGGCAATGGACGCAACGTACTTAATTGTGCTCATTTAAGCTAACGTAGCCGAATTCAGCGGCCATGAGAGTTTGGTACTACGTTTAGAAATAGGATAAGCGCTACTGCTGAACTGTCCTTGGTTCGATTCCCGGGTCGGGTAAAGTGTTTTTGAGCTTACGAATACATTTAGCCGAGCGAGCATAGCCTACCCTGGTAGTGACGTGTGACGGGTCGTTGAGCTACACGATCTTACTTTCTTCGTGTGGTTAGTGACTAACCTGGTGTCAGAGTTTTTATGCTGCCCATGGGCCTCTGACTTAGCTTCACATGCTGTTGAGAAATATCTCTCAGGCATGTCGGTTTCCTCACGATGACTTGCATGCATGCAATGGCTCTTTCTTCCAACGGCCCTTACAATCATGGCCCTGCATTGTTGGACTCATATAAAATCCTTATAATGTAATGTTTGGATTCAAAAGAGACCTTGACCTCTGAGTTTGTTTCGGCATTTCTTGTCAGTCAGGTAAACTGATCCCTGACAATAAAAAAAAACATAAAAGATGCAGTGATGGCCTAGTGGTGTGTCCGTGGGACTGCAAAGTCATAGGTCTGGAATTCGAACCCAAGGCACGCACCTCTGATTTTAGATCTATTCCCATCCAATACCAAGAGCTAATACCATTTGGTATTAGTTTATTTCCGAATTTATTTCTTTTCCCAACGAGTACCACATTTTTTTAAATAAAAAATCTATTACCAACGAATACCAAAACGTGAGTTTGTACACTCAGCTACACAAAGTTTTATTTTATTTTCTTACATTTACATAATTTGCTACGGATTCATGTGCGCATTGTATAATTACCGCTTGCTCAAAAATCGGTAAAGGAAGCAACTTGAGGAAACCACCGTACACAGGTCAGTTTTTATTTACAAAGGTGGTTGCGTTTTAATCTGATTTAGTTAGTTTGAAAAAAAAAATGTTGGTACTTTTTATTTTTATACGGTACCGAATAATACTAAACACGTATAGTATACGCAGTGTAATTTAATGCCCCTCTGTCATATCGACTCTGTATCTCAACGGTTGAGTAACTCGAATCTCTATTCTCATAAAAATCAAAGCGGCACATGCATAAGCATAAGTACGTTCCAGTATTTGTTCCTGTCTCTCTTCCAGCCCAGGTTAAAGCGCTACTTAAACTCATTAGCAAGTAGAATAAGGCCCTAATTGCCCCCTAAATATCAAGTTGAAGATAGCACTCGTTTATGCCATAAATTATGACATGTCAACTAAATGAAGCGATTGGGCTTTGGGGATTTCATGTTCCATAACGTGAAATGTGAGAATCGAACGTGGTTGATACTTTCGTTGTTGTTTTTAGATGATATATCTTTACGTCATCGTCATAATTACCGGGTCTCGTTAATATTTTTAATCCACCTAAAAAATTGGAGCGACTATGTTCGTTTGTATGTTTTTTTTTATGTATGATTATCGATGTCTCCATGATTACATATTAGGCTACACACACACACACACATACAAAACACAAGACAAAAAACGCTCTTAACGGACAGATAAAAGCCGTGGTATCCACGCAGAGTATTGTGATGTTGTTTTCATTAATTTTAATTGAAACTGATAATGTGGGACTTGAGATAGGTACACTAGACCAACGAGACAGTCGTGGAAAGTTTTCATAAAGACACCTTAAAAAGCAACAAGTACCAACGGACATTATGAAACTTGGGCCATCATGTCATAACTTCTAAAAACCAAGTGAGATGCCAAGTATCTAGTCGTTAAGTCGCAGTATTCCACAAGTTGCAATGCAATGCATTCGCCCTGACATGTCGCAGACGTCCTTATGGAATTAATTACGCCCATAGCTCTGTTATTGTAACTGATGACCAGTTGATAATAGTCTACAATAGAGGTATACAATATAGGACATTATTTTAAGGGGACAAAGTACTCATTAACATGAACAAGTTTGACCATGGGACCAACTCTGAAATATGAAAAAAAATATCAGCTGTTCCATACATTTTGACGAATTATGCGAACATAATTATGTACTAAACAGCAAATTTTTTTTTCATGATTTCAATGTGTAGTTCAAACCACATTCAACGTTATTCATTTTCATGAGCATAGTACCCCCTGAAAGTATGTCCCATCGTTTTCACATAGTAATATAATGTTATAATTCATGTATACAAAACATTGTAAAACATTTCAAAAGAGTAACGGTGGAGTTTCTTGCCCATTCTTCTCCACATGAAACTACCTTTTGGAAGCGGCGACTAGAATCAATTCTATTTCTTGTTCATTTTGACATTCAAAAGTGCTTACTTGTGCCTATTTGAAAAAAATGGTTTGACTTTAACCTAACACACTGTACATACACTGGTATCTAATAATTGAGCTAAACATTTAATTAGCATCGGAACGGAATTAAAATTAAAAGAATATTAACTCATATCTACAACATGAAAAGCTGAAATACTTACACATCGAATAATTTTCAATGAAACGCAAACTCAAAGCATTTATTTCAAATAAACCATTCCCAGGTACAATTTATGCCACAATACGAATTTAACCAACTTTTGTTTCTACCGGGCGATCTAATTAAATTTTCGAACACAAGAGCTGCTATTGTGGCTCAACTATGATAGTTAGATATATTTTCTCGTAGACTTTTTTGTAGGTAATAATAAGTACTTTAATCATGTAGTACATAATTTTTATGTATCAACAACAACATTCTCAGCGCCCGCCAAATAATTAATTTTTCTATACAAATATTATAAAGAGGAAAGATTGGTATGTAAGTATGTTTATAACGAATAAACTCAAAAACTACTTAACGAATCTGGATGAAACTTGCCACAAATATAGATTATAGTCTGGAATAGCATATAAGCTACTATATCTTGGAAAATTTACAGTTCCCGTGGGATAATTTCCTACATTCAAGCGGACGAAGCCGCTAGCAAAAGCTAGTTAGGCAATATTTAAAAAAAAGGACCACTACTTAAAAAAAAATTATAGCCAATGTTACTTCATGTTTATTAAATTTTCAATTCGTGAAAAAATGCCTAAAATTAGTTCAATAGTTCCAGAGTTTATTTAATATTAGTAGAGATAGGTACATAACCTCATTACACGTTTAGAGAGAAATTGTCACAAACCCATTTGGTTCGTTCAAAACATTTACCAATTTGTACTTAATGGTACCATAAATACCTAAGCTGCTTACAACTCACAAATGAACATTTTAATTAGATGTCGCCCAGATTTTATACTGTACACGGAAACCGCGATATAAGGGCTGATTTCATCAATGAAACTGAACGCGATCAGCACATCTAAACTGTGTTTAAGAGCTGTCAGAGTTGACAGTTTTGGGGTATATTTAATATTGATACATTCCGTGCTCTTAAACGCAGTTTAGATTTGCTGATCGCGTTCAGTTGCATTGGTAAAAAAGGCACATAGATTCTTATTATAATTCAGTGAACATTATCAGCTGTTCACCTTTTTTGCAGATACCTAATAAAAAATGTGTCATTGTCATTGTGTATTTTTTTAATATACAATTATAATTAAAAAAAGACATTAATACGACGGAGATATTTTACTCGGTGAAAACAGGCGATTCGACACATTTTTTTTTTGTATTCGCAAGAATTTAATTTATTTGAAGGCGAATTGACAGCACCAGATATTGTGCGTCTTTTATTGATTGCGCAAACATTATGTTCGAAATTCAAATAAAAATGATATTATGACAGGTGCGTAATCTTAAGAAATGGTTACCTACATGTCTGATGAACGCAAAAACGAAAAAAAGTTTTGTTAGGTAATACATTCTAGGAGGTGGCGGGATGGGAGAGAGAAAGGTCCTTCCGTCCCAGCCACCGCTGGAGACGCCCCGGGCGTCGGGAGCTACGTGGCGACTCCCGGCCACCGTAGGCGCGGGCCTGCGGACGGTGAGTAATGGGTGACTCACCGTCCGATCAGCACCAGGCCCGTGCCGGACGGCGCGTATATGTTCCACGCGCGCCTTAAAGAGATGTCAGTATATGAAGGGGCCCCTCAGGGCCAAGCCTGCCGGGTAAGCGGGATTGTCCGAAAGAGTTACCGCTACCCCGGAACATAAAGGGCTACGGAAGGAACATGGATGGGTTTTAGTCAGTAAAAGTCGGACACTCCCTTCCGCTCCACTCAGAGCGGGAGAAGTCATTAGATGATTTCCCAGCCTTAAAAAAAAAAGGTAATACATTCTAAAGATCCCCAAAAATGCTTTCGTTACAACATACAAGACAAGTAAACTTGGAAAATAATGTTAATATTATTTTAAACAAATACGTACAAACTTTTACACTTAATTAAGCCTTCCAATTATTTAATTAATTACAGCAAATACTAAAGCTGACTGCTGAGAATTTATTATTATTAATTTAAACACAGCTGTTAATTATGTTTCAAACCAAATAAAGGTAGAAATCTTACAATTATATTTAACGGGGTTGAGCATTTATAACAAGGTGACCTTTATCAATTTCACACTATAAGCTACGCTTGCCTCGGTCGCTTCGTGGATGGGTAACCAACCATTCACCCCTCCGTGATTCAGAAAGCATATGATTTCAGCCCAGATGACATTTTTAAATCCTTGACAATCGTTACGGGCAGTCAGAAACTTGAAAGTCTGACATCCAGTTTTATCATGGGCTAAATACTTTGTTTTAACTAGTAACTGGGTTGTAGAGGTCAGATAGGCAGTCGTTCCATGTAAAATACTGGTATACACTTGCAGTTATAGTTAGACTAGAAGCCGACCTCAACATTATTATTTTGTTTGGTAAAGGTCTGTTGATGGTCTGATATAATATACTCAAGTAAAACTTCATGGTTTAATGAAGTATCAAACATACATTCAGTCAAAAAAGTATCGGGAATGGATGATTTGTTTATGGTTCCAAATTCAATTTTTTGTTTTTTTGTAGTTGTTAGATTGGCACAACTGTTTTCCATTTTGGCGCGGAGTTTGAGTTGCATCTGTTATTTATATTAAATACAGTGCTGGTTTTAGTAATATCATATATAGTGTGTATTGCGAATTTCATAATGGACAAAAATATCGATCGAGTTTGTCTTAAATTTTGCATCGCCAATGGAATTTCGTGTTCGGAGTCACTGAAAATGTTACAGAAGGCTTACGGTGAATCGACTTTTTCAAAAACTCGTGCTTATGAGTGGTTCAAAGCGTTCAAAAGCGGTCGAGATGTGATGGAAGATTTGCCTCGCTCTGGTAAGCCGTCAACGTCTGCAACTGAAGTTAACATCGCAAAAGTGAAGAAAATAGTGACTGAAAATCCCCATTCAACTCTGAGAGAGATAGCCGCCAAACTTTCTGTATCTCACGAGTCGATCCGTACCATTTTAACTAATCATTTGGGTATGAAACATGTTGCTGCTCGGCTAGTCCCAAAAGATCTGAATTTTCTCTAAAAACTCAATCGCATGAAAGTCGCTGAGGACATGCTAGAACGAGTCAGTTCGGACCCAACATTCATGAAACGCATTGTTACTGGTGACGAGACGTGGGTTTACGAGTTTGACATGCAAACTAGTCAACAAGCTTCGGAGTGGCGCCTTCCAACTGAACCGAAACCGAAAAAACCACGCCAAAGTCGATCAAAAGTCAAAGTCATGTTGACTGTTTTCTTTGACTATCGCGGTGTTGTGCACTCTGAATTCTTACCGGAAGGTCTAACGGTAAATAAAGAATATTATTTGAGCGTTACGCGGCGTTTAAGAGAGCAAATTCGACGAAAAAGGCCAGATTTGTGGAAAGAAAATTCTTTGATTTTGCACCACGACAATGCGCCTTCGCACAAGGCTATCATTGTGAACGAATTTTTGACCAAACACTCAACAAATACCATCCAGCAACCACCATATTCACCAGATTTTTCTTTTTCCTAAACTCAAATTACCACTTGGTGGCACCGGTTTTCAATCGATAGAAGACATAAAGGAGAATTCGCGGCGAGAACTGAACTCAATTCCGGAAGCAGCGTTTAAAAAATGTTTTGATGAATGGATTATTCGTTGGCGCAAGTGTATCGTTTCTAAAGGAGCATACTTTGAAGGTGATAAAATAAATTTGGATGTCAGACATTTTGTGTATTATTGATCTTTTCCCGGTACTTTCTTGACAGAGTAGTATATTGAAGAATATATTTAAGCACATAATATTTACATACCTATACTCTATTCGTTATAACATTAGACAAATAACGGTTATCACCCTTGGCTTTCGTTATTTCTATATAGACGTATATTAAACTCCGTTATTTCACGTTACATACGAAGCAATGTTATCTATTAGCCATTTACATTAAAAAAACAACTGTAAAGTGCAGTTATGTCAACAATATTTTTGACAACACGGTTGGCGCAGCGGTTGAGCGATTCACTGCTGTGTAGCATGTCGCGGGTTCGATTCCCGCACGGAACAAATATTTGTACGACCTGCAAGTATTTATTACGGGTCTGGGTGTTTTTCAATCTATAATATGTATGTATTAACAAAAAAAAAGGAAAAAAGTAGTTTATCAGCCATGACGTTACCATAACACAAGCATAAGGTTGCTTAGCTTGGGACGACATGGCGTTGTGTGAAATGTCCAAGGATATTATTATTATTATATATTACACAATATTATTTAGCCGTTATTTTTCTAATGTTATAGTAAACGGAGTATAAAAAGACTTAAAATAACAATAATAACTATGTACAAGTATATAAAACGGGAGGAAAATCAAAGGGCTTCAAAAAATTCGTCCATATCGCTGTCAGCAGGAAAAGTTCCCCAAAGGCATGCAAGCGTGGCCGCGTTGTATGGCAATGCTGATTCTTTGACCAAAAAATAGAACAGCCCTCTGGTCACGTGAAGAGTCGGCCAACCGCTTGGCGATGTCTCGAAAAACATAGTGGGCACTCGGACCCCATGGCCCTTGTGCTTTAATTGAAACTATTATAAGCGGTCTGAAAACCCATGTTAGTCCCATGAAGAAAGTTGTTCAATTTAATGGTCTATGATATACCACGTAACCACATTTTCCTGATACAGCCTGTACAAATTTCACTGAGAAGTACCTATAGTTTTTTACATAATAATTACATCAAAGTCTTCTCCCTTAAAAAGATCAAAAAAAAAATTATCAACTGAACTATACCACATTATGGCATCCCGAAACCGATGAAGCCACTAAAAGTGTCATTATCCATGATAAACTACCCCACAATTTACGAGATAAACATCTATGAAACATGCGTTTTCGACGACCATATTGTAGTAGGGTCTATTTTGAATTTACGCTGAGGATTTTATCAACCTCACTATCTTTTCCAAATATCGAGTGGCTCACCGATGACTTGACAGTCAGTAATGGCTGAAGACAGTTCGAGATAATAACTAAAATATTAGTTCATCTGAGGCCTGCTGTGCTGAAAATTTCACACCCTTAAGGTAAGCAGTTAAGGTTCAAAATGGTGTAGTAGCAGTGGCAGTGCGGCGGTAGACAGCGTGGTCGCTTTAAAGACGTTAGGTATGGTCCAACTGCTGGCGTGGAATTGGAATTGTTAGGTTCTCAGTTTACATGAATTATAAAGCCTAGCTAGAACTATGTTGTAAGCGGGATTGTCCGAAAGGGTTATCGCTACCCCGGAATATAAAGGGCTAAGAATGGAACATGGATGGGTTTTAGTCAGTAAGAGTGTGACACTCCCTCCAGCTCCACCTAGAGCGGGAAGAGTCATTTGATGATTTCACACCCTCAAAAAAAAAAGCTAGGACTATGTAAAGTCCACCTCGTAATTGCTTTACCAACCTACGGTTTAATGTTCTTGCATGACATTAAATGAGAAGGTCTATTCGTCTATGACTGTTAGATATATGCAACCTTAGGGCAGATTTCACCAATTAAATGACGCGATGATCAGCGCATAAACTACATTTAAGACCTGTCAGTGTCATTATTTTCTATGTAATATTGACACTCACAGGTCTTGAACGCGTTTAGACGCGCTGAGCGCGTTCGGTTTTATTGATGAAATTAGCACCTAATTGTAACTGGCGTGTAAATTGTAAGTGTGGGTATACTATAAGTGCACCTGTGCTTAAACATTCGGGGAATACAGGTGTGATCTTCTTTATAAGCTGTTAAAAAATAACTCTACGAATTTCGTGGGAGCATTGAGTACTCATCGTTACGAACAACTTTTACTATGGGATGAAACCTGAAATAGCGAAAAAAATATGAGCTGTTCCATACATTTATGCACACGTAACTCAATAAAGTGTATGGAACAGGTCATTTTTTTGACACCTTAATAATATAAAAAAAATTATTGCTCGTTAGTCTTGCTAAAACTCATAAACAGTTTGACCGATTTGATTTTTTTTTTGTTGTTTTAAAAGAATAAAAAGTTGGGTAGGTAGGGTAAGTAGAGTAGGTGAGTACGAAGGGTAGGTAGGGAAGGTAGATAGGTGGGCAGGGTAAGTGGGTACGGGAGGTAGGGAGGTAGGAAGGTGCGCCGTAGACACGTACTTCTACCCGTGCGAAGCCGGCCGGGTAAAGCTAGTTTGTCATAATTATTTGACGATCGCCCAAACTTTCTCGCACTGGAGCCACACCCCAAATTCTTCGAAGGGTAAATGACGCCATCGCACAGCGGAAATTATCAGCTATGCGGCAAATGGGCACCCGATATCGCTTATCTGCCCACAAACGTCTTCACACATGCTCGACACTGCTCCGACGTACCTACTGCCTCTTTTGCCTGCGTCTTGCTATAGGGATTGATTTGTGTTAACGGAAATTGGAAGCCTCTTCAAGCTTGAAACGGCTTTTTCAACGGCTCCTTCGCGTAGGTAGATTGGAATTAGAAGTGGTTTGTGGCTGGATTTTGGGTTTTACGTACTACGTTATAGCCTCTATATAGTACTGTGACTTCTACTCATTAGGTAAGACTAGCAGCTGTCCGCAACAGAGGGTTGTATCGGTGATTATAACCCTTTGAACGCGAAAGAATAAACGCACGCGCGTGCTCTCCACGCCAAGCAAATTTATTTCTTCTTGTTTTCATGTATTGCCCAATATCCATGGTGTATTTAATTTGTTTCATACAATTAAATACGTACGAGAGCATAAACTTTTAAGATATCCATAAAAACACACACAAAAGTAATGATTTAATTAATAATATCCTTGGACATTTCACACAACGCCGTATCGTCCCAAGCTAAGCAACCTAATGCTTGTGTTATGGTAACGAGATGGCTGATAAACTACTTATATACATTTTTTTTTGTTAATACATACATATTATAGATAGAAAAACACCCAGACCCTTAACAAATACTTGCAGATCGTACAAATATTTGTTCCGTGCGGGAATCGAACCCGCGACATGCTGCGCAGCAGTCAATCACTCAACCGCTGCGCCAACCGTGTCAAAATTGTTTATTTCGTGTCATAGTGTTGTTGCCATAGTTACATATTTGTGTCGTTGGCGTTCAGGCGTTTGCTTGTCACGTATATGTGACAATGGCGTGCAAAGGGTTGATGATTACAGTTCAGCAAGTTCATATTCACTTGCTACGGCCGTGAATAATATTTTGATCAACGTACAACCTGAGACTGACCTGCGAATTGTAGAAAACCTGGGGAAAATTTAATTTCGCATTCTACCTTGGTGCGGTATTCTTAATATGATAGAGCAAAAACTAAGCGTCTAATATGTGTTATCTATCTGCCTGACGGACAATTTTTTTTTCCTATTAGCAAAACAATAATAAACATCGTGTGGAAACCGGCATGCTTATGAGGTAGTTCTCAACAGCATGTGAAGCTAAGCCGGAGGCCCATGGGCAGCATTAAAACTCTGACACTAGGTTAGTCACTAAACTCACGAAAAAGAAACAAGAGCAAAATAATTAAAACGTATGAGACCCCCATTTATGGGTGTTTTCAGTTGGACCAACAGCAATAACATACCCTCGTGGACCTACTGGTAGGACAAAATCGTAGGACCACGAGAAAACACCCCCATTAGGAAATTTTTTGTGCACCTAATTCATTGGAATTTCCTTTTCCTTCACAGTATTCTTATAATATAAGGTGTTAAAAAATTAACTTCAAGAATTTCGTGAGAGAATTGTACGTAAAAAATATGAGCTGTTCCACACATTTGTTGAGTTACTTGTGCATAAATGTATGGAGCAACTCATATTTTTTTCGCAATTTCAGGGTTCTTTGTAGTAAAAGTTGTTCATAACTAAGTAGTTAGTACAATGCTGCCACGAAATCAAAGTTAATTTTGTAACACCTTATGATATCTCTTTCAAATCTTTGTGTAACACGTGACTTCTATTTTCTGTTATTTTAATTCAAAGGTACTTTATTACATTTCTACGTTTCATTATTACGTTTGTTTCAGTTTATTCCTCATTTCTCGAGTGTCAGTTTGGCGGATATTATCTGACATAAATTGCGACAGTAACGATTGTCAGGATAGTGGCGCTACGTGAAAACGAGGAAGATGGTCTGTACTTTCTTTTTTTTTGAGGGTGGGATATCAATAAATGACTCCTCCCGCTCTGGGTGGAGTCGAAGGGAGTGTTAGACTCTTACTGACTACAACCTATCCATGTTCCTTCCTTAGCCCTTTATGTTCCGGGATAGTGGTAACCCTTTCAGACAATCCCCCTTAAACGGCAGGCTTCGGCCCTTACGGGCCCTTACACATGCTTTTTTTTTTTAAGGCTGGGAAATCATCCAATGACTGCTCCCGCTCTGGGTGGAGCGGAAGGGAGTGTCAGACTCTTACTGACTAAAACCCATCCTTGTTCCTTCCGTAGCCCTTTATGTTCCGGGGTAGCGGTAACCCTTTCGGACAATCCCGCTTATCCGGCAGGCTTGGCCCTGAGGAGCCCCTTCATATGCTGACATCTCTTTGAGGCGCGCCGTCCGGCACGGGCCTGGTGCTGATCGGACGGTGAGTCGTCACGTGGCTCCCGACGCCCGGGGCGTCTCCCGCGGCGGCTGGGACGGGAGGACCTTTCTCTCTCCCATCCCGCCACCTCCTTCGCGAGCATGACTTTTTCGCAGAAGCAGGTGACTGCCTCCCACTCCCTCTCGCACCGGACCATGGCTTGCACCAGGCCGGGCGCGAGAGGTCGCCGCCGCCAATCGCCTCTACGAGGACACGGCGGTGCTCCGCCCAAGCGGGGCAGGTTTGCACCGTATGCTCTACCGTGTCCTCTGGGCGATCCTCGCAGTGGTGACAACCGGGCGTTTCCTCCCGCCTGATGATGTGGCCCTTACACATGCTGACATCTCTTTGAGGCCAGCATTCTCTTTCGCGCTGTTCGGCACGGTCCTGGTCCTGATCGGACGGTGACCTAAGATGGTATTTACTAAGGTATCGTTTTATGTTTAACACGTTGAGCGCCAACGCGGTCACCGGTGACCGCGAACAATAGTTTTTCTATTGTGTCTGCTGCGTGGCAATTAATGACTTAACAATCAAAAATGCCATTTAAATTTAGTTCAACTGTATCTGAGGTTTTTTTATATTATTTTTTATTTTCTTTTTTCCATCAATGCACACTTGATTTTCCAATTTACTAGACATCGGCTTTATTGCCACAAGTATCATTTTAGCTTCATAAAGTGATGGAAGTTTTTTTTAACGGTGAATTGTGGACCGGTCTTACCAAGGGGTATCGTGTGTTGTAGAGGTAAGATAGGCAGTCACTCCATGTAAAATACTGGTAAAATAGCTGCATTCTGTTAGACTGGAAGCCGAACCCTTGGGTAAAGTGATGGAATTTGTTTATTATGAGGCCAATATCCGGATAAGCAATCATTTAAGTTCTGAGCTGTATAATGTTTTAACTATTTCGATAAGAGAAATAATAGTTATTAACAATTATTTTGTAAGTGCCGCATTAAATTACCGATCAAATTGTTTCCATAATATTCTACAATACTTTTAGTGGTGTTCTCAACGCCATGTTGCATTCACCACGTCTGGATATTTACACAATTATTTCCGGTGTATTCGTTATAATTTTCATACTTACTGTTGGATTTAATATCAGATTATATTTGAATTTTCGGCGTGAAGTGGTTTCTCCAGTTTCCACACCTCATCATACATTGCCACCATCTTTTATCGAAGAGTCATTAGACAAGACTCGATCAAAAATCAAGTATCATCTCTCGACGTACAATTTTTCACTCTCGGATGCCCGTGGCTTAAAAGATTTGGTCATGGAATTGGGTGGGAAACCGCAGCGAACTATAGTTATAACAACATGGAAATCTGGCAGCAAATTCTTTGGAAAGTTACTCAATTCTGTACCAGGTACCTACTATCATTTTCAACCTCTGATTTCGTATGGAATGCGACGAATAAGGTCTGAACCAGAAGCTAAACGAGGTTTAACCATTGTGAAAAATTTGCTTAATTGTAATTATAAAGGTTCATTACAAGAATACTTTAACTTTGGTAGGAACACCTCGGGATTCTTCGGAAAAAACAAAAGACTTTGGGAACATTGTAAATTAAATCGGAATCTGTGTGATGATGCTTCGTTTGTGTCACGACTTTGCAAGCTATTTCCATTCCAAGCTATGTAATACTTATAAATAAAAAACTTGCGCGAGCAATGATAGTGCGTCTAAGATTACAACTCATACTTAAAATATTAAAGGATAGACAGTGAGTAATTTTTTCTATTAAATAATTTAATCTTTCCCAAATTATTATGCATTCCATTTTGATATTTTTTTACAAAAGCGTTGTTCCGTACAAAAATTTTTCTCCATTCTAAATTTTAGACATATCTGGGTCACACTAATATTATAGTAGCGAACGTTTGTAATTGTTTGTTTCTTTGTTACTTCTTCATACTCATACATATAGATTATACCCTGGAATACCACTTAACAAACTTTTTATCATCGTACTGTGTACAGCCGTTGGTCCCAGCTCTTATTTGTGCATCTTTGACATTCATTACGGGTCGTCAGAAGCCCGAAAATCTGACAGCCAGTCTTACCAAGGTGTATCGTATTATTACCAGTTACTGGGTTGTAGAGGTCAGATAGGCAGTCGCTCCGTGTAAAATACTGGTATTCAGCTGCATCTGGTTAGATTAGAAGCCTACGCCAACATAGTTGGGAAGAGGCAGGCAGAAAGATTGATTGATTGATGTCCCCGTGAGATAATTTTCGACAACCACGCGGGCGAAACCGCTGTCAGAAGCTAGTTTTTTCATGATTCATACTTGTTCTCATTGTAAAAGTGGTTCTTATTCACTTATTACCCAATCAAATTCGTCATCAGCCCAGCCTTATCCCAACTATGTATGGCGACTTCTAGTCTTACCGGATGCAGCTGAATACCAGTATTTTACATGGAGCGAATGCTTATCTGACCTCCACAACCCAGTCACTGGGTAACACGTCACTTCAATCCTATTTCAGACTTAATGTGAAAGTGATCCTGTTGGTCCGAGACCCACGCGGCGTGGTGCAGTCTAGGCAACACCGTAACCTTTGCCAGAAGAATCCAGAGTGCTTCACAGCACCAATTGTTTGCGCTGACATGGTAAGCGACTTCGCAGCAGCTGGTCGTATACTTCAGCGGTATCCTGGTAGACTTATGTAAGTGAACCACCCTACCTATTTTTTTTTAAAGGTGGGAAATCATCAAATGACTCTTCCCGCTCTGGGTGGAGCGGAAGTCGAGTGTCTTTGTCTTTTACTGACTAAAACTCTTGTACTACTTGTACTTGTTCGTTCCTTAGTCCTTTATGTTCCGGGGTAGCGGCAACCGGTCTAAGGATGCTTCCTTAGCCCCATGTGAAAATGTGTTAAAACCCATCCATGTTCCTACATGGATGGGTTTTAGTCAGTAAAAGTTCAGTACTCCGCTCCACCCAGAGCGGGTGATTTGATGATGTTCCACCCTAAAAAAAACTTGATGTTTTAAGTTTTTCAGTTATTTCAACCATGCCTTGCTTATCTACAGGGTTTTACGATATGAAGAATTGGCAAGAAACCCGGATGTTATATCTCATCAAATTATAAAGTTTTTAAAGACCAGCTACAAACGAAAGAACGTTTCCTTTGATCAGAGGAGTATCAAAATGGCAAACAGAAATCTTGACTTGAGATCCAGCAAAAAAGTTCTTCGTGACTTGACTTATAAATGGCAGAAGAGGCTAAATTTCAGTGCAGTTAATGATATACAGGTGTGTAGAAATTTTAGTCGATAAATATTATCACTGCGACCTGGGAAAACTCGAACCCGCTTCGGCGTCATGGACCATGGAGGGAGTGCAGTGGTGGCCTAGACTTACGAGATGTAAGGTCGTGGGTTTGAACCCAGCCAGGCGCTTTAATTTCTGTTAATAATTTCATCACCATTGTCCTCAAAACGGTGAAGGGAGACATCGTAAGAAAACCTGCACGCCCTAGACCCACAAAATCGAAAGGGCGTGCCTACCAACCCGCACTGGGCCCGCGGTGCACTCCCTCTCACAGAGAAGAAGCCTGTTTCCCAGCAGTGGGAACATGACTGATTATGTACGCCATGGAGCGATCGCCAGCCGGGCGCGCCATGATTGTCATCGTAGTTTATCTCTGCTAAATCAATCACTCTTCCTAGCCTTTTCACAACAATGTGGGGGTCGGCTTTTCGTTTAGCCGGATGCAACTTCATACCAGTATTTTACATGGAGCGACTGCCTATCTGACCTCCACAACCCAGTCAGTAACTGGGTAATACGATGCCCCTTTGGTAAGACTAGCTGTCAGACTTTCAGGCTCTTGACTACCTGTAACAACTGTAAAAGATCCACGAATGACAGCCGGGACTAACTTAACGTGGGAGTCTTGATATGTAAAGACGGTCACCCATCTACGAACTAACCCCGGCAAGCGTAGCTTAACCTGATAGATCGACCCGTTCTACTGTTATTACAAAGCCATAGCTCCTTCGTAGTTTATCTCTGCTCAATCAATCTGCCTAGCCTTTTCCCAACTATGTTAGGGTCGGCTTCCAGTCTAACTGGATGCAGCTAAGTAGGTACCAGTATTTTACAGTAGTTTATCTGTGCTATAAATAAAAAAGTTTCAGATGGCGTGTAAAAAAGCGATGCTCCTGTGGGGTTACCGGATGGCGTTCAACGAGAGCCACTTGAAAAGCAAAGACTTTAACCCCACTGCTGATATAAATTTTACTAATTGGAAGTTTAATAACATGCCACATTATGTTGCTTGCATAGCTGAAACAAATTCGAGGGAATGCACCCCTTGATGTATCCTCAATAGATGTAAGAACTTATTTCACAGCTCAACCCAATCCAATCATTATACATCATTATTTAATAAAATATTGAATAAAATGAAAACTTTTATCTATATCTATACATATAATAAATTTGTAGAAAAGTGGTGTCTGTACAATGGAAATATATAAAAAAAAAGTAGCAGGGGTTGTTATTATATCGATGCCGAACCCGAAATTGTAATTAATTTTTTTTTGTCTGTTTGTCTGTGTGTTTGTGCACGCTAATATCAGAAACGGCTTATTCGATTTAGATACGGTTTTCACTAATATATTGTAGTAAGCTTCACTTAACATTTAGTGTTTATTTCATGTCAATCGGTTCATAAATAAAAAAGTTATGTCAATTTAAAGAATCACGGCAAACATTTGTTAAGGTATTCTATCAGAGTACGTATACGCATCGCGCCTGCGCGTCCGTGGCTATATATAGTAAAGCGCGCTGAGAGCCGCGCCGCTGTTACCCCGATCCAGCTGTCCCTTGCTGTTCTCCCCCAGCGACGCCCTAAGCCGAGATCCATACCCCACAGGGGGTGCCCTTAGCGTGTAGTCGCTTAGTTTGTAAGTTTTTATAAGCCCTGGCTGGAGGCTACAATTCTTTTGTGGTATCCACAGGCAAGTCCGGTTAAGCAGTATACAACCCTATGGTTGAGTTGCGAGATGCCACTATCAAAAAAAATACACCTCACTGCCATAAGGATTCAGTTATTCGTAGCGAACGCACGTATCCTGGAGAGTATAGGCGAATAGTGGCATTCGATTATTGCGATTCACTTGAATACTGACTGTTTGCATATTTCATTTATTTATATTTTAGGGTTTTTAGGTTAGGTTCTTTTAATAAATTTTCCTTAAAATCTATCTATCTATAATAAAATAAAACAGTAAAAAAACTGTGTCTGTACATTGAATATATTAAAAAAATAATGATTGAATGGTTTAGAAACAGTAATAGAGCACGAATCCAAAAAAAAATCGGTCTGTTTGTCTGCATGTCTGTTTGTTTGTACACGCTAATCTTCGGAACTACTGGACGGTTTTGAATGATTTTTTTTTGTTGTGTAGGTATTTAGTCTGGGCAACAAAAAGACTATAATTTATATTGGAAACTTGAACACCTGATGCAGAACCGCAACTGACCAGCTAAACTATAAGAGATACAAAAATAATACCGTAGCAAAAATTGTTCCGCGTGATGAGCATTTTCTGCTGAGAGAATAAATTTGAAGATCTGGAACACCTGATGTGGAACTCCAAGAGCCCAGCTACACTATAACAGATATTGGAATGACGTCTTAGCAAAAGTTGTTCAGCCTGATGAGCACTCTCTGTTGACGCATAAAAATTTAAGATCTGGAGTACCTGTTGTGGAATTCCAAGAGCCCAGCTACACTATAACATATACAGAGTTGACACGACAGAGGGGCTTTCCTTTAAACACCTTATAAGAGGGACCATTTTAAAGCTCTGTACCAAAAATCAATTAAATAGGAGCAGTAGTTTAGTCGCAAATGTTTTTTTAAGTTTTTGCCCCGTTTGAACACGACGATCTTTCCTAACAGCGCTCCGGCGTGCACGCGTCGGTGCCGCTGCGTTACAAGGTCAGTTTTTATTTACAAAGGGTGGTTGCGTTTTACTCTGATTTGTAAGCTATTTAGTTTGTTAGAAAAAATAAAAACCTCATTTTTTTTTTATACCCTACCGTGTTAATACTAAACACGTATAGTATACGTAGTGTAATTTAATGCCCCTCTGTCATATCGACTCTATATAGGAATGACGTCTTAGCAAAAGTTGTCCAATCCGATGAGCACTTTCTGTTGACTTATAAAAATCGACGTCTTAGCAAAAGTTGTTCGGTCTGATGGTCATTTCCTATTGACTTCTAAAAATCGAAAATCAGAAACATCTGATGTGGAAATCAAAGCTATCACTAATTTCACTGTATAATTATAAAATAACAAAAGCTGGGAGAACTTACACGCGGTGAAGGCGGTAACAGTTTAGGACTGATTTTCGCTGACGATGGTACAGACGCCAGCACATCAAGCTATCCCTAACTGTCAAATTTTCTCAATCAAAAATGAACCTTATGTCTTTGCAATAAAGTTGAAATACTATCAAAGAAATTTGACAGATTGTGGTAACTTGATGTGCTGGCCTCTGTACTTATATCATTGAAAATTTGACCCTGCTGGCCAAAACTCCCATTTATTTTTTTATTTTACCAAATAAATATGCCTTCGGACTTATGTTATTTTAGTGTTTAATTTCCTTTTCTATTTATCTTCGTGACACAGTAGCCTACCCGATAACGCCTGGGAGCAGTCCCTTAGATTTTAATTGATCACTTATATTCACAATAAAACTATAACCATGCCTAGAAAGAGGTCAAATCTTTCCCAATGTTCCAAAAGAGCTAAAAGATTGAAGATCATAAGATCCCAAGAATCTACCAAAGAGCGTCACGAGAGACTTGATGCTGTTTGAAAACATCCGGCTGCAACTCGCTCCGTGGAAACCTCTTCGGATCGCGAAGCACGCCTGCGTTCTCAGCGTATTTACGCATCTACATCCAGGTCTCTAGAGACCAGTGAAGAATATGATGCGCGACTGACCGCAGATCGTGCAAGTCATGCATTGTCTCGCGAATCGGAGACGTTCATGGATAGAGAATTACGCTTGAGTTCCAAGCGTTTCTACGCATCGAGTTCTAGGTCTCTAAAGACAAGTGGGGAACGTGATGCGTGACTGACCGCTGATCGTGATTCAGATCTTCGATTTTGACGACCCCGTTGTCGCTGGCATAAGCAACAGGATACGCGTACGAAGTCGCGGGCAGAAGCTAGTATTGAATAAAATGAAAACTTTTATTATAAAAATACCCTCCATTCCTAAGCTTCTTCTTCTTCGTGTGGTTAGTGACTAACCTGGTGTCCAGAGATTTTAAGCTGCCCATGGGCCTCTGACTTAGCTTCACATGCTGTTGAGAAATATCTCTCAGACATGCTGGTTCCTCACGATGTTTTCCTTCACCGATTTTAAAGCAGGTGATAATTACACAATACGGACATGAATCTGTAAAATCAGAGGTGCGTGCCTTGGGTTCGAACTCGAGACCTATGACTTGGCGTTATTTCTAATCTAAAACGTATTACTTAATAAAGATATCTATTGTGACCTATTATATATATAAGGTTTTGGAAGTTGGTTACCTTTGGTGTGGGATGCAACCTATGTTATGGTGCATTCACGGCAGGCTGCCCTGGCGCATCTACTTTGAATAAATCCTCCTGGCAACATAGGTGTGCTACCTATTAGCAAAAAAAAAGTTATTAGACCAGAACTCATCACGTCTCTCCGTACCGAACCACACTGCCTGCTGTTAGTTTTCAATCAAACCAACACAGAAAAAGTAAATAGACGTTCAGTAAATTGTAAGCTATTAATTGGTTCTTCGAACTTGTACCAACACTATGAAACACGCTGTTTCGATAAAGCTCGTCGAAATATCGTGCGTGATTGGCAGTTGTTTTTTATTTGCGTTTTACACTGATGCTGTATGACTCGGTATATCTCTTTGGGCTAGAGGCCGGAAGCTACTACTGAGCGCGAGGTCCTGGGTTCGATACCCAGGTCGGGCAAAGTGTTATTGGGTTTTTCCATCTGGAATCTCTCAGTAGCAGCCGGGATGCTGCGTTTGCTGGTCCATGGCATGTTGTTATGGGTTAGTTCTTAATGTTTGTATGGATATAATATCATCATCATTCTCCTGCCCTTATCCCAATTTATTTGGGGTCGGCGCAACATGTCTTTTTCTTCCATACTTCTCTATTAGTCGTCATCTCGGTAGTCCCTCCCTTTCTAGCCATATCATCTTTCACACAATCCATCCATCGTTTCTTTGGGAAGACCAAAAACTTGTATGGATATAATACTTGCACTAAATAAATGATATTACAAACAGTAACCACATAAACCTAAATACTAAAATGTAATTAATTAAAGTAATCTATAAAGCGTTCATTAAATAAGCCGTTAGTGTAATTGCGTTGGTTCATTTCGAAGTTCGACGACTAAAATTATGTTGAGCGTATGTACCCTCGCTCCTACGTGCGAGATGAAAGCCGTAAGGAAATATCAAATTTGCATCGATTTGTGCAGCGACCGAGTGTTTGGGCTTATGAGATTTGTGCCTTTAAGAACCACCAGAGTACAATATAATATAATACTATAATATCCTTGGACATTTCACACAACGCCATATAGTCCCAAGCTGAGCAACATAATGCTTGTGTTATGGTAACGAGATGGCTGATAAACTACTTATATACATTTTTTTTTGTAAATACATAGATATTATAGACAGAAAAACACCCAGACCCGGAACAAATACTTGCTGGTCCTACAAATATTCGTTCCGTTCGGGCATCGAACCCGCGACATGCTGCACAGCAGTCAATCGCTCAACCACTGCGCCAACCGTGTCGTCAAGCTTGTTAGTTGCTCAGTTTTCACCTCCAATCAATCTGCCTGCCTTTTCCAACTATGTCGGGGTCGGCTTCCAGTCTAACTGGATGCAGCTGAATACCAGTATTTTACATGGAGTGACTGCCTATCTGACCTCCACAACCCAGCAGCTGCATGGGTAATACGATACCCCCTAGTAAGAGTTGTTGTCAGTCTTTTGGGCTTCTGACGACCCGTAACGCTAGTCAGAGATCCAACCACTATCAGCTTAAAGTGCTTTCCGGGGCACGGAGGAGTCTCGGTATGTAAAGTTGGTCACCCTTCCACGGATCAACCCCGCCAAGCGTTACTTAACTTGATGAATCGATCCGTGCCGCTGTTATTACATAGCCACGACACCTCACAGTTCTCACCTTTTTTTTTTTTTTTTTTTTTTTTTTTTTTTTTTTTTTTAAGGCTGGTAAATCATCCAATGACTGCTCCCGCTCTGGGTGGAGCGGAAGGGAGTGTCAGACTCTTACTGACTAAAACCCATCCATGTTCCTTCCGTAGCCCTTTATGTTCCGGGGTAGCGGTAACCCTTTCGGACAATCCCGCTTACCCGGCAGGCTCGGCCCTGAGGGGCCCCTTCATATGCTACAGTTCTCACCTTACCTCAACCAATTGTTTAAGGTGTCCTAACTTACTTACTAAAATCAATTCTGAATTCGAAGCCAAAGCAAACGCTTATTAAAAATAATTATTATTTATTTAATTCAATCAGCTATACTATGGGTCATAAAATAAACAAATTATAAATTATTAGTAAAAAAAATACATTTATAAATAGAAAAACAATAAAATTATATCTTAGAATTAGTCAGTTCGTGAACCAAGCCCTTGGTTCACGTACTGACATTCGATACGTTCCGTGCTTAAAAGTGCTTAGAATTCTTTTGCGGCTGCCCCGGACTATACGCACCTTGGATGTGCACCGCTTGTGCATGATTGTATAGAAACAATCCTCACGCGCTACAGAACCGAGCCAGCTCCAAGAGCAGTAGTAGCGCTGTTCTGTTTCTGCGTCCAACGAAAGACTGTCCGTATAAAATGCCCTTTTAATATTTCGACTGCTCGTAGGCCATTTTGCATTACGCCTAAATTTTGGTAGCAGTTTTATTAAACGTAGCTCAATAGCAAATCAGCTAAAGAATGTTCAACGGAGCTGTCCACCCTCCTCATAATTATGAACTCAAATTCAAAGCATTTATTTCAATTAAACCAATTTTATGCTGTTTTGAATTTAGTCAGAAAGTTGAAGTTGTCCATTCTAAAACGTAGATATCTATGGAGAGGAACGGGTAAGAAACTCGAAGGACACTCTTTTTAATTAAGATATTACATAATCCTGGTAACATTACCAATTATTGCTGCATAATTATGTGATAACAATGTAAAAGAGAATAATTAAAATACATTAAAAATATAAGATTAAACACAATCCCCGGGCAGTAAAGAGATGACCAGTCACAACTATCGGCGCCCGAGCATGACGCATCCACCTCAACTATTTTGTAGAAAACTAAATGATGAACACACGCGCCATCATCAGCGAGATATTTAATAATAAAGTCAAAGTAAAACTCGAATCATTTATTTCAAAAAGGCACAAGAAAGGCACTTTTGAACGTGAAAATTAACAAGAAATAGAATTGATTCCAGTTGCCCCTTCCAAAAGGTAGGTGTTCAATGTAGGTACAATATCATCTTAACTTATCGCATTTCCTTCGCACAGGATTTAATCTAAATAGCTGGATGAAGCGTGCACCTTTAGGTACAGTATTTACTCTCGAACTAGTGAGGCTTGCATCTGATATTGGCACTGAAGGACTCAATGCTGATTAGATTGCAAGTAAAAGGTTCTTTGACCTCTTTGCAGCCAGCCATTGAAATCTATTTAATTTTATTAATGTTATGAATGTCGAAGTAGAGGAGCTCGTGGCTAAGTAATAACAGCCGCACGGATCGACCCATCAGGTGAAGCTACGCTTGCCGAGGTTGGTCCGTGGATGGGTTACCATCTTTAGATATCGAAGACTCCTCCGTGCCTCGGAAAGCACGTTACGCCGTTCGTCCCGGCTGTCATTCGTGGATCTTTGACATTAATTGTTACGAGTAGCCATTCTCACCCAGTTACTGAGTTGTACAGGTCAGATAGGCAGTCACTGCCGGGTAAGCGGGATTGTCCGAAAGCGTTACCGCTATCCCGGAACATAAAGGGCTAAGGAAGGAACATGGATGGGTTTTAGTCAGTAAGAGTCTGACACTCCCTTCCGCTCCACCCAGAGCGGGTGAAGTGACTGGATGATTTCCCAGCCTTAACCAAAAAAAAAAAAGATAGGCAGTCACTCCATGTAAAATATTGGTATTTTGCAGCATCCGGTTAGACTAGATGCCGACCTCAACATAGTTAGTAACAGCTTAACGTAGTTTCCGAAGCACTGAGGAGTTTCGGTACCTAAAGATGGTCACCCAACCAACGAAACAAACGTAAACAATAATCAAACGTAATAAAAATCTAACACAAAATTATAACACTCCCATCAAAATAATAACACGTCAGTTTTATGCACATTACAATTATCTATTTAGTTTAAACATCTTTCCAAAAGGTGCGCCCTGAGATTTGCCTTGAATGAGCCTGTGTACAGATTGCTTTTCCTTAAAATATTCAATAAATTACCACTACAGCTATGTAGTAGCAATTTATTGAATATTTTAATGTTTTGAACGCCAGTGTCACATTTACGTAACAAGCCAGCTGTACGCCAACGACACAAATATGTGACAATGGCAACAACACTATAACACGAAATAAACAATTTTATTAGATCATTACTTTTGTCTGTGTTTATATAGATATCTTAAAAAAAGCTCTCGTACGTATTTAATGACATGAAACAAATTAAAAGACACCATGGTTATAAGGAAATTCATGTTAACAAGAAGAAATAAATTTGTAGCTTGGCGTGGAGAGCAAACGCGTGCCTTTATGCTCTGGCGTTCAAAAGGATACTGTGGAATATGTATAACTATACCAAGCATTGCGAATATTCGATGGAGTAATGTAGGTAGGCATTCGGATACCCACTTCGGGCTAACATACATAACATAGCATCACGCATGCATTCCCCGAAGGCTTAGGCGAAGGCAGACCTCTTTAGTACACCTACGATTCGTCAGTTATGTTACATTATAATCAGCCTTGAATGTTCCCACTGTTTCCATATAGGCCTCCACTGTAATCCAACACGCGGGCCTAGTTCGAGTTGGTACGATGTACGATGCCACATGCCTTCGAATTTTTGGATCTCGGATACACCGGTTTCTTCACGATATTATCCTTCATCGTTTTGAGAGCTGTTGTGATGGATTTATTTACACAAATCAGGGGGTCTACTCCCTAACTCCGTCAACGAAGAAACGGGCCCGTCCGACAGTAGTCCGTTACGTCGTAGCGAACCCTACTCCCTAACGATTTCGGATTCATCAGAACGGGACGGAATCATAGACTACTTACGGACAATATTCGTGAACGAACGACGAATGGCAATAGAGTTGCGCCATTTTATCCGTCGCTTACCGGTTTACATATTCTGTAGTTTCGAAGCATACTAAACATTTTTTTTTATTTTTGTTGTAAGAAAATGACCACATTATTAAAAATACACTTTTTATTATGTCTTTAAATACAGAATTAAATTATTTTGTCTTTTTGGTTCGGCAATAGGCATTATCCTGTCGATACCCTTGCGTTTTTTCTTTTTAACGCCAATTATCAAACGACATGTCAAAGTTCTTAGAGTTGTCAAAAAGTAAAAGGTCAGTTATGACATTTGAGAATGACCCTAGAATGTAACTTGGAACGAAACAGAAAAAAGCAATAAACTAATCATTAATTACATAAAGTGTTTTAAAATATACATAAATATTTTTGGCGCGTTTAATAATAATATGATGGAAGATATTGCTGATATTGCTTTTTGCGCTAACTTTATAGTAGCATGCAATTTCTAATGAATACGAAACGTCTCAAAACAGTTACGTGCTCAGTCCTTATTTTCTTAATACTAATGTTGTAGCCAATTAATTACTTAATATCACCAGCTTCATTCGATTTTAATCTCGACTCGGCTTTGCTTTTAGAGTATTTCTGTTTACTATCACGTTGATCCTGGCTCTTCTATTTTGGACATTGATTTAAACAGTGATTTGAACTCTTTTGGTGTTTGTTGTAAATCATACCAACTGTTTCAACATGTCGAAAAGAGGACGTACAATCAACAGCCAGTCACGCGAATTGGTTGTGAAGTTAACCGAAACCTTTATTGCTCGTAACGCAAGTGCAAGATCGTGTCGCAGAAGCACTTGAATTCAGCAAAAAAACTATTCGAATCATCTTGAAGGAAAAGTATGGGAAAAGAAGAAAATGTATTACGTACGCCTAAAATGGGAAAGAAAAGCAAGCCTGTAACAGGTATTGACACATTTGACGCAAACGCTATTCGAGAGACGTCCATATTGATAATAGAAATGAAAATGAAATAATTATATTTACGATAGCTCAACTGACGATTTTGGCTCATCATCCGAAGAAAATGATTGAATGATGAATATGATGATTCAGTCACTTTCGCTTTCTCTTGATTTTTTTGTGAATGAGTGGATGTAATTGTAACTAAAAATATTAAATTATAGACAAATTGACCTTTTGTACCACTGTTTGATTTCAAAATACCTACAAAATTAAAGTTTAAGTTATTTTTTGTTACTCAGAACTTTGATCCAATGCACTTTAGAATATATAATGAAATCGATCAAATACTCATACAAACTTGCATCGATTAATTGTGAGTATCGAGTACCGAGTCGTCTGGTAGCTTCCTTATGTCGCGATGACAAATGAGAAATGTCAAATGTCCATTTTTTGACATTTTACACAAAAAAATTATATAAATTTTCTACTACAATAATTATTTCCAACACATTCTAGGAAGAATCACTCATGGAGCCTTTGCCCAGCAGTAGGATGACTCAGGCTAAGAGCCCCCTCAGACTACAGACTTTTTATCGGCCGATAGTATCGTCAGTTTCTTAATCAGAATGAAGATGTACCTACACCAGCTATGCAAGAGCGCACATTTAAAATAAAACGACTAGAATAAAAGGAAATCTATGTTTTGATTGTAATAGTATATTGTTGTGTGTTGAATTTATTCGGATTTGCTTGGTGCTAAATAAAATAAAATACATTTTGTCATAGTCAAATCAAAGTTTATATTTTTATAGTTTATACATACGATCATCATCATCTGCCTAGCTTTTTCCCAACTAAGTTGGGATCGGCTTCCAGTCTAACCGGATACAGCTGAATACCAGTATGTTATATGGAGCGACTGCCTACAATGCGGTCAACTACGTCTAGCATATTTGTTATAAATTCTGTAAACATACTAGCTTACTAAAGTTAAAAATGATACTACCTATTTTAGTGCACTTTGAGTATAAGTAAACACTCTTCAGCGTAGGTAGGTCGTAGTCAGTATTCAACACCAATATTTATCGTATTTACATGGTTAATATAAAATAACCTTAAAACAAAATATTATGATTTTGTGAAGTTACAATGTTTACTATACATTTTCGCATATAACTTCCGAACCCTTTAGTTTATTTTGATAATTCCACCGGATTTACTCGTTTTAGGCTTAGATATACCCCATCAACCCCAAGTTACAAAAATATTCCCATAAATAAAAAACCATGTTTTCAAGTTACGTAATTTTCCCTATACATTCATAAATTCTCTTAAATTCTTATAATATCAGTCTTATTGACTTAAACCCTATATATTAATCATAATCTAAGATGAATTCAACAAATATAAACTAATTAGCACTTAACAAGACTTAATTAGAATCTAACCAGAAATGTTCACTTTTCACATGTTAGACTCACTGCACTTCACTTTTAGTAGCGGTCCAACCATTACTTGGGCCACGTTACTCAGATAGGGTCTCTTCGCCGACACTGTTTCTTTATAAGGTTCCTCTCAGCAACATTCTGTGGAAACCTTACATATTTTTGCAAAATTGAGGGGATTTTGAGTGCATTTGTGACATGCCGCAGAGAGCGTGACACTGTCTGTTGTGCCATTGGCCCATCACTGCTTAGGCTCAATGCACCTTGGTAGCTCCCCCGGGCATAAAAATTAAGAGCAGCGAGGATCTAGAAGTAAACAAAGAAAACAGTAGGTAAATGGGTCGGACGGATTGGTAATATTGGTGTCAATAAGTTGCAGAATCTTTAATATATCCTTACCTTCATTATTGTAATCAACACTTCGTCGTATATGTTGAGGCAAAAGAGGTATAACGTCCTTACACAGGTCCTCGAATAATTCACGAGTGAGCCGATAGTTCCCTATGAACTCGACGTCGGGAATACTCGCCAAAATAAAGTTCTAGCGTAAATATCGTCGGCGACACCTCCGCTCTTCCCGTAATGATCCTTCTAGCAACAAAAAAGCAGCCATAGTTCGAAATTACACTTTAAATTATAATTTTCGTCAACAGCACGAGAACCATTTTGATGTCGTATGAACTGACATAACGCTCCGTCGAAACAAGTGTCAAGTTCAATTTTTAGGACGGAAAAAAATCACCTCGGGAGTAGGTACAAATGTCAAATCGTGTTGTAGTTCATTCTTCGTTCGGGCGTCGGACGAATCATCCGTCCGAAGGTGCTAGGGAGTAGGAAACGCCCGTTACGAAGGCCGAAACTACGGACTTCGTGCTTAGGGAGTAGACCCCCTGGTATCGCACCTGTCTCTTTTTTCTTTGAGGGTGGGAAGTCATCATATGACTCCTCCCGCTCTGGATGGAGTGGAAAGGAGGCTTTTTCTGACTAAAACCCAACCATGTTCCTTCCCTAGCCCTTTATGTTCTGGGGTAGTGGTAAACCTTTCGGACAATCCCGCTTACCCGGCAGGCTTTGGCCCTAACGGGCCCCTTCACATGCTGACATCCTTTTGAAGCGCGCGTAGAACACTTACGCGCCGTCCGGCACGGGCCTGGGCCTGATCAGACGATCAGCTACCCATTACTCACCGTCCGCAGAGACGAAAGCGCCTGCCTGGCTTCGACCCCACGACCTGCAACTCGTAAGTCACGGCCGCTACCTTTAAGCCACCACTTCCCATAGTTATGTTCAAGTCCTGTTGAGACGCCCTTATCAACATCGCTGTGCGCCAGCGGCAGTGAACAAGGAGTGCGGGGAGTCAGCCAGCAGCACGGTCGAGCGCGAGGCTCCGCACCACTCTTCACACATCAGTCAGCTGTTTTACGCCCTTACGCACAGCTGCGCTTGCACGATCGTCTCTTGTTTGCTTTTTAAATCGAAGCGTTGCCGTTGTAATCATAATCATAATTTTTCTAAAATACTTTTATACTTTTTTTTTCTCTGATTCATTTTTATTCTCTTACTGCATAATGCGATGTACCAATTACTTTGTTCATGTAGCTTAACTTTTCCTTTCTTAGGTACAGACGCCAGCACATCAAGCTATCCCTAACTGTCAAATTTTCTTAATTAAAAATGAACCTTATGTCTTGGCAATAAAGTTGAAATACTATCAAAGAAATTTGACAGATTGTGGTAACTTGATGTGCTGGCCTCTGTACATTGTTTTTTTTTTTTGAACCACGATGAAGGAGACTGACCTCCACGACACAGGGAATCCTAGTGAGGAGACCAGTGATCTATCTAATTTAACTTTATGTACTTTTCTGAACAACAAAAATTATTATTATTATACAGTCCACTCATCTATCATTTGCTCCGCCACGGTCTATCGTCGCGATCATATCCTATGTAGTAGCAGGCGAGTCTATAGCCATCAAAAAGGCCCAAAATCTGGGTTGCGACAAAAAACCAAGTGCTATATCCATTTAGTTACTCATTTAGTAATAAAAGAAAATCTAATCAAATTCCCACTAACCCTTAAAGTCTAGATATTAAAACTTGCAATCGTTTACGTAAAACTAAAGATATTTAAAAACAATCTGCCGCGTCCTTCTATAAAGTTGAACCTTAATTGCCTTCAGAAAAAACTTGGCTAAGAACTCGGTATCTACGTCATTTTAACGTAAGATCGGGCGCGCGGTGTAAGTTCTTTATTGAGTTTCACGATTAATTTTGTTTCTGGAAAGTATTAAATTGTGTCCTGCACCTGTCTACAAGTTTCATTAATTCGTGGCAAAAGGGCCGGGTGAAAAAAAAAATATATTTAGTCCGTCAGTGAGATAATAAAAAATATTGATGAATAAAAAAATACTTGGATAAAACGCATTTAAGTTGGCAGTGGGGGCGCTACGTCACAACTCAGTATACAATCTACAAATGAGTGATGCGTTGCCACATTTTAACACAATGTATTGACGTAATTTGCTGATTACGTGACAAAGAAAAAATTACGTGTTGTAAAAAATAAATTTACTCATCATCCCTATTATAAATTAACAATATTAGTTTTTTTTTTTAAATTGGGATTAACGTAAGCGTAATTAATAATGACCGAAATTTGTAAAAGCATGATTAAATCACTGACAAGTAAAATACAAACAAAATTACGTGTCCTTCTACATTTTAGGAGCAGTGGTGACCCAGTGTCAGCGTCTCCAACTCACGAGTTGTGGATCGTGGTTGCGAACCCAAGTATGGTCCTCCCGTCCCAGCCGCCGCGGGAGACGCCCCGGGCGTCGGGAGCCACGTGACGACTCCCGAAGGGGCCCCTCAGGGCCAAGCCTGCCGGGTAAGCGGGATAGTCCGAAAGGGTTGCCGCTACCCCGGAACATAAAGGGCTAAGGATGGATGGGTTTTAGTCAGTAAAAGTCTGACACTCACTTCCGCTCCACCCAGAGCGGGAGAAGTCATGGATGATTTCCAAGCCTGAAAAAAAAAGTAGGCGCTTTACTTTGTGTAACTAATTTCATCATCACTGCTCTCAAAACGGTGAAGGAAAACATCGTGAGGAAACCGCCATGTCCTGTCTTCAAGTTTTTGATTCTATCAAAAACTTGAAGACTTGTGACATCTACTAACCAGCACTGGGCCTGCGTGGAAGAGATGAGCCCTGTGTCCCGGCAGTGGGCACATTATATGCTGATTATTATTGTTTCTATTTCGTAAGTCTAAACATGATTCGTGTTGTGATTGACTTTAGGCCGAATTTCACCATTAAAACTGAATGAGATCAACGCGTAAAACACGTTTTAGAGTTGTCAGTGTAATTTCTTTATGAAATACTAGCTTCCGCCCGCGGCTTCGCCCGTATAGTATGTCGACAAATTATACACATAAACCTTCCTCTTGAACCACTCTATCTATTTAAAAAAACTGCATCAACATCCGTTGCGTAGTTTTAAAGATTTAAGCATACATAGGGATATAGGGACAGAGAAAGCGACTTTGTTTTATACTATGTAGTGATTGACACTGGCAGCTATTGAACGCGTTTAAAATGTGCTGATGGTGGATTTGGCAGCTAAGTTTTCAAATTTAGATACAATAACTTTATCTGAGAAATAAATATTGCTGTTTATCAACTTTTGAATGAAAACGTCAAACTGTCATATTTCATCTTCAGATAAAAGTAAACTGTCTGCTGAAACACCAACTATTTACGTAATGAAGACAGATTAAATTTCATGAAATATGAAGTAGGTACCTAACTAAGTATCATAAAATAATTTAATTGAAAGGATTCTGTTACAAACTATGGGCTGGATTCACCTATAAAACTAAACGCGATCTACACTTTTAGAGTCGGTTCAAATCTGACGGAAGATGCGTCGCTTATTATCGGTCGCGTAACGCCAGAACAGGCAATTACATATATTAGAAAATATTCAACCTTTCACACTTAACCGATGATGCGTTAGTGCGTCGAGCGTACAGCGTCTGTTTCGTTTCCGTCAGTGTCATTAGGAATATTGATGCTGACAGGTGAACTTGGTTTAGATGTGCTGATCGCGTTCTGTTTCTATGGTGAAATTGACACTAACTAATTACCTATAATAAAAGCCGTAGGCAACTGTAGTTTAAAAAGTAGGTCCAATTTCAACTTATACTTGGAATTTTAAGCCACTATAATATTTTGTGATTTGATATCTTGCTGGAAGTTTACTAGCAATACCTGCAATACCATGTCAAATTAAATTAGCAAGTAGAACTCCGAAAACAACACAATAAAATGTATATTTTTTAAATTGATGATTTTTTTTGGTTCGGTTAGGTTAGAACTGTGACCAACTACCTTGAAATTGGTCGCGAAATTTTTCTAAGTAATTTTTTCATATAAAGCATACCTCCGAATAATAATCATACCCTCAAATGCGGTCAGTGTTCGCTTGCAGTGGTGTTCAGTGAAGCATGAGTTGAGAAAATCACGTTTAGATATCAAAACTATTACAAGTCTGTGAAGTTAAATATTCAGGAGCTCGTGGCTAAGTAATAACAGCAGCACAGGTCGACCCATCAGGTTAAACTACGCATACGGGTACGGTACGCATATATACGGGTTGGGCAACCATCTTTACATATCGAGACTCCTCCATCCCTCGGAAAGCACGTTAAGCGTCCCGGCGGGAAGCCAAGCTCAACATATGTATTTGGGAAAAGGCCTAAACACGATACCCCTTGGTAAGACTGGCTATCAGACTTTCGGGCTTCTGACTACCCGTAACGACTGTCAAAGATCCACGAATGACAGCCGGGACCAACGAATTAACGTGCTTTCCGAGGCACGGAGGAGTATCGATATCTAAAGATGGTCACCCAGCCACAGACCAACCCCCGCAAGCGTAGCTTAACCCGATGGATCAATCCGTGCGGCTGTTATTACTTAGCCACTAGCTCCTCGTGCTAGTCAAACCTATATTATACAGACGAAAGTTTGTGAATGAGTGTGTTTATATGCTTCTTAAACCTTCACGCTTAAACGGCTGAACGGATCAGGAAGAAATTTGGCATACATTTAGTTTAAAACCCGGATTAACACATAGGATACTTTTTACTCCGGAAAAATTATGATAATTTCCCAAATACACGCGTGCAAAGTACGCTGTAATTCAATAATATCAAGACCAATCGCCCCCTTGCGCCTAGCCTTAAGTGGGAGGTTAAATGAGCTCATCGAGGCAAGGAAATGAAGGGCGATCGCCGAAACGATCAGCCATTAAATAAGTAGGTGACGGCTCAAAAACGAGTCGTTAGGGATTTTCGATAATATTTCGTCTTAAGATAACTGGAACATTTGTTTCAAATGGAATTTGTATAACGACTCACCACAATGGAACGATCATCTATCTTAATGTTTTTTCAGATGATGGATTGATTTCACTGATTGTTTTCGTTTTGGTCCATTTGTTTATGTTTTGTTTTATGGAAAATATCGTTCTATCTTCTATCTTTTTGGCGAAAATATAGAACGGATTTCTGGGTGACTAATTCGTATTTGATTTCCTGCTAGGTATACGAAGTATTAATTTTGAAATAAGCACAATTTAACATTCTATTTGCAGTAATTTGAATAGGGCGTCAGAAGCCCGAAAGTAACTGGGTATGGCATTACCCAGTTACTGGGTTGTCAAATAGACAGGCAAAAAACAATACACAGTGAAATATAATTTTAATATCGGAAGTCGGTGTCTTTCGTTTTGTATTTCCGCTGCAGTGTTTTTTCGGAAGTCGGATGTTTTTTTCGTAAAAAAGTTTCAGCTGCATCCGGTTAGACTGGAAGCCGACCCCAACATATGTAGTTGCGAAAAAGCAAGGCAGATCAGGCAGAGAATCAAAACTTCTTCGCATGGAGGCTGGTAGCAGATTACAGTAGCTTAGAATCGAGCTGAATGGAGCGGGCCATAATTCACCACGCAGGTCCAGTGCGGGTTACATGCCACATGTCTTCGAATTTAAAAAAAGTTGCCAGTGTGCAGTGGTGAACTGTAAGACTCCAAGTAATAGGACTCGAGTTCGAACTCACGCAACTCTAATCTTACGGATTCATGTGTGAATCGGTGAAGGAAAACATCGTGAGGAAACCAGCATGTCTGAGAGATATTGCTCAACAGCGTGTGAAGCTAAGTCAGAGGCCCATGGGCAGCATAAAAACTCTGACACCAGGTTAGTCACTAACTACACGAAAAGAAGAAGACGGACGGCAGTGATAACAAACCTAGTTGAAAGAGAAATTGATAATATAATAAATATCCAGTTTAAGCTGACCTCGAATTCAGTAGAAACTCTTTACTACAGTAGGTCAGGTCAGGGTAGAGATTACCTCTTCTGTGTCTTCTAATATTTATTTTTAGCAAACTCAAAACAACATTTTTTTAATACTAAACACACGAAAGATAATTACTTACATACCCACCTCAAAATAAGAAAAAAAAATTGCAGATCTTTTTTTACTCACAAAAAAAATTGTGCGATTTCCACACAAATCATGCGGATTTTGTTTTTTTAGGACCTCAGAGCCCCTCGGAGGACCATTAACACTCGTTTGCTTAGGGCCTGAATAGATTTCAGCGGGGATTTTATGAAGATTGCACATAACTTGTGGAGATATGGACCTGTCCTGATTCGAAAGTTATTTTTTGGTTATGTAAATGTATAAAATAGGTTGAGGTTCAGTGTATCTTGTTTTTGTTTTTTAATATAATATTAAACTGCTTCGTTGGTCTTGTGGTCGCATGCGCTACTGCTGAGCATGAGGTTCTGGGTTCGATTCCCGGCTCGCGGAAGCGTCAATGGTTTTTTTTTGTCAGTTGATTTGTGACCGGTACATAAAACATTTTTAATTTAATTATTATCTATACTATAATATTATAAAGAGGAAAACTTTGTTTGTTTGTTTGGTTGTAATGAATAGGCTCAAAAACTACTGGACCGATTTTAAAAATTCTTTCACCGTTGGAAAGCTTAGTTTTCTAGGAGTAACATAGGCTACTTTTTATCCCGGGAAAAATAACGGGTCCCACGGGAAAGACCACGGGAGCGAAGCCGCGGGCAAAGTGCTAGTTTACAATAAAACGATTTAGTGCTGATTTTTCAATAGCGAGACAACTGAAGTCTGAAGAATAAATATTGCAGTTTGACAGCTTTAGTTTGCAAAATATGTCAAACTGTCATATTTATTCTTCAGATAAAAGATCAGCCCTAAGTATAACATTCATTAACCACCTTACTATTTACACTACGTACTAAATTAAATCGAATCGAATCGAATTTAATCGTTCTGAGAGATATATTTCTCAACAGTATGTGAAGCCAAGTCAGAGGCCCATGGGCAACATAAAAACTCTGACACCAGGTTAGTCACTAACCACACGAAAAGAAGAACACTAAATTAAATGACTAAATAAAAACAAAAATAAAAGTTGTCATTCTCCATGCTCTGACGTCATCAATACTTTATGTTAGTCGTTATATGCATGTAATCCAATCTTCGAATTGTCCTTGAATTAAATAAAGTGATTGTGACGGTACACTAAAATGAAAGATAAAGTTTGCATAGCTGTTCGTGTTAGTTCCAATTGAAACAGTATTTTGACAGTTCAAGTATCTCCCGTATGGTCTAGTGGCTAGGATACCTGGCTTTCACCCAGGAGGCTCGGGTTCGATTCCCGGTACGGGAAAGTACTTTTTACGGTTTCTTGTCATTTTTTTTGCACCTTTTATACACAAAAAAAAAACATTTGTTTTTAGGACTTACGATAATTATGAAACAATTGTTATTTGACAAATTATCATATATTTGTTTTTTTTTTAATTATGATTAAGTACTATACTTAACTTATTACTATTGAAGAACCTAATAAATAAATAAATGACCTAAATAAATAAAAATACCTTTATATTTCTGTAAGTTTCATGTAAATAAAATACAATAATGAATTATTATCAATCTGCTTGGTTTCTTTCTGTATTATAATTAACGTAGGTACTCAAAGTTTTAATATGCACGAGTTTCTCTGACAATTTTAAACGTATTTTACTTTCAATGTTTTCGCAATGTGATATATTCGCTGCAAAAGTCAACAAAGCGAATTAATTAAGCCGCGGTCGGCCGAACGATTTCAGTCAGCGATTTATTGTAAACTAGCTTCTGCCAGCAGCTTCGCCCGCGTGGATGCCATCTGACAGCCAGTCTTACCAAGGGGTATCGTATTGCCCAGTTACTGCAGGTTGTGGAGGTCAGATACGCAGTCACTCCATGTAAAATAAGTATTCAGCTGCATCCGGTTAGACTGGAAGCCGACCCCAACGTATTTGGGAAAAGGCCGGGCAGATGATGAGTACTACCGGGATAAAAGTATCCAATGTGTTAAACCAGGTCATACACTACCTCTGTGCCAAATTTCATCCAGGTCAGTTCAGTCGTTTGAGCGTGAAGGACGGACAAACATACAAACCCACAGACACACTCACTAACCTTTTCCCCGCCACAGACGTCAAGAGACGTAAAATTGAACGTCGTTATTTGACGTGATATTTTTGACGTGCTAATAATAATAATTTGTAATTTTTTTTTTAAGTTTTCGAGTCGTTGAACCTCTTATAATACTTTAGATATATTTTAAGAAACACATGTGCAATATGAAGGTACCTAACTACATCCATTCAAACTTTCGGAGTACCTAAGCAAGTTTGTTTGTTTATTCTTTCATTAAACACTTATTGCTTTACAAATACAAAGTGCCGTTTCTAACTTTTGCTATCACCATTCTTTTCGTTAAAATAAAATGAATTATTAATGAAATCAATTATTTTTAAGTATAGTTTCTTGCCAGATGATCATCGAAGATCTATGCTGCTCTTTTTTGTCGACAAGTAGGGAGTTAATGCTAATACAAGTACTCAGAACGAAGACATTTATTCTTTTTTTCTGTTATTGGCATCTCGCAGTTCAACCATAGGGTTGTCTACTGCTTAACCGAACTTGAGATATTTATTCAAAATTGCAGAGGTCTCTTATAGTTCGTGGTAAAGAAACCATAACGCCAATTTAAACCGGCCAACGCCATCTATCGAAACATGAGGTACCTAAACCTTAACTACAAAATTATTTTGAAGAGCCAAAACCAAATTAACACCGGTCTTCTCCTAAAAAAATAATCCATTGGAAACATGATCCTAGCTTCTGACGTTTCAGAAGTGCCCATGTAGTTTTAAGCATATGCAATAAAATATTTTAAATTTGAAGTGATACACCCTTATTTACGAGGCACATTATACTTGTGCACTTGTATTATGGATGGCGACTAAAATATTATTATTTGTTAGTCAGCTAGAATGGACACGTTTTTTTTTACGTAATAGTCAAAAGATTACGTCGATATGACGTGACTCCTATGTAGATTTTAATAATAATAATAATAATGTTTTTATTGGTTAAAATGTATTTGTAGTTCGTACATATTAGAGTTACATAATTATGTAAGTAAACGTAGTACTTAAACTAACAAATATTTGTATGGGGTGAACTACTGTTCTCCTAGCTAGGTAGCTGAGCAACCTGTATTAAGGAGAGACAGTTTGCCTCCCCAGATAAAAGTCATAAGTGGTAGTGCTACGTGATGTCTCGAAACTCAAATCATTAATTAACCTACATAGGTACATGGTACATTTTATCAGCGTTGTTTAATAGAAATCTATACTTATAAAATCAATACAGAAGATGGTTACAAAATTTTATATTGAGTTGTGACGTAACGCGTACCCACTCCCAAAGCTTAATGCGTTTTTATTATGACATTTTTTATTATTAATGATTAAGCAAAAAATACGTGTCTAATATTTTTTTATCATCTGACTGTCGGACTAAAATAATTTTTTTTTGTACATTCTTATCATCCCAATTGAGTGTGTATTACAGGATAATGTATCGTTAAGTTTTATCATTGTAGAAGATTTATATAATAAGCTCACAATTTTAACAATATACCCCGCTATCAACTGGCTCACCTTTGTAAACCCCTCCCGTACCGTTTCTTTTCAACCTAAACCAGCTGAGCAAAGCCTTAATATCCCAAAATACTAAAGAAATTATGTTTTTGCATATAAATTGTTCATATATCTTAGTGGGAGCGGTCACGTGGGTCATACAAGAGCCTCGATTGAGTTTCACCTTCAGACGGGGTGACGCGTGACATGAAATCGTTTTTAAAACAAATAGCGATCACACTGGTATTTTTAAATTAAGTGACTGTAAAGAACTGTATTTGTTTAGAGTATTAACTTTGATTCGTAACGTTATCAGCACGCCAGTATACTACGAAAGGTTAACCAGAAATGTAACTACTTACACCTCAAGTCCAATCATTTATTTCAAACTAGCTTCCGCCCGCGGCATCGCCCGCAAAATATGTCGACAAATTATAGACATAAACCTTCCTCTTGTATCACTCTATCTATTAAAAAAACCGCATCAAAATCCGTTGGGTACCTAGTTTTAAAGATTTAAGCATGCATAGGGATATAGGGACAGAGAAAGCGACTATAGCTTTTTTTATACTATGTAGTGATATGCACAAGAAAAGCATTTTTGTACGTCAAAATGTACAAGAAATAGAATTGAATCTAGTCGCCCCTTCCAAAAGGCAGTTTTGTATGGAGGAAAATGGACTAGAAACTCCACCGTTAGTCTTTTGAAATGTTTTACAATGTTTTGTATACCTACATGAATTATAAAATTATATTATGTGAAGATGATGCATCCAGAATAAAAATACTACACCAAAAATTGTGAAAAGAAACAAATAAAACAATGGCAGGTAAAATTAGTTATGTAAAAAATATTTCATCCAAGAACTGACCGCGACAAGCGAAGTTAAGCTACGATAAACCCGCATGGCTTTTATTATTTAGCCACGAGCCATTTATATCCGCGCAACGCTTGCATCCTACATGCTCGAAAACTCCACTTTTTTATACATTATGCGTTAATAAATTTTGGGAAAATTGTAACTGAATTTCTACTGAACAGTGCACAGCTGTAAATACGAAAGAAAATCAAATTCGTATTCAATTATTTTTCAACAAATAAACAAAAGACAATTTGAGTACATTCCACACCTGAGCAAGCGCGTCGTAGAGCGTCGGGGCGCATTGGCGCGAATCAAAATGTATTTGAAATCCAATAATGTAAAACGGCTATGTGCATTTAAAATGGCGTCGTACCCTGAGCCTTCAGATTCGGTACAACCGTCCTGTTGGATTTCGTATCTTTTTTATAATTGTAGGGTAGAAAAATAAATAACTTGTAAATGTTTTAATCCTTTTTATCTTCCATCCCTTTCCTACACGCGCGCTTGGACGGCTGCCTCCTTGTCATCGCTGACAGTGCGACGGTGTCAATTGCCTTACCGGAACGGTTTTTTTTTCTGTTGCGAACTGTCGCGAGTGCACGCGTCGCGCATCGCTCTCTTGCGCGAACCTTTGTTGTGAAGCATACGCACAATGTTATTCGAACCGCCTTCTATAAACTGCTCGAATACGACGGTCTACCGTTTAAAAACCGAAGGACAAGTTAGTGTATCAAATCTGCCTAGCCTTTTTCCAACTATGAATACCAGTATTTTATATGGAGGGACTGCCTATCTGACCTCCACAACCCAGTAACAGGGTAATAAGATACCCCTTGGTAAGACTGGCTGTTAGATTTTCGGCCGTCTGACGACCCGTAACGACTGTCAGAGATGCACAAAAGACAAGTAAATCCGCCCCTAAAGCTACCCACTGACCGTCAGCATATGAAGGGGCCCCTCAGGGCCAAGCCTGCCGGGTAAGCGGGATTGTCCGAAAGGGTTACCGCTACCCCGGAACATAAAGGGCTACGGAAGGAACATGGATGGGTTTTAGTCAGTAAGAGTCTGACACTCCCTTCCGCTCCACCCAGAGCGGGAGCAGTCATTGGATGATTTCCCAGCCTTAAAAAAAAAAAAAGCCCTCTGGTCACGTGAAGTATCGACCAATCAGCGAGATATTTCCTTAAAAAGGAGTTGCGCACTCGGGCCCCATGACCCTAGTGATTCCACCCCAAACGGCTCAAAACTGTAGTTACCCACCAGGTTACTGTATTTACGCCGCTTGAGGGTCTCAGCAGCGGCAGCAGCGGCGCCAGCACAGCCCGCCGTGCTAAAAACATGAGACATGACATTACAGTGTACTGTCAGTCGTTCTACACAAGCAATCTGTGTGTCAACTACACGCGAGGACATACAGCGCTCTGCATGTGCAGTATAAAAATGCGTACAGGGTGTTGGTGGGGTTGTCATGCTACTGCAGTGCCTCCGGCATGTTCGCAGAGGAGAGTATAGACAGCTTTCACGCCGTCATGCGCATGCGTTGCGCCTCCATATTGAACAGGGCACACGCCAGCCCCAACAGCGTCCTGAAATCTATGGGTGATAGGTGGGACAGTCCTATATTGGGACATTGGATACGCTTACATGCCACTGTGGCGTAATAATTAATTGTTTGTGTTGTTTATCTCAGGTAGATGAAAGTACAGACGCCAGCACATCGAGCTATCCCTAACTGTCAAATTTTCTCAATTAAAAATGAACCTTATGTCTTTGCAATAAAGTTGAAATACTATCAAAGAAATTTTACAGATTGTGGTAACTTGATGTGCTGGCCTCTGTACTAACACTAGTTTATAACTGGTGTGTATAGTAACCAAATGGACTGTATTATGGGTCTGAAATAAACTATTTATTTATTATTATTTTAAACCAGCACCCTGCGCCTAGGGATATTCGCTGCAAATTTAATATTTCCGCTCAATAGTGGTTTTAGGCGCCACCATATGCTAACTTGCTTAAGTTTTAGCATGCTTTCAAATAGGTAGGGTAAGTTACTTCTGTAAGTTTGATACGTGATAAGAAGAATAGAATTGAGTTTTAAAGGATCCTGGACTAAGTTCAGCGTTTATTGGTCTATGAATCAAATTCTGCGGCATTTTATGACGGGGTGTCCTGCGTGAGCGACAAATACGACGCGAAGCGATGAGACGCTGCGAACCCGACGAACGCGATCAACTCAACGGCATACCCTCCTTGCGGCCTATATGGCAGTCTACGGCAAGACGCAACGTAACGCGTACTTGTTTTGAGGGCGACCAGACGCGACACCACGAGCTAAAGCAAAATTGTACTCTACTTCTCCATGATTTTAGAAGTAATGGCTAAAATAACGTAGACCATTTGTCGCGTCGCGTCGCGTTGCGTCGTATTTATCACTCACCCAGGACATCCCGTGACATCACGCGGCGACGGCCAGGGCAGAATAAATTGACGCGATTACAATTTTGTCAGCATTAACAAATATTGGCAAATTAGCCGGGAATATGATTCGTAGGGTTTTACTTACACTAACATACCTGCCAGCTAGCCTTAAAAGTTAAATAGTTGTAATACCAATTTCACATACATAGGTAGGTATGCATTTTGTCTGGTCTCAAACCATGATACCTAAACTGGTTTAGTAACAATTCTCGATTGCGATAGGATGTGTTCGTGTTAAAGGACCATACATATCGTGGTTCACAGCCGCAGCATTCAAGAGCGTACCCTGTGGTTCGGTATAATCCGGCACTAAGCTGCCAGACAAGTGTGAATCGTACCTTAGTCGCGGGTTGAAGCTAATTCGGTTCAGAATTGCAAGTCAGCGTGCATGTTTCATTTGACAAAATCTACGTGATTTTGCTACTTATTAATTTTGTTCGTAGCATTAAAGGTCATAGTGGCAATTATTATTGCAATTAGTAGTAAATATTTGCAACATTTATTTACGCTACTAAAGTAATTACTTACCAAATACTCGACTCCATGTTTTACAATTAAGGCTTATTCCTGAGTTCTTAACCCATCAGAAGTTCGCCTATTAGAAACCGTTTGCTTATAAGAGCTCAACTATTTATACGGTTATATTTATTGCCGTTTCGAGAGAATTTTAGTTATGAACCTATGGGGTTCATACGATATTTGAGGGGTTTATAGGAATAACGTGTCGATGTATTACAAACTCGCTCGTGAAACACCTAGGCTAGGCGCAAACTTGCCAGCGGTGACTGTCGCCTCTTGCTGCTGTGGAGTACTGCTGTAGCGGGTGGCTGTCAGCCGCATCATCATGAGGTATCATAAGCTTCCTTATCTGAAATTGCCGCGATGCAGGAAGCCAACAACAGTTGCTTCTTTATGCAAGAAGACATGCATTTGTCCTGCAATGAGACAATTGAATACAGCCTGCTTCAAATCACTTTCAATCAATCAATCTGCCTAGCGTATACACTGCCACTATTTTTGTGCGCTATTCGAAGCTCAGTGCCTTAGAGATTTTGGCGACACGCATACGTGTCGCCAAAATCTCTACTGAGTGCATAAGGCATTAAAACGTATCGCTACATAGTATAAAACAAAGTCGCTTTCTCTGTCCCTATATACCTATGTATGCTTAAATCTTTAAAACTACGCAACGGATTTTGATGCGGTTTTTTTTAATAGATAGAGTGATTGAAGAGGAAGGTTTTTGTGTATAATTTGTCCATATGTTATTTACAATAAACAATAAACACATATGTATTTGTGTTGAAAGCACAGAGCTTAGAATGAATCAAAATGTATTGAGCACGTATGTGTGTGCGGGGAACTGTGAGATAGAACAGGAAACACACAGCTGTGTTAATAACATTGTATGGGCTAGACTTTTCCCCACAACGGCCAACAATATTGGGGGTCAGTTTCCAGTCTAATAGGATGTAGTTGGATACCAGTATTTTAAATGGAGCGACTGCCTATCTGACCTCGACAAGTAACTCAGTAACTGTGTAAATCGATAACCCTTGGTAAGACGGGTGTCAGACTTTCTGATGACCCGTGACAACTGACAAAGATCCACAAATGACTTTTGGAGCCAAGGACTGGTTTTGATATGGTCCCCCATCTAAGAACCAACCGCTACAAACGTAGCTTTACCTGATCGAACGCCCCGCATGCCATGCTTTTAATCACTTCTTTATCATGCCCTAAATTAAATCTGGGCAAAGAAAATCCAGACTTTAACAAAAAGTAACTTGCATTATTTATGAACCAATTGCAATGTTTCATTCATAATCACTGTTTCCTTTCGGCTCTGGAGCGCAATATAATTATAACTTTCATGCTAATTGCAAAAATTATAGACTTGTTCCACAGACGTGACCGAAAATTAACGGAAAATACTCCGCCGTTGTAATTACTTTGGCTCAGGTCGAAAAAAATTGTTAGTGCTTCAATATTATACGTTCAGAATATTAAAATTCAAGATTCAGATTTACATTAAATTAATGAGATTGGATGCTGTTGGCGGGTAAGAGGGTTTTGCACCGTGTTACCCTGTAATTTGGGAATATGCTATGTCTAGCAATGGACAGTCATTAAGTAGTAGGGATTCCAAATCCTGATCTAACCAAGTTTTTTAATCTGAATAGAATTCTTGGACAAACTTTTAACCTTCTGAAAGCCAGAGCTTAAACGCACGCGCGTGCCCTTCACGCTAAGCTACAAATTTATTCCTTCTTGTTATCATGAATTTCCCAATATCCATGGTGTCTTTTACTTGGTTACATGTCATTAAATACGTACGAGAGCTTCAATTTGTTTAAGATATTTTTATAAACACTCACAAAAGTAATGATTTAATTGTTTAAGTATATCATGTTACAGTGTTGTTGCCATTGTTACATGTTTGTGTCGTTGGCGTACAGGCAATGCGCTTGCTTGTCACGTATATGTGACAATGGCGTTTAAATGGTTAAGAAGCTTACAAACGCCGTGGAATCAGAGGACACGATGCAGTATTAAAAGTATGGCCCAAAGTCTACCGTGGTATAGGGCAGACCGGGGCTGGTTGCCTATGGGGGTAGGTAGACTAACGAATAATAATTCGAACTGTGTACGACTATTGCATCATCCGATCGCGTAGGCGACACACCTCCCGCGTGCCCGCCACTGTCCCGTGCCGCACGGGCGCGGTTGCGGGTAAGGCAGAAGCTGTGCCGAATTTTCGAAAATCATACTACGTAAGTAAATATTTCATTTCACATATTTTTCATTCCTACACCATGTGTCTAGTTAATACAACATTTAATTTGAGTGTTACAAATTCTTTTGTTCTTCTATTTGGTGTGTATTAGTGTTTTTTCTCGAAATAATTATTCCTTTTTTGTGGGTGCAAGTTTAAACATGAAAATGGCGTCTGGGGTTGGTTGACTTTTTGGCTGTGGGGCTAGTTGACTAGTTGGTTAACCAACTCCATTCATTTTAGTTGGAAATAAAAGCAAGTGTTAGTTATTCTTGTTATTATTTTTTCATTACAGAGCCATGAGGACATACATTATGAAGACGAACCGTGCCAAAATACCGAAGGACATCATAGAAAGAGCCTGTCATGAAGTAATTTTCGATGAAAGAAGTATGAATTCTGTAGCTCAACAATTTGATATACCATATAAGACATTCCACCGCTATGTTACCAAAATGAAAGCCATTTTAGAAAAATATCCAGACTTAACAAGGAACTACTTAAGGAACTAATATTTTAAGACTGATTGTTACTTTTATTGAAAGTTTAATTGTTTAAGTTGAACCAAATGAGGTTTTTTTGTTCTATGTTTTGCTTTATAACACAATAAATATTTTAACAAAATCGTCTTGTATTTATTTTGCTACTTTTTATTTACATTAAATAAATAATTAAGACATTTATCTTGTCAATCACTGGGTAGGTCAACCAGCCCCTAGGGTATAGTCAATTTACCCCGGATAAGGGGTAGGTAGGCCATAAGGAGGAGGTGTTGTAAAATTATTGATAAAATCATGTAGATTAAAGTATTCTCAACTTTCTTCACATACATATATAGTTTAAAGTGCTATTAATTAAATATTAAAACTCATAAAGCTATATGTATTATAACCAAATAACAGTTTCACAAAAAATCAAAAATTAGTCAACTGGCCCCGGTCTACCCTACCGCAGCTTCCCAAGGTATCCTCAAGACCCCTAGTGGCGATATTAACGAAATTTGAGAGCTTAAGTTGCGAAAATTAAATACAAAATAAGTTCCGTTTACAAAAATCACGCTCCTGGTAACCGCTAGCCTTGAGCATGTAGATATGTAGGTAGCTTTTTTTTTGAGGGTGGGTAATCACCCAATGACTTCTCCCGCTCTGGGTGGAGTGGAAGGGAGTGTCAGACTCTTACTGACTAAAACCCATCCATGTTCCTCACCCCTTTATGTTCCGGAGTAGCGGCAACCCTTTCGGACAATCCCGCTTACCATCCTCAAGACCCCTTGTGGTGATACTAACGAAATTTGAGAGCTAAAACTATGACGATAAGATTCAAAATCATTTCCGCTTACGAGAATCACGCCGCCTGGTGACATTGAGCATGTAGATAAGTAGGTAGCTACGTCAGATTTTCTTACCACTCACAAAAGCCCTATGCAATCAGGAAAAACCAGTCAAATCCCTATTATTTCACTCGAAGCTTTAGTAAACCAACACCGGATCGTTCTCGAACAATCCAGAACGGCGAAGAGCGAATGTTAGTTAGAACTAATCTCCGGGTAACGCGGTGAGTGATGTTGTTCCGCGTCTGATTGCACCATCGTCAATTGTGTTTAATGTCGGCGGGCCGTAGGGCTGTCCGGTTTCTTATCAAAGTATTTCAACCTGCTTAACTTTTTTCCTATTTCGTAATGGTTGGCATCCAGTCTAACTGGATGCAGTGGTAACAGTATTTTACAAGGAGCAACTACCTGCCTTTTTTTGAGGGTGGTTAATTTTTTAATTATCAAATGGTCCTGCTTTGGGTGGAGCAGACGGGAGTGTCAGACTCTCACTGACTAAACCCATCCATGTTCCTTTCTTAGCCCTTCATGTTCCGGGGTAGCAGTAACCCTTCTGCCTGTAGTACTATTGTGTTAAAATCACACCTTAAAAATGTAGGTGAAATGAATTGAAAGTGAGCTGTCAATAGAGCTAATACCTACCATTAGGTAGACCGACAGCTCTCTTCATCTGAGTTTTCACGGTGGGCTTTTACTGAATCAACCAATTACTGATCTCCACAACCCAGTTACTGCGTAATCGATTTCCCCTATTAACCCCTCGAGCGTCCTTATGAGCCCCCGGGGGATCATAAGGAAAAATGCTTAAAATGTCGCGTGTGCACCCGTTGGATCATAAGGAATCGGTTGCCATTGGACGTAATTTTTTGGCGTTATTCGGTCTACCCAAAATAATTAAATACCTACAAAATGCGTCGACATTTGAGGCATTTTCAAGCAATGTTTGCGGATGTGCGAGGGGTTAAGTGTGGTAAGCTCACTTTGGACTTCTGACTGCTTAAAACGGACCAGGGGCCCAATTATTCTGTAACTTTGTGTTATGGAACACGACATTGACACTCCAACGACACACTACAAACATTATGTTAGGTTAGGTAAAAATTACCATAAATGATTTGTAGAATACCAAATATCAATGATTAGTCTTTTGAGACACTACTACACACTATCGACACATTGTTGACAAGTTGGTATTTTTGTTTTACAGAATTGGGCCCCTGAAAGATGTTTGAACTCACTACTGCTAAATTTATAATTTTATGTGAGGCATATTTCTACGAATACAATGAAAAAGAAAAACAAATACACAAACAAAAAACAAGAATAATGTTCTACATGATCAGGTCAAAATTGTGGTAACTAATAATAAAAAGGAATGCTCATCGTTGGTAAGGTTTCCATACGAATAAAACAAAACAATTTATCCATCACATCACAAAACGTTCACCGTCATTGAAAATCAACAATCACATACGCGTGCCAGCCCTATTTAGGGCATGTAACATTTTATCGCTAGGAGCCTTATGAGGCGGCCGTCATGCGAAAATTTACTGCCATGTCTTACTACCTTTTTATTTCGCGCCAGCATAAGTGTTTTATTGTACCTACCCCATCGACTACCCTCTAGATGAGAACAATGCTCCACGTGATAGTGTATTGTGCAGTCTTTTGTTTTAATAGAATGAATTTTTGACGGTTTTCCTACGCTCGCTTGCTTCGCTTTTCAGGCGTCTGAATTTCAGTATTTTATTAATTGTAGTACTGTAAGTCTGGCACTCCCTTCTGCTCCACCTAGAGCGGGAGGGGTCATTTGATGATTTCCCACCCTCAAAAAAAAGGGCAGCCCGCGAAATTCAAATTTTCATCGGTTTTTTGCAATTTGCAGGTCAGTGTTGGGTTGTATGTTGAACATAATATGATTCGCGGCCGTAGCAAGTTCATATTTATAGAACCGATATCATTAAAATCAGCGTTATAACCCTAAAGTTCTTAAAACCCTACGGAATTAGTAATTCATAAAAACATGACATTTGAAGGCAATTCTTATTTAGAGAGTTGTATTTGTGTGGTTTTTGTTGTTGTTGTGTGTGTTGTTGTTGCGTTGTGTGTATGTGTTATTTATTGTGTTGTAGTTGCGTTGTGTGTGTTGTTTCTTGTGCTGTTGTAAATACGTACCTGCTACGGCCGCGATTCATTTCACATCCATCCTGACACTGACATGCAAATTGCAAAACACCTATGAAAATTTGAATTTCGCGGGCTACCCTTTATTAAGAAGTTTGGTTGTTCTATGTTTCCCTCTGACGGTGCATTGCATGGCTCGTCGGACACCGGACATAGATATTTCCTCCAATAAACATTGCTTGTATTTGTTGGAGAACATTATTCCGTTGTTCATTGTGAACTTGCAGTATGAATTAAGCCTTTGTACTCCACAAAGGCTTCCGCTTGAGTGCCGCAGCGTAGTTTTATAAAGTTTAACTCATCCAGTATTTGTTGGTTGGACAGCCGTAGCGCGGGAGTTTAGCCTGCACTTGTAATTAAAAATGTGGATAAAATATGCTCAATTTTTAGGGTTCCTTCGATGCCAAAATGGTATAAAGGAACCCTTAGGCTCATTGTCCACGACTCTGCTCGAAATCTTAAAACTAAAGTCAAATAATTTATTTCAAATAGGCACAATAAACAAGAAATAGAATTGATTTTAGTCACCCCTTCCAAAAGGTAGTTTCGTATGGAGAATGGGCAAGAAACTCCACCGTTACTCTTTTAAAATGTTTTGTATCCATGAATTTTAAAATTATATGTGAAGACGATGCTTACAAACTCGAATCACCAATGAGAAGCCAGAATGTCACAGTATTAGTATTCCAATAGCGTTCTGTACACGACGCTCTTACAAATGCGTTATTAACTAGTTTGCGATTGGGTTTTGAGAAGCGTTGTAAACGATGGGCTTTCACGTCGTTCATCTCTCCATCTATAGGCTAACGCAAATAAAAGCGTGACCCAACAATTGCGTTGAAAAAATCCTCCTAGATGATTTTAGTACATTGCTTGTAATGTGCGCAGTTTACAAAATGAGAGTGATGAAGGAGCCCCGGGGCGGGCCTCTTTACACTGGACTGGATACAGTATTGTCAGAAGAGTTAATCCTTAGCATCTGCTGAAAACAGCTCACTACACCTAGGTCATCACAGTTTTTACAGAATGTATCGGCCGTTGAAATTGTAATTAAATATCATATATTTATTTTGACTAACGATACTAATTAAGAACAAATCTTAAATACAATATATCATACAACCTAAAACTAAAAATATATCTATTATGTACAAGTGGTAAAAAAGGGGAAGAGCTCATAGGGCGTGACATATTTTCAACTTGATACCTCTACGCGTTCCTGAGAAAAAGGGTCTTGATAGACAGATAGACAGAAGGCCAACAAAGTGATAATATAAGGGTAACATTTTTCCTTTAAGTACGGATCCCTAAAAACGTGAAGAATACTTAATCTACCTTAAATCATTTCTTTAAACCACTTTTTTCTTAAATTTCAAACATTTAATCCTTCAAATCGTTACCCTTACCGTTGGTTAACGGACGTAAAACTTAAAGTTCGAAGTCATTTATATCAAAAAGTCGAACGCCATCTTAAAGTTTCAGTTGCGACTTGAACCGACGTTTAACGGCTTTGTCTTGCAGTCTTTGTAACTTTTAACTATTGATAAATTGAAGTTAACTGTTACTTTAATAAACAAAAGGCTATAGAAACATTTTGTGTGAAATTGACCAATCTATACTATCTATACTAATATTATAAAGCTGAAGAGTTTGTTTGTTTGAACGCGCTAATCTCTGGAACTTGTCCTGTCCGAATTGAAAAATTCTTTTTGTGTTGGATAGTCCATTTATCGAGGAAGACTATAGGCTATGTAACATCACGCTAAAATCAATAGGAGCCACGCAGCGGGTGAAAACGTGTGGGAGCAGCTACTATTATCAATAAACATACAAATGCAAGACGTAATATGGGGCGTTTTTGGGGGACTGTCTTATGTAACTTTGACCTTCAAAAAGTGCTGATCTTCAGCCTAATTTGAATGAATGACTTTTGATTTGATTGATTGATTGATACGTGACATCCACCAACCCGCTTTCTCTCGCAGAGTGCAGCGAAGAGGCCTGTGTCCCAGCACGGGTACCAGTGGGCACGATATATAAATAACATTATATAAAATACAGCCCTTTACTGTTTAGATGATATAACCCTGTGACGGACAGACAGGCATTTCGGCAACGGAACCCTTTTTATTTTAATGGAGTCCAATGTACAATTTTTGGCTAAGGGACTAAAAACCAAACAAGGAATTTCAATTAAATAAATTACTTTCTCATTTGAATTATCGAGGAGCCGGCCAGTCAGAAAGATGAAGTTAGTTACCCCATTTCAAAGTGTAGTTACAACTGTAGAGCCAAGTCAAGCCTTCTGTTGAACCTGACTGGTAAATAACGGACAGCCTTCGACCGTTTATGATAAAAGAAGGAGTACTTCAGTAGCCGTGCTGCTTGACGCATGTATTCGTTACGCAATATAATTGAATAATCCTTGCCCGTGTGTTTGTATTTTATAGCATAAGAAATCTTTACAACACACATTACAAAAGCTGGTCCCTCTGCCCTTCACAGTACTTATGAAGAACAGGTACCAGAAAAACATTATAGTAATTTTGCTGCAAGATACGGTGTACAAAACATGTTTCCAAAAATGATGACACCCTTACTTTTTATCTCTACCTTTTAAGCGATGAAAGAACACACCATAAGAAACTCCATATACGATGATAATATCTAAAAGTGCCTATAAATGTCCCAATTTCGCTGTTGAATATATTCCGCTATATTTTACGGCAGCGGTATCAGTTTCATAGTATGTTACTTGAATGGATGCCAAGAAATCTTAAATATTATGTTATTCCTACAAAAATGTTTAAGTCAGGGATATTATTATTTAGTAAATAAACTACAAACTTAAACCAGTCGTCGCTATATCACTGCAAATTGAAAGGGTGTCATTTTTCTTGTAAATCATCATCATGAGGTGTTAAATCATGAAATGACCCTGATTGACTAAAACCTATCCATGTTCCTTCCTTAGCCCATTATGTTCCAGGGTAGTGGTAACCCTTTCGGACAATCCCGCTGACATTTTCCTGACTGCATTTTAGAACTTGGTTTAAGAACACACAAAAACGATCTATTAAAATATTTATTTGTTTAACTCTTCATAGTTTAATAACAAGTACCATCAATTGAAAGTATTACAACAGAAGTAAATACGTATACAAAATATGTACAGTCGCCAGCACATCAAGCTATCCCATACTGTCAAATATTTCCAATTGATCATGAACCTTATTCTATTGTTATAAAGTTGAAAATCTATCAAATAAACTTGACAGATAGGGGTAGTTTTATGTGCTGGCCCCTATACAGTACCGTACATAAAGAAATACCTAACAATACATTTAAAAACAAGAAACACATTATGCATAAGAGCTTTTTCGGTTATTTCGATTCAATTAATGAAATATTCTACTACCTACACCTCTTGATGTATGTTATACCAAACACGTACTTTATCTCTTAAACTTTGGATCATAACTCCTGGACTAACAATAACCCAGCCAGATTCTTTGGCATGCTTATTCACGTAATCCATTAATACATTTCTAGCATGCTCATCCAACCCAAGTCTCGTAACTTTATTTTTGGAATACTTTCCAGTCCGACCCTTACCAGTGTAAAAACACTTGGACAGAGCTTTATTTGAAAATATTACAGGCAAAAGAAGTCTTGCAAATTGCCTCATATCCTTTCCAAGCAGTTTGCATCGATCAAGTTCCAATTCGGAAACATAGACACCTGTATTTGGTATGAGTTCTGTTAAACCATAACCTGGCCCTTGATGTTTAAGTGTCCATTTTGCACTTTGAGATTTAAATGATGTTGAGCGATTAGATGATTGAGATGACTCATCATGTCGAGTAGATACAGCTTTTGGTTTCTCGCTATTAGACTGACTATTTTCTTTTATTTGTTCAATCGTTGGCAAAGATAAGCCTTGCTTGAGCTCCGGCACAATCAAATTAATAGATTCAAAAGCCTTTTTCAATTGTATACTCTTTTCTTGGTATACAGCATTCATCTTGCTTTTCGTTTCTAAAATAGAGTTGTAAATATTTTCTACGTGCTTTATATCTGTTATATTTTTTGGCTTATTTCCATTGTCAGGTGTAACATTGCGTATAAGATTTTGAAGGGCTGTAATGTCTGCACTTAAAGACTGATTTTCCTTAGATTTAGTTTTTGACTCTTTTTGCTGGTTCAGATTTTTTGGAGAAGATATTTTAGTTAAGTCAAAATCCACGGTCTCAAGCAACACAGTGGCTGTTCTTTCCGGATTTGTAGTTGTATTTGCTATACTAGGCTCATTTTCAAGTACAGGCACTATTATACTCCTATCAGGTGGAGGGATTACTTCAGGTTCATTGTTACTATCACTGTCATCAGTAACAATATTGTCTTCGTGTACTGTTAATCCTCGTGACTTTGCTGCCACGGTTTTGTCGTACAGTTTTTCTATTTTGTTAAATTTTCCAGCGCTAATCAAAGCTTCTAGAGTCTCAGTAAGGGCTTCTTTTCGTAAAGATAGAACCTTTTTTGTAGCAACTTTTTGTTTAGGGAAATAATGTAACTGTTTATTTTCTATCAGCCTTTTGAGTTTATTACCCGAACGTATGGCTGATTCGCGTTTTTTCTTCGGGAGATTATCCGCGTTAGTAGAATTCTGGTTATTTTCTTCTGATTGTTTATGTTTACCAGATGTTGATGGAGTTGCACTATCACATGCTTCTGAAGCAACGAATACGTTTTAAGATATTAACATAATAAAGCTGGAGTTCTGAAGCAAAATGGAACCAATAGTTTTATAATGTTCCTAATGATGGGACACAGGCCTCCTCTGTTAGACACTTTGAGCTGTCATCCACCACGCGGTTCCAGAGCGGGTTGGTGGATGTCACGTGTCTTCAAATTTTTGCTTATAGGATACCCTGGTTCCCTCACGATGTTATCCTTCATCGTTTTGAGAGCAGTGGCGATGGAATAAATTGCACAAAGTAATTGCCTGTCCAGGTTCGAGCCCACGGCTTACGACACCTAAATCCGAGCCTTTCGCCACACTGCTCTTTAGAAGGAAGTAATGAATAATGATAATTACTTGTTTCGTTCATCGTGTTGTCCGGTCGTACATCAATGGCTGCACGTGAATCCTTTTCGTCGTTTTCTTTGATAAATTCAATCGCTTTTTCATAAGAATCTGTAAAGATAATTTCTTCTTGAGTTTTAAAGAATTAAAAAATAAATTGATAATTATGAACAGTCGGCAGCACATCAAGTTACCACAAACTGTCAAATTTCTGTGATAGAATTTCAACTTTATTTTTTAGGACATAAGGTTCATTTTAAATTGCGAAAACTCGACAGTTAGGGATGGCTTGATATGCTGCCGTTTGTACCATAGAGAAAATCTCGCCTCAAAAAATTTTAAGTACCTGATCTAAACATATTTAACGCACAATAACATAGCCAGGCTTTATTAGACGGCTCTTTATTAATAACTTGCATTCTAGTTTCACAGTTTTCTTCTAGAGGATAACGAATGATTAAATAATTATCACTAAGGCTTTTTTCTGCCCAGCGTGCAGGAATGCATTTACGGCCGTTATTTTTTTCATTATGGGGGTCAGATATTTTCACAACTAAATAGCCTGTGGTGTCGAATTTGGCCATTGTCTGGAAAAAAATAAACTTAATACATACTAACACATAACACATAAAATTACGTCACTCCTGTTTTACCTGAAGAGTAAGGTATAGGTGTACCTAGTATACCCACATTAGGCCAGTTATGTTTAACTCCCATGTAAAAAGAAACAAACACATTGATATCAACTGGGCACAAAACCAGACTCCGAGCTGCTTTTCCACCCAACCAAACCAATAGCACTGCCCAATCCGGGATTCGAACCCAGGAACTTATAACACCACCACTAAACCATTGAGGTACTCTATAAACATTATACCTACCTAACTATGTATATCAAAATAGATATGTTTACTTAATAAAATATTTAAGCGAAGGCTTCCTAAAAAAAATGCATTTTTAAAGAAGGTTATAGCATAAACAGTATTCATTATGTTAATTATTCAATAATAATAGGTAGAATCAACCGCACGCTCATGGCGACAATTTGACATAGTCGGTATACCTAATATTGTAGCGTTGTTTCTAGTGCAATTTAAAAAGAAAAAGAAATAAAAATAGGTCACACACAAGAGAAAAGTAATTAAACTAAACAACAATGATGAGCCGATGACTGTACCAATTTGGCATAGCATGCAGATTAAAGTTAAAACAGGTTTTAACCTAAGATACTTTCCAGTACTTGCCACAGAAATCATTGAATAGAAATGATTAATAATAAAAAAAAAAAAAACAAAAAGATTTTTTTTAAATACATACTATGTACCAAAACATTTTAACTACATATTCTTTCCATAACTAAACTCTTTTCAATTTATTGAATCTGTAATTCTAATTGCAAAAATTGCATATAGATCTAACTGACTGTCATCTTAACATGTTGTAAAACAATCCCAGAGAATGATTTAGATTCAATCAGATTCAATGAGGATGTAAAGTCAAATTGATTATTGTGTTTTTTGTGAACCAAAATAAGCATAAACAACTCCATAATGACGTTGTAACTAGACCCAAATGTAAAATTCACTTGCTTCGTGTACAGAGGACAGCACATCAAGTTACCACAATCTATCAAATTTCTTTGATAGTATTTCAACTTTATAGCAAAGACATAAGGTTCAAATTTAATTGAGAAAATTTGACAGTTAGGGATAGCTTGATGTGCTGGCGTCTGTACCTAGCCAAACTCAAACTCAAAGCATTTATTTCAAATAAACCAATTACAGGCACTTTTGAATTGTCAAGGGGTCGGTCAGTCAGAAAGATGAAGCTAGGTGCCCATTCCAAAGCAGTAGGTACCTATGGGGAACAACGGGCAAGAAAGAATAATAAATAATACACACCAGACTGTCTTTAAACACATAACTAGATTATTATATCATTTAAATGTAAATTGCTACTACTCGAAAATGACTAAATGAATGAAAAGTTGACTTAATAGTCTACCTCTTTGACATAATTTAATAGTTTAGACATTCCCATAATTAACTAATTGCAATTTGAATGATATTTTTTATTTTATTTATTTATTTGTTTACCAAAATTCAGACAACAATAAAGTCCATTTTGTTACTAAGATATCTTATAACTAGTGTTAGTAGTTAACAAACAAGGACAATAAAACAAACAACAAAATAGGGTGTCTGAGGCAGGATGTGCGGAGAGTGATAGAGTAAGAAATAAGCTACCCGACCATTCCCCCACATAGTGCTTCAGAATAGGCGAGTAAGGACTCTCCACAACTATGATATGTGATCTTGATTTATTTAATTTAATATTATATCCAACAAACTAACCAAAACCCTGAAAATGGATTTGTACGCTGGAAATTGCACAATATTATGAACTTAAAAAACTGTAACAACTCTGAGACAATATTCTGACAAATAAATGAATTATAACTTACTGTGTAATCCTACTATGTTTCTGATGGTGTAAGAAGGGTTACAAATATAGGTAGAATAATCATATATGCATATTTACCAAAAGTTCAGAATTTGTTGGCTGATTTGGAATACACTATAGTAGGTATAGATCAAACAAGTTCCTTGATTCCATAATCATTAAGTTTTTGCGTATTTTGTAACCATAGAATCAGATGAAGGTAGACAGTTATCAAAGTGGCATAGCAAATTATCCTGACATTATGATATCTTAAAATCCCAGGGTTTTATCGGGGAAAATGTATTAAGAATTCGCTTCCACAATTTTAAAGTCAAGAAATTACTTTAAGTTAATAAGAATTCGAATATCTGATCTCTAGTTATAACTTATGAGCTAGATTATACTTAATATTACCCTAGGTCAGGGGTGGCATAATATTATATTGAATGTGGCATTTTGTGCCAACAAACAATCTTGTATTAGTTAGTACTGGATAAAAACACAATAATAAGTTTTTACATGAATATGAAAGAACAAAATATGAGTGCGACTTTTGCTGTCGCAAACTACTACCGCGGTAGGTACTTATTCTTGAAATGTTGCAGTGCCCAAATTATTTATAATGTGCCATCAATGGCATGAGTGTTATTGGTTTGTCATCCCTGCACTAGGTAGTTGAACCCTATCTAGTATCATCATTACACTAATTAGCTTATATCAATCACCCTCCTTTTTGCATCGGGGCAGTTAAAACACAGTTTACCAAGTTCAGCCGGCCGATTCATTCTAACTTAATAACTAAAAAAGTAATTAATTGGAGTCGGTTAATACTTTTGATTGTTTAAGTTCATGTTCATAAGAATATTATAGTTCATTCATTAATATTTAATAAGTAGGTCAGTACTACGCTTTGATGTATTCAAATAATTCAATACCTAATAGTTTTCTTAATTTAAAAGACATGAAATAAATGACGGTCCATAAAACCCTCCATTGTTTATTTACCCTTTCATTTGTCTAAGTGAATAGGACTAACGTAATAGTTAATTAATTGTTTACAAGTGGTTTGTCAAATTATGGAGGGGTGTGTTTACGTATTACATAGCGTAAAAAAGGCTAAGACGACCCACCGACCCGAATTTTTACATAGATTTGATACTCAACAGCTGTTAGTACATTCATACAACGTACACACTGTTGATGTTATTTATATAGCACAAAGAAACTCATTATTCCGAGTAAAACAAATAATTTGGTACCTTTTTGTTATTGTCACTAGCGAAAAACTTCTGTCGCCTCTCTCTATTCATTCACTTGTTTACATAATATCACTTTGTTTGCACTAATTAGATACAGGATTCCAAGATTAACTTTTACTGTCACTCTCGTTAGTCTGACATTTCTTCTTGCGAAATGTGAATGGTGGCGCTGCGTGTCAAGGGAGTGATCAAAAACCTGTCAAATCCAGTACATTTCACTTTAGTTCTTCATTTTGCCGCGTTCATAGATATCCGTGTTGAGCTAAGTGGAATTATCTTAGTTTGACGTTACGGGCACGGGGATTATGGCCAACAGCTGGTGCAGTGTTGCTAATTTATTGCTACAACTTACCATAAGAAAAAAAGCTTATTATTATTAAAGAACACTGATTATTACGTAAAGAAATTAGAAAAATGGCCGCTGTGAGCTGAAATAAAATATTTGATTGTGAATTTACAAAATAATTTGATTGCTGAAATAAAGTAATTGATTGTAAATTATACAAAATAATCTGGGGGCCTAGACCAAGTTACATTTTCATTAACGCTATCGAAATTAGATAAATCCGAAATGCATGGATTTGGCATAAGCTCTCTTTTCTTTCTAGCTAAGTGCTAGACAATGTCATGTTGTGTAACGAAACTCGGTCAATATTCCCATACAAACTCGTTGACAAATGGCGTTCTTGAAAATCCGAATCACTGAGATAGTCCAATCAAAAATTTTCCAAATCGAATCGACACGGAGCGATTGACACTAGACCCTCTGATAGCTGAAATAAATTATTGATCCTTTTAAGCGTATAAATCAATAGAATCACAAAGAATTTGGTACTTTCTATTAAAGATATTCACTGAACCTACCTGAAGTGTAAAACTTAAGTCCAAATTATACGATGTTATTAGCCAGAAAAAACACTCCAAGTCACCACAATATTTTCTTACAACGCCTAAGTTTTAATATTGATATCTTCAAAACTAAACCCTTGACAGACAAGTAGCAACAAATGCTACAATATTCTATTTATGTTCGCTTGTGAAAGTGAATCACACTGCTTTGTTCTCCGCTAGGGTCGCTACTAACTATCTATATTCTTCCAGAGGCGCCGGCGCCTACCTCTCCTCTCCATCGCATGCGACCTTTGCACATGTCATCAGGGATGAAAAATGCATGAAAAACATTTTTCTTTTCTCATACTTGGAAAGTACGTTTGAAGTTACCTGATCAGAGGGACGAAAGTATCTAATTTAGTATTCATGAAATTAATAGTTCATTTAGATTGATTTGAGCAAAATATAATTTACTTTAATCTATGTTAAAAAAATACTGGCTGGTAGAATGCCATGGTGAAAGAAATAAGCGGGAAATTGATCTTCACTTGTTTTGTCGAGTGCAAATTATTTACGCTTACATATAAAATATTATTGTTCATGTAATCAATTTTTATTTAATTTCTCATATCTGAAATGAAAAGCAGTGTGTTTACCTCGGGTGAAATACCTAGGTATGTAGGCACTCGAAGTATTTAAACCTTCTAAGTACGTAAACCTTTAAGAAATATGTACAGACGCCAGCACATGAAGTTATCCCTAACTGTCAAATTATCTCAATTAAAAATGAACCTTACCTATGTCTTTGCAAAAAAGTTGAAATACTATCAAAGAAATTTGACAGGTTGTGGTAACTTGATGTGCTGGCCTCAGTACAAAAAGATTTTAAAAAAAAAGATAACTCCAAATTACACCGTCAGAATCCAGTCTTACCCATGCAGCTGAATAGGTGCCTGTATTTTACATGGAGCGACTGCTTATCTGACCTTCATAACCCAATGACGATGACAATAATAAATGTGATGATGAAAAAACCTGATAAATAAGAACTGAGTGAAGGAAACTTGAGAATTTGAGGGTTCAATATTAAAATAAAAAATGAGCTTAGACTTCCAAATAATTTCTCCATGGATGGCCAAAAGAAAACCGAACCTATTCCTCGGCGCTGTACTTAAGAAGCCGAGACAGATGATGGTGATGATTCCATAAAAATAATATGTCAACTTTTCTAAGTAACAGCAACCCTAGCAGACGCATAAATATCGCAAGATTTTAGAAGCAGTAAGGCATCTGTCCCATCGCTGGCGAGAAAGAGACTAGCTATCAACAATTTATTTTCTTGCGTAGGAAACGTACGGTCGTCAGCACATCAAGCTATACCAAACTGTCAAAATTCTCCAAATGATTTTAAACCTTGAAACGTTAACCATTAAGTTCAAAATCGATTGAGAAATTTTGACAGTTTGTGGTAACTTGATGTACTGGCTGTCGTACCAAAGATTGTAGATGTCCTAATTAAAACTCATTATAGGATTTATTTCAATTAACTCAATTACAGGCATTTTTAAATGTGTTGTTCAGGGCACAAAAATGAAGCTTGTTGCCGATTCCAAAGCGTGGTAGGTACCTATGTTTCTCTGGAATGGAACGGGCTAGAAACAAAACAAATAGTACCTAGTAATATCAACTATTCAGTTGATCATTGGTTTGTTTCTCGTAGCGACAACCACTTTCAAAGTTTAGTCTCCAGCAAATCAAGTTGTCAATCCAAACTGTCAAATTTTCTCAATCGATTTAGAACTTAACCGCAAACGTTTTAAGGTTTAAAATTATTTGGAGAAAGGCGACGGTACGCTCTCATAAGCGAATAATCACTCGTCTCCGTCGTGCGTCCCTTTTTTTTTGACGGTGGGAAACCATCAAATGACTTCTCTTGCTCTGGGTGGAAAGAAGTGTCAGACTCTTACTGACTAGAACCCATCCTTCCTTAGCCCTTTTTGTGCCGGGGTAGCGGTAACCCTTTCGGACAATCCCGCTTACCCGGCAACAATCCCGCTTACAATCGTGCGTATCTGCTCGCGTTTTCTCGCTGGTCACACTCGCTTTTTGATAATCGCTGACAGTGGGACAAGAGCCGGGATCAAGCGTCTTTATTGCTATCTACGCATGTGTTATCAAGACCTTGAACCAGAGTTCGGAACTGAACTATTTTAAATCGATCATTCTTATTTTGAGAGCTCTCAATGTTTTTGCGAAAAGAGACAGAGATATCGCCCTTCCTTGTTTATGTGCCTGTCGCAGATGTTGGAAAGGATGTTTGAGGCTCAGATAGGGTGTAAATGATAAAGTCGTCTTCTCCTTTGGGTTCGAACTCGAGGTCTAAGACTTGGCAGTCCAAAAGTCACACCACTAGGCTGTCACTGCTTTAAGCAGGATTGTCCGAAAGGGTTACCGCTACCCCGGATCATAAAGGGCTAAGGAAGGAACATGGATGGGTTTTAGTCAGTAAGAGTCTGACAATCTCTTCCGCTCCACCCAGAGCGGGAGAATTCATTGGATTCATATTCATATTCATTTATGTTTTTTTTTTTATTTCATATTCTTATTCATTTCATGTTGTTTACAGGTTGTTTTATTATAATAGTTCCAAACAATGAACCCTGCTAGGGCGCAGCTATGTATAGGCGACAGGTTTTAATTAATTTAACATGCTATCATTATTCATTATTCACATAATTTGTTGATATAAATAATTTAAAATTTTTAATTATTATTATACTTTATGTCATTCTTATAAACTAAATAAGTAAATTATCATTTTCATATTACAATCTCATACTACAATAGAGATTCTAAAATGTCTTTATTATGTCAGTTAATTTAATGTCAATAGATTAGTTTTACATAATTATATAATATGTCACATTTTCAGTGGATTAATGGATGATTTCCTAGCTTTAAAAAAAAAGTCTGTAACTGCTTATTAACACTTTCGCTGCCAAGCACCCGGCTCCCGGGTCGAACGAAAATTCGTTCAGGTGCCCACAACCCGACTCCCGGGTCCTACATATAAATAGTTATACGTGGCTTGTGGCCATGCCCAGCACCCGCCTACCGGGTGCAAATCAAAACGTGCTACTAGGGTTGCCAAAAATAAGCTAGGTGAGAATAGTATGTACTTTTGAGTAAGTCTTTCATCAATTATTTATTTACTTTAAATGTTGTACGATTTAATATTATGCTGACAAATCTCTAAGAAACATACTAAAGTGGATTTATTATTAATTGCCTTTTCATCATAGGTACCTATACAAGCCTATGGCGCCACGCAATTTTAATGAGATTTCTTGTTATTAGGTAACTATTTTTCTTTATCTGCGCGTGTTTTATTGAGGTAAAAACCGCCGCTGAAGGTTTAAAAATGAAAACAAAGGCATCGGTTTGGTTTTATTAAGATTAGAAACAAAAGAGGTAATGTTAAAACTTTTCCTTATCTGTATGTGTTCGTTCTATTGAAGCAAAAACACTCGTTAAAACATGAAAACAAAGGTATCAGTTCGGTTGTATTGAGCTCAAAAACAAAAGAAGACAAATGTTTAATCTTTTCTTCATCTGCACGTGTTTTATTGAGGTAAAAACCGTCGCTGAAGGTTTAAAAAATGAAAACAAAGGCATCGGTTTGGTTTTATTGAGCTTAAAGGTTTTTAATCCCTTGCTGGCGATTTAGACGACAACTGTTTATACAACTTTAGCTACCTTACTTTAATTCACTTAGCTTAGATAATTCTGTTGTTGTGCGTGTGAATCATCTGGCATCAGAGGGTTAAAAATCTGCATTATTGGCTGTATGAAGATTTGATATTTTGACATTTAAAAGTTTTTGACTAACAACAAGTTGAGATTGAGAAGGAGGAGCAAGAACATTAGTACAATGTTTTTCGTTATTTTGTTGACATGCAATAAATGTGCTTGGCAGTGAAAGTGTTAATTATAAAGTATACACGGTGGATATTTTGAGACGGGCCAGAACAAAGAAGAGCGTCGAGAGTCGATTTCAATGTTTCTTATATAAATCATCTGTTTTAGCAAAAAATTAAGAACCTACTTCAGCATTTTTATCAAGTAGTGAATATTTAGCGCAATAATTAAGTAAAAAAAACTGAAGTCCTAATCGATTGTTATCGTTGTCTATACCTAAGTGTGAAAAGTTGTCCGCGATTGTACCTGTTCTGTGTGGTACCAGTACCGGTATCTCAGATAAACGTTCTCTATGATCGTCATAATAACATTTTCCTTGGAATCTAAATAATGATCTTGGCAGCCAACTACCACATTTTATAGTGCCCAAAAACTGGCAGCGTTGCCACATTAGATGGCAATGCTGAACGGCAATAAATAATTACTTAAAATTGTTTTTTTTTTTAAGTACTTCTTTCAGCACTTATTAAGATCATGCGCACAAACGTCCCACGCAGGCAGACTAAACCCAGACACAATATTAAGGTGTTTATTAATTCCCAAAAACTAGTAGGTATAGTGTAAGAACTTAAAAGTGAACTAGTCATGACGTGATAAAAAGAAAACACGACATGTCTAAAAATAGTCATAAAATCTTTATTCGAGCAAAACACATTACAATTTCATTGTGTGCGATAATAGCTACATTAGTTGGAAATTGTGACGCTGGTATTAACGCCCACCTCCAAGACTCAATGGGATACGTATATTTTTATTCAAGGTCAAAGGTCGAGTACCTTTAACCTTGAATAAATATGAACTGGGATCGTTAAGCAAGAATTTTAAGAACTAAAATCATCAACAGTATCCTCTAAGTTAAAATTCGAATGATTATAACTTACTATTAATTTTCAAATGCCATGATTTCATGAAATTTGAGAATTGTTTTGACGATTGCAAAAAACTTATAAAAAATTGAATTTCGTGGGCTACGTTGTAGCTTTGACATTGAATTACTCCAAGGTCAAAAGTCAACTTTGACTGGACTGTATTTAAATTTATGCTTGGACAGAGAATTAATCTTAGTGTGTATACTGTGTATCAAACTTTGCCGAGTAACTATTTCCCATCCAGATTCTTTGGCATGCTTAGTTACATAATCCAAAAATGTTTTTTTGTCATGTTCATTAAAGGTAGGCAGTTTGAGCTTATTCTTGCCATAGAAACAACCTTTTAGGAGAGCTTCTTTAGAAAATACTACAGGCAGTAGGAGTCTTCCGAATTTTCTCATGTCAGTTTTTATAAGGTTGCACTTTTTAAGTTCTATTTCAGACACATAAATTCCGGAATTTGGCATAAGTTCTGTTAAACCCGAACCTGATCCTTGGTGTTTAAGCATCCATTTTTTTGAAGATGTTGAGGGTTTTGGTGATTCGGAAGGTGCAGCCCCTGAAACTGGCTCAGGTCTCTGAGGAGACAGTTTTTCAGAACTGGGTGTTTCTTTTTCTGGCTGTTCTTTTCTTGAAGATGAATCTGCACTAATTGGCATCTGTGGCAAAGATATGGCTTTCTTAAGCTCAGGTACTAATAACTGAATGGGTTCAAGAGCGTTTTTCAATATTAAACTCGTTTCTAGGTATGCAGCACTCAAGCTGTTTTGAACATCCTGAATAGTGTTCAATACATCTTCTATATTTCCTACAGTTGATGTTGAAGAAATTACACTTCCATCTGAAATCAAACAAATTGTGATTTAATTTTATAAATAACAGACTACACGGTTGGCGCAATGGTTGAGCGATTGACTGCTGCGTAGCATGTCGCGGATTCGATTCCCGCACGGAACAAATATTTGTACGACCTTCAAGTATTTGGGTCTGGGTGTTTGTCTATCTATTATATGTATGTATTTACAAAAAATGTATATAAGTAGTTTATCAGCCATCTCGTAACCATAACACAAGCGTTGCTAAGCTTGGGACCATGGCGTTGTGTGAAATGTCCTAGGATATTATATTATATTAATAACCACCGAATTCGCCCGCGTTTATGTCGGAAAGTATCCCAAGGGAACGTACTACCGGAATAAAAAGTCATAAACTACCTCTGTGCCAAGTTTCATCCAGATCCGTTCAGCCGTTTGAGCGTGACGGACGGACAAAGGTACAAACTCACACACACTCACTCACATAATTTCACCTTTATAATATTAGTGTGATAAAAGGGATGCTTGAAAAAAGCTGGCCAATTGCATGTTAGACCACATACGTAGTGTTGCGTAGTCGGAATGAATATTACGTATGCATAATTACATAGTATTGATTTATAGACTGAAAAATAAAATTGTGTTTCTAGTATTTCTTTCGGAAACTTCATGAAAAACAAAGTTATTTTGTCGGTTGCCATAAAAATCTCACTTATGTTAAAAACTGTTTATTTAAATAGCAAATTCACCTAGATCATCATTATAATTATTTTTAACTGACCCGACAGACGGTGTCTTGTCTTAACTATGATCACACTACCTACCCACCCTACCTAACTAGGTAGGGTGGGTAGGTAGTGTAGGTAGGGTAGGCTAGTTTAGGGTAGTTACCCTACCTACCCACCTAATTTTTCTCAACTTTTAAACATTCCCTGGACTACGACAAACATTTCAACACCAAAATCAGCACAATCGGCCCAGCCGTTCTCGAATTGTAGCGAGACTAACGAACAGCAATTTATTTTTATTTATATAGATTAGTACTAGACATTTTTTGTAATTTGTCTACGGAACCCCCAAAAAGATTGCGGAGTTCCGAAGCAAAAAAAATATATTATGTGGTTACGTACTTGTTTGGTTCATCCTGTTGTTCGTCTGTTCTAATTCGTCCTAATTCCGTGTAGGGAATGAATAGAGTAATTCTATTGCTTTTCAATATTGATCTGTAAAGAGACAACATACATTTTTTTAAAACATAAACATAAAAAAATTGCTGGCAAAACATGATATCTGATCAAAGACGTTTCAAAATAAAAATAATACCTACATTGATATGTTTTTTTTTTATAAAATATATTTTTTCAATGATCTTAGTAGATAGGTATATGAATTTTTAATCGAATATTTGCGTTCTGAACGACTAAAAATAATCCATAAAATAAATTTCGTAGGAAAAAAATATATATAACCAAACTGATCTTCCTATCATGTATACCTACTTGTTAGGTATGAAATACCTAAATAAAAAAACCAATAAACTGGCCAATGTAAGTAGAGCTTGCGCACTGAGGGTTCCGTCTCAAAGATGCCCGGCTGCCCGCTATACCCAGGTGGTACAACCTCTGAATTAACCAGGGCTCGGAAACCGGTTGAAATTCTTAACCGGTTACGGTCATTGACCCCAAACCGAAATCGATTTAGGTTAAGGTTTGCACTTTACCGGTTTTTACCGGTATATGTGGGAAACCGGTTTTTAATGAATTTTGGTTTTGAAAGTGAAAATTAACCGGTTAAAACCAAATTTGAACACCCCCGCCCCCGCCACTCACAAGCACGGTCAAGACGTTGCGATGTCATTTAGTTACAAAATAGTCGCATCAAGTCGCATGCAAGTTCTCAACGTCGCCGCCACCGTCTTCCTTCACCAAATATCGTAACTTGTTGGAAGTGTTAAAAAAGTAGACGAAAAATATTTACGACTTACGGAATTAACCGGTTAATTCGGGTGTCAAAACCGTTTGTGCTTATGTAACCGGTAACCTTTATCATTTGGGTTACATATGAACAGTTCACTTGTTTTACCGGTTAATGAAGGAACGATATATTTACCGGTATTTCATCGAAATTAACCGCTCTTTTTAAACCGGTTCAGAGCCCTGGAATTAACCTTATCAGACTGAAAGACAAACTTAACTTAACGTAGTTGAAAATCATTTTCTCCCATACTTTCTAACTGCAAATATAAGTTTGTACGCACAAAATTGACCTTGACTATGTCCTATAGGTTTTTCTGTAAATAATAAGTACTTAAATAACTATATTCTGTTTTATTTTCCTACATTTTTTGCTCCGTACCTAGTTTCAAAATTATGAGGAGAATTTTAAAACTACTTATAATTTTAAATAATGATAATAAAAAGCGCATCCTACAAAACAAACATAAAATACAAACACGTTTAGTGTTTCAAAGAAGCCAAAAACCTAGTTTTTAATAAAGAAAAATGACAAAAACCGAACAAGAAATTAAAAAGATAAGAAACAAAATACACAAATTAGTTACCGAGGTCAGGTTGAATGAACCCCTTACCTACTCAACGACTGATGTCATACAAGCCTTGAAAAACACTATTACTTTCACCAAATATTTTCCACTAAAAACCAATTTCTTTAACGTCATCAATGACGACCAGAAATAAATGTAAACAATAGAGAACAATGCACAGTTTAAGTGAATTTACTCTGTGGTTCACGCAAGCGCGCGCACCGCCTCAAAGGCACTAATCATTGGCAAAGATTCAGAGTCGATGGCGGCATTCCATCGCCCATGTGTTATCGCGACCTTGAACTCGAGTCTGGTAATTGAAATGGGCCAGAGCGTAAAAGAGACAGAGATATCCTCCTCCTTTGTTTGGTGTATTTAATTACTACACTGCTATCATGCTACAATGATGTTTTCGCGCACAAATGATTACTGTTATTTAATGTTTTGAAACAAGATGGCCGCGGTAGTTCCGAGTTTGATGACGCGCCAAAATAACATTGTAGATCTACATGTCTTACCAGTTGAAGCACAGGGAGGGTGTAACTGTATTTTGATTGGTCTTTAAGGACATCTGTAATAAGTATCATTGTTTGGATTTGACGATTAGATACTCGTACTAAAGCGATACAAAAAATTTATATTTTTTAATCAGTCTTTTTGACTTTATTTTGCTGGCAACATCGAGATGGTTTCTGTCAAATTGTATAATAGCCACAGATTACAATATTAGAGGGTGCTGATAGCGTTCCAATTTACATAACATCACGTCTGTTTTCTAAGGATTAACCTGATTTACCTTAAGCGGGATTGTCCAAAAGGGTTACCTCTACCCCGGCACATAAAGGGCTAAGGAAGGAACATGGATGGGTTTTAGTCAGTAAGAGTCTGACACTCCCTTCCGCTCACCCAGAGTGGGAGGAGACACTTGATGACCCCCATTTCATACCCTCAAAAAAAAAAAGGATTCATACTTAGAGGTCCTGGCGCACTTGCAGTCATGCCAGCGAAATTATTTTGTAAGAGTTTCGCCATGGCTGCGAATACTGGCAGCGGGACAGGGCGAGGGGTGAGGGCGGCGCTGCGTGGCGATGTCGGCTGCGAGGCGCTCTGCAAGCTCAGCAAATGCGCTGGCGACGAAACTGCTGACGCGTAATTTGACGACGATACATTGAGGCCGGCTCCGCGACACATGTTTACTGACCTAGTTACCGTCACACTGTTATGCTTTGCGCAAATCCTCGACGGAGTTTTGGGACGCATCTAATTTCGCGAGAACATCGGCGAGGCGGATCTTCAGAAATACTATGTCCATGTAATCCAAACACCGGGCTGCTACCTGCTACTAAGAAATTATTTATGGACAAAAGACAATATCACATTAAAATTAATTAAATTGCCATTTTATATAAGTTACGCAAATACACCGCTGGTCACTGGTAATCACAATATTTAAGTATTTAAAAAACATTGCTGTCTGATCTCTTATCTTTTTAGCGTGTCTTGGGTTCGAACTCGAGACCTATGACTTGGCAGTCCGACGGTCACACCACTAGGCTATCACTGCTGCAGTATTTTGGTGAATCTTTGGTAAGTGAAAACACGGTCGTTTCAGATTCAGTAAGTCTATCTCCTTCTCTTCTTAGCGTGTCGATGGCAATCTAAATGTACTCGGCCCTGAATTCGGCCACGTGTTAGGCGCCATCACTAGCGTCCATCAGATGATCCGTCCGTCCGTCTCTCTGATTATCAAATACCAGCAAAATATGTAATCAGGAAAAATCTATTCTAATGTTATAAAACTGAAGAGTTTGTTTGTTTGAACGCGCTGATCTCTGGAACTACTGGTCCGCATTGAAAATTCTTTTTGTGTTGTATAGTCCATTTATCGAGGAAGGCTATAGGCTATGTAACATCACGTTACGACCAATAGAAGCCGAGCAGCGGTAAAACCGCGCGCGAGCAGCTAGTCATTGATAAATTGACTTTCAACTGAAAGCGTCTTGAAATTCAAATTACAAAATGTCATTCGTTGACAGTCAAATGTATTGGCTAAACTTTTAATTTCCCTAAGTGCACAGAGGATTGCATATCGTGGGTGACCATAAAATATTTGAAGTGTACGAGTAACACTTGACCTTGAACTTTACGAGCGTAGTACGGAGTTTCATAAAAATGCGGGGACAGCAAATACTGGTTTCGTAACTACAGCCGTGTGGCGTTTCATAGAGTAACATATCTACTTACTTACCTATATTTTTGTACTGTGAAGGTCGAGACCTACACTGGGGGGCTCAGTGGTAGAGCATGTGTTCTCTATGTGTTTAGGGATGTGGCTAGGGATTTGCTACGCTATCAAAGCAAACACAGTTAGCGGATAACCAATTATGTATTACTTTGCACCGAATAGGTATATCTTCCAAATACCGCGGCTAAAGACAGACCCCTTCACTTTTACAAAAACCTAACAAGCTATTCTATTCATAATTTAAAGGTTTGAATGCTGTCAGATTATTACCTGCCATGTTCAACATAAGGTTTCACTCAGGCTCTACAGTACTTATAGTTTGACCGAAATAAGCGAAGGCTTTAGTATTAAATCATCATTCTCCTGCTCTTATCCCAATTTATTATTATTTACATACTTCTCTATTAGTCGTCACTCGTCACTCCCTTTCTAGCCATATCATGTATTATACAATCCATCCATCGTCTCTTTGGTCTCTACTTTCTATAGCCATCCACATTCATACGTAAAACATTCCTGACGACATTTTCCTCAATCCTCCGCGTACCTCATCTATATCTTAAAACGGATTTAATTTCAATGGACATAGGCTTAATTATAACGTACAATTCAAAAGATCCTTTAAATTTGTTGAGCTATTGAGTGTTTTATCATACTAAATCTTCCGAGATTTGATATCTGTAAAAGTTTAGCTTGATAGAGAGGCTGCAGGAGTATTATATCAACACTGTATTTTGGTCTCTTCTTCTTTTCGTTTGGCTAGTGACTAACCTAGTGTCAGAGTTTTTAAGCTGCCCATGGGCCTCTGACTTAGCTTCACGTGCTGATGAGAAATATTTCTCAGACATGCCGGTTTCCTTACGATTTTTTCCTTCACCGATTTTTAAGCAAGTGATAATGTATACTAATATTATAAAGCTGAAGAGTTTGTTTGATTGTTTGTTTGAACGCGCTAATCTCAGGAACTACTGGTTCGAATTGCAAGATTTTTTGAGTTGAATAGTCCATTTATCGAGGAAGGCTATAGGCTATATAACATCACGCTACGACCAATAGGAGCCGCGCAGCGGGGGTGAAACCGCGGGGAACAACTAGTTATACAATAAGCACATGAATCCGTAAAATCAGAGGTGCGTGCCTTGGGTTCAACCTCGAGACCTTTGACTTGGCAGTCCGACGGTCACACCACTAGGCTATCACTGCTGCAGTATTTTGGTGAATATTTGGTAAGTGAAAACACGGTCGTTTCAGATTCAGAAGGTGTATCTCCATCTGTATGTATTTTACAGACAAAAGCAACGTCCGTGGACTAGAAACTGTAAATCTGTTGTCATGGTAGATATGAACACATGCGGAGGGATGACACACAAATGTCGTGATGAAATAATAGAAGGCAGGAAGGAAGGTATTTGATTGATGAATGAATGCGTGACGTATGCGTATGCGTACTTGACAAAATAAAAAAAGCTTGTCATTTATTCATTTATTTTATATTTACCAACTAGATATTGTTTAGACAGATATCAAATAAAAAAAATATACTTAAAAATAAGATACACTTACATAGGACAATCAATAATGATTTGTAGGAAAAAAAAAGTCGCAACTGATTTTATAGAAATTACAGAATTTCCATCCGATAACTTTCGACGAGCATTCGCCTATAAGGTCACAGCTCATTAGAGCCACCCGGCACCCACTCCGCACCGCCTCACCTCTTGCGGCTAGTATTCTCTATATGGACTTGTATGGGTTTGCGCTCACTACTTCAACTCCGTGGCGTCACCAGATCGCCTTGGTCGTAAGCCCTCCACGCGGATGGCGGGTGGACCTCTCGGTGACAACTCACTGCTCGCGTGCTTGTCTTGCGTTCACTCCACTGGTTGACCGCGCGACGTATATTGTTGATAACGGGGCATCCACCCGTGGACCACCTGTCGACAACGAGTGGACGCCGTGCGACGAGACGGTGCAAGGTGCTTTAATGAGCTGTGACCTCCAAGGTTTTCACTGTTCTTATCGGCTAGAATGTAAAGACAAACAATTAATCAACGATTTGCAAGTAGACAGCGCATGATGTCAACTGCTAGGTAGTGTAAAAAGATCATTCAAATCAGCAGAACAAATCAATAGGTAGAAGTAACATGACTAGGTCATGGGTGAAAGTTAAATTAGCGGCGAGAGCCTGTTATGCGACACCTCATACTGTTAACCTTATCAGTCAAAGCTTGGAACATAAGTTTCCGACTAACAATTTCCCAGCCTTCTTCTTTGGCATGCTTGTTCACATACTCCAGAAACACCTCTCTAGCATATTCATCTAATCCACGGCGAGATTTTCCATCCTTTCCGTTACCAGAGAACGAACACTTTTCAAAGGCTTTCTTCGAAAAGACTTCAGGTAAAAGGGCTCGTGCAAATTTTCTCATATCAGTCTTATAGACTTGGCATCGTGCTAGTGCCTCGTCCGAAACAAAGATTCCTTTACCAGGCATCAGTTCTACTAAACCGGGCTCAAGACGTCTATGTCGTAGCGACCATTTTGAAACTACACTGTCTGACAATGATGGTAAGGGTATTTTTGTTTTAGAAGGTGGTTCTGGTTTTTGAGAAGGTGGTTCTGGTTTTTGAGAAGGTGGTTCTGGTTTTTGAGAAGGTGGTTCTAAGTTTTGAGATGGCTGTTCTAGTTGTACTGGTTCTGCAATAATTGGCATCGGTGGTAAAGACAAGTCTTTCTTTAATTCAGGCACGAACAACTGAATAGATTCAAAAGAGTTTTTCAATTTTGTGCCCGTCTCCTGGTATACGGCATTCAACTTGTTCCTCACATCTAAAAGAATGTTGCAAAGATCTTCTATACATTTGATATTTTCTGGACTAGCTTTTAAGATTTTCTGTGCAGGTTCGTCGTCGCCATTTTCTTCTGAGTGTTTCCTTTTATCCGCAGTTGAAGAAGTAACAGTGACTTCTGAAACGAAATCAATGCTTGATTTAGCATAACACCGTAACATTACTCCTGTTATTCTTTAAGGGTTTAGAAATTAGTTTATAATTAATAATTTGTAACATACTATTACATATCATAACTTCTTTATTCTGGGTGCATCGTCTTCAATTCTAATGTTATAATTCATGTATACAAAACATTGTAAAACATTTTGAAAGAGTAACGGTGGAGTTTCTTGCCCATTCTTCTCCACACGAAACTACCTTTTGGAAGGGGCGACTAGAATCAATTCTATTTCTTGTTCATTTTGACGTTCAAAAGTGCCTTACTTGTGCTTTTTTGATATAAATGATTTGACATTTGGTTAGGCAGAGGTGCAGAATCCCTCACCGTCGCGGGCCTGCGGGCGGTGAGTAATGGGTGACTCACCGTCCGATCAGCACCAGACCCGTGCCGTACGGCGCGTATATGTTCCACGCGCGCCTCAAAGAGATGTCAGCATATGAAGGGGCCCCTCAGGGCCAAGCCTGCCGGGTAAGCGGGATTGTCCGAAAGGGTTACCGCTACCCCGGAACATAAAGGGCTACGGAAGGAACATGGATGGGTTTTAGTCAGTAAGAGTCTGACACTCCCTTCCGCTCCACCCAGAGCGGGAGCAGTCATTGGATGATTTCCCAGCCTTAAAAAAAAAAGGCCCTCACCGTACTCAGGCCCAATAAAAATTACCTGAATTCATGTTTCTATTAGGCGGTTGTATCCTTTTTATTGACTTGTGTGTTGATCCTATTGGTCTTCATGCGAATCTGTAACGTAAAGGTAAATTTTTAGGAGTAACTAGCTTCTGCCAGCGGCCTCGCCCGCGTACAGAGGCCAAGCACATGAAGCTACCCCAATCTGTCAAAATTCTTTGATAGATTTTCAACTGTATTACTAAAGAATAAGGTTCATGTCCAATTGGGAATATTTGACAGTTTACGGTAGCTTGATGTGCTGGAGTCTTTAGATTTAATTTTTTTTTACTTGCAAAATTATTACGTAGACAGATTGATGTTTAAAAATCAGGAACTGTCAAGATGGTTAACATGGACCACGAAAAGATGCTAATCGAATATTTGCGAACTTTAGTTAGTAAAAACTCAAGAAATACAAAAAAAAAAAATAACCACAATAATATGTTTTTAGAAAAAAAAAATATGTTTCGTCCCATCCCTATTTGTCTATTACTAGAAAGCTTAATATTTTGAAAACGTTAGGATTTTAGAAGTAGCTATACTCCATTTGTTATAAAATCAGACAAATAACGGTTATTACCCATTCGTTATTTCGATATAAACGTATAGTAAACCCCGTTATTTCTCGGTAAATACAAAGCAATGTAACCTATTTACCGTTTGTGTAAAAAAAATACTCTAAATTGCATTAATTTTAACAATATTACACAATAGCTGTCGTTATTTAGCCGTTATTTGTCTAATGTTATAATAAATGGACTATATGTGATTGTGTGCAATCTTTAGGTGTGTATAAAATGTGAGCGACCGATAAAGGTTCAATAAACTTTACCTGCCAGTTAATGATGATGACGTACAATTTGACCTCCAACACCAAAACAAACCACAAATAATTTTCACGAAATTTTTCCGCTACCCCGGAACATGGATGGGTTTTGATTTCCCAGCCTTAAAAGGGTCCGAAATTTGAAAAAAGCTGGCCAATTGCATGTTAGACCACGTACGTAGTGTTGCGTAGTCGGAATGAATATTACGTATGCATAATTGCATAGTATTGATTTATAGACCGAAAAATAAAGTTGTGTTTCTAGTATTTCTTTCGGAAACTTCATGAAAAACAAAGTTATTTTGTCGGTTGCCATAAAAATCTCACTTATGTTAAAAACTGTTTATTTAAATAGCAAATTCACCTAGATCATCGTTATAATTATTTTTAACTAGCTGACCCGACAGACGGTGTCTTGTCTTAACTATGATACCTACACTACCTATCCACCCTACCTAACTACCCTACTTACCCACCTAACTTTTCTCACCTTTTAAACCTTCACTGGACTACGACAGACATTTCAACACCAAAATCAGCAAAGTCGGCCCAGCCGTTCTCGAGTTTTAGCGAGACTAACGAACAGCAATTTATTTTTATTTATATAGATTTGTAGTAGACTTTTTGCAATTTGTCTACGGAACCCCTAAAATGATGACGTAGTTGCGAAGCAAGAAAAATATATTATTTGATTACGTACTTGTTTGGTTCATCCTGTTGTCCGGCGGCTCTAATTCGTCCTAATTTCGTCTAGGGAATAGGGTTATTCTATTGCCTTTCAATATTGATCTGTAAAGAGACAATATACATTTTTCTTGTATTCATAAACATTAAAAAATTGCTGGCAAAACCAATTTGATCAGATATCAATCTGATCAAAGACGTTTAAAAAAAAAAAAAAAAAAACATTTAAATGTTTTTAATAATAATAATAATATGTTTTTTTACCAGACCAGTGTTTACAATTCCTTATTGTCTACATTAATAGCAAGGTTTACTAATAATAAAATAAGACGCAAAGGAAGCACTTTGCTTATGAACTCCACACTAGGTCGAGCCTGTCTCGTGGAGTTCATGGGTGGTATTACCATATAGTGGAAATGCGCATTACATTTATACATATGAGAAAACGTACTTTAAGGATAACTAAAACATTGTCAAGATAAAAAAAAAAAAAAAAAAAAAAAACTGAAATTAAAATAGTTAAAAAAAAAGAAAGAATAAATCTAATAAGGTAACAGAATATTGTGACAATGTGCACTGTGTGTAAGTGTGTGTGAGTATTTGTGAGTGAGAGAGTGGGTGAGAGAGAGGGTGTGTGAGTGTGGGCATGTATTAGTGTATTACGAAATTACCTTTAAGAGAGATTCGGATTCACTATATGATTGGGCTAGCAGCCATTTGCGAACAATCTTTTTTACTTGGCTTGATCCAGAGTTACTGATGTTACACATTCTTACCGCTTTGTTGTATATGTGACTGAGCAAGAATTCTTGCATGTGTTGTGCGAATCTTGTACGCGTCCTTATTGAAGGACACTTGAAAACTCGAAGTTTGAGAAGCTGCGAGTATTCCGGTGTCTGTGTTATGATTTTATGCTGTTTCAGTACCATTTTGTATATATATAACTGTCGGACATTGAGAAATGCGGCTTCTTTGTACAATAGGGCTGTGGGATATCTAAAGGGTTTCCTGAGCATGACTTTCAGAACCGATCGTTGGGCTCGTTCGATTAGGATCATGGTGGTGATTCCAACTCCACCCCATACTGTTATACAGTAACACAGAATGGACTCACATAGTGCCACATATACCATATTAAGGGTGGTTTTATTGGCAGAGTTACGCAGGAGTTTCATTATGTGAATCAACTTTCTGGTGCGTTTGGCCACCAGGTCAATATGGGGCTTGAAAGAGAGCCGCTGGTCTATTATAACCCCCAAATATTTTACCCATTCTACCTTTTTAATTTTGTGGCAGTTGCATAGGAGAGAGTTACAGGTTGCAGAGTGTATAGTGATGCCAAGTGGTAGTTTAGGCGCTGAGGCCTGGGTTTTATGGAAACACATGTAGATTGTTTTGTCGATATTTAACGAAAGAAGATTGTAATCAAGCCAACGTTTGATACTGGTCAAGCAATTTTGAGCCTCTTTATGCACTGATTCCCATGTTTTTCCATGAAAGAGAATAACCGTGTCATCAGCATAGCATATGATATCTGCATTTTGATTTAATGTGCGATGTATATCATTTATGTAGATGATGAATAAGGTTGGGCCGAGAACGCTGCCCTGTGGGACTCCAAAGATCATATTTTTTTGACAGCTGGTGTTCTCACCCACTTTCACACACTGGCGTCTGTCAGTTAGATAGGTTTTAAACCAGTCTAAAGACAGTCCTCTGATTCCAATGACCTCAAGTTTCTTTAGGAGTATGGGCATTGCAACGGTGTCAAAAGCCTTGCAGAGATCTAAAAACACTCCCAAGCACTTTGTATTATTGTCTAGATAAGACGTTACTAGTTTGGTCAGGCGGCTCACTGCATCTTCAGTAGATTTTCCACGCCTAAAACCATATTGTTTATTGGAGATTAGCTTGTTGGAATCTAAGAAGGAAACTAGGCGTTTGTTTGCAACCTTTTCTAGAATTTTGGAGAAGATTCCTAATAGTGATATAGGTCTATAGTTCGCAGGGTTATCTTCTGATCCATTCTTGAATATGGGGACGACTCTAGCTTCTTTCCATCTATCGGGGAATATACCTGTACTTAGACTAAGGTTGATGATGTAGGTTAGAGGAGTTAAGATTTCACTTCTTATTTTTTTAATAATTTTTGGTGTAAGACCATCAACTCCGGCAGCACTGTCGCCATTAAGGTTAACAATTAGTTTGTCAATCTCATAGACATCAGTTGGTTGCATAAAAAAGGTAAGACCTAGTGGTTCTCCTAATTTTTGTTTTGAGACCACTGACTCCTGAGTTTCATTTATGTCATTTAGAATTTGGCTTGCCAAATTTGTGCCAACAGAGGAGAAATATTCGTTGCAGTAGTCAACTGAGTCTTGGGCTGTGGATTTACATTTAAGTAAGCCGCTAGGGCTGCTTCTGTTATTGCGTTGCTCGGTGATTGTTTTTATAGTTTTCCATAATCCCTTAGTATCTGATTTGTTTTCTTCTAACTTTTTACTTTCGTGTTCGTGTTTAAGCTTGTGCACTAGGTTGGTGAAGAAGTTTCTGTAGCGGGTGTAAACGAGTTTTTTTGTTTCGTCTTTTGGGTGTTTATGAGTCTCTTTGTGGAGTTTATCTCTGTGATTCATACATTTTATAAGGCCAGGTGTGATCCAGGGCTTCCATATGTACTTACAGCGGCTAATTGTCTTTTCAGTCGTGTGTTTCTCTATTGCATCTGCTAGAAGTTTGTGAAATTTGTTGGTGGCTATATTAACATCTAAATCTGTTAACACTTCATTCCAGTCGATGCTACGGAGGTCTCCTATTAGCGCGGGAAAGTCGATTTTGTTAATTGTTCGTTGTTGGCATTTAGTGCCAGTTGGAGTGCCCGTATTGTACCCTAACATTACCAACTTGTGATCGGTGATGGAAGCTTCACAGATGACACCTAAAGCTCTTTGATGTCTCGATTTTAAAAATATGTGGTCTAGGCACGCATCCAGTCTAGTTGGCTTGGATATTACTTGCTTCAAACCATGTTCAGACATAAGGCAAGCAAATTCTGACGAAAATTTGTCAGACATAGATAGAAGGCTAATGTTGATATCACCGGTCACTATAATTGTTTCCTATTTACTAATTGAATTGAGGATTTTGTCAAGAGAGGAAATAAACTGGTCAACCTGTCTATGCGAAGGAGATCGGTATATGGCAATTAAACAAATATCCTTAGAGACCTGAAGCAAGAGTGATTCAGCGTCTTGAAGATCAGGCTCTGAAACGGAAGCGTTCCAGCATTTTCTCACGTATGTTACAACCCCTCCGCATTGGTTGAGATTATTTTCAGTAGAGTAGGACGTGTAACCCTGTATCTGGCCAACCAGTGGACAACTTCTCAGCCAGCATTCCGTGAGAATAATAACATCGTAAATAATGTTAAGTCGTTTTAATGCAATGCAAAATGTATTGAAATTGTGCTGTAAGCTGCGTATGTTAAATGTCAATATCTTAAAGTTATCGTTAGAAGTCAAAGAATTCCGGCAAACTTCAAGTCTATCGAGTTCTAGACACTCCAGATTAGTACTGTAATCTAATTCATCCACTAAAAAATTCGCCATTTAAAAAGGTTACAGTACAGTTGGTATAAATAGTAAGGATATTTGGCGTCAAGAACTCTGTAATGTAGGTTGATGATAAGTACCGACATTGCGCGAGTAAGCAACCGGAATACTTTTAATCCATAAATAAAGCCAGGGTCTATTTTCTTTAATAGCGTGCAGCTAAGTGTACTCTTTTGCATGGTTGTTGTTATTGTATAAAAGTAATAAACTTGATCAGCAAGTGTAAGTAGTATTGCTGGTGGTGAGGTGTGTGTATTTTGATTATGTATTTGGAATGGAAAAGTGGATCTTCTTAGTGTGTAATTAACATAACAAAACAGGCGTGAACTTCGGTTTGTACGGGAGTTGTGCTTGTAGAGTTTATGGATATGTGTGTATGTGTGCATTGTACACAAGTGCATTTCGTATAGGTTAATTAATTTGAAAACATAAAAAGTTGGGGGTAAACACAATAATAGCCAAAGAGAAAAAATGTTCTTAAAATTATTGGTCCTCAAGCGTTTGTACCGGTGGCATACCGTCAGCTGTATCCATCGCTTTGGAGGGGCCAACCTTCTCGTCCAGGTCAGTCGTCGTCCGGATGGGAATAGATGGTTGCTTCTCAGCTTTCCGTACGTTGATGATGCCATTTCGTAGCCAGCAGTATCGGAAACCGTATACTTGTGCACGTGTCCGGGCCTCACGAAATAACAATCTATTGGTGGCAGTCAGGCGCTCGTTTATATAAACTTTATTGGAGGTCCCCTTTATTATATCGTCGGAGGTAAGCGGTCGTCGAACTTTCGCAGCTTTTAGAAACTGTGTGCGTGTAGTACGGCGCGTAAGTCTTAGAACAATAGACCTCGGTTTGCCCGTCAGGTTAGTTCGTCGTGGGCCCGCGCGGTAAGCCTCGTCTATGTCAGCTTCTGTAAGATGGAAACCAATTTTCTTTGCTGTCAACATAGTGATATGCACGAGATTTTCATTATTTTCTTCTTCGATTCCGATTATTTCGAGTTCATTTCTCATGTTACTTTGCTCGTAGGTATTTAACTTGTGATGCAGTTCGGTTATGGAGCTTTTAAGCAAAATTATTTCCTTGTCACGAGCCTCCATTTTACCGTTAAATTCTTCGAGTTTCTGATTGATGGCTTCGGAAACATTAGTCAGTTTCAAACCGATATCCGTATTTTGTTTTTTTAGATCAGATACCTGTTGTCTCAATAACCTTATTTCAGAGAGGAGTAGTGACGTATCTGTCTCTGCGGACGGCCTAGGTCTGACATCCAGAACGTTTTCATTGTTAATGTTCACATGCTCGGTATCGACGGTATCAGGTGAAAGATCCATCCGCGGACGCTTCTGGCGTAGAGATACGTTTGAAGTATCTGGTGATCCCTGAAGTGCTCTTTGTATGTCCGGTTCTGATTGAACATGTACGATATTTACAGCGTCTGCTGTCTTCGGTGGTGTGCGTCCTGTACGTGGCATAGTGCAATTTTACACTAGGCAGATACTTTTAAACAAAAATACAAGAGTCAGTCAGCAGAAACACAAAAAGTCAGCAAAAATACAAAAAGACAAGATTGATATCACTCAGGATCGAAAGCGCATCCTCGAGCGTAGTAATGCCTCCACAGCCAACGCGCCACGGTAACGATGGCAAATGTGAGCGAATTAGTCAGTCCTTTGTAATTTAGGGTCCCTCTCAATAACTCGACGTTAATGGGTTCAAAGTCCAGTTCTTTGTTTACCGGCCAGTTGTTCGTTAGAGTATTTTGAATTTGAACGACTTGTTGAACACTTTTTAACGTTTTAACACTTAATTACACAATAAAGTCGGCAATTTTGTACACAGTTCGAAAGGGTTTTAACTAAAGAGTGTTTTGGTATGCAGTTAACACTATCATGTTTACTTTTTCACCACTTTTTGAATAAAATTTACGGAGCTATTGAGTAACACGTATGACTTGCAGAATTGCGAAGTAACCACTGTCCAACCACCACTGTCCACTGTTTTTCTTTCTATATATTTTTTTCAATGTTCGAGATGGCTGAATTTTTAATCGAATATTTGTTAACTACCAAAAATAATCCATAAAATAAAGTTCGTAGGAAAAAAAATGTCATTTTTATAAAAATAAAAACGTAATCAAATAAAATCAAATTAATTTTCCTATCGTGTATACTTTTTATAAAATACCTAAATAATATAAATAGAATAAACTGGACAAGTGATAATAGAGCTTACGCCATAAGGGTTCCATTTCAAAGGTAACCCCGGCTGCCCGCTACACTAAAGTGGTACAACCTCTGAACAAACTTAACATTGTAGTTGAAAATCATTTTCTCACACACTTTCTAACTGCAAGTATAAGTTTGTACGCACAATATTGAGAGTTTCACCATGCCATATAGGTTTTTCTGTACTCAAATAATAAGTAAATAACTATTTTCTGTATTTTGTATCCTACATTTTTAGCTCCGTACCTAGTTTCGAAGTTATCAGGGGACTGGGTAATTTTATTGAATAACTTTAAAAATTTTAAGATAATTATAATAAAAAGCGGATACTATAAAACAAACATAAAATACTAACACTAAACCAAAGTAGCTAAAAGCCTGGTATTCAACAAAGAAAAATGACAAAAACAAAACAAGAAGTTAAAAAGATAAGAAACAAAATACACAAATCAGTAAACAAGGTCAGGTTGAATGAACCCCTTACCTACTTTACGACTGATGTCATACAGGCCTTGAAAAACACTCTTAATTTCACCAAATATTTTCCACTATAAACCAATTTGTATATTGTCATCAATGGCGACCAGAAACAAATGTAAACAATAGCGAACAATACACTGTTTATGTAAGTGAATTTACTCCGGTTCACGCAAGCGCGCGCACCGCCTTAAAGGCACTAATCATTGGCATAGATTCAGAGTCGATGGCGGCATTCCATCGCCCATGTGTTACCGCGACCTTGAACTCGAGTCTGGTACGTATTGAAATGGGCCAGCGCGTAAAAGAGACAGAGATATCCTCCTCCTTTGTTTGGTGTATTTAATTACTACACTGCTATGCTACAATGATGTTTTCGCGCACAAATGATTACTGTTATTTAATGTTTTGTGGAATGTTTTGAAAAACCAAGATGGACGCGGTAATTCCGTGTTTGATGACGCGCCAAAATAACATTGTAGATCTACATGTGTTACCAGTTGAGGCACAAGGAGGGTGTTAACTATATTTTGATTGGCTTTTAAGGACATCTTTAATAAGTATCATTGAATTTGACGATTAATAAAACAAACGTGGTCGTACAACGTAAGGTCGGGACAACGTGTCTTCTTTCTTCCATACATCTCTATTAGTCGTCGCTCCTCCGCTCGTCACTCCCTTTCTAGCCATATCATGTATTATACAATCCATCCATCGTCTCTTTGGTCTCTACTTTCTATATCCATCCACATTCATACTCAAAACATTCCTGACGACATTTTCCTCATACTTCGCATAACTTACCTCATCTGTATCTTAATACGGATTTAATTTCAATGGACATATTATAGCGTACAATTCAAAAGATCCTTTGAATTTGTTGAGCCATTGAGTGTTTTATCATACTAAGGGTCTGTTTCACAATGTACAGATAAAGTGCCAAATACCTATGTTACACATAAATTATTCGGATGATAAAAGTTCTGAATAAGAAACTTTGCGTTTCACAAACTTATTTTATCTGACACATAACTATCTGGGACCTATATGGAAGCGCGGTGGCAACACCATTTACATACGTTCTGTTTTTTGATGTCATTTCATTAGATGCAAAGAAAGTTAACACAAACTCTTATAAATTTATTTTATTTTACACTAGAAGTATTGTTTTACTTTTATTAAAATAGACGGAGGCGTACCATTATAAAAAAAATGCAGGTTGTAGGCCTTGTTGTAGGTTAGGTACATATGTGCTTGCTACTTACCTTTCTGTAGTGACAGATATTGCTGTCTCAATAATTGAATACACAAACATTACAGCTTTCTTAGTAAGTCTGAAGCGCGCCCTAATGTCCGTTTCGTCTAAAGTCTCTATATAGTTTATTCTTTCCCGATACACAGGATTCCTGCGTGGTATTGTGAGGCTATCAAAATACTCATCAAACTCATCTTCAAGAGTCTCAAAAATCTCCATTGTCGTTATAATTATAGGTTATTAATTAAAACAAAACACCACGCTGATTTCTTTCTGATACATATACGTGAATAGATACCTAGGACAACACGACACGAACGAAAGAAAGACAAGACAACGTTATTTAATTTTAAAATTTAACTGTCAAACACACTACTTATGTTCACAGAGCATGTAATTTTACTTATGTTTAAGATAAATGCGCTATTTGCCACTTCGTCTGACCCATAATTTATGGTGGACTTTATGTCACACATACCACTATTTGACAGTCGTGAAACGCAACAATTGTGTTTATCCTACGAATAAGTAACAAATAGCCTATTCGAAACTTGTGCAGAACTTATCAGTACATTGTGAAACAGACCCTAAATCTTCCAAGATTTGATATCTGTACAAGTTTAGCTTGATAGTGAGGCTAACCTAACCTTAAGATGATATGGCTAGTAAGGGGGTGACTACAGAGATGACGACAAATAGAGAAGTATGGAAGAAAAAGACATGTTGAGCCGACCCCAAATAAATTGGGATAAGTGCAGGAGAATGATGAGTGACTAACCTGGTATCAGAGTTTTTAAGCTGCCCATGGGCCTCCGACTTAGCTTCATATACTGATGATAAATATTTCTCAGACATGCTGGTTTCCTCACGATGTTTTCCTTCACAGTTTTTTAAGCAAGTGATAATTATACAATACGCACATGAATCCGTAAAATCAGAGGTGCGTGCCTTGGGTGCGAACTCGAGACCTATGACAGACCGACGGTCACACCACTAGGCTATCACTGCTGCACTGTATTTTGGTGAATATTTGGTAAGTAAAACACGGTTGTTTCAAATTCGGAAAGTCTATCTCCATCTGTATGTATTTTACAGACTAAAGCAACGTCCGTGGACTAGAAACTGTAAATCTGCTGTCATGGTAGGTATGAACTCATGCGGAGAAATGAGACACATGTCGTGATGAAACAATAGAAGGCATAAAGTTTTTGATTGATGAATGGACGCGTGACGTATGCGTAATTGACAATATAAAAAAAAAACTTATCATTTTTTCATTTATTTTATTATTTACCAACTAGATATTGTTTAGACACTTAACAAATAAAGAAAATATACTTAAAAATAAGATACACATACATAGTATGACAATAAATGATGATTTTTAGGAAAAAAAAATGTCGCAACTGATTTTATAGAAATCACAGAATTTCCATCCGATAACTTTCGACGAGCATTTGCCTATAAGGTCACAGCTCATTAGAGCCACCCGGCACCCACTCCGCACCGCCTCGCCTCCTGCTGCTAGTATTTTTTATATGGACTTGTATGGGTTTGCGCTCACTACTTCAACTTCGTGGCGTCACCAGATCGCCTTGGTCGTAAGCCCTCCACGCGCGGACGGCGGGTGGATCACTCGGTGACATCTCGCTGCTCATATGCTTCCCTTGCGTTCACTCACTCCACTGCGAGTTGCGAGGTCCACTGGTTGACCGCACGACGTTTATTGGTGATAACGCGGCATCCACCCGTGGACCACCTGTCGACAACGAGTGGACGCCGTGCGACGAGACGGTGCAAGGTGCTTTAATGAGCTGTGACCTCCAAGGTTTTCACTGTTCTTATCGGCTAGAATGTAAAGACGAACAAATAATTAACGATTTGCAAGTAGACAGCGCATGATGTCAACTGCTAGGTAATTTAAAAAGATCATTCAAATCAGCAGAACAGATCAATAGGTATGAGTTACATGACTAGATCGTGGGTGAAGTTAAATTAATGGCGGGAGCCTGTTATGCGACACCTCAGACTGTTAACCTTATCAGTCAAAGCTTGGAACATGAGTTTCCGACTAACAATTGCCCAACCTTCTTCTTTGGCATACTGGTTTACGTACTCCAGAAACACCTCTCTAGCATATTCATCTAACCCACGGCGAATGCGCCAACGATCTTCGGAAGGCTTTCTATTATTTTTGTTACCAGAGAACGTACACTTTTCAAAAGCTTTCTTCGAAAAGACTTCAGGTAAAAGGGCTCGTGCAAATTTTCTCATATCAGTTTTATAGAGTTGGCATCGTGCTAGTGCCTGTTCTGAAACAAAGATTCCTTTACCAGGCATCAGTTCTACTAAACCTGGCTCAAGACTCCAATGTCGTATCGACCATTTTGAAACTACTTTGTCCGACAATGATGGTAAGGGTTTTTTTGTTTTAGAAGGTGGTTCTGGTTTTTGAGAAGGTGGTTCTGGTTGTTGCGAAGGTGGTTCTAGTTTTTGTGATGGCTGTTCTAGTTGTACTGGTTCTGCAATAATTGGCATCGGTGGTAAAGACAAGTCTTTCTTTAATTCAGGCACGAACAACTGAATAGATTCAAAAGAGTTTTTCAATTTTGTACCCGTCTCCTGGTATACGGCATTCAACTTGTTCCTCACATTTAAAAGAATGTTGCAAAGATCTTCTATACATTTGATATTTTCTGGACTAGCTTTTAAGATCTTCTGTGCAGGTTCGTCGTCGCCATTTTTTTCTGAGAGTTTCCTTTTATCCGCAGTTGAAGAAGTAACAGTGACTTCTGAAACGAAATCAATGCTTGATTTAGCATAACACCGTAACATTACACCTGTTCTTCTTTAAGGGTTTAGAAATTAGATTATAATTAATAATTTGTAACATACTTGCTCGCGCAAGTTTTAGTTATAAGTTTTTTCCGCTTACAACACAAAATTGAGCAATTCATTCTTTCTTCCTTACCCATACATTCCTTCGAACGGAACGAGATTGGAAGGTCATTGCGTACAACCAATCAGAGAGCTTTCCCGCCACTGCGAGCACACGTCAACTGTGGTTTGGAGGAAGACCGGAAGAGTCAGTGTGTTTCTACACATTCACCGCGCCGCAACATAACCTCAAAACCACTAATTATAGTGAGCTAGTCTCGTCTAGCTTACTTAAAAAGTCCATTCTTTGGATTCACCGCGCCGCTCATAATCAGTGCAATCTTCGCATTCACCGCATCACTACATACTAAACCCGCTCATCACTCATACCGCATACTCACCGCATCCGCACCAAAAACTGTATAATTATTAATAAAATAAGTGTTGGCCGACACAAGTGGGACATTTAAACAAGTGAATAGTGCATCAAGGAGAAACAGGAAGAAATCAGGGAACACGTGAGACGTCTGCAAAGGGCTGTCCTTGCCACGTGTTTCGTCCAGAAGATCTCAAGTAAGTCCATCCTTCCATATTCCTCAAAGCCTCATTTCCCGTGCTCAATTTTGTGTCGACCAGCAGTCCACTACGCTAAAATCTACATCACCAACAGAAATTAATTCACCGCTCCAAGGTCCTTCGAAGCCGCTTAAAACTTATCACCAATACTATTTTAACATATCATAACATCTTTCTTTTCTGGGTGCATCGTCTTCAATTATAATGTTATAATTCATGTATACAAAACATTGTAAAACATTTTGAAAGAGTAACGGTGGAGTTTCTTGCCCATTCTTCTCCACACGAAACTACCTTTTGGAAGGGGCGACTAGAATCAATTCTATTTCTTGTTAATTTTGACGTTCAAAAGTGCCTTACTTGTGCTTATTTGAAATAAATGTTTTGACATTTGGTTAGGCAGAGGTGCAGAAGACTAACTACGATATCATGGCCCGCCCCTCCAAAATGAAATCGTTTGAAAGTAGGTATTTGTGATAGTAATTGGGTATTTAAAAGGGTAGTCAATAACGTTACTTTTTATGAACTTTCAAAACGCGGGATTTGTACGTGGCGTGGTTTGTATGAAATATAACAATGTGACGTCACAGATTTTTTTAATCAAATGGAATACTTATTGACATTAAATGCAATTTTACAATTGTATCTTCACATAATATTTAATTTTCGCACGCTGATGGAAGTTTTTAAGACGAGTGGTCTTTTTTCTATGTGATTTCATGTTTTATTTTTGACTGTTTCAAATAGTCAATAACAAAGCGCCACCAAGACTTACTACGCATGTTGCTGCCGGCCTGCTACTGAAGACGAATACTTACAACTACAAACAAACTTTTTCGTAAAGATGTGACTACAAACATAGAAACAGTAATTTGGCGGGGCGCGCCATGTTAACGTAATTCATCTTTACCTATTAGACAGCCACATTTCGCCAGTTATGTTTAAGTATCCATTATTAACAGATATGTCTAAGTATAATATAAGTATGTAATAGGGTGTTGTGCCCAGTTGACGTCAATAGCTCGCCAATGGACATCAACAGGGCACAGCTGCAGACGGAATTTCCAGATGAAATAACCCAATAACACTTTGCCCGAACTGGGAATCGAATCCAACACCTCAATCATAGCAGAAGCACTTGCGAGTACAAGACCAGCAAGGATTTTATAATCCAAAAACAATTGCTAGAGTTCATATTGATAAAGGAAATAAAAAAAATAGTAGTTACCTGAATTCATGTTTCTATAAGGCGGTTGTATCCTTTTTATGGACTTGTGTGTTAATCCTGTTGGTCTTCGTGCGAATCTGTAACGTAAAGGTAAATTTTTAACAGCTTCTGCCAGCGGCCTCGCCCGCGAACAGAGGCCAGCACATTAAGCTACCCCAATCTGTCAAATTTAATTGATAGATTTTCAACTTTATTACAAATGAATAAGGTTCATGTTCAATTGCGAATATTTGACAGTTGGCGGTAGCTTGATGTGCTGGCGTACAGACATTTAATTTCTTTTTTTTTACTTGGTAAATTATTACGTAGATAGATTGATGTTTAAAAATCCGGAACTGTCAAGATGGTTAACATGGACCACGAAAAGATGCTAATCGAATATTTGCGAACTTTAGTTAGTAAAAACTCAAGAAATACAAAAAAATATAACCACAATAATATGTTTTTAGAAAAAAACATATGTTTCGTCCCATCCCTATTTGTCAATTACTAGAAAGCTTAATATTTTGAAAACGTTAGGATTTTAGAAGTAGTTAGCTATACTCCATTTATTACAAAATTTGACAAATAACGGTTATTACCCATTCGTTATTTCGATATAAACGTATAATAAACACCGTTATTTCTCGGTAAATACAAAGCAATGTAACCTATTTACCGTTTGTGTAAAAAAAATACCTCTAAATTGCATTAATTTCAACAATATTACACAATAACTGTCGTTATTTAGCCGTTATTTGTCTAATGCTATAATAAATGGACTATATGTGATTGTGTGCAATCTTTAGGTGTGTATAAAATCTGAGTGACCGATAAAGGTTCAATAAACTTTACCTGCCAATTAATGATAATGACGTATAATTTGACCTCCAACACCAAAACAAACCACTGATAATTTTCACGAAATTTTCCACCGATTCTTCTTTGTTTTTGTTTTTAACTGTTGAATGCTTTACAAACGTGCCGCTGACGAAAGTGAAACCGTTTCGTTTCGCGCAGTCGCTTTGCGCGTAAGCTACTAAACGCCGGCCATAGTTTCCGTGGCGCCCTAATGTCGCACGCGTGACCTTGACGCCAAAACGCGTCAGGGATGACACAAACCGTAGATTAAATATCGTTATGTCACGACTGTAAACTCACGTGTTTTATGACAGAGGTACCTATACAGAGTTGATATGACGGAGGGACATTAAATTACACTACGTATACTATTCGTGTTTAGTATTTAATTCGATACGGTATAAAAATAAAAAGCACCAAAAATGCGTTTTTATTTTTTCAAACAAACTAAATAGCTTACAAATCAGTGTAAAACGCAATCATCCTTTGTAAATAAGAACTGACCTTGTTACAAAGCGGCAACGACATGCGCGCCGTAGCGCTGTAAGTTAAGAAATATACCTACATCGTTTGCAAACGGGTCCAAAACTTAAAAAATCATTTGCGACTACTACTGCTCCTATTTAATTGATTTTTGCTACAGAGCTAGAATAGTAGGTACCATTCTAGCTCTGTGTAGGCAGTTTAAAAGAAACCTCCTCACTTGTATCAACTCTGTATTTATTTGGAAAAGGCGTGATGGGTGATGCGTCACGAGCGCCATCTGACGGCTGCTCAGTCAACGAACTGCACAAGTGGATCACCACGTAGATTCACTGCACGTAGTTTAATTCGTTATTTCTAACGAAAGTCAGGGAAATTAATTATCTATTAATCAAATTGACTAGGTAACAATTTAAACTGTCCGTTATTCGCATTCAAGCGTCATTATTTGATAGTATGAAATAGACGTGTTACATAACACGGCAAATTGACGTTATGCGTCAATTTTATCATGAAACATCGTATAGTACATACAGCCTTTCCTAAAGTGGAAATGGGAAAGCGCTGCAGGCCTAACAGGCGGCAGTAACAGACACAGAAAAAAAATGAGAGCGGTGTGTACAGGCTTAGGGGTGATATTTCATTTCATCTAGAAAGTGGTTTTTAAGTAGGTGAAAAATGGGGTCGCTAAAAAATAATTTATTCTCGAAAGTGGGCAGCAGACAAAATAAGTTTGGGAACGCTTGCGATAGTCGGCTGATCATTGGTAGGTCATTCTTCTAGTAATAACTTAAAACACAACATCACGCCTTGTTTCCCCAAAGTATAAGGCAGCGGTGTACATAATAATAGTATTTCTAGTAATGTCTAGGTATCATGTAAAAGGGAACGAGTCTATTGCTTTCAACCGGGCGCAGGTCCAGTCTCCGGGCTGCTACGGAGAAATTCCAGATAGAAAAACCTAGTACCATTTTGCCCGACTCAGGAATCGAACCCAAGACCTCATACTCAGTAGCAGCGCTTGCGACTAAGATAATATTCATCCAGTAATTATCATTGAAAAAATGTATACTTCGAATTCAGAAAAAATATTTTATCTACTAAGTGACAACCCTAGAATATATATCTACGCATGTGTGTTATCATGACCTTGAACTAGGTACCAAATTAAATTGATTGTTTTTCTGTATTAATGTTTTAGCGTAAAAGAGACAGAGATATTGTTATTGCCTTATTTATTGGACCTACCGCACACATCTCATGTGTGAATTCATGGACGTTTGAGGCTCGAATAAGGAGAAAATCATATATTTGGTAGACGTAGTCAGTCGCTCGACAGCGTTCTTCTTTCATTTGGTATAATAATAAATATGTAATATTTCCTGTTAAAAATCGGTTGTTTTTCCTATAAAACTATTTAATAAACATAATACATTTTTTTTCTAGTTTTGTGAATATAATAACAAATATTTTGGCGCACATTATAATTATGCGATTCATGCTTCCCGTTTGCGCAGTATGTTTTCTGTTACATATTTCGAAATAAAAAAAAAACGTAGGGTAGCGGAAAGTTCCGTACAATAATACTTCGCACTAATATTATAAAGGCGAAAGTGTGTGAGTTTGTATGTTTGTACAGAGGCCAGCACATCAAGTTACCACAATCTGTCAAATTTTTTTGATAGTATTTCAACTTTATTGCAAAGACATAAGGTTCATTTTTGATTGAGAAAATTTGACAGTTAGGGATAGCTTGATGTGCTGGCGTCTGTACGTCCTTCACGCTCAAACGGCCGAACAAAACTGGATGAAATCTGGTACAGAGATAGTTTATGACCTGGATTATGGACATAGGATGCTTTTTATCCCGGTAGTACATTCCCATAGGATAGTTTCCGACATACACGCGGGTGAATCTATAAAAACGGCAAAAAATCATGTCTGTTGTAGAGGGAGCCCCCTCAAATATGTATTTTATTTATTTGTTATTATAGCGGCAGCAAAAATACATCATCTGTGAGAATTTCAACTGTCTAACTATCACGGTTCATGGAATACAAGCTCGTGACCGTCCGATAGACGAACGGACAGCGGAGTCTCAGTAAGAGGGTTCTGTTTTACTAATCGGAGTAGAATACAATCAGCTCTTTTTTAACGTAAAAATAACAAAAGAAACTCTCCCAAAACGCTCATCCACTTCTTAGTGTTTCAGTTAAGAAGCGGAGGTGGCACAACAAACACCCCGGTAGTACAGCTGTCTATTGAGTTATATAGATGACTTGATCGTACACAATAGAAGGCAAAGTGATTAAAATTACGAAACCCAAAACATTTGGCGACGACGACACGTTTGGCGCAGTGGTTGAGCGATTGACTGCTACGTAGCATGTCGCGGGTTCGATTCCCGCACGGAACAAATTTTTGTACGACCTGCAAGAATTTGTTTCTATCTATAATATGTATGTATTTACAAAAAAAATGTATATAAGTAGTTTATCAGCCATCTCGTTACCATAACACAAGCATTAGGTTGCTTAGCTTAGGACTATATGGCGTTGTGTGAAATGTCGAAGGAAATTATAATTATTATTCTTTATTAACTTACTTATTATTAAATTAAATTATTAACTGTTCCGTCAACTAGAACACACCAAAATATCAACAAAAAATTAAAAACGTAATAAAATATAACCGCCAGGCGTATGTACGAAGGAACATGGATGGGTTTTAGTCAGTAAAAGTCTGACACTCCCTTCCGCTCCACCCAGAGCGGGAGAAGTAATTGGATGATTTCCCAGCCTTAAAAAAAAAGAGGTATGCCCGCTTGCATAATTAGCCTAAAATGTTCTATAGGACACAGTCCTACTCTCGGTGAGAGGCAGTGGACCATAATCCACCACGCGGGCCCAGAGTGGGTTGGTAGAGTCTCTTTATTTTCGTCTGGTTAGTGACTAACCTGGTGTCAGAGTTTTTACGCTGCCCATGGGCCTCTGACTTAGCTTCACATGCTGTTGAGAAATATCTCTCAGACATGCTGGTGGCCGATTTTAAGCAAGTGATAATTATTATAATCCGTAAAATCAAGGCGTGCCTTGGGTTCGAAGTCGAGACCTATAATGACGGTCACACCACTAGGCTATCACTGCTAGTGCTGCTGCTCGGGTTGGTAGCTATATCACATGTCTTCCAATATTTGGTTCTACAATATGCCGGTTTCTTCACGATGTTTTCCTTCCCCGTTTCGAGAGCAGTGATGATAAAATAATTTAAAGTAAAGGCTTCGACTTGCGAGTTGTGGGTCATGAGTTCGAACCCAAGACGCTTTACTTGGTGTACATATCTAATTTCATCACCACTGCTCTCAAAACGGTGAAGGAAAACATTGTGAGGGAACCGGCATGCCCTAGAAGCAAAAATTCGAAACTTGTGACCTTCGCCAACCCGCACTGAGCCACTGATGGTTACTCTTTTAGATAGGAAGCCTGTGTGTCCCAGCAGTGGGAACATTGAAGGCTAATTATGTAAAGTTCCTGTCGTGGTCCAAAGCTATGCCTTTCAATTCATAAGTCGCAGCTGTTACCACTAGGCCACCAAAGCTCTCATGCTCGCTTACAATCATGTGCAACTTTATTTATCTGCTAGAGGGCGCTGGCGCAAGCCAGAATAATAAATGTTTCCTTTGTTCCTTTCTTTGGACATAAAACAATAAAAGATTAAGAAACACTTTATTTCTAGAAAGGAAAGTCTTTAGTCACAGACTTGTCGCCTTGTTTTCTACTAGGATGCTAGGGTTGCTACGGATTTTTAGCGAAAGTGCTCGTGGCTAAGGAATAACAGCCGCAAGGATCCATCCATCAAGATAAGCTACGCTTGCCGGTTGGTTCGTGGATGGGTGTCCATCTTTACATATAGAGACTCCTCCGTGCCTCGGAAAGCACGTTAAGCCGTTGGTCCCGGCAGTCATTCGTGGATCTTTGACAGTCTTTACGTGTAGTCAGAAGCTCGAAAGTCTGACAGCCAGTCTTACCAAAGGTATCGTTTTATCCAGTTACTGACAGGGTTGTGGAGGTCAGATAGGCAGTGGCTCCTTGTAAAGTATTCAGCTGCATCCGGGTAGACTGGATGCCGACTTCAACATAGTAGGCTAGGCAGATTCATTGATCGTTTTAACGGGCAACGTTGCGTCGAATCCCTTGCCAAGCTAATGCACGTGTCGATTGTTTTAATGATTAGGAGTAACATAACTGTAACACATCCCGTGCGGGATACACTTCAGTTTAGCTAGACCTTTAGTTTTACATAAGTTCCTACGATAATATTTATTTTTCTGTATCTCTATAAAGACATTCAAACTATATTAGGAGCTAGGAACAAGGTGAAAAGTTCACTCATCGTCCATAGAAAAGGGAGGATCCTCTAACCAAACGGGTGTTGTCTGGTAGGCTACTGCCCGATGATTGATGTTGTGTAAATGCTAGTCTCGCGGTAAACTTTGCTTGCGCGATACAGGATTTAACGTCTGTGTCTGTAGTTGGTATGTGGCGATATCGCTCCTGCTACAAAATTACCACCTCGTGCTTTCGGTACGAATAATATTTTCTGAATATTTTAAAATCATGTGCAACATGCTTCTGACTTATGTTAACAAGAAAAACTATATTCAGTTGTGATAGTATTGGCTGGGATTTTGAACATTATATGCGATGGAACGCATATGTTTGGAAGTGAATACTGTGTGAAGAAAGTAGAATAGAAGCCGTAGAATTGCGTTTCTTGCGAAGCATTTAGGGTGTAACTATGAATGCTGAAGAAAGAAAGAGTGCTTATTGGTTTGGTCATATTAAGAGGAATAATGAAAGACGACTAACAAAAGATTTTAACAAAAAAATACAAAACACGGGTAACTGGAAATGCCAGGAGGGGACGCCCTGGAAGGATATAACGACCTTATTGGTGATGTTCTTCAGAAAGGTCAGGTGCGTAGTACCTCGAACTAGCATGCTTGTATGACTAGATGGATAAACGTCAACGGAGGTAAAGGAGTATGTAAGCCTCGTAGCAGTTGGCGAGCTGTGCTGCCTACCCCCAAACCATTGTACAAAGGCGAGAATTTATGTCCAGCCAGCACATCAAGATACCCCAATCTGTCAAACTTTGATAGTTTTTCAATTTTATTACAAGGTTCATTTTCAATTGGGAAAATTTGACAGTTAGTATATATGTGTAACCTATGTAGGTATAATAAGTGCTTCTATTTCTCGTCAAGGTTCCATAATGACGGCTTTTTTTTTATTATGTCAATGGCGTCACAAAAATTATTCCATAATTTTGCTTGCTATTTGGGCAAAGGGTGCAGATATTTTCACATAAGCAGCAGTCGATCTATTAGGTGCCGTGAGCTTATGTGAAATGAGCTGTCAATACACAATGACAGCTTACTTCAAGCTCACTTCACCTAAGGGCTCACCGTGAAAATTTTGAAGAATACAGGATGAATTTGTATTCATGGGCAATATTTCAAGGGGTCATTATACTCATCATAATGAATAACTTTTACTATGGGAACACACCTGAAATCGCGAAAAAAAACCAAATGTTCCCTACATTTTGACAAGTTATGCAAGCATAATTTATGGAACAGCAGATGTTTTTTCGCGATTTCATATTGGTTCCCAGTGTAAAAGTTGTGCATAATGATGAGTACAATTACCTCTAAAACATTGCCCATCATCGTCTGCCTAGCCTTTTCCCAACTATGTTGGGGTCGGCTTCCAGTCTAACCGGATGCAGCTGAACACCAGTATTTTACATGGAGCGACTGAATATCTGACCTCCACAACCCAGTAACTGGGCAATACTGTCGTATTGCCCAGCCAGACAATCTGACAGCCAGTCTTACCAAGGTAAGACTGGCTGTCAGATTTTCGGGCTTTTGTCGACCCGTAACGATTGTCAAAGATGCACAAATGACAGCCGAGACCAACGGCTTAACGTGCTTTCCGAGGCACGGAGGAGTCTCGGTATGTAAAGACCCATCCACGGCCAACCCCGGCAAGCGTAGCTTAACCTGGTGGATCGACCTGTGCGCCTTCTAGTACTTAGCCTCCGAGATCCTCCTCCTTAAAATATTGCCCATGTTGACATCATGGCCCATGATGTCAAAGGCATCCTGTGGATTGGTTGCTACTAAGATTAAATTTTACTTTTCAATTGCCCACAAGCATTGCACAACCCTATTTAAATACAAAAATAACGCTTCCTTTCCTTGGATTTCTTTAGATAATGCTATTATTCGTCGCCACCTAGCAGTACAGAATAAAACATTTTTATAATACAAGCTTTTGTCCAGCTAGGTAACAATGGTGGACAATTGTATGAAAGTATTATGAAACTCAGTGTTAATATTAAGTTTGTGTTACTTGGTTTTAGTGATGGGTCTTTAAGATATTTAAAAAATAAAACTTTTTATTCAGACAAAGTCCATTAGCTGAGTTAAAACAACATTGATTGGTGAAGTATAAGCTTTGTATAATTTCCGAACCTAGGAAGGGTAAAGCCGCGGACACAAAACTTGTGCTAGAATAAAATTTTTCACCTTACAGTATTGTTATACAAAAATTACCCATAAAGCGTATAGACATAAATTTCAATTCCCCATGTACAATCGCCAACACAACAAGTTACCCCAAACTGTGAAATTTCTTTGATAGATTTTCTACTTTATTACAAAAGGATAAAGTTCATTTTCAATTGGGAAAATTTGACAGTTAGGGATAGCTGATGTGCTGGCCAGTGTTCTACCAGGTGTGGTGTCAACGACCCTAGACCCAGCAGCCCTTTTTATTACCTAGACAGTTGAACCACCTAAAAACACATTAGGTAATTTACGAGAGTTAAAGCCTTCACGCACATTAACTCGACACCACAGTGATCTTAGTTTTATAGTCCGTACCAAGAGCCACACATTAGCAGGGCTCGTGACTAAGTGCCAATTCCACCAATGAAACTGAACGCGATCACCGCATCTAAAATGCGTTCAAGACCTGTCAGTGGTAATATTCCACAAAAATAATGACATTGACGGCTCTTAAATGGGGTTTATGCGCTGGTCACGTCGTTTAGTTTCACTGGTGAACTTAGAGAAGGCGCTTAAGTATCACCTCATTGGAACATACTGTCATTTTTGAAAATGGAATATTTAGTCATTGCATCTTACACCTTTTTCGGTTTAAAGACATTTATTTCTCAAAGAACAAATTACAGTTCACTTAAAGAGAAACTTAACTAAATTAACTTTCTACCTAATGTTAGTTTAGTTAAGTTTCTTATACGTGAACTGTAATTTTGTTCTTTACATTTTACATTACGGCGTCGAGATTTCCGTGAAACTGAACACTAAAGTTTATAAAATAATATAGCTAGGTAGTACGCACTAAGTCCGACTAAAAAACAAAATGTTCAAACTTATGTGCCTATTAAAATAATAACTCCTTAGTCCTAACTAAGTACACTCTCTAATTTTTTTGGGTAAGTTATTTTACAGTAATGTTTTTTTTATTTTCTTACTTAATTTTATTTATTATTGTATAGCCGAACCCCCTGATACTGTATGGTTTTGCTGCCATATAGAGTTCTCACTCTTGGAACTTCTAGGTTGTCTTTGTTAAGGGTATATTATACCTACGAGTCTTATGTGGTATTTGGAAGAACATAATTATTTTTAATGTAAATACACACATCATAAAACCAAAAACGGTGCCACCTCACACACGAGGGACGATGAATATTCAAGTCTGATGGCGATGGCGGCCACTTAACGAATAATAGTTTTGATTAAAATTATAAGTCCGAATAAATAATACACAGAACCATTTTTCGTTGAGAAATCAGGTGATTACATATGCACCACCTAGTATAAGTGCTGCACAGTTTGATAGTACGTTAAGCTTCGCTTGACGCGGTTCGAAGCTGGGTGACCCAAAGTGTAGTCGAGTGTGTTAGTGTAGTTCTCTCTTTAGGAGACTGACTTGTAACGTGTGTTTGTAATGTATCATTCGAACTCTTGGTTGTATTCTCCATCTATAACACTAAACAGGATTCGCGAAAAAACCGACAGTCGCATGGAGCATACGGCGCTCGCGAATGATACATTCTTCTTCTTCTTCGTGTGGTTAGTGACTAACCTGGTGTCAGAGTTTTAATGCTGCCCATGGGCCTCTGACTTAGCATCACATGCTGTTGAGAAATATCTCTCGGGCATGCCGGTTTCCTCACGATGTTTTCCTTCACCGATTTTTAAGCAAGTGATAATTATACAATACGCACATGAATCCGAAAAATCAGAGGTGCGTGCCTTGGGTTTGAACTCGAGACCTATGACTTGGCAGTCCGGTGGTCACACCGCTAAGCTATCGCTGCTTTGATACATTACAAACTAACGTTACAAGTCAGTCTTTGGTTTCTGTTACACGAACGCGATACATTACACCAAAATGTTACAAGTCAATCTTCACCTTTAGAGTGTAGCATCTGCCAAGTTGGTCCGGTGTGCGTTAGCCCTCATCGGATTTATGCATAATAAAATGAAATAAATTGCCATTATCATACATTTAGGTATTACACACGGCTATTAATCTCTGTGTGTCATGTTTTATGGATCATAATTCTGGCTAGTCCAATCTAAAATAACGGGCGCAGTCGTAATTCGGATTTCTAAATTATACTTTGTTGGCCTAAATTTATTTGATATTGTCAGGTGAGTAGAATGAAGCAGAATTTAGGGCAGATGTCACTAATAAAACTAAACGCAATCAGCGCATAAACCACGTTTAGGACTTTTGACACTGACAGTCCTTGAACGCGTTTAAGATGTGCTGATCACGTTCACTTTTATTGGTGAAATTGGCCTTAAGTAACGATTAGCGAACTTCAAACTTAGTCAAGTTTCTCTTCTCTGCCTAACCCTTCAGGGAATACAGGCGTGGTGTTTCAGATAGACAGGCGTGTCTGTCAAATTTCTTTGATAATTTTTCAATTTTATTACAATAGCGAAGGGTTCATTTTCAATTGAGAAAATTTGACAGTTAGGGATAGCTTGATGTGCTGGCGTCTGTACAATCCAAACAAACCAGCACAAGAATAGCGGTAACTATTCTTGTAGGATGGAAGAAGGAGGAATCTAATACAGAGGATGGTATGCGGGTAAAGATCTCACTGCCATCTATTCCATAATGAGACTACTCCGGCAAAGCAAGTTAAGCCGCTGGTCCGGTAATCATTCGTTGACCTTTAACCTTTTGAACGCCATTGTCACATATACGTGACAAGCAAGCGCATGCCTTGTACGCCAACGGCACAAATATGTGACAATGGCAACAACACGACATAAAAAATTAAATCATTACTTTTGTGAGGGTTTTTATAGACATCTTAAAATTTGAAGCTCTCGTACGTATTTAAAAACATGAAACAAATTAAAAGACACCATGGCTGTAAGGAAACTCATGACAACAAGAAGAAATAAATATGTAGCTTGGCGTGGAGGGCGCACGCGTGTGTTTATGCTCTGGCGTTCTAAAGGTTAACGTTATGAGAAGTTAGAAGCCCAAGAAGTATGACAACCAACCTTACCAAGGGGTATCGTGGTACTCAGTAACTGAGTTGTGGAGGTCAGATAGGCAGTCGCTCCAGCCTCCATATTGCTACTCAAACTCAAACTCAAAGTATTCATTTCAAATAAACCAATTACAGGCACTTTTGATTGTCAAGGAGTCGGTCAGTCAGAAAGATGAAGCTAGTTGCCCATTCCAAAGTAGTACGTACCTACGGAGAAGAACGGGCAACAAACTCCATGGACACTCTTTAAAACAAAATAAATGGTTACAAAATATTGGTTACATAATTCATATTATTATTATACATGTGAGAACGATGCAGAACGTTTAAAGCACTCAGCTGCATCCGGTTAGACTGGAAGCCGACGCGACAATTGCTGGAAAAAATCTATGCAGATTGATTGAGGTATACTCACTCCTTCCTAGTTACCACAAGTTAAAAATACTAACACAATGAGTTTTTCCCCCGCAATTTAAAATTTATCATAAATTATTCCAAGCATACAACAAATTATGCTAAGTGACTAAGTATAATTTATGATAATTTATTCCATACTTAATTCTAACTTAATGTGCTTTGAAAATCTTAGGGCTGGCGCTCAACTAGTGACGTACAACGCAACGTGGTCGTCACTGCTAAACAAATATCGACCTGTCTGTAATAAAAATAAAGTTGAAAATGAAAAAAACTTCCATTTGTTCTAAGCGGGAAAAGGCGGTTTATTTATTCTCGCTTTTATTTTAAGGCACGTAATGTTGATATTACTTTGCCACTGGCTACTGCCAGCAGTTATGCACCGACCCCTTATGTGCAGTATTTTGATGGTTGGAACCTCTTTGCGGGATGTACTTTATGTCGGTTTAAACGTTAAACAACGTGTTGGTAACATTTAACGGCTAGAATTTAAACGGTGTGAAAAAGGAATAAATATCCATGGTGGGGAATTTTGTGGTTTTTGTATTACAACTGCTGTAGTACCGTGAATGGATAGAATAAGAAATAAGTGTATAAAAGGAAGTCTTAAAGTGACACCGGTGACTGAAAAGTTGTGTGGAAATCGGCTGTCATGGTTTGGGCATGTTATGCGGAGGAATGAGGAAAATGTCGCTAGTTTTTTTTTGTATGAATTAGGATGGTTATACGAGTAGGAGACAAAAGAAATATAAGATGTATATAAGTAGTTTATCAGCCATCTCGTTACCATAACACAAGCATTAGGTTGCTTAGCTTGAGACTATATGGCGTTGTGTGAAATGTCCTAGGATATTATTATTATTATAACCGCCGGCTGTCACTGAAAATCAGAGCTGTAGCTTCGTGTAGGTCAAAGCATTATGCTGAGTGCTGGCCGTTTTGCGCGGATGTGACGCATATTTCCCCACAACTTGTTTTTTGTTGCATGTTATTTCTTTTATGCGTCATGTTTGCCGCAAATGAGAAGTATTTTCTTTCTTTATAAGAATATGAATTTTGTGGCCCTTAAGGCCTATTTTTATTGTAAATCATATTTTTTACTTGAAGAGGCAAATAAACTATTTCTATTCCAATTATTTGCTCCATCCATCAAGTCAAAAAAGCCATCAAAGACCTAGGAGCCTAGTGTTGTCAATTACCTAACTTTAGTGTCCTATACCAAACATAGGACTAATCGCCTAGGGACATGTTAGTAGTGACATCAATGCTACGGCAGCTACGCCGTCGTAGCAATTTCGGAGTCAGCTACGAGGCGTAGCAATTGGTGCTACGCTGCAATGTTAGGGTAGTTTATGTCATGTATATTTCAGAGGTAAAGTGAGAAAATTAAACGTTGAAATAGAGTTATGAAAAATGTGTTACCCGTGGGTTTTCGTGTATTTGTGTAGTTTGGTTTTTATAATTAATTTTAGTAAACAAATTTTTATATATTTTTTTTTTTTTTTTAAGGCTGGGAAATCATCCAATGACTGCTCCCACTCTGGGTGGAGCGGAAGGGAGTGTCAGACTCTGCACTTAACTTCTTGATGAATTGTATTTATATCTATGAATAAATAAAACACTTTCACCTTTCAAACATAAGTACATTATTTTCTAATACGAGATGATAACATTCAGAGATGATCTTGGTCAGGCAATGGTGAGCTCATATTACTCTATTTAAACGAAAGCTTTTCACATTTTGTGAAGCTTTTAATACTATTGTAACCTATGTACTTAAAAGCATGCCAATTTCAAACCAGACACTTTGTTTTTGAGAAATCGTCTGCCAGACCGTGTTTCGGCCATGGCGACAAATCTCAGCGGAGACTAGCCTTCGTCGCGGGAGATATTATAATGGACAAGTGTATGCGTAGACATAGGCATTCATATGACATCATCCTGTCATAGTCTGATGGGACGGCATTTCGACACGACGTGAAGAGATCAGATGCAGGCGCAACGGCGTAACGTGCTTTCCGTAGCATAGGGGTATCACATGCGGACGGTGAGTAATGGGTGACTCACCGTCCGATCAGCACCAGACCCGTGCCGGACGGCGCGTATATGTTCCACGCGCGCCTCAAAGAGATGTCAGCATATGAAGGGGCCCCTCAGGGCCAAGCCTGCCGGGTAAGCGGGATTGTCCGAAAGGGTTACCGCTACCCCAGAACATAAAGGGCTACGGAAGGAACATGGATGGGTTTTAGTCAGTAAGAGTCTGACACTCCCTTCCGCTTCACCCAGAGCGGGAGCAGTCATTGGATGATTTCCCAGCATTAAAAAAAAAAAAAGGGGTATCACATCGCCAACTTCAAAACTCCGGGCTCTTACTACAAAAAATCCTTGTTAAATAACCCAATAACACATTGCCCGTTTTGGAAATCGTACCCCACGCTTGCGACCACGAGCCCAACGGGGCAATCTACACACCAAAGATCAATTTAATAATGGTTCCGTTTATATTCTTTTAATGTAGACAATTACGGAACCCTGAAAGTAAGGGAGTATGTAAGTTACTCGGGTAGTTAGGAAGTAGATAGCTTATGTTAAGTGCACGTGCACTTAGCTTGGCGTCATAAACTCTGCTTAGCCTGCGAAATTACAGCTTGAATATACTTTTGATGTTGTTTTACGGAAAAAGGAAGATAATACATGAGAAATTAAGAGAAGTAAAGTAAATAATTATTTCGTAAGTAACCAGCATCGTACCGTAAATAATATGTTGATAGTCAATCATATGGAAGGTCTGCCTTACTTAAGCGGTACTCCATCGCTTTTATAATAAACTTCCAAGCCACGTTTAAGATCTAAGCCTTAATAAATTCAAATCGTTCGTTAAACGCAAGTTGTGCCAGAATGCTTATTATACTGTCAAAGACTTTATTGAAGACAAAAGGGCTTGGGATTGAGCTGCTCCAATTGTTTACATATTCAATATTCTTTCATTTTTTATATCCTAAACTAATTGTTTAACATCTGAGATTACTCCTGGAGCTGCTGAAGATTCACCAAAACTTTTTGCATTATATAACTGCAATCTCTTAGCATTGTATAATTGCATAGCACGTTTGTGAGTACTATGTACCTACTATAAAGCTACCATTTACTGAGTACGTCTTACATTGACTTGAATGTGCCCTGGCGGCTGAGAGCATGTCATGCTCCTGTAATGTCTGTATGTTTTGTAAACATATTTTGATTTAAAAGAGTGTCCATGGAGTTTCTTTCCCGTTCTTCTCCATAGGTACCTACTGCTTTGGAATGGGCAACTAGCTTCATCTTTCTGACTGACCGACCCCTTGACAGTTCAAAAGTGCCTGTAATTGGTTTATTTGAAATAAATGCTTTGAGTTTTTGAGTTTTGACATTATAACCAGCGAGGTATTATTTTTGACTTTTTAAATGTTCCCTTCCCTGTGTTTGGAGTCAATGCAAGGCAATGCGAGCAGCGAGTTGGCTGCGAGTGGTCTACCCACCGTCCGCGCGTGTAGGGCTTTCTACCGAGGTGATCCGGTGACGCCACGAAGTTAAAGTAGTGAGCGCATACCCATACAAGTCCATTTAAAGAATACTAGCCGCAGGAGGCGAGGCGATACGGAGTGGGTGCCGGGTGGCTCTAATGGGGTGTGACCTTAAAGCGTAATGTACGTTACATAAAAAAAAAACTTGGACAAAGTTTTCTGTAAGTATCAGAATTTGACTACGCCATACCAGTAGGTAATAAAACCTTATCAAGCCTTATAATGGCCGTCAATCTCTTTCGGGATCAAACCTAACTTTTAAATTCCTTTTGTCCGTAACTTGCCGGTACAAAATGGACTGCTCTCTCGATTTATTGACCGAAGCGCTCAGTTAGTTGCTGAAAGCTAAGCTATTATTACAGCTTTTCCAGCTTAAGTATTTATAGCAGCTTGTTTTTTTTATGCTTTTCGAAGCTGTGAAATGTGAAAATCTTTGTTGGCAAGAAACGTTTTCTACCTTTTAAGGACGTTTTTGTAGATCTAAACTTGTTTCGGAGTCGTTTGATTGTTCGTTCGGCAGTAAAGAGCTTCATGAAATTTATATAAATGACTTAGTATCACACTAATATTGGTAAATGGTGAAAGTTTGGGAGTGTGTGTGCGTGTGTGTTTGTATGTTTGGGAGTGTGTGTGCGTGTGTGTTTGTATGTTTGGGAGTGTGTGTGCGTGTGTTTGTATGTTTGGGAGTGTGTGTGCGTGTGTGTTTGTATGTTTGGGAGTGTGTGTGCGTGTGTTTGTATGTTTGGGAGTGTGTGTGCGTGTGTGTTTGTATGTTTGTTACTTCTTCATATAAAAACTTTTGAAAGGACCTGGATGAAATTTGACACAGATGTAATTAAAACCTGGGTTATTAGGATACTTTTTATCCCGGTAGTACGATCACGTGGGATAATTTCCGACATCTACCCTACCCATGGGCCTCTGACTTAGCTTCACATGCTGTTGAGAACTATCTCTCAGACATGCTGGTTTCCTCACGATGTTTTCCTTCACCGATTTTTTAAGCAAGTGATAATCATACAATACGCACAAGAATCCGTAAAATCAAAAGTGTGCTTTTGGTTCGAACTCTAGACCTATGTCTTGGCAGTCCGACGGTCACACCACTAGGCTATCACTGCTAACTCAAACGTATAGGACTCATCAGGCGTCTGCCTAGCTGTTTCCCAACTATGTTGAAGTCGTCTTCCAGAATCACCGGATGCAGCTGTATTTAAAAACGTATGGAACTGACTAACAAAAACTCAATCGAGTAGAAAACCGTTGTAGTAGAAATACGAAACACTTTGGAAGCGATTACAGCTTGTCTAGGCCCTCAGTACGTGCTTCAATTTAATTTATCCTTACCCCTAATTCCGCTACAGCGAAAAAAAATCTTTCACGTATTTTTTAATTCGCAATTTCTGAGCGGGCCCAGTCAATATTGTTCAGCTACTAGATCGGGCTTGCGCTCACTGCGCTCACAAGTGCTGAACAAGCAACGCTGGAGCGCAAACATTAGCTTATGATGCTGCACGTGCTAAATGTGTGTAAACGACTGAACTTTTGTTCACCCTTTGCTTAGCTGCAGTATACGCAACTTGAGTGCCGGAGATTTCTATTATACACGATTTTTTTCACTACAAAAATAGTAGTCACCGTTTATGGGACACTAGGTTCTGCTAGCGGCTTAGCTCGCGTGAATGTCGGATAAAAGTATCCTATGTGTTAATACAGGTTATAAACTGTCTGTGTGCCAAATTTCATCCAGATCCGTTCAGCCGTTCTGCCGTGATTGAGTAACAAACATCCATCCGAAGTATCGCATTTACAGGGTTTTCCAATAAGTGGTGTTATTTTGATATTCCAAGAAAAATGCCATATTTTAATATAAATGATCGGATGTTTATTTCATTATAAAGAGAAAGGTATGCCGTTATTAGTGAAAATAACATCAGGCAAATGACCACCACGACCACGCTTGCAGGACCATCCCTCCATGTTAAAAAAATGCATTATTCTTTGAATATCAAAATAACACCCTGTATTAGAAGGGATTAGTCGAAAATACAAAATGTAACTGTTCAGTAGTGTATCCTACTTATATTATTATAAACGTGAAAGTTATTCAAACCGATCATTCATATTTAAAGCTAAGGAAAGCTACCTTTTGAAAGGGCGCGACTTGAATCAATTCCATTTCTTGTTCATTTTGACGTTCAAAACTGCCTTTCTTGTACCCGTTAGAAATAAATGATTTGACTTTGACTTTGACTTTGAAATACGACGTTGGATATCAAAAATAACCGCATCAAATCATGAATCGAGACAACAGCCATAGGCTATAATTATTACAGAAAAGAAGTTTTCTTTTAAATACGAAATGTATTCCAATAACAGACCTAATTTTAATAATTAATTGACCGGTTAACCGTATTTTTCCATTAACGAGTCAGCTTTAAAATCACAAAGCTTAAAAATTAAGACTATGTGTATGACTTTCTAATTAATCTTTCTCTTTCGTGTGGTTAGTGACTAACCTGGTGTCAGAGTTTTTATGCTGCCCATGGGCCTCTGACTTAGCTTCACATACTGTTGAGTAATATCATATATTATAAGCAGTGATGATCAACTAACGAGCATAAATGATATTTATTATAGGTTAGGTTGGAACTGTGACCAACCACACGTGAACCGAATAGGTCGCAGTAATTGAAGGCATTCTGTCTAAATAGGCTAGGTACGGGTAGAGCTATCCTGCCGGATCAGCGGGATTATCTGAAAGGGCTACCGCTTCCCTGGAACATAAAGGTCTAAGAAAGGAACATGGATGGGTTTTGGTCAGTAAGAGTCTGACACTCCTTTCCGCTCCACCCAGAGCGGGGGGGTCATTTGATTATTTCCCATCCTCAAAAAAAACGGTAGTAGGTACTGCAAGTAACCGCACGCGAACAGAATGAGCGAAGCGAGCATTGCCACAGCATCGGCCAGCGAGCGCTACTTCCAAAATCTAAGCTGTTAACTAAACGGCCAATCAAGTTAGTTGCCTGCAACATATGAATACATACATGTCTTGAATGCCCTGATATTACTTGTACATAAATTATATTTTTCAGTTAAAAAAAATATATATTTACCTACTTACATAAATAACTTGACACATCCTTCATTTAACTCAAAATCATCGCAAATTCCTGGCAAGTGATCACAGCATTACCCAGGTGTATCAAAAGTGGTTGGTCCATACCAAAATTAATTCTCTGTAATCAATAAAGCATTAAAATTTTAAATATTCTATCTCCATTTTTTCAGGGAGCGAGAATTAAGTGCTGATGCAAATAATACAATCAATCTGCTCAGCTTTTTCCCATATATATCGGTTGCCAGACTAACGAGGTGCAGCGAGTGTCTATCGACTGGGATGAGCAATACTTATAGCGGAATTTTGATGATAAAAATTCTGACTACCACTCTTACCAAGGGTAACTCAGTTACTGGGATGCGAAGGTCAGATAAGCAGTCGCTCCATGTAGAAAATTGGTATTAAACCAATTTTCACACTTCATGTATTAAAATCCATCCACCCGTTTGAATGCTTCGAGGGTATAAATAATCCAACATGCAACCTGCTCAGTGGGGGTTCATGGACAGCTCCGCCTTGGAGTGTAAATGTGGTGCTGTTCCACAAACGATGGGACACTTAATTTCGTGTCCTGTGTGTCCTGCCGTATGCACGTTGCAGGAACTGATGGACGCTAGTGATGGCGCTAAACACGTAGCTGAATTCTGGGCCGAGGAGATTTGATTGCCATCGACACGCTAAGAAGAACATGCAAAGATACATAGATACGCATGAAAACCTGAATCATCAACTCTAGCAGTATTACGTCAATTCTCGCTTCTGTCAGCGGCTTCGCCCGAGTGAATATCGGAAATTATCCCACGGCGATGAACCTTTTAGATATTTTTGTATTCTATGTGCTATTCCAGACTATAATCTATACCTGTGCCAAATTTCATGCAGATCCGTTTAACAGTTTTTGCGTGAAAGAGTAATAAACATCCATACATCCTTACAAACGATCATGTTTCAGTTTTAGTTCAAACGTAGAATTACTTCAGGGTGCGAATGAGACGAAGCTATACGAACTGTGTTATTCCGTCTCACACTTAGTAATATTGATATAATATTGGAGATGGATATTTGCTATCCTGCAGTTGGTTGCTTGCTTAAAATCGGTGAAGGAAAACATCGTGAGGAAACCAGCATATCTGAGAGATATTTCTCAACAGCACGTGAAACTAAGTCAGAGGCCCCATGGGCAGCATAAAAACTCGACACCTAACCACACGAAAGAAGAAGCTGGTTGAAAAAATAAAGAAAACAAAACACTAACAAAAACAAAAGAAATTATTTATACACTACATCTTAAAGAAAAGTGGCCAGCAACTTTATTTGGTATCCGGCGACCAACAATCGCCTATTGTACGGCAGCACTAAAAGAGAATATTCATAATTATACACAATTTTAATTATTTCACGCGAATTTAATACTTGATAAGCATGTAAATGGTACAGGATGTTGTAATTTTAAATTGGTAATCCGCCCTGTGTGATGATAGTGGAATTTATAATAAATACGAGCTTAAAATGTATCTGGAGTGTGGTATTGATCGGTTTTGTAAATTAATAAGGGTCCGTTGCGTCTATACCTTTCACTAGCTTGTATGGGCAGCATAATCAGCGTATACCGTTCCCACTGCTGGGAAACAGCCCTCCTTTCTGTGAGAAGTGGGCTTTAATTACAGCTGTAATCTAGCATGCGGGTCAGTAAGGGATTGTGTCTTGGAATTTTTCATTCGATACTTTTCTTCACCGTTTGGAGAGCAGTGGTGATGCAATATTGCCCTGGGCTAGAATTTACGACCTACAACTCTTAAGTATTGCTCGTCGACTCTGAAAATGAGCCAATAACCGAGTAAAGTACACAGGAATCCGCCGTGTTAAGCCTTTTTTTTTCTTTTTTTTTTAAGGCTGGGAAATCATTCAATGACTGCTCCCGCTCTGGGTGGAGCGGAAGGGAGTGTCAGACTCTTACTGACTAAAACCCATCCATGTTCCTTCCGTAGCCTTTTATGTTCCGGGGTAGCGGTAACCCTTTCGGACAATCCCGCTTACCCGGCAGGCTTGGCCCTGAGGGGCCCCTTCATATGCTGACATCTCTTTGAGGCGCGCGTGGAACATATACGCGCCTTCCGGCACGGGTCTGGTGCTGATCGGACGGTGAGTCACCCATTACTCACCGCCCGCAGGCCCGCGCCTACGGTGGCCGGGAGTCGTCACGTGGCTCCCGACGCCCGGAGCGTCTCCCGCGGCGGCTGGGACGGGAGGACCTTTCTCTCTCCCATCCCGCCACCTCCTTCGCGAGCATAACTTTTTCGCAGAAGGAGGTGACTGCCTCCCACTCCCTCTCGCCCCGGACCATGGCTTGCACCAGGGCCGGGTGCGAGAGGTCGCCGCCGCCGATCGTCTCAACGAGGACACGGCGGTGCTCCGCCCAAGCGGGGAAGGTTTGCACCGTGTGCTCTACCGTGTCCTCTGGGCGATCCTCGCAGTGGTGACACCTGGGCGTTTCCTCCCGCCTGATGATATGCAGGAACCTCCCGAAACATCCATGTCCGGTGAGGACCTGCGTCAGGCGGTAGGTGAGGGGCCGTGTTAAGCCGTGGGTGTCTTTGTAATCGTCAAATAACACATGAGGGTAAATATTTCTAACTAGCTTTTGCTTTTGGCTTTGCTCGCGTTAATCTAGAATTTGACAATCCATTTGGGTTGTACTCTCCTTGTTGTTCGGCACATCGCACAACACGTGGCGCCATCTAGTGTCATAAGAACGTTATTGTTGGTTCCTTCGAGAACTGTTCTTTTTTTCGGGATGAAAGGTATTCTATGTCCGTTTCTGTACACTTTTTTTTTTAAGGCTGGGAAATCATCCAATGACTGCTCCTGCTCTGGGTGGAGCGGAAGGGAGTGTCAGACTCTTACTGACTAAAACCCATCCATGTTCCTTCCGTAGCCCTTTATGTTCCGGGGTAGCGGTAACCCTTTCGGACAATCCCGCTTACCCGGCAGGCTTGGCCCTGAGGGGCCCCTTCATATGCTGACATCTCTTTGAGGCGCGCGTGGAACATATACGCGCCGTACGGCACGGGTCTGGTGCTGATCGGACGGTGAGTCACCCATTACTCACCGTCCGCAGGGTTTCTGTACACCTGACAACGTATTTGCGAAATTTCAGGATGGTCAGTTCAGTGGTTTAGGCGTGAAAAGGTAACAAACAAACTGACAAACTTACTTTCACATATATAATATTAGTTTGGACACAGGATTTTGTATGTGCTAGTAAGTTTGTGCGGTCTTGAGAACCTGCAATGACTTTTCTACTTTGCTACAATATTTAATGGCAGCTGGGGCGTGCTTCCAGGATTAATATCCTCTACGAGACTCAACAGTCTCGATGCGAAAGTAATGGAGATCCTGACCGCGCTAAACATAGCTTAACTTTTATTTAGTCATCTTTACGGCTGTGTTGCTGGAAGGGATAGACAGAGGTGTATGTTATAGGCGCCCATTGCTTATGGTTCCTGTATACCTGTGTAGAGGAGCTCGTGGCTAAGTCATAACAGCCTTACAGGTCGATCCATCAGGTTAAACTACGCTTGCCGGGCTTGGCCGTAGATGGGTGACCATCTTTACATACCAAGAAGCCCAAAAATCTGACAGCCAGTCTTACCTACGGATATGGTATTACCCAGTTACTGGGTTGTGGTAGTCAGATAGGCAGTCGCTCCATGTAAAACACTGGTATTCAGCTGCATCTGGTTAGACTGGAAGCCGACCCCAACATAGTTGGGAAAAGGCTAGACAGATTGATCTGTATACCAGTGTGGGCAGGCAGTATCTTTGAGTTCAAAATTGTCTGTAATTGAAAGAAAGAAATAATGAAAAATAAATTGGTTTACTGCCACAGAAACACGTTCATTCAAATAATATAGTCTTATTATTTATTTCAAATAGGAACAACAAAGGCACTTTTGAACGTCAAAATGAATAAGAAATATAATTGATTATATTTCGACTGGGGTCGCCCCTTCCAAAAGGTAGTTTCGTATGGAGAAGAATGAGCAAGAAACTCCAACGTTACTCTTTTAAAATGTTTTACAATGTTATGTATACAAACATTATATGTGAAAACGATGCACCCAGAATAAAAATACTACACCGCAACAGGTGAAAGAAAAACACATATAACAATGGCAGATAAAATTAAATTATGCCGTATAAATAAACATTCTAAAAGTTATCAATAATAAATTAATCAATCAATTATCTACGTTTAAAAGTATCATATTATTTAGTTAAAGCCTTATAACTTATATTAAATGAAAAGTCGTTTGACTACTTCGTTTTAAGCCTTTTTTTTTAATTTCCTAACTAGACGGTATAGCATAATTGTTATATTGTAGTGTTGATAGCATTTTTAGTTGTTCATTATATCTACATGGAGTAAATCAATGTGTGAGTTAAAGTTATTACACTAGTAAACTAGTGTAGGTTAAAAAAAATACATAAAACAAATTACCCACGAGCACAGAACTAAATCTGCAGTTGCACGCCATGACTTAATAATTGGTTTATTTGCAATAAATGCTTTGAGTTTTGAGTTCGCTACATATTTCCACTTAAAATGGAAAACTGACTGACCGACTGACTGACTGGGTATCACCCAGTCAGTCAGTCATATATCATATCAAAGCACAGCCCAAACCGCTGGACCTAATGTCTTGAAATTTTGTACATAGATACCTTATATATAAGATGACTGGTAATTAGTGACCGATATTGAAACACATGATTGTACTCATGATTACAATCAACTTTCCCAAAGAAATGTTTTTTGTTTACTCAATAGTTTTACTTTTATCACAATAACAATACAACTGGCGCGCGCAAAGTTCAATGACCTTCGCGCCGATCAGCTGTTACCAGCTATTGAGTATACAAAAAAAGTTTCTTTGGGAAAGTTGATTGTAATCATGAGTACAATCACGTGTTTAAATATCGGTCACTAATTACCCGTCAACTTATATAATGTAGGCACCCACTAAGGAAGGATTTTTGGAAATTCCACCTTTAAGGAGGTAAAATAGGCGATGAAAGTTGGTATGAAAAATCTTACTTATTCCTTGTGTTAATAAACTTGAAACTTAGCACAAATATTAAATTTATCTAAGTAAATTATAAAGCTTGGCAGTTGGTTTGGGATTTTACTGCGTGTCTGGGTTATCTCGAATTGATACCTAAAACACATCTATTTATTTCGATACTAGCTGCTCCCGCGGTTTCACTCGCTGCTCAACTCCTATTGGTAGTCACGTGATGTTACATAGCCTTCCTCGATAAATGGACTATCCAACACAAAAATATTTTTTTTAAATCGGACCAGTAGTTCCAGGGATAGCGCGTTCAAACAAACAAACTATTCAAGTTTATAATATTAGTATAGATTACGATATTACAGACACCACGAGGACGAAGTCGCAAAAGCTAGTAAGAAAATAAGCAATACTGAATTCTCGCTATTTAGCAACAATCGCCGCGTCGGCATTCTATTTTCAAACTGTACGGGTCGATTTCACCAATGAAACCAAATTGCGTTCAAGAGCCGTCACTGTCATTGTTCTCAGGGAATAGTGACGCTGACAGCTGACAGCTGTTGAGCGTTTTAGATGTGCTGATCACGTTTAGTTTCATTGGTGAAATAGGCCCTAAATTAGGTTGAGTGATCGAATGCAGCCAGAGTAATTTACTTACCAGCCAGCATTGTGTAAGGTTTTTTTGAAGACAACCTTTATAGTAGGTATATACGTAGATATATGATATAACATGGCGCGCCCTTCCAAATGACTGTTTAATGTTTGTAGTCACATCTTTACGGCAGAGTTTGTATGTAGTTGTAAGTATTTGTCTTCAGTAGCAGGCCGGCAGCAACATGCGTTGTGAGTCTTGGTGGCGCTTTGTAATTAGAGAAAACTCTTGAGGGGCGAGTCATGTTATCGTAGTTTATTTTTAAACACACATTCTGCCAGATATGTAATTAATCGTAGGCAAATTGACGTCTTAAATTGTCAGTATGAAATTCTTTCACAATTGTATATAATGCCTACAACACGGCAAACTATTGTATGGTTTCAATTTGTTTAACAGTTAATTCATTGATTGAATGTAGATATAGGTTCCTACGTCCTTACGGGTCTGAAATCCAAACTACAGTGTCTTATTTCAGACCGAATTTAAGAACACATTTAAGTTCTCAGCACAGTTGCACTAACAGTGAATGAACATAATATAGAAGAACACCTATCCCGTAACACAAAGAAGATCTATGAGGATGAGAAACTGAGGGTGGCATACCAACATACAATGTGGGAAGGTCTCTGCGACCTTAACAAAGAAATCACAACAGAAGCTGATTGCGAGAAGTATGTCGAAACTATGGAAAATGCCGTTATCGCAGCCCTCGACACTCACGCACCAATGAAAAATTCAACAAGGCAGGAACGATTACCGAAGGAAATAAACGATAAAATAGACTATCGAAACAAACTAAAACAAACTGTATGGCAAGCGAGGCACTGCAGCCCCAGACTCCAACACGAGACACGCAGGCTTTACAACAACGCTAAGAGAGAAGCTGAAAAAGTCTTGAAAGAATACTCTGAAAAAGGCTGGCTAGACAAACTCCAAGATCCGCGGGATAATAGGTCACAAATGTGGCGCATCCAACGAAACATGAAAAAGCCTATCGTTAAACTACCAAACATCACAGGATGCAGTACAGAAATGGAAACGATCGACAAGCTCACCGATGTAGCCATAATTAAAGACGCTAAGATAGCGAAAGAGGATGAGGGGACTGAAAAGACGACACCATTCCAACCGCTCGACTTAACGTCAAAAAAAGAAGTGCAACTTGCACTGAGCCGATTCAAAAACAAAAAGGCCCCAGGGCCAGATGGAATAAAAGCAGACGCCCTTAAACTTGGGGGAGAAGTCTTCATCGAGGCATTTGTTCCTCTTGCTAACTTTGTATTGTCCACAGGTTACTTCCCTAAGCGATGGAAAACCGGCGTGTGCATATTCCTGCACAAGACCGGCAAAGATCACCGTCAGGCGTCATCGTACCGCCCGATCACATTGCTCAACATCATGGGTAAGCTGTGCGAACGACTGATCCTGGGAAGACTTACTGCTACGGTCAACCAGCTGCAACCAACGTTCCAGCACGGCTTCACAAAGGCAAGAGGTACAGCAACCCAGATTCTACGCACTGGAAAAATAGTCACTGATGCGCTAGACACGGAAGATAGTGTCTCCATGATATCTACTGACCTATCGAAGGCCTTCGATTCGATTAACCACAAGGGCCTGATCAAAAAACTCCAGAATCAAGATGTTCCTAACAATGTCATAAAAATAATAGAGAACTACCTCGAAGGCAGGAAATTGAGAGGTAGATTCAGAACTACCATAACCAAAGACAAACCGATACCTCACGGCGTGCCGCAAGGCTCGATCCTGGGACCAGTCATCTTCAATATGTTCGTCCATGATATTTGGGATATACAAGACCACATCAGAGGTCTCAAACTTTCACAGTACGCGGATGATCTCTGTATACTCAACAGTGCCAAGAATCCAGATCATGCAACTATGCGCGCTGAATGGGCAGCGGAAGCCATCGTTGACTACTACACAAGATGGGGGTTAAAGTGTAACATAGAAGAAACTGGCTATCATTCAGGCCTGCATTTTACCGCTAATGGACTACGGAGTGGTGCAACTACTCTCAAGGTATAGTGCAACGAATCTAACCAAAATCGAACGCCAATACAGACTGGCGCTGAAAAATGCCGCACAACTACCAAAACGAACACCTACGGAAGTAATCTGGGAAATGGCTGACATAGAAGCCTGGCACCTACGCGCCGAGGACCTAAACACCAAAATGTTGCAAAACATAGCAAAATTACAAATAGAAGATCTAGAATCTCCTGGAGACGCCTATAAAGCGCATGGCGAATTTAACCCTCTCAGGGTAAATCACAGATTGGGCGATATATTGTATGACCCTAACAAAAAAGGATACAAGCGATGGCCTACTGACACAACTAAGGCCCCACGTCCCCTTAAAATAAAGTGAAATAAAATAATAAACTGAAATTAATAATAATAATATCTCTTTGAAATACGCAGTAAATTAATAAAACACGTAATCTGTTTGTATAGTCTCACATATTGCGAATCAATAAAATACAGCAAACATAGATCCACTGGGACATAAGTTAGCTGACTCACCTCTGGATGGCCCACCAGCCAGAGTCATTTTGTAACACACAAAGTAGGCAAATAAATGTTATTCTTATTCTTATTCTTATTCCACAGTTGCACATTTACGTGTTAAAACTTCCTACCATTCAATTAACAACCTTATTTAATTAAAATTAGAGTCGTAATTAATTACAGCAAACTTGTACTAGATACATTAGCACCGAGATGTTTACACTGGCAGATTTAATTACTTAGTCTAAGTCGTTGAGTCTGTGAAGGGATAATTCGTCGTTATCTCTGGCTTGGAATTCATGCCTTCCGTAAACGAGTGGGTTATACCTATTGCAGAACGAATGGATGTGGTAATTTTATAGAACAGATTATTTTCTCTTAACCCATAATAATAATAATAATAATAATAATTTATTTGCATTAAAAGGTGTACATTTGAGCAACATTTGGTTACAAACAAACTGATGGAGACATTAAACACTATAAGTTTGGAGACTCTAGCACCCTTGCTAAGTTGACAAGACAACTTGTATTAAAGGTGCTAGGCCCAGCCCTTTCATAGGGGTCTTGTATAGAAGGTTTGTCTATAATACGAGAACTTTTTTCATTTTTGCAGCAGGTAGATGGACAACAAATAAATCATTTGGTAAAACAAGGAAACAAAGATTAAATAAAAAGTGAAGGATGTATAGTGTTGGGGTGTGTGTGTGTGGGTGTATGTGTCAGGGGTGTGTGAGTGGGTGTGTGTGTGAGTGTGAGGGGTGAGTGAGTGGGTGTTTGTGTGAGTGTGTGTGTTGGTTTGTATGTGTTTATGTGTGATTGTGCACTGCGTAGATTTTACCTAGTTAATTAAGTCGACAATAAGAGCTCTGTGTTGTTATAGTTGAGAGTCTGAAGCCAAGTAGACAGTTTCTTTTTAAGAGTTGCATTTGGAAGTGAGAAAAAGTTTAATATTTTATTAATTTTATTATACAGATGGGGGCCTTGAAAACAGGGAAACCTTCTTGTAAAAGAGTAATGCGAACGGTAGGGTTGGCCTATTTTGTCTTTGCGTCTTGTGGTGATTACCTCGTAGGGAGTTATATGGTGTTGAAGGAGTACAGTGTTGAGCACAAACAATTGCCTGACTGTGAGGACTTCACAGTTTTTATATAATTCCTCAGTTGGAAAAAGGATAGGTCGAAAGGTACTGACTTTTAGCACGGCTCTCTGGGCTCTTTCCAGCTTTAAGAGTAGGGTTTTGGGAGCACCACCCCAGGCGCATACACAATAATTTAGGAGAGACTGACAGAGAGCAAAATAAGTACATCTCATAATTTGAGGTTCTGCAACGTGGCGAAGTGTTTTAGCGACAAAAATAAGTTTTCGGACTCTTTTTGTTAGTCTCTATATGAGCTGCAAAACTCAGACCGTTATCAACTGTCACTCCGAGATATTTTATTGTCCTACATCGCTCTAGTTTAGGGCAGGTACAAGCTAACATACCCGGCAGTAAACACGAGTGTGCTGTTAAAGTATGCGTGTCAGAAGGTTGTGTAGAGTTTCGCATAGAGAAGGTAAGTACTTTGGTTTTGTCAGTGTTTAGGGTGAGGGCATGTGTCTTAAGCCACTGTAGGACAGTATTGAGTCCTTTTTGTGCAGAGTTGAAGGTGTCTTGCCAAGAATCACCGGTAAAAGTAAGGACGGTGTCGTCGGCGAACGCTATTATATTTCCGTCTCCCAGTTTTAGGTTACAGAGCTGGTTAACGTAAATTAGGAACAACGTTGGCCCAAGCACACTGCCTTGGGGCACACCAAAAGTGACAGGCGCATCTTTACTGTAGTGCTCTTGTATTTTTACGCACTGAGTTCGGTTTTGAAGATAGTCGTTCATAAGTTCAAGAGGTTTACCCCGGATCCCCAGTTCCTCTAGCTTTAAGAGCAAGTTCGGAATCGAAACAGTGTCGAATGCCTTTTTCAGGTCCAAAAATATTGACAATACTTTTTTCTTCTTGTCAATATTCTTGACGACGCAATCGACTAGTTCTGTGACGGCATTGCTGGTTGATTTGCCTCGCCTGAATCCGAATTGATTGGGAGAGAAAAGTTTTTTATCTTCCAGATACTTCACTAGCCTCTTATTCACAATACGTTCGAGAATTTTGGAAATGGACGACAGGACTGCAATAGGGCGGTAATTATTTACACAATGTGTATCCCCAGTTTTATGTATTGGGTGGATGATGGCCTTCTTGAAGTGCCGTGGGAAGGTGCCAGTATTAAGGGAAATATTAAAAATGTGTGTAAGCAGAGGAACAAGTATTAGTGTGTAGCGCTTTAGAAATTTAGTCGAAATGTTGTCCCAACCAGTGGCAGAATCTGTTTTGAGCGATTTGATTATTTCATCCACCTCAACCTCATCGGTGCTCAACATGACGAATGATTGTAAGGTCGAAGGTGAGGAGGTCACTTCTGTAGTCAATTTTTCACTATCGCGGGGAGATGAAAAGTTTTGGGCAAGATTCCGACCTACACCAGCAAAGAATTCATTAACTCTATCTACCGAGAGCTGGGGTGAGGTAGAATGAGCTAACAAGTCAGTATTGGGTGTATTAGGTTTTTCCGTATAAGTTACTCTCTTTATAATTTTCCAAATTTTCTTACTATCATTAGCGGCGTCTCTCAGTTCTGTCCTGTCATAGTCTCTTTTTAACTTTCTTAATATTTTGGAGCAAAAATTTCTATACCTTTTATAGGTAATAGATAAAACGGTGTTGTTTGGAGTTTGTTTAAGCTTATAGTGCATGGCGTCTCTATTACGTACACATCGTAGCATACCGGTGGTCATCCACGGTTTGATCAACCGTTGATTGCTTGGGAGCTTGATAATGGAGGTGTGGTTATCTATGAGTCTAACAAGGGTAGTAATTAAGTGGTCTGTGGCTTCATTAGCATCAGTAAGCTGGTAAATCGGCTGGAAGTCTGTAGTGTTCATCGCGTGGTCTAGAGTGCTAAAGTTCGTCTTTGAGGCGGTGAGTGAACGTGGTTTGACGCGGTTTTTTAGGTTGAGACACAGGAGTACAGGGTCATGGTCAGTGACAGAAGAGTGCAGGACTATGGTGACAGCTGAGAGGTTGGTTTTGAGCATGACGTGATCAAGACAGGCGGTTTCTCGAGTCCCCAGAGTGTGAGCTGGTAACATGCCGTGAGAGGCTATGAGATCTAGATACTCTGAGGTTTGGTTAGAAGGTGGAGAACAGGCAATGTCAATGTTAAGGTCCCCTACAATAACTATGGTTTTATAAGAAGTTAGATCCGCTAAGAGGGAGTCTAGGGATTGAAGGAATTTACTTATATCTCTGATGGAAGGAGAACGGTAAATGCAGACTATTGCCTTGTCTGTGCCAATTTTTAGTATTAGACAACTGGCGTCCTGTAAAACGGTTTCTTCGACTGTGTAGCTTTTTATGTTTTAACATAAAGCACCACACCATCATTTTGGTTAAGGAGATTTTTAGTACAATAATGAGTGTAATGATCAATCGAAGGAATAAGACCACTATAACGATTAAGCCAGCACTCTGTCAGAACGAGTATTTCACAGTCAATATTTGTTCTACAAAGAAGTGTTAAGAATGAGTTAATGTTTGCGTGAATAGAGCGAATGTTCTGAGTAATTATTTTTAGTTGTTGAGTCGGGTTTGAGACATAATTTGAGCATTCTTCGGCCATACAGTTTATCGTAGCAGAGACGGAGAGATGATCAATATTGTTTATAATATCGTTTACTTTATCCACCGTTAGAGTGATATTGTTTGATTCTTCTATTTTGGGGGATCATTATGTGAGTAACCACTATGGTCTCCGCTAAGGCACATGTATGACGAAGTGAGTGGGACTCGCTTGGTAAATTGATAATTTTAATTGACAGGCAATTATTAGTATGAATCAATATTGAGTTGTGATTGGTTGGTTGTGTTTTGTTGTATGTATGGTGAGTCTGATTGACAGATATTAGCGTGTGAGTATAGGTGGTTGTAGGTTGTGGTGTAGCGTGAGTAAAATGTTTTATTGTTTTCTGAGTAGTGTAGTATACAATTTTTATAACGATAATATGCAAATAGAGCATGCAAGTGCGGAGTAAATAAGAGCTTATTAATAGCACCCAAGATGAATCTAGTCATTCTTGTCTTAGTTTTTCTATTTGGGCTTCGTTTTTAATAAGCACCGCTGATTGGCCTTCTATTTTCCGTATGAGGACTTTTCCGTGCGAAATCCAGCAGAACTTATATTGTTTTTCCTTGCACAGCTCACGTGCTAAATAGAAGAGCTTCCTAGTGCTGCTAGTCAAGTCTTCCCCTATGTAGACGGCGTTGGCGGTGCCGCTGATACCAAAGTGGGCGGAGTTGAGTTTTTGAGATGGATTCGAGTTGTTGTGACGTCTGACAGAGTTAAGTATATCTTGTTTGGTTGCAATGGTGTTGAGTTCCATAATGATCGGTCTGTTTGTTCCTTTCTTCCCGGGGACGCGGTATATATGGCGTATGTCACTTGACTGGAGCCCATGGTTTAACCCACTTGCTAGGTTGTGGATCATCTGAATTAATTCAGCAGTTGACTCTTTTTCTTGACAAGGCAGGTTACGAATCTCTAAATTATTTTTCTTGATATTGAGTTGCAAGTCCTCCAATTTTCCTTCGAGTGATGATATGTGCAAACAGTTGTCTTTGCATTGTTGTTCTAGGTATGTTATCTTGCTTTTCATATCTTCATACTGATTGGAGATGAATTGCAGAGATTTTTCAAGATCATTTGTGGTATTTTGTATTAGCAACAGTGAGTTCTCCATTTTCTTAAGTTTTTTGTCTTGTTCTGTATTCCAAGAAGATAACATTTGCTTGATTTCATTCTTAAAAGCAAGAAAGTCATCCTTGGTAATAGATACGTCATCGTGCTTGCGTTTGGGCCTAGAGGTCACGAATGCGGGCTGCGCTGGCATTTCGGGCTTCGACAGGTCAGAGTCGGAGGCAGCTTTGTTTGGTGATGGCATCGTTTTCCTTTCGTTTATGTATCCGCAATAAGGGTGTGAGCAAATATCTGCTAGTAAGTTTTAGGTAGGCGCTCTAGCAGCTTCACAATGTGACGTGTGATGGGCGTGTCAATACTGGTACATGAGGAGGGGGCTTACCGGGCGATTGCCGACGGCGCGTCACCGCTTCGTTTCTTATGCGCTCCTGGTACTTGCGCTGATTTTCGTTCACTATTTTTTTAACTTATTTAAATGATTTATTTAAAAGTTTGTAAAATTATTGGCACAGAAAAGACGTCTACTCGCTTTCACGGTCCGAGGGGAAGGGCATAAGAGCAGTGGTGGCCAAGTTCGAACCAGGCAGGCACTTTCCTGCCGAGTAAGCGGGATTGTCCGAAAGGGTTACCGCTACCCCGGAACATAAAGGGCTAAGGAAGGAACATGGATGGGTTTAGTCAGTAAGAGTCTGACACTCCCTTCCGCTCCACCCAGAGCGGGAGCAGTCATTTGATGATTTCCCACACTTAAAAAAAAAGGCAGGCACTTTACTTTGTGTATTTAATTTCATCACCACTGCTTTTAAAACGGTGAAGGAAAATGTCGTGAGGAAATGGGCATATCCTAGAACCTAGAACAAAAAATTCGAAGACATGTGATATCTTTCAATCCGCACTGGGCCGGCGTGGTGGATTATGGCCCAATCCCTCTCTTAGAGAGGAGGCCTATGTCCTAGCTGGGACATTATAGGCTGATTATGTAACCCATTAGATGTTCGCCTATAAGAGCTAAACGATTTAAACGGCTATATTTATTGTCGTTTCGACAGAATTTTTTCTGAATCTATGGGGTTCATACGACATTTGAGGTGTTAACATACACACTACATGCTGGGAGCTCATGTCTAAGTATTATTAGCCGGATGGGTCGATCGATCACGGTAAGCTACGCATTCCACGGTTGGTCCGTCGCTGGGAGACCATCTTTAAACGAAAAAAAACGTAACTCCTCTGTGTTTCGGAAAGCACGTTATGCCGTTAGTCCCGGCTGTCATTGTGGATCTCTGACAGTCGTTGCCAAAGGGTATCGTATGAGTGGGTTATTGTAGAGGTAAGATAGGCAGTCGTTCCATGTAAAATACAGTATTCAGCTGCATCCAATTAGACTGGAAGCTGACCTCAACATAGTTGGGAAAAGGCTAGACAGATGATGATGCTTCTCTTAACAACATAAATATCACGCCTTGTTTCCCCGAAGCGGACAAGTAAAGTCCCTGCCTGAGTTCAAACCCACGACAATAAGTCAATTCGTAAGTCAGAGCCGTAATCAATGGGCCACTACTGCTCAAAGCGGGATTGAATGCCTCGGATTTAAATACCTATAAAAAGTTTACATGTCAACGATTATTATTATGACATGTGTCATGTCAATATTGTGAATCCTTAGCTTCATGTGGAATGACAGCTCACGTCACTTAAGTTGTCACGGTTGGGAAACCAGCATCTTTGATTATATACTTGTCTATAATCAAAGCTTAATAGCAAGTGAAGCTAAGTCAGAGGCCCATGGGCAGCTCAAAAACACTGACACCAGGTTAGTCACTAACCACAGGATTCCCGCACGGAACAAATATTTGTACGACCTGCAAGTGTTTGTTACGGGTCTGGGTGTTTTTCTATCTATAATAATTATGTATGTAAGTACAAAAAAAAAAATGTATATAAGTAGTTTATCAGCCATCTTGTTACCATAACACAAGCATTAGGTTGCTTAGCTTGGGACGATATGGCGTTGTGTGAAATGTCCAAGGATATTATATTATTATTATATTATACCCGAATCCCTTTGGCGCTGTAATAGCGGTCATTAATAATAATAATAATTCCTTTATTTCAGACTATGGTGTCCATTTCAGCTCACTTTAAAGTCACTTCATTTTCATGGTGAGATTTTTACAGAATAGCTGCTGTAGTCTATTTTTAACCGACTTCAAAAAGGAGGAGGTTCTCAATTCGGATGTTTGTATTTTTTTTTTTTATGTTTGTTCGCGAATAACTCCGTTGCTTGCCAACCGATTTCAAAAATTCTTTTTTTGATGGGTATACTTCCCAAATGGTTCCATAAATTTTTTATCGAAATCGGATAAGCGGTTTTTGAAAAATCAACAAAAATCTAAAAAAATCCTACTTAATATATGTGGATGATGTTCTAATAACTTCCTGTCACTGTAATTTACATACCAGGTAGTGGTATTAAAATTTGGGGGGGGGGAGGGATTGTGTAGGTACCACACCTAAAAAGTGAAAAATAAAAACTTTTTTACAAAAAATAAAACCGACTTCCAAAACAAACACTACAAAGTGAAAAATTATTTTGATTTCGGTGGCAAAAAATGAAAATACAAAACCGAAGACACCGACTTCCGAAATCAAAATTATTTTTCACTTTGTAGTGTTTGTTTTGGAAGTCGGTTTTATTTTTTGTAAAAAAGTTTTTTTCGTCAATAAAAAACACTTAAGTTTGCAAAAATAATTGTGATAAGAATCATACAATTAGTTTTGTATGACCCTTCTGCATGTTATTAAAATGTAAAAGAAATTAAATACGAGATATTTTATACGTCTACGTAATTTTAGTAATTTTATTTATTTAACCGAAACATCTTATTAATTTTCATTCAACCCGAAGAATTTTAATATGAGGCTCATTTTTACTCATAGGCTGGGCATGTTTTAAATTAAATTCTCTACAGAAATACAGAAAAGTATGGTCAAATGTTGGCGTGAATGAACTAAATCATAATTTATTTAATACGACATCATTAAAATAATTAGAACGCATCTTGGTCTGCTAAAAATACGTAATTGAGTAACGAGGGACTCTTAATTTATTAAATTGCATATAATTTTGAAATGTTTATGTGGAAAAAAAACACACAAATTATGATTTTGCGGACTGTGTGACTTTGTTTCTGTCCACCTTTTGTGGTGTAGTATTTTTATTATATTATTTATTTTTCACATATAATTTTGTAATAAAATTCATGTATACAAAACATTGAAAAACATTTTAAAATAGTAACGGTGGACTTTCTTGCCCATTCTTCTCCATACGAAACCATCTTTTAGAAGACTAGAATCAATTCTATTTCTTGTTCATTTTGATGTTCAAAACTGCCTTTTTGTGTCTATTTGAAATAAATGATTTGACTTTGACTTTGAATATTCCATGGAAAATAATGACACTGACAGTTCTTAAAAGTAGTATATGCGCTGAACGTGTTCAATTTTATTGGTAAAATCTGCCCTTAAACTGCTGGAAAAATCTTTAATAGTTTATATCAAGTTTTTGACATTGATTCTCTGCTGAGATGTCAATTCAAAGTCAAAGTCAAATCATTTATTTCAAATAAGCACAAGAAAGGCACTTTTTAACGTCAAAAGAAAGGCACTTTTGAACGTCAAGACGTCGATGAGATTGTGACACAATTTTTTTAGTACCTACAAGAATTTATTGGCGTCAAGGCACACACTGAAACAAGTCATAACAACCTCCAATGAGTCCATGTGAACGCACAAAGATGTAACTCACATAATAATCCTCCTCATCAACAGAATTTCATTTCGTTCCTCACCTCCCTTCATGACTCCGTGTCCCGCGCTCGAGGGCGCCTCCCCTAAACTTATTTAATTAGTATTCTGTAAATGAGAAGCGGGGTGGCGACAATCTAAATACAAGCAGTTTAATTTTTCGTTAATCGCCAGTAAAGTCGAGGAGTTATGCGGATCCACGTTCCACTTTAAGTTTACAGCCTGTGTATCTTGTTGCATGGCTCTTGGACTAGGTGTCTACGTAATATAGATGAGGTAGGTTATGAAACAAAAGAATACTGTTTACTGATTTCTAGGCTGGACTTTTGCATGTCTAGAAGGTGTCAGTATAGTTTTACTTCATTTATGGAGCTTAGACTAGTTATCTTACCTAGTACTTGGTCTAATAGCTCCTTGTAAGTAGAATTCAATTTATTTTGGGAATTGTTCTTAAAAGTGTCAGAAAAATACGAGGTCAGCTATATCTGGCCAATATTATATGTCAGTAAAAACAAAACACGGTAGCCTTCTCTCATTCGTTATTAAAGAAAAATACGTCCTGTACCGTACAGGTGGTCAAACAAATTAATTATATTATTCCAAGAACTGACAGTCTGCCCAAACGTTACACGATTTTAAAATAAAAAAACATTCCATTCGACCTATTTTAACTGTTACGTGACAGCAAAGGCTGTATGTTCCAACAAACCTACAGGTCGTTTAAAAACGGATATACAGTGTGTTAGGTTAAACGAGGGACATACTTTCAGGGGGTGCTATACTCATGAAAACAACTTAGACTATGGAATACCTAAAATCATGAAAAAAAAATCAGCAGTTCAGTACATTTATGTTCGCATAATTCATCAAAATGCATTAAATAACAGCTGTTTTTTTTTTCAAATTTCAGAGTTGGTCCCATGGACAAAGTTGTTGATTTCCATGAGTACTATACAACCTGAAAGTATGCGTTCCGTTGCTACACAATTCATAAACAACAAAATTAAACATGACATTCGTTCGTTTTTCGAATAAAAAGAAACGTCACTCGAGAGTCGAGATATATTCTTTTATTGACATTTTTAGAAGGAAATTCGCGTCATCGAATGTGAGTTTTTTAAGGAAAATGAAACGTTATCTGTGAATTCTTTTTTATGATTTCTTGTAACTCCGCGTCTTTCATTAAGTCCCTAATGTACAATATAAATTCGCGATGTATATTTGGATAAACGGTAAACATGCTATGGTACCTACAATATGGTTGTCTGAAGAATCTGCTAGTAGATTCTAGTTCTGCTTCATAGGCTAGGCAAATAAGTTGTTTATCAACTTTTGACACACTACGTCAAATTGTCATTGTAGACATTTCATCCGTCAAATTATGTCAGTTATGATTCGAATTACAGACAATTGAAGTTGGTAGGTAGTCAATTTTATAAACGATTAATTTCCCTGATTTTATTTTTGAAGTAGATACACACAATAAAATAGAAGAAGTCACTGCCTCCTTCTTCTTATCGTGTGGTTAGTCAATAACCTTGTGTCAGAGTTTTTATGCTGTTCATGGGCCTCTGACATAGCAGAAATATATCTTTGACATGCCGGTTTCTTTAGGATGTTTTCCTTCACTGATTTTCAAGCAAGCAATAATTATCCAATACGTACATGAATCAATAAAAATAAAACCTACTTCCAAAAAAAACACTACAAAGTGAAAAATAATTTTGATTTCGGAAGTCGGTGTCTTCGGTTTTGTATTTTCATTTTTTGCCACCGACTTCCGAAATCAAAATTATTTTTCACTTTGTAGTGTTTTTTTTGGAAGTCGGTTTTATTTTTTGTAAAAAAAGTTTTTATTTTTCACTTTTTAGTTGCGGTACCTACACAAAAAATTGTAATACCACAACCTGGTATGGAAATTACAGTGACAGGAACTTATTAGAACATCGTCCACATATATTAAGTAGGTTTTTTTTTAGATTTTTGTAGATTTTTCAAAAACCGCTTATCCAATTTCGATAAAATTTTTCAAATCGGTTGGCAAGCAACGGAGTTATGCGCGAACAAACATAAAAAAAAATATATATATATACAGTCGAATTGAGAAGACTTTAGACTTTATTTAGAAGTCGGTTAAAAATCAGAAGTGCGAGATTTGGGTTCGAACTCGAGACCTGACTTGGCAGTCCGACGGTCACACCACTAGGCTATCACTGTCTCCTGAATCACAGGTATGCTAACCTGGAACTAGAGTCAGAGTCTCAAACTTTTTTGTAACCTTTTTTCTAGCAATAAAGAATTTATTTTTTAGTTTATTCCAGTTTAAATTACACACCATAGGTATTAATGACGCAAATTGTGTGAAAACCTTGTGCCGATACAAATGAGCGCTAGTGCAGACAAGGGTTAAGATACAAACTAATTAACCCCTAACTTTGATCATTAAAACATTATCGCCTCACGATCTTTCTTCAAACAGACTTTAAGCGCACCCCTTATAACCCTTATACGGGGTGTTATCTTGTATCAGTGTATCTGTTCTGTTAAAGAACGGCAAAGTTGGAGTACAGTCTGGGAATTATAGTTTTCGCACAATGTTGTTTTTACCGCATCACTGCTATGAAGAACAGAAGCTAGCACATTAAGTGGACAAAATTCTATGATAGATTTTCAACTTTCTTACAACAAATTAAGGTTCATATTTAATTGGGAAAATTATAGGCCAAGTCATAGGTTCGAGTTCGAACCCATGGCACACCTCTGATTATACGGATTCATGTGCGTATTGTATAATTATATTATTTTTAAAAAGTACCATCGACATGGAAAGAAGAAGATCGTTCTATTTCTGAAAATCGTTTGAAGATGAAAGAGACAGAATTAGGTATATTTCAAATAAGTTAAAGTTAATTGTATTTAATCACTTGTGGTGCGAGTAGGCCTTACTTATGTATATATGTTTATAAGTGTGGTTGTATTCGCCATAAGTAAGTTACCATTTTTTCGAAGATATAGCGTTAGAAGGCCTTCTGCATGTGGAACCTTATGAAAGCCACAAGAATCCCCTGGATACTGGAAGAACAGAACCGATGGTAGTGGCGCTGCTTGAGGGAGGCCTATGTCCAACAGTGGACAGTTTTCACCAGAAACTACTATGAAGTAGGTACTTATTTTAATAAAGTTTACAGTCGCAACCAGACATTAATGAATACTCATGAATTTTATGTCGTGTGTAAGTATCATGTAACTATACTGTATATTATATACAGTCGTATTTTTAGAGAGTTTTACTTTTCAGATTAAAAAAAACATGTGTTGAAACGTTGGAAAAGTGCTTAACACTTTAAGTACACTTTACGTACCACGCTAAGTCTGAATACATTGACTGAAATTAAATTTTTAATTTAACCACAACATTGTAGAAGCACGAAAATGTTCGGCGGTCGAGTTTTTTAATATTTTATTTAGGCGTATTCAGTTTAAAATATCAGTATTAATGTTAAAACCAATGCGGTCATAATCGTGGTTTATTATAGCTTTACTAAATTTAATATTGTGTCCATTTAATTTATTTAGTCATAATATAGTATTTTTATAAAAAGATGCATTTTTAAATAAATAAATAAAAATAAATAACTTCTTAAATAAATAAAAATAGAGCAGAATTGCTTATATGCCTGAACTAGGTTGAACCTGTGCTTCAGGCTAGAAAGTGCTTAAATATAATAATAATTTGATTTGTATTGTTTTATTTTGTGTTGATATTATATATTCTGGCAATGGGTCTTGTTACCTGAAAAATAAATGAATTTGATTAATTTATAGCCCTCTTTCGTTATTTCTAACCAACTGTGTTGCGGCCTAAGGAGAGTAATGTTAGTTTTTTTTTGTACTAATCATTAAATGGAACTTTGTATGTAAAAAGCTGACCACATAATATGCTGCTCTACAATAGAGATGATGACAAAAATTTTTTTTAGTCCGTAAGCTAGACTATTAAAAAATATTGGACACGTATTTTTCTTTTTTTTAGTAATCCAAACATCATGCCGATACAATGAGTTAAAATGTGGCACGAAGTTTTTTTTTTATGAAAAAGGCATCTTGCAGTTGAACCATAGGTTTGTCTACTGCTTAACCGGGCTTGCTGTGTCATGACGTAACGAGTATGTAGTTTTTATACTAACTTGTGACGCAGGGAGTCCCCACTCCAACTTTAGTGCAATTTAATTTCAGTAATTTTTTATTAACTTGGTAAAACGAGAAATACGTGGCTAATATTTTTTTATTCACTGTCTGACGGACAAGATTTTTGTTTTGCCCAGGCGACATTCCTATTTTGTACGCAACATAATCACGGTAACCGCGGTAAAAAGCCACGATCCAAACAGTTTTCTGACCAAGTAAACTAATAAAATATTCAAACAGCCATTTCAACTCATTTTCCATTAAATATTAATATTAACAACACCTTCTAAACACGTTTATTACCTTGCGTCTCTGAGAGAACTCCTTTTCGTTACCTCATTACAAGTCAAAGGGGTGAATTATTAATAATACTCGTAATACTTCTCGAAGAGTTTTGTGCAACAAAATTTCATTTCGAGAGGTGTTCTTATTTGTTAGGGGTGCTGCACACATGTTCAGGTCGGCTCATTCGATTCAGTCGTATTTGTTGATAGCAAAAGCCGACCTGAAACAATCACAATACATATTGGGTTAACATTCGCCTAGAGCAGATCGGCAAATCCTGTTTGACATATACCGAATCGACCAAGGCTGTGTATGTATGTATAAAAATAATAACTATAAACTAATACATAATTTTAAAAATAAACTTAAAAACGAGTGCAGTAACTCGTTGTGACGGCGTCGAGTTACGCAGCGAGGTGTCGCGTAGCCGGCCGCGGAAACGCCGATACAGCACACCTTTCGGCCAAAACTCTTCCTTGAGGAAGGTCACCAAATGGTGAGTTGGAACGCGCACCACGAACGACTTGAAATTAGTGCTATGGCGCGCCTCCAACTTCTCCACCCTCAAGGTCCAGTTGGATTTACCAACGACACTAACTCGTATAATTATAGAAGATGGACCTGGAGAAATGGCAACAGTTGTATTAATTGAGTGATAAAATTATTTATGTTTAGAGTGGTCCCAACAAATAAACAAAAATTTAAGGACGCTCCGTCGAGGCGTCCCCGTTAAATTAAAGCATTTAAAACTTATTCCGTGACAAAAGCTAAATAAATTAAACACAATTCAACACAAACAATTCCCAATAGCTCAGTAATGAGACGGTTTCCGGGTGGTAGGCTGTGGTAAAGTACAATCAATAAATTATTTATTTAACCCATTAGATGTTCGCCTATTAGGAGACGTTTGCTTATAAGAGCGCAACCATTTATATGGTTATATTTATTGTCTGGGGTTATGGGGTAATGGGGTTTATACGATATTTGAGGGATTAATTATGGAACTCCAAAGATTTTTGCGCTACTGAATTTTTTGGGTACTGTAACAATTAAACCTTTGATCCTACCTACCTACCTACAAGTGACTATTGGTTTCGTAATTGACATACATCAATGTTCGGGTCGGCATGATGATATCGAATCCTTCACAATCAATTTTATCATGCCGAACCGAACATGTGTGCGCCATCCCTTAAGTATTGATGTGTTACACGGGAATTTGGGAGAAGTGTCGAACAACTTCCAGAATAGTAACTTTGTACTTTAGCATACGTGAACAAGTATTGTTGTGTTCGCTCCCCCTTAAGGGAAAAGTTCGGGGAATATTATTAGATGCGTTTGTGCTTTGACTTATTTTTTATGTTTCTTGTACCTCAAAATATGTTTTCTTTGGCGAAAGAAATGGAAGAAACGGTACCTATTTATAACTTTTGTTATTGTTTTTTTCCTTACATGTGCTTTCATGACAAACGTTCTTGTCAAAGAAAATTCACGCAGATGTTCTATACCTATATATTGTATAATGTAGATTAATATTATGTGCATTATTTTAGAATCTAGATTGTAAGTATAGAATATTCTACATAAAACTAATATACTGGGTAAAATTTAATTCATGGGCATTATTTTAAGGGGTAATTTTTTACTCATCACTATATAATATCATATTCAACCACATTCAGGCATCAAAAGTCAGCTGTTCCCTACATTTTGACGAGTTATGCAAGCTATGTATGGAACTGGTTTTTCTTACGAGTTCAGGTTTGTCCCATAGGGAAAGTGGTTCATAATGATGAGTATAACAACCCCTTGAAATAATGCCCATGAATTCAATTTCTCTCTGTATATTTAACGCATACATAAGGAATGTACAAGCTTATAAAACTATTAGCAAACTAAAATATGGCGTCAAAAAATCCCTCCGCATCCCTGTCGACTAAGAAACTTTGTCACGTTGTATGGACATTCACATATAATGTTATAATACATGTATACAAAACATTGTGAAACATTTTAAAAGAGTAACGGTGGAGTTTCTTGCCCATTCTTCTCCACACGAAACTACCTTTTGGAAGGGGCAACTAGAATCAATTCTATTTCTTGTTCATTTTGACGTTCAAAAGTGCCATTCTTGTGCCTATTTGAAATAAATGTTTTGACTTTGACTTTGACTTTGGAAATAGCTCGGGACACGGGAATTGTGAAACAGGCGTTTAGAGATTTCGTTGGACAAACCATGAACACTCGGACCCCACCCCGAGGGTTGCAACCCCAAATATCTTGAGGTTTTTCGCAACCAGAGGCTAAGAATAGCCATAAAATGTAGCAATGTCTCTTGGATACTTTACCAGTCGTCAGCGATGCGGAGGAATTTTTCGACGCCATATTTTAGTTTATTAATAGTTTTAGTTAGGTTAGAATAATATATTTTGCAAAGAAATATATCTACCAATTAATGTTGGTCTCTTTTAGTCCACGGATATAAATTATGTATTGTAACAGAAAGAATATCAGTCAATCAATATCATTTTCTTCTTCTTACACTTTTTCATGTGCAATGCATTATTTTAACATTCATATATTAAATATGTCACTCAGTAGGAGCTCGAGGCTAAGTAATAGCAGTCGCTCGAATCGATCCATCAGGTTAAGCTACGCTTGCCAGGATTGGTCTATGGATGGGTGACCATCTTTACATATCGAGACTCTTCTATGCCTCTGAAAGCACGTTAAGCCGATGCCCCGGCTGTCATTCGTGGATCTTTGACAGTAGTTACGGGTAGTCAGAAGCCCGAAAGTCTGACAGCTAATCTTACCAAGGAGTATCGTATTAAACAGTTTCTGACTGGGTTGTGGACGTCAGATAGGCAGTTGCTCCATGTAAAATACTGGTATTCAGCTGCATCCAGTTAGACTGGAAGCCGACCTCAACATAGTTGGGAAAAGGCTAGGCAATTCACTCCAACATCCGATATTCAGAGCATGCCTAATGTAATCTCCATCCATCACTAAAAGGCACGAGTGACGGATGCATTTCATACAAAAAAAATGTGGCATTCAGCTATGTCCACACTACTGGACGCTTGGTCATCAATCAGTGAAGCCCATCTCGCAGTTGACATATCAAATTGAATGTTTTTTCTGCTTTATTGAGAATGCTACTCGACTTTGTTCCAATTGAAAACGTGGATTCAATTATTTTTTGTAACTTTTAAGTAACGAAATGTCCACTGCGTTTCGTGTTTCTGTCAATTAGAGGTTAATTGTGTAAAAATCAAATCATTTATTTCAAATAGGCTCGAGAAAGGCACTTTTGAACGTCAAAATAAACAAGAAATAGAATTGATTCTAGTCGCCCCTTCCAAAAGATATTTTAGTATTGTTATGATCTTCTTATTCTTCGGAAATTATCCCACGGGAACGTTATACCAGGACTTAAAGAATCCCATGTGTTAATCTAAGTCATAAACTACTGTATGTCAAATCTCATACAGATCCGTTCGCAGTTCTGGCGAGATTGAGTAACAAAGCTTTACATTTAAAATACTAGTAGGAAGTAGGATAGTAGGACTAAATTGTGTAGAAATCGGTTGTCATGACATGTGATGCAAAAGACTGAGGGAAAAGTCGTGAGAAAAATTTTGAGGAATGTAAATGTCTATACGAGGAGAAGATCAAAGTAACGATGGATGGACTGTGTGAAAGATGGTATGGCTGGAAATTAAGTGTCTACCGAGATGACGACTAATAGAGAAAGAAGTATGGAAGAGAAAAAAACATATAGCAGCCCTCAAATAAATTCTGATAAAGTCAGGAGAATAATGATAATGATTATTATATCAACATTTTTGTCTTGTTTTAGCACTGGTAGTCAGCACCATTACCACAAAGCTGGCTGGCTAATATTTTTACGACAAAATGCAGACTCCGCAATAAAAGGTGTTAATAAATAAAATCTAATAATTTCGTAAGACCATTGTACTCATCTTTCTTAACTATGGGATGAACCCTGAAATCATATATCAGTATGAGCTGTTCCATACATTTATGGACATGTGTAACTCAATAAAATGTATGGAATGGCTCATATATTTTTTTCAGCTTACCCAATGCCGTGCCGAACAAGTGTGCACGCACGCCTTACTTACTTCTTGCACTCAAAAACATTTTTTCCTTGCTCGATACTAAAATGAAATATATTCAGTATCAATTATAGTGGAATTTAGTATTTAGTTTTACAAAAATATTATCGAAAGGAATTCCAGAAAAAATGTATGAATGAAAGAGGAAATTTCAGAATTCAAATAAAAATTTGAATTCCGAAATTTTAGTAGGTTACCGTTCACTGTTGAAATAAAACTCTCATTTTAACCTACCTGTTATTTTTGCAAAACTTTTTACCGAACGAATATTTTTTCATACCCATTTTTTAGAGCCAGTTGGAATATAAAAATGTTTTAAATGGGATATAAAACATTTTTAATTAATTATTTTAGGCTTTTTACGGTGCGCGTCAAAATTTCATTTCTGCTAAACTACAATTTGAAGTCTGAGGCAATTTTGTGGTAAATTATAAAAGTGAACATAAACGAATTTTTTAACATGCTAAAAGTGGGTTTAATTTTATTAAGAACTAGCTTCTGCCCGCGACTTCGTACGCGGATCCTGTTGCTTATGCCAGCGACAACGGGGTATTCAAAATCGAAGAGTTGAATCACGATCAGCGGTCAGTCGCGCATCACGTTCCGCACTTGTCTCTAGAGACCTCGAAATCGATGTGTATATACGCTGAGAACTTAAGCGTAATTCTCTTTCCGTGAACGTCTCAGACTCGCGAGACAATGCATGACTTTCATGATCAGCGGTCAGAGGCGCATCATATTCTTCACTGGTCTCTAGAGACCTGGATGTATATGCGTAAATACGCTGAGAACGCAGGCGGTGGTAGATTCTTCGGATCTTATGATCTTTAATCTTTTAGCTCCTTTGGACCATTGGGAAAGATTTGACTTCTTTCTAGGCATTGTAATAGTTTTATGATAAAGACACCTGATCAATTAAAATCAAAGTGACTGCTCCCCAGCGTTATCGGGTAGGCTACCGTGTAACGAAGATAAATGTATTCGATACAATAAAAAGAGTTTTGGCCAGTACAGTCAAATTTTCAATGATATACCATCGTCATCGAAAATCAGTCCTAAATTGTTTCCGCCTTCACCGCGTGGAAGTACGCCCAGCTTATGTTATTTTATAATTATACAGTGAAATTATTGATGGCGTTGATTTCCACATCAGATGTTTCTGATCTTCGATTTTTTAAGTCAATAGCAAATGACTATCAGACTGAACAACATTTGCTAAGACATCATTCCTGTATATTATGTTATAGTGTAGCTGGGCTCTTGGAATTCCACAACAGGTGTTCCAGATCTTCGATTTTTATACGTCAACAGAGCGTGCTCATCAGGCTGAACAACTTTTGCTAAGACGTCATTCCTATATAATGTGTTATAGTGTAGCTGGGCTCTTGGAGTTCCACATCAGGTGTTCCAGATCTTCAAATTTATTCTCTCAGCAGAAAATGGTCATCACGTGGAACAATTTTTGATATAGTACCATTTTTGTATCTCTTATAGTTTAACTGGTCTTTTGCGGTTCTGCACCGGTGTTCAAGTTTCCTAGATAAATTATAGCCTATTTGTTGCCCAGACTTAAAACCTACACAACCAAAAAAAATATCATTCAAATCCGTCCAGTAGTTTCGAAGATTAGCGTGTACAAACAAACAGACATACAGACAAACAGTCAGTTTTTTTTTGTATTCGTGCTCTATTACTGTGTTTCTAAACCCCCCTCAATTTTTTTTTTAATATATTCAATGTACAGACACAGTTTTTTTACTGTTTTACTATTATGTACAGATTTACAAATTTAAAAAAAAAATAGAAAAAGAACCTAACCTATGAACCCTACAACATAAATAAATGAAATATACAAACAGTCAGTATTCAAATGAATCGCAATAATCGAATGCAACTATTGGCACAGGATACGTGCGTTCGCTACGAATAACTGAATCCTTATGGCAGCGGCGCGTTTTTTGTTTTTTTTGATAAGTGCATCTCGCAGTTCAACCATAGGGTTGTCTACTGCTTAACCGGACTTGCCTGTGGATGCCACAAAAGAATTATACCCTCCAGCCAGGGCTTAAAATAAACTAACAAACTAAGCGACTACACGCTAAGGGCAACCCCTGTGGGGTACGGACCTCGGCTTAGGGCGTCGCTGGGGGAGGACAGCAAGGGACAGCTGGATCGGGGGTATTTTTAAACTACTGGCTCAGCGGCAACGCGGGCTGGCTCGAGCACGGGTCGGGGGGATGGGGATGAACAGGGTCGTCGCGACGGGCCTCGACGCCAACGGCGAGGACGAAACGACGGAAATCTGTGTCTATAGGGTTTCCTAACAGTGCTGGTGGCCGGGTTACTCTCCTGGAAAAGAGTGGTAGCATCGTCGGGGAAATGAGGGTATGCCGTGGACGGCGAACTTTACTGATGCGGGACGGGGTGTATCGGGAGGCGGCCGCAATCAGGGGATTGCGGTGCTTTATAGCAGTGTCAAAGAAACGCTTCGAGAGGCGTTTCATGAGCTGCTCAACTGTGGGGACTTTAAAATCGACATGGAGGTCCATGTTACGGACATAGAAGGGAGCACCTGAAACCCTACGGAGGAAACGGTTCTGATGGCAGCGGCGCGGCTCTCAGCGCGCTTTATTTAGCCACGGATGCGCAGGCGCGAGGCGTGTACGTACTCTGATACAACCTAAACAAATGTTCGCCGTGATTCTTTAAATTGACATAACTTTTTTATTTATGAACCGATTGATATGAAATAAACACTAAATGTTAAGTGAAGCTTACTACAATATATTAGTGAAAACCGCAACTAAATCGAATATATCGCCGTTTCTGTTATTAGCGTGCACAAACACACAGACAAACCGACAAACCGACAAACAGCCAAACAGACAAAAAAAAAATTAATTACAATTTCGGGTTCGGCATCGATATAATAACAACCCTTGCTACTTTTTTTTAATTTATTTCCATTGTACAGACACCACTTTTCTACAATTTTATTATATGTATAGATTTTCTTTTTAACGCCATGAGAAACGAACATTATTTGTAAAGTCATATTGTGAACTATAAAAGTATTTTTCAGAATAATACGACGGGGAGAATCATCACAGCTATTTTTCTAATGGAGTTGACAGAGCCTTTTGAAATTTACCGAGTATAGAACCAGACTACTCTCACATAACATATCATCACGCCTGTTTGGTTGGCCGCGTGGGTGGGCAGAGGTGTACCTATAGTACACCCACATTTCGCCAGTTATATTTGAGTCCCATGTAATAGGGGGCGAGCCTATTGCCATCAACCAGGCACAAACCTAGGCATCGGCCTGTTACTGAGAAATTTCTGATGGAAAAACCCAAAATGACTTTGCCTGACCTGGGAATCGAACTCAAGACCTCATTATCAGCAGTTACGCTTGCAGCCACTAGACCAGTGAGGCAGCAGTGCGGTCATTGTAACCGAAATTTCTCAAAACGAGACAAAATATTAACACTACCCGACCCGGTAATTGAATCTAAGACGTAATACTTAAATATTTTGTATACCCATTCAGTCTGTCTAGCCTTTTCCCAACTATGTTAGGGTCGGCTTCAAGTCTAACCTGGTGCAGCTGAATACTAGTATTTTACATGGAGCGACTACCTATCTGATCTTCTCAACCCAGTTAGTATCTGGGTAATACGATACTCCTTGGTAACTGTCTGGCTGTCAGAATGTCGCTTCTAACTACCCGTAACGACTGACAAAGATCCACGTATGACAGCCGAGACCAACGACATGGAGGATTCTCGATATGTAAAGATGGTTACGATCCACGGACCAACCCCGGCAAGCGTAGGTTAACCTGATAGATCGATCCTTGCAGTTGATATTACTTAGCCATGAGCTCCTCCGGTACAGTAACCCATATCTATGAAAAAGTGTGGTTAAAAAATACTTCAAGAGTTTATCAACATACTCTTGAAAGCTCGAGTTGAAAAAAGTTCGTTGTTAAAAAGTTTCTAAGCACTTTATTCTTCCATACATTTTTAATACAGCTAAGAGTTTTTACAACTCACCGCTCGATAGAAGTTTCGTAAAAAACGCTAAAGCTCGTAGTTGGTCTGCAGTTAAAATCTTGAGATTTGGTTATAAATATAGATGAGCGAAACGAGAAAGAGGTCAGCTGAGCTGGATTAAAAAAAATGTTTAGTGCATCACCTTAAAAATAGCTTTCTTGTTGCAATGGGGAGAATTCTTTAAAGAAAATACATAGTTTGCTTATAGTTTGTTGTGAATAAGACATCAATTATTCTTCTTCTTCTTCTTTGCGTTGTATCGATGATTCTCTTTAAAAAAACATCTTTCTTTCTTCGTGTGGTTAGTGACTAACTTGGTGTCAGAGTTTTTATGTTTTTAGAGGCCTATGCCTCTGACTTCCGATAGGGTTACCGCTACATCGGAACATAAAGGGCTAAGGAAGGAACATGGATGGGCTCTAATCAGTAAGAGTCTGACACCCCTTCCGCTCCACCCATAGCGGGAGAAGTAATCGGATGATTTCCAACCCACAAAAAAAAAATTAGCTTCACATGCTGAGAAATATCTCTCAGGCATGCCAGTTTCCTCGAGATGTTCACGATTTTCTGATGTGTTTGATGTGTGTTATTTTTAAATAAATTTTGAACAGTATCTGGCTACTTCGAGTGCTCGCAAAGATCATTCATAGTGCAGTTGTTTTCGCATAAAGAACTTTATTTGAAACAAGTAAATGAATTAAAAAATAGCGCTACTATTACAGCATGTCTACTTCACTTCTAGGCTTACGAATAAAGTTTTGACGTAAGAAAATAATATTTTAATTCTATTGATAAGAAATGGGTTGATTATTATTTCTGAGTACGAAATGTAGAAGTTATTTTTCATTATACAAGACTTATTACGTGACAAATTAACAATCACAATCATGTTAATAGAAGTAGTTTTTCTAATTGGGTAAACAAAACAAAATAATAATACTGTAAGTACTGTTTAATTAGTATGTATTCGATTATACTCAAATGTTATATACAAAATACAGTTTAACACTAAAACATAAAAATGACAAGTATGTACAAGTCTTCTTCTTCTTTTCGTGTGGTTAGTGACTAACCTGGTGTCAGAGTTATTATGCTGCCCATGGGCCTCTGACTTAGCTTCACATGCTGTTGAGAAATATCTCTCAGACATGCTGGTTTCCTCGCGATGTTTTCCTTCACCGATTTTAAGCTAAATTAGAGGTAAAATCCGCTAGAGCTAATCCGTAAAATCAGAGGTTTTTCTTGGGTTAGAACTCGATGACGACATATGAATATGTACAAATAAAAATAATAATTGACCAGACTTTAAAAATCCCACAAATAAAGTAAACGTTACACAGCTACGCTCATTTCTCGCTCATCTCTCACTCCCACGTCGCCCTCTAGAGCTAATCCTCGTAAAGCTTATCTCCACGACTCGACTGACAGTAAACAGTTTCAGAGTCCTTTAACAACGCCTCTTAATGTGAAATAAGATGTTTTTATAAATATTTATAAAGTAACTTGACAGACAAACGAGCTGAGTCAAGGTTTGAATATTACACGAACAATACGCATGCCCAATCTGGTCACCGACAGAATTCAGGGTGTGAGTAAGGGGAATGCTTCCGAAGCATACCGCATAGCATTATGTATCTACTATAAAAGCTACCTTTTACTGACTACGTCTTACATTGACTTGAATGTGCCCTGGCGGCTGAGAGCATGTCATGTTTCCTGTAATGTCTCACTGATGGTGGCGCCTATGTTGGATTATTTAGCTCCCATCAAAATGGTTGAGCTGAATGGTGCTAATCCATGCGTCATGTTCATGAACGGGCGCCGTCAGTAGGGACTGGTCTCCACTTAGCTGCCAAGGCTCTTTTAAAATTTAACTTAATTATGTTTTTTTTTAAATCCTAATTATGGACGCTTGTTTAAGTTCTGCATCGTTATCACGTGTATATTTCAACATGAATGATGTAACACAGTTTTTGTAAACATATTTTGATTTAAAAGAGTGTCCATGGAGTTTCTTGCCCGTTCTTCTCCATAGGGACCTATTGCTTTAGAATGGGCAACTAGCTTCATATTTCTGACTGACCGACGGACCCCTTGACAATTCAAAAGCGCCTGTAATTGGTTTATATGAAATAAATGCTTTGAGTTTGAAGCCAGAACGTACATCTATACTAATATTATAAAGAGGAAAACTTTGTTTGTTTGTTTGGTTGTAATGAATAGGCTCAAAAACTACTGGACCTCAAAAATTCTTTCACCGTTGGAAAGCTTAGTTTTCTAGGAGTAACATAGGCTACTTTTTATCCCGGGAAAAATAACGGGTCCCACGGGAAAGACCACGGGAGCGAAGCCGCGGGTAAGTGCTAGTCTATTATAAAGAGGAAAGATTTGATTTTTTGTTTGTTTGTTTGAAATGAATAGGCTCCAAAACTACTAGGCCGATTTAAAAAATTCTTTCACCGTTGGAAAGCGTAGTTTTCTAGGAGTAACATAGGCTACTTTTTATCCCGGGAAAAAACGGGTCCCACGGGAAAGACCACGGGAGCGAAGCCGCGGGCAAAGTGCTATTATATATAACCTAAATGCAAACTGATACCAGTAACCTTTCGCTTAAAATAGGTTATTTTCAAGACTTCTTTCTTCTTTCGCGGCAGTCGGCGAGTGCGCGCGCACTTTGAACTCGAGGTTACGCGCGAGCGTCAGTTGTCATATGTACACACATCAAAAGTGTCTAGGGATCAACATATATTTTTGCAATAACTTTTCTCTTGATTGATATTAATTTAAATTTTCTTTAAGGATTCATCAAATAAAGTGTTTTCGTTTGTCACAGTAACGATAAACCAAGTCACCTTTGCATTAATAAAGAAATTTGCCATTTTCCTAATAAAGGGATTTTTGACATTTGAACCACTAACATTAAAGTTCGAAAAAAAGACTGAAATAACAGTTTTCTTTAAAATTTTATTGGGTAACTTAAACAATTAATAATCCGTGTTTCTACCGCGAACACTAACAACACAAGAACATCGGTTTGGCATACTCAAAATGAGTTCATCCAAATCACGCTGTGGAATGGCCGCCCATGTTCGTTGCAACAACAAAAAAAGGTCTTCTTGCAACTGGATACCCTCCATATTCGGCAGAGCTCTTCTCTGTAGCATATCCCATGCATGCTCAATCGGGTTCAAGTCTGGCGACTGAGCAGGCCAGGGCAGGACATTGATGTTAGCTGCGGCGAGAGTCTGTCTTACAACTCTTGCGGTGTGCGGTCGTGCATTATCATGCATTAACTGAAATAAGGGACCGATTTGCACTTGTAGAGGAACGATGACGTCAGATACAATCATCTCAGCATAAATTTGAGCGTTGAGGTTGCCTCTGATCCAAATCAACTCAGTTCTTCCGCCGATCCAAATACCCGCCCATACCATGATGGTTCCACCACTATAAGGATGGACTTCCTGGCAGGATTTTAATCGCTGTTGGCGTCCAGGGGTTCTCCAGTGTCGTATACGTCTTGTATCCGGTCTCATACCAAAACGAGACTCATCAGAAAAGCACACGAAACGCCATTGTTCTTCTGCCCAATTTCTGTGTTCAAGAGCCCATTGATATCGAATCCTACGATTGTGCATTGCTATAGGTGGTACCCGTAGCGGTCTTCGGGAATGAAGGTTCACTTCATGCAAGCGGTTTCTGACTGTTTGGTCGCTAATTAAGTTCCCTGAAGAGTGATGAAGCCTCACGGCTAACATCATGGCGGTTATTGTTGGAGCTCTTCGAGTTAAGATTTGAATGTATCGGTCTTGTCTCCGTGTGGTGCAGCGATACCGTCCTTCATGGCGCTCAGCCACGGTACCAGTGCTTCGGTAACGTGTCCAAAGTCGACTGATAACACTCTGACTTGTATTCAGAGCTAAAGCCACAGTACGTTGCCGGGAACCAGCTTCTATCATTCCCACGGCTCTGAGCATTTCTTCCCTGCTTAAATGACGTCGCCGCTCCATAATAACGTTGGTTTTAATCAGTAGTAGGGAAACAGTAGCACTAATAATGTCTTCAATGCGTTGTATGTTTTTATAGGGAAAATATTGACAGCTGATTTTCATCTTTTACTCGAATTTGATTGACAGTTCCTGTTTCAAATTATGAAATGCACCAAAAAGGATCCATATAAATTTATAAAATCATAAATTTATTACAAAGCCACATCTCAATCTCAAGAAATCCGCATAAAAATGCTTGATCCCTAGACACTTTTGATGTGTGTATTTACGAATATTGCATGCTAGAGTTGTAAAGAAAAAATGTGTGTTTAATCGCAAAAAATGGTTTCATTCAACTGTTCTCACAGCATGGCGTACGAAAAAATACAAAAAAAAAATTAGTAAAATTGATAAAAAAAAGGTTTCTGATTTTTTGATCGAGAATCACTAGCCCTATCACCTGTCTTCGTTTTCGGAAGCGTTTCCCTTAAACCCTGTATATCTTTTCTCCTCTTCACTAAGGGAGTTCACAAGGGTAACGGTAAAGCGCCCAGCCACCGCAGGCGCAGGCCTGAAGACGGTGAGTAATGGGTAGCTCACCGTCCGATGAGGGAACAGACCCGTGCTGAGCCTCGTACGTGTTCCACGCGCGCCTCAAAGAGATGTCAGCACTAAGGAAGGAGCCCGTTAGGGCCGAAGCCTGCCGGGTAAGCGGGAGTGTCCGAAAGGGTTACCGCTGAAGGAACATGGATGGATTTTAGTCAGTAAGAGTCTAACACAGGGAGTGTTACACTCTTACTGACTCCCGCTCTGGTTGGAGCGGTAATTTGTATTAGGTACCATCCTCAAAGAAAAAAAAGGGCCTTCGGAAGGTGAGTAGAGCTTGACTTAACCTAAGTTAAGTGACGGTGACGGTGAGATTTTTATACAATCGACCGACCATTCTTCACCGTTTATCAGCTTAGTTAGACCACAAACAAGGCATCGTCACGCCTTTACAAACATGAGAAACCAACCCAAATCAGTTACCGACTATCTAAGTGACAACTACAGACAGATCCAACATGGCATTTCACAGATATATCCCACTCCTAACCCCGGGCAAACTAGGGAAATTTCCCGCCATAATAATAGCGACGACAACTTTTAGCCCCAGGCCGATCACTGATGACCCTAGAGAGGGGCCGATATCGATATCGATAAACTTAGGATTATGCTATTCGAAACTCAATCGGATTGGGGTGCTGGCAGTCGAGATATTGATTTTAAATTAAAGTTTAGTATTGTAGGTAGAGGTTATCGGTCTGTTACAGTTGTGGAATTAGTTTCTAAGATTGAAGATTGTACAGCTGTTTTATATGTAGGTATGTAAAGCTTCTTTTACCATGTGTTTCAAGTTTGGTTCAAGTTGTTGCTATTTTTAGCATGTCAAAGAAAACTTGAAAGAAATAAAAAACATTTATTCACAGACTAAAAAGGCACACATCATACAAATTAAAACATGAATAAAGGAAACAATAATTAATCTTAGGTCTTTGTATTTGTATATATACAAGCTACTGCAGTTAGGAACTTGCATAATATACTATACTATAAAAGGTGAAAAGAAAAACAAATATAACAATGGCAGGTAAAATTAATTATGTCATAGATACACAGTGCTTGCGTATTAACAAACATTCAAAAAGTTACTAATAATAAATCAACGCGTCTTTCATTGGTGGATAGCTGTTGAGAAACATAACTTAGGCTACTATTATTTCACGTGACGACTCCCGGCCACCGTAGGCCACCGTAGGGGCCTGCGGACAATGAGTAATGGGTGACTCACCGTCCGATCAGCACCAGACCCGTGCCGTACGGCGCGTATATGTTCCACGCGCGCCTCAAAGAGATGTCAGCATATGAAGGGGCCCCTCAGGGCCAAGCCTGCCGGGTAAGCGGGATTGTCCGAAAGGGTTACCGCTACCCCGGAACATAAAGGGCTATGGAAGGAACATGGATGGGTTTTAGTCAGTAAGAGTCTGACACTCCCTTCCGCTCCACCCAGAGCGGGAGCAGTCATTGGATGATTTCCCAGCCTTAAAAAAAAAGGCTACTATTATTTAAGAAAAAGAATTAGGCTGCCTTTCGGAGATTAGCCGGCTCGAACAGACAGATAGATGGACAAAGATTTTGAAAATACATTATGTTAAGTACCCTATAAACATGCTAAAACATTAAGTAATAAGCTGTTATTTTGTCATTACAAACTGTCACTTTAGTTTTGTTTGCTTATACTGATAACACGGCAACTTATTTTTCATTTCTTGCGTCGATATAATTAATATTTACTAATGATTATATTCCCAACACTACAACAATTTGTGGGACGAAAAATGGCAATATAAAATAATTTTCTACGATTTTCTTAGTGAATCTAGTGACATTTTGTTTTAAAAGGCTAATGTTTTGTTGCTTATCATAATAATAACGTTGAGTATTTTTTAGGCTTTAGTTTTTGAGTTTAAAAATCAAAGGGTAACAACCGTAACAATTTTAAAACTGAAACTCAAACTACAAGCATTTATCTATACCTACTAATATTATAAAGCTGAAAAATTTGTTTGTTTGAACGCGCTAATCTTTGGAACGAATTGAAAAACTTTTTTTGTGTAACATCACGCTATGACCAAAAGAAAGACGCTAAGACCAAAGAAACGATGGATGGATTGTGTGAAAGATGATATGGCTAGAAAGGGAGTAACTACCGAGATGAGGACTAATAGAGAAGTATGGAAGAAAGAGACATGTTGCGCCGACCCCAAATAAATTGGGATAAGTGCAGGAGAATGATGATGATGATCACGCTATGACCAGTAGGATTCGCGGTTGATACCGCGCGGGAACAGCTAGTTTTAAATAAACCAATTACAGGAACGTTTGAATTGTCAAAGGGTCGGTCAGCCAGATAAATTGATGCTAGATGCCCATTCCAAACCTATAGAGAAAACGGGCAAGAACCTCCACGGACACTCTTTTAAACAAAATATGGTTACAAAATTTTCAGTAACTTTATAGGTAAATTTTAATATTCACGAATATGAATGCGTGTACACGTGTTTGGCTCATATTTACAGACTGAAACTGATATGAGCTAGCTTTAGCCCGCAACTACGCTCCTGTGTGGTGAGTTTTCCGAAATAAAACGATATTCCAATGCAGAAAATTCGAGTCCATGTTATTGACACGATATTGCAACTGCTACGAATCAATCAAACTAGCTATGTTGGGGTCGGCTTCCAGTCTAACCGTATGCGGCTCAATGCCAGTATTTTACTTGAAGTGACTGCGTATTTGACCTCCACAAACCAGTAACTGGATAATACGATACCCGTTAGTAAGTCAAAGTCAAATCATTTATTTCAAATAGGCACAAAAAAGGCACTTTTGAACGTCAAAATGAAAAAAAAATTGATTCTAGTCGCCCCTTCCAAGAGGTAGTTCCGTATGCAGACGAATGGGCAAGAAACTCCAGCGTTACTCTTTTAAAATGTTTTACAACGTTTTGTATACATTAATTATAACATTTATAACATTATTTATGTGAAGACACTACACCACAAAAGGTGAAAAGAAAAACATATAGCAATGGCACTCAAACTTAATTATGTCGTAAGTACATGGTGCTCACATTACAAACATTCTAAAAATGAATAATAATAAATCAATCAATGTGTGAGTTTAGATTAAATGACAGACTTTCGGACTTCTGACAACCCGTACCGACTGTTAAAAATCCACGAATAACCGGGACCAACGGCTTGACGGAGGAGTCTCGGTATTTAAAGATGGTCACCAATCTACGGATCAACCCTGGCAAGCGTAGTTTAACCTAATGGATCGACCCGTACGGCTGTTATTAATTAGCCACGAGCTCCTCAATGATGGAACTGCTTTTTTTTTTTGTGGCTGGGAAATCATCCAATGATCCTGCTCCCGCTCTGGGTGGAGCGGAAGGGAGTTTCAGACTCTTACTGACTAAAACCCATCCATGTTCCTTCCGTAGCCCTTTATGTTCCGGGGTAGCGGTAACCCTTTCGGACAATCCCGCTTAATGATGGAACTGCTACGAATAATTTCCGAAAAACCTAATATAGAACCGTGAAGGATCCAGAATCCCAGGTAGAACATGTCAGGGTAATAGCAAATAACGCAAACGTGATGATCTGGGGACTTAGACAAAGTCAAATTTTCATTAACAATAACGAAATTAGATAAATCCAGAATGTATGGAATTGGCATAAGCTTTTGAAATGTCACGTGATAAAATCACGAAATGCAATCGTTTTCAAAGTCAAAGTTAAATCATTTATTTCAAATAGGCACAATTAAGGCACTTTTGAACATCAAAATGAACAAGAAATAGAATTGATTTTAGTCGCCCTTTCCAAAAGGTAGTCGTGTGGAGAAGAATGGGCAAGAAACTCCACCGTTACTAAGTGCTTCGATCGCTAAGTGCTAGATCTCAAATTGTGTAACGAAACTCGATCTATATTCTCATACAAATGAGTTGACAAGTGGCGTTCGTGACAATTCGAATCGATGAGATAACGAATTGTTCGATCAACAATTTTCGAAATCGAATCGACACGGAGTGATTGACACTTGTCTAGGTCCCCTGTTATTTTTAACATTTCTTGCATGTAAGCAATTTGTTTTGTATGTATTGCACTCATGTTTTCGCAAATAAATGGTTATCCTATCCTATCAAAATACAAACAGATCCTCATCCTTCCAAGGAATATAATTCAAGAGTATCATCCTGGCCCGATTCCGTTCGCCGTAATAATAAATTCTAGTCAGCACGGCCGTGCATGTCTGTGTTTCATGCTTACCCTTATTTATACAGTGTTGTCGCCATGAAGTAGCAGAAAGACAGCTAATATACATTTGAGCCGAAAAATAAAGTGTGAAGCATTTTATGGGAACCTTCAAGATTCCACAGAAAATATTGTTGTTTTGTGAAGTACCTATTTATGTAAATAAGAGGATTTATTTAAGTTGTGAGGGGCTTGTGTCTAAGTAATAATGGTCGATCAATCTGGTTAAGCTACGCTTGCCGAGGTTGGTCCGTGGATGGGTGACCATCTCTGTATATCAAAACCTCTTTGTGCTTCGGATAGCACTATAAGCCGTTGGTCCCGGCTGTCATTTGTAGATCTTTGACAGTCGTTACGGGGGAAGCCCGAAAGTCTGAGAGCCAGACTTTTCAAGGGTATCGTGCTACCTAGTAATTGGGTCGTCAAGGTCAGATAGGCAGTCGCTTAATGTAAAATACTGGTAATAACCGAATCCAGATAACATTTTTGGGAAAAGTCTAGGCAGATGATGAGAATACTCAAACAGGATAAAATGTATTTCACATTAAAGAATTATAAAGGAGAAAGTTTGTGTATGAGTTTGTATGTTTGTCCGTCCTTTACGCTCAAACGGCTAAACGGATCTGGATGAAACATAGCACAGAGGTAGTTTATGACCTGGATTAACACATGGAATACTTTTTATCCAGGTAGTACGTTCCCTTGGGATAGTTTCCGACACGCGGTCGAAGCCGCTGGTGGCAACTAGTTCTACGGTTGCGCTTTGAGGAATAATTTAGTTGCGCTTAAAAATAGGTGCGCGTTGAGGAATACCCCTTAAATAAAAGTCACACATTTTATTAACCAACGTCGAAAAGTCAGGAGCTAAGTGCAGGAACCGGCAAGAAACCCTAAGGTGATACTATGGAAAAGCAATTAAGTACCCAGCGACATTTTTCTAAGGGATCTCTTATTCTAAGGACTTTAATTTCAAGACTAGCAGGAACTACGGACGAGTTTATAAGATGAGAAAGTTTATAAAGGTAAGTGTACAATGCAATGCCTGCTTGTACAGTAATTTTATTTTCGTTTTGTTACGACAAGGTTTCAAGCCGGAGTACTTACGGTTGAATTTTTCTTAAAGAACCTACTTGCACTGTTTTTAAAATGAGGGTAGTCTAGTATAAATTAATATTGTACTGCAAAATGGTTGTTTTTAACTCTAGTTAGCTAGTATAAGTGTAGTGTGTCAAGTTCAATAGTTTGATAACTTGGGGGCTGTTCAAGTATTATTAACCACTATAGGGGGAGGGAGGGGGGTCTTCGCTTTGCTTATTTCTGATGTCATGGGAGTGCGGGGAATAGGTGGAGATAACGTTAGCAGTAGTTACTTAATTTTTTACACATAATTATGGTAACTAACTCACACATTGTTTATGTTTGAAAACGTAACGCATTTCCGGGAATTACCGCAAATAATGTATAAACGTTTAGGTACTCGCTTAGAGCCGAGTAGGGGCATTATGACATGGGACATTTGTCCTTATTTCTTCCGTCAATCTATTGTTCCGTTTTGGTACGATCAATAAAAAAAAAGATACATGCAAACAAAAAAACATACAATGTTTTCGTAAGCAACCCCCCTGCCCCCCCGGAATAACATCCAATAAACAACAACAACACAATAACAACAAGTGATAGTCTAGTGGTGTGACCGTCGGACTGCCAAGCCTTAGGTCTCAAGTTCAAACCCAAAGCACGCAGCTGTGACCTTTCGGATTCATGTGCGTTTTGTATATTTATTACTTTCTGAAAAAACGGTGAAGTCCATCGTGAGGAAACCGGCATGCGGGAGAGATATTTCTCAACAGCATGTGATGCTAAGTCAGAGGCCCATGGGCAGAAAAAAAACTCTGACACCAGGTTAGTCACTAACCACGCGAAGAAGAAGAAGAATAACATCCAATAATAACACACACACAAATCCCGTTTAGAAACGGGATGTTTTTTTTACTGTTCCACGACCGTAAAAACTGAGGGGTGGCTAGTTTAGTGGGCACAATTTATCTGAAAATCGCAGGGGCGTTGTTTCTCTTCCTCATATTATACCCAAAGGGACCAGGAAAAGGTCAATCAATTTGTCAGAACAAAGGTCCTGTATGTGACACATTTATGGCCTTAATCTATTAGGTATAGTACAGTCAGTTTTAATGTTTTAATTGGTATATTGGCGTGTGCTAGCTGACATGTGGCAAATGATTGATTTTAATGTGATGTGTTTCGCAATGTTAATTATTTCTCATACGATAATTGTGTAGAGTCAAGTTCTTCCAACTAAACAGACAGCTGTGCTGCTGGGGAGTTTGTTGGGCCACTTCTTCCCAGCTAAAGCACTAGGAAGTGGTGAAGGGTGGGCGTTTTTGGGGGACTGTCTTATGTAACTTTGACCTTCAAAAAGTGCTGATTTTCAGCCTAATTTGAAGAAATGACTTTTGGTTTTTATTTAGATAGAGTTCCTTATAATCATCTGGGATTAACTATGGTAAAAAGCTTTTTTTTTAATCAGTTTTGTTGCAGCGCATAAGTTTTGAACAGCGTGGGCAGGTTGTCAGTTTGATAACAACATAAAAAAATATAAAATCATGCCTTGTATCCCCAAAGGTCTTGGCAAATATGTAATAGGCGCGAGCCTATTGCCATCAACCGGACACAAAACAAGACTCTGGGCTGCTACTAAGAAGTTTCTAATGAAAAAAACCCAATAACACTTTAGCGTACCTACCCATCTCTTTGAAGCCCGCGTGAAACACGAACGCGACGTCCGGCACGGGCCTGGTCCTGATTGAATGGTGAGCTACCCATTACTCACCGCCCACAGGCCCGCGCCTACGGTGGCCGGGAGTCGTCACGCGTCCAGCGGGCAGAGGATCTGGCCCGCGAGGAGACGGTGGAGACTCTGAACAGAGATCTATGGGGGCGCCCTTATAAAATAGTGCGGAACAGGCACCGCACCTGGACCCCCCGCTGACGCAGAGACTCCGCCCTCAGGTGGAGGAGGTGGTGAGTGCACAGTATACTGGCGTTGCGGTATTCATTTATTTTTCGAATATAGATTAAAGCAATTTATTCTCAAAAAGACAAAAGAGCCACTTACCTACATGAGAACATTAGATACATAACATAAAACTTAGCTTAGGTAACGGTCACTGATATAGGATGATTGTCTTAAAAGTAGTTTCCTGTTAAATGGGTATTTTTTTTTTAAACAACTCATGCTAACCTAATATTTTCCACTCATAATTCTTGCATATCGCAACATTGTGCTGAGATAGGAGCGTTTTTGGCCTAGCTCAGGAGATAAGAGTATTCATGATTATAAATTGATGATTGTCAAGCAAAATCCATCTCGTTTTGAACGCCTGGCTGATGTATTCCCAAGGAATAGGCGTGACAATAGCAAATTATGTCAAGTACCATGTCAAACAGCTTTAATGCGTAAGAGCGTTTATTGCATGGCCCCAGTTATTTACAATAAATTACCGAGTGGTTGGAAAGCTTTAAATACAGCAATGTTTAAGAGTAGACTACGTAAATTCCTGTTAGATAAAACGTACTACAGTGTAACTGAATTTGTATCGGAAAAAAATATTTGTTAATTAGTGTTTTATTTTCTTTTTTTGACATTTAGATTTTTGACATTTTGAATTTGATATTTAGCCATTTGATATTTTGATTCTGAATTTGACATTCTGATTTTTGATTTTGGCTTGTATAAATAACATTTATGAAATTTGAATTGTAATAATAATGGTATTTGTAATAGTAACGACATAATCTAATAATCTAATAATAATAATTTAATTTTTTCTATATAATTCATAAATTTTCATTTTGTTAAATAAGTAAGTAATTATAAATGTTTGCATGCCAAATGGCAAAATGTGGCTGAGCTAAAATGTATTATTGAGAACTATTGTGTGTACCCATGTTTGCGAAATAAAATTCTATTCTATTCTATTCTATTCTAAACAACTTTCACTATGGGACCAACTATTTAAATACATTGTTTCATACATTTTGATCGATTAACATTGCATTTTTGTGTGAAAAAGCCAATTGTTTTTCGATATTTCAGTGTTGGTCTCATAGTGAGAGTTGCTCATAATTATGGGTATTTTCACGCCCTGAAAGGTTAATATAGAATTTAAAATCACCGTGTATTTTGTTTATGTAATGTTGCGTTTTCGCTTCTTTATTTTTATTTTGTTGTCTGTATTTCCTGTGTGTCCCTAAATATATTTCTTTTGGTTTATTAAAGATAACCAACAGTAGACTATTTTTTCTCAAATTCAAAATGCAAAGCTCGCCAGTGTCCACCGAACTCATTGATGTATTTCCAATTGAATTAAACCTTTTCAAAGTCGTAAAGTAACGAGGAAAATACTTATTTTAGTCAAAATTGTATGCCGGAAAATGTCAACTTCTTTTGTACAAAAATAAAGCTATACGATTCGGTCGTCAGCCTTAAATATACATGCAAAATTAGACATTTAATTTAGTGAAAAAAATATACTAAATATTGTGATTGGCTTATGTTACAAGAGTTAGCGGTTCTGCTTGACGTCTGTAGACCGGTCGATTCGTAGATGGGTGACCCTTCATTACGTATAGTGACACCTCCGTGCCTCTGAAAGCATGTAAAGCCGTTGGTTCCGCTTGTCATTCGTAGACATTTTACAGTCGCTACAGCTATAAGAAACATGGATAAATTCGCTTCCGTAAACAGTGGATTTTTACTCTGAATTCTACACTCTAGACCTAAGAAATTCCAGAGGGAACGACCTAATAATACTAAGTTCAAGTTAAATTAAAATATAACTAGGCGGGATTGTCCGAAAGGGTTACCGCTACACCGGAACATAAAGGGCTAAGGAAAGATCATGGATGGGTTTTAGTCAGTAAGAGTCTGACACTCCCTTCCACTCCACCCAGAGTGGGAGGGGTCATTTGATGGTCATTTAAGTAACATTTAAAACAATTTTCGAAAATAAACGTCAGAAATCCCTTTGAGTGGCTGAAGCGTGATGTACCATCAATATTTCAACCTGTCTCTTCAGCCTTGAACCAAAACCCGTCGTATTCTCTCGAATGGAAATGGAATTTCAGCCCGTGGACAGGTTGTCACATAAATTGAATTTGGTACGGCGGGTAAATGAAGACGCCTGCCGTTCTTTGGAATTGGTATCGTTATTACGTTCATAGATATTGTTGCTGTGTTTCGTGTTTGTAAAAATTTGTGTGTTCCTTTCAGGTTTATGGAAGGTACCGTTGGTATAGTTCCTTAGGGAGTGGATTCTACACTACACTACAGGGCACAGGTATGATTTTTCATGTTCTTTACACTAAACATGAATTATTTTATAGAAAAAAATAAATAAATATCGGAACTGGCTATCTGATTGAACTAAAATAACTCGCACTAACTGGATTACACTGCTTGAAAAAAATTGATTTGGAACGTTTTAGTTAGTCGGATTTTTTTTTAATCTGTGGTGTGTTTAATTTTTTAAATGTAAGAAGGAAAAAAGAAAAAAAAAATATGTCTATCAAAAAACAAATCATTTTCGTTTATCGTGGTCGTCCTTGAGCTTGTCTTTATTTGGATTCTCCATGTGGTAAAAGAACAGATAAGACTATACATTTATTTTACAACTATGGTATAGTTTACATAAAAGGTTTTTTATCTAAGGGCTGGATGGATTTTAATACACTTCATCCATCCATTCATGCTTCGAGGGTATATAAAATCCCGCATCCAAAGGTACAGGTACGCGTAAACAAACTAATCCCTGTCTTTTCTGTCGCACAGTCGGGTAAAAAAAAGTGGCCAAGTGCGAGTCAGTCTCGCATGCATAGGGTTCCGTATCATGGTTCAATATTTTCTTGCCCGATATGTATAACTGCACAACAAAAACGCGTTTCTTGATATGGGGATGCCTTTTTCAGGCCTCGCGTTGTCGCGTTGCAGCTGGAAGTTTTATTTGAATTATTTGTTGTTATACTGGACACGCTTTGCGAAGTTGTCAAGTGTGTCCCTATGATATGGAGAGAGATATAGGTATGGATGGATAGCGGAGCTCCCGTTGGCACCCTTTAGGTAGGAAATCCGAAAAAATAATGAGAGGCGTGCGATTCGACGCCTCTCTTTTTGACTGAACGAAGTGCGAGAAGCACTTATTAAAATTTTTGTAGTTTCTAGTTGGAATAAATTATTAGCAGCTCATGTCTGGTACTGACCTAGATACATCCTAGAGCAGAGGTTCCCAAACATATTTTGTCTACTGCTCACTTTGAGAATACATTATTTTTTTGCGCCCCCATTTTTCTGAGGGCTAACCAAGGGTATCGTATTGCCCAGTTACTGGGTTGTGGAGGTCAGATATGTTATAATTATATACCAAAATGTTTCTGTATGATTAGTAGCGCCATCTGTTATTTATTCATGTTATGTTTTTGAATGACAAATAAAGACGTCAGTCGTTAACCGAAGGTGCGTGTCTTAATAGGTTATGGGCCCAGCACGCTTCCACTGCGCAGTCGCAGACATTCGCTTCATGTAAAATACTGGTATTCAACAGCATCCGGTGAGACTGGAAGCCGACCCCAACATAGTTGGGAAAAGGCTAGGCAGATGATGATATCTAGATGATCTAGATTAAATTACAAATCGCACCCTAAGCCTCTACTCATGAAGGAACATGGATGGGTTTTAGTCAGTAAGAGTCTGACACTCCCTTCCGCTCCACCCAGAGCGGGAGCAGTCATTGGACGATTTCCCAGCCTTAAAAAAAAAAAAAAAGCCTCTACACAACGCCTCCATTTCTCTGGGTCTCTTACTGGCCTCCCTTTAGGCCTGCAGCGCCCACAAGAGGCCTTATTGCCCACTTTGGGAAATGCTGTCTTAAATTCTAATGCAGATGTCCGTTTGTCAGACCTCAACATGTAATTTATGTCTTTATCCAAGCATAAATTGGTGATAAGCACTAGCGCAGTATTTGATATTCGAATCTATAGCAATAATATTTAGGTTGCATTTGAAAATATGAAATTCTATAAAACTGTAAGGCTGAAAGTGCTGCCTGCTAATAACGCTGTCTCGCTGACGGTGGCGCGTGTGTTGGATCATTTAGTTCCCTTCAAAATGGTTGAATGGTGCTACTCATGCATCATGTTCGTCAACGGGCGCCATCAGTAGGGACTGGTATTCTCTTACTCGTAGCTGCCACGGGTCTTTTAAAATTTAATTAAGTTTTTGATTGCTTTTTATTTCTTTTGTTTATCTTTTAATTATGAATGCTTTTTTACGTTCTGCGTCGTTCTCACATGTATAATTTCAACAAGAATTATGTAATACAGATTTTGTAACCATATTTTGATTTAAAAGAGTGTCCGTGAAGTTTCTTGCTCGTTCTTCTCCATAGACATCATATATGAGATAGGCCACTAGACCAACGAGTCAGTAGCCTGTATTATAATGGGTTTTGTTGTTAATTTACTTGTATTATTATTAAATAATAATTCAGGTCTTTCTTTTTCGTGTGGTTAGTGACTAACCTGGTGTCAGAGTTGCATGCTGCCCATGGGCCTAAGACCTAGCTTCACATACTGTTGAGAAATATCTCTCAGACATGCTGGATTCCTCACGATGTTTTCCTTCGCCGATTTTTAAGAAAGTGATAACTATACAATACGCACATGAATTCGAAAATTCAGAGGCTTTGTGTTCGAACTCGAGACCTATGACTAAGTAGTCCGATGGTCACACCACTAGGTTAAAGCAATTCAAGTAAATTTCCCATAGTCTAGTCACCTGCTGAAATTGACCTGCCCTGCCTAACTGCACCGTAACTTCCTCAGATTAGTCTAAGAGCTACAATAAAACATATTGCTCCCAGATCACCAATCCTATTACCTACACCATAAACTAGGCAGTAAACCAGGCTTAAAAGTAGTTTTACCTAACAAAGTATATGGCCCCGAAATAATTTGTCCCCGACGGCGAAGCCAATAAAGTCTCGTTTGTTTATATTGTACTTTATGGCCGAGTTTATAAAACAGAAAGGCCTAGACTAGAATTTTCAGTTTTTTTTTTCAGGTTGGGATATAAAATACGATACGTAGGTCAATAATAACGGCGCGGTTTTAAAGAAAGATGCTGGTGCAATTACCGCGGTCAGATAATGGATGGGTGAAAATACTTCCAATGAATCAATGAATCAAACAATTTATTTGTGAAACATAGGTGTTTACTTAAATAGGAAGTGCGCTAAATTTTGACATAATTAAGACATACAAATAAGTGACAAATAAGGTGACTAAGAAATCTCAAAAACTCAAGCTCAAACTCAAAGTATTTATTTCAAACTAGCTTCTGCCCGCGACTTCGTACGCGTATCCTGTTGCTTATGCCAGCGACAACGGGGTCGTCAAAATCGAAGATCTGAATCACGATCAGCGGTCAGTCGCGCATCACGTTCCCCACTTGTCTCTAGAGACCTAGAAGTCGATGCGTAGATACGCTTGGAACTCAACCGTAATTATCTATCCGTGAACGTCTCCGATTCGCGGGACAATGGATAACTTGCACGATCAGCGGTCAGTCGCGTATCACGTTCCCCACTTGTCTCTAGAGACCTTGAACTTGATGCGTAGATACGCTTGGAACTCAAGCGTAATTCTCTATCCATGAACGTCTCCGATTAGCGAGACAATGCATGACTTGCACGATCTGCGGTCAGTCGCGCATCATATTCTTCACTGGTCTCTAGAGACCTGGATGCGAGCGAGTTGCAGCCGGATGTTTTCAAACAGCATCAAGTCTCTCGTGACGCTCTTTGGTAGATCCTTGGGATCTTATGATCTTCAATCTTTTAGCTCTTTTGGAACATTGGGAAAGATTTGACCTCTTTCTAGGCATGGTTATAGTTTTATTGTGAATAAAAGTGATCAATTAAAATCTAAGGGACGAATCTATGTGTCACGAAGATAAATAGAAAAGGAAATTAAACACTCAAATAACATAAGACCGAAGGTATATTTATATGGTAAAATAAAAAAATAAATAGAAGTTGTGGCCAGCAGAGTCAAATTTTCAATGATATAAGTACAGAGGCCAGCACATCAAGTTACCACAATCTGTCAAATTTCTTTGATAGTATTTCAACTTTATTGCAAAGACATAAGGTTCATTTTTGATTGAGAAAATTTGACAGTTAGGGATAGCTTGATGTGCTGGCGTCTGTACCATCGTCAGCGAAAATCAGACCTAAACTGTTACTGCCTTCACCGCGTGGAGGTACTCACAGCTTATGTCATTTTATAATTATACAGTGAAATTAGTGATAACTTTGATTTCCACATCAGATATATGTTTCTGATCTTCGATTTTTATAAGTCAATAGGAAATGACCATCAGACCGAACAGCTTTTGCTAAGACGTCATTCCTATATGTGTTATAGTGTAGCTGGGCTCTTGGAGTTCTACAACAGGTGTTCCAGATCTTCGATTTTTATAAGTCAACAGAAAGTGCTCATCAGATTGGACAACTTTTGCTAAGATGTCATTCCTATACAGAGTTGATATGATAGAGGGGCATTCAATTACACTACGTATACTATACGGTGTTTAGTATTAACTCGGTACGGTATAAAAATAAAAAGCACCAAAAATTAGGTTTTTAATTTTTTCAAACAAACTAAATAGCTTACAAATCAGAGTAAAACGCAACCACCCTTTGTAAATAAAAACTGACCTTGTAACGCAGCGGCACCGACGCGTGCACGCCAGAGCGCTGTTAGGAAAGATACATCGTGTTCAAACGGGGCAAAAACTTAAAAAAACATTAGCGACTAAACTACTGCTCCTATTTAATTGATTTTTGGTATAGAGCTTGAAAATGGTCCTTAGTATAAGCTGTTTATAGGAAAGCCCCACTGTCGTATCAACTCTGTATATGTTATAGTGTAGCTGGGCTCTTGGAATTCCGCAACAGGTGTTCCAGATCTTAAATTTTTATGCGTCAACAGAGAGTGCTTATCAGGCTGAACAACTTTTGCTAAGACGTCATTCCAATATCTGTTATAGTGAAGCTGGGCTCTTGGAGTTCCACATCAGGTGTTCCAGATCTTCAAATTTATTCTCTCAGCAGAAAATGCTCATCACGCGAAACAATTTTTGCTACGGTTCTATTTTTGTATCACTTATAGTTTAGCTGGTCAGTTGCGGTTCTGCATCAGGTGTTCAAGTTTCCAAGATAAATTATAGTCTATTTGTTGCCCAGACTTAATACCTACACAACAAAAAAAAACATTCAAATCCGTCCAGTAGTTCCGAAGATTAGCGTGTACAAACAAACAGACAAACAGACCGATTTTTTTTTGGATTCGTGCTCTATTACTGTTTCTTAACCCCCCTCAATCATTATTTTTTTAATATATTCAATGTACAGACACAGTTTTTTTACTGTTTAATTATATTATAGATAGATTTTAAGGAAAATATAAATAAATGAAATATGCAAACAGTCAGTATTCAAGTGAATCGCAATAATCGAATGCAACTATTCGCCTATACTCTCCAGGATACGTGCGTTCGCTACGAATAACTGAATCCTTATGGCAGCGGCGTGTTTTTTTTTTTGATAATGGCATCTCGCAGTTCAACCATAGGGTTGTATACTGCTTAACTGGACTTGCCTGTGGATACCACAAAAGAATTGTAGCCTCCAGCCAGGGCTTCTAAAAACTTACAAACTAAGCGAATACACGCTAAGGGCACCCCCTGTGGGGTACGGACCTCGGCTTAGGGCGTCGCTGGGGGAGGACAGCAAGGGACAGCTGGATCGGGGGTAACAGCGGCGCGGCTCTCAGCGCGCTTTATATAGCCACGGACGCGCAGGCGCGATGCGTATACGTTCTCTGATAGAATACCCTAACAAATGTTTGCCGTAATTCTTTAAATTGACATAACTTTTTTATTTATGAACCATCGATCACTAATAAAGAACTAGATACACAATCAGCGTCAAAAAATGTCCTCACCGAATGACCACCCAATTGAACATTTGGGTGGTCTTTTCATCTAGTAGCATTCGAACGCTCCGACGGTAAACATGTCTCAGTGCTCGTTTAAAAACTGCAAAAATCACACGTCTAGGACGCTAAAAAAGGATGGAGTTTCTTATTTTTGCTAAGTATTAATATTATCATTATATAATTGTTAACATTGTATTGTAAATACTAATATTTTTTCAAGAAATCATCGTAAAAACTTTATTTTAAATTAAGTCGTAACAAATAGCAGGCGATATAATGCAGCTCAATTGTAAAGACTCTTACTAAACGTATTAATCATACTTACGCATGTCCACTTAAATTGTTTGGGTTATCCGCGTTGACTCTGTTCCATTTGTTGGAGACGCTATTATAGTTCTTATTTTTTTTAATGCGAGATTTTATTTTTGTTTTCATTTACCTGACTGCGCGATGCAAGGGAGGGTTATGTGTTTATTAGCCTATGTATGAATAATTGACCTAAAATAACTGCCACTAACTGCATAAGACTACTTGAAAAGTGACTTGTTTGGAACTTGTTAGTTGTTTTTTATCAGTCGGGTTTTTTGATATTCCCAATATTTTTTTTGTGGTTGTTTAGTCGGGACTTTGAAAATATTCAATTATTTTTAGCTCTCCTCGTGATCCAGTGAGGTGTGGAGAATGGATATCAGTTACAGCACGTCAAAGATCCGAAGAATTCTTCGATCCGAAGTATTTCTTTTTATCGACATTTGTAATTTATTATGAACAATATGTCAAAAAATTGGGACAATAATATTCTTTGATCTTTGTATATTCTTCCTCACTAATTTATATTTTCTGAATGTAAAGTTCTGATTTATCTAAAAATACCAAAATCGCTAATTGTATGCCTTTAATATTTAAGGCGTTGCCTAAATTCCTAATAGATTCCATCATCAGAACGAGGATTAGATACATCTAATCCTCGTTCTGATGATGGAATCAGGACCAACTTGGGAACAAACCTAATGTAATGAATCATCTCAATCGGTCGATTCGTCTTCGACTAATGGGTGGTGTGCAACATAAAAATAAAAAAAAAATTATAAATACGCGACGCATTGAGTAACCTCCTCCTTTTTTTGAAGTATGTTAAAATACCATACATAATAATTTACAGTACAAACAAAAAATATTGTTCTGGTTCGTCTCCACTCGTTCCTTGTGCTAGTGGCGAGCCTCGGTTGTAAAATTTTATTACTTTTTTTTGACACTTAGTAATTGTTACTTTAAAGCATGCGTATAAGGTTGAAATTGTTTTGATGTATGTTGAGCAGCGAGTACCGGTCGTAAAATTTTATTGCTTTTTGCAATAGCTTTGTGAATACGGCTTTAAACCTTGCAGGTAAGGTTGAAATTACATTAATATAGATTTATTTTACCTAAACACAATTGGCGACATTTTTAAGAGAACTTTTGTATGAGATTGTGTATCTAGTTCTTTATTAGTGATCGATGTTATGAACCGATTGACATGAAATAAACACTAAATGTTAAGTGAAACTTACTACAATATATTAGTGAAAACCGCATCTAAATCGAATAAGCCGTTTCTGATATTAGCGTGCACAAACACACAGACAAACAGACAAAAAAAAAAAAAATACAATTTCGGGTTCGGCATCGATATAATAACAACCCCTGCTACTTTTTTTTATATATTTATATTGTGCAGACACCACTTTTCTACAAATTTTATTATATGTATATAGATATAGATAAACCAATTACAGGCAAAAAAAAATTAGATTTAAATACATGAACAGAAAAAGAAAAACATACAATAAAACCATTTGCTATCATCGGCAAATAGGATCATTTTTTGTCGTTATTTTATCTTTGTCAAATTAGTTAGCGAAAATAAAAAATAAAATAATGTCCTTTAGCCCGTGAACACCAACTGGGAGCGTGGCGTCTCCTGTATTCCGGCTTCTCGGAGGATGGTTTGAGGTCGGGGGTCCTGGTGCTGAGTGGCCCATGTTTACTGGACGTCCGCACTAAGCCCAATGTAGATATGGATCCCTTAGAGGAGTCTGGTTGATGCAGGTCTTCTAGAGAGAGGCAAATCGGGCAAGGGGGGAAACCCAGCAGCCAAAAGTCTCCGCATCGGGCAGTAGTGATAGCCGGGAATGGGCGCTCAGTATGAGCCTGACCGATAAAATCAGACCGTTTCTTTTGTATTTTAAGCGGGATTGTCCAAAACCGTTACTGTTGGAGATTTTAACCTTTTGAACGCCAGAGCAAAACGCGCGCGCGTACCCTCCTCGCCAAGCTACAAATTTATTTTCTTCTTGTTATTATGAATTTCCCAATATCCATGATGTCTTTCAATTTGTTTCATGTCATTAAATACGTACGAGAGCTTAAATTTTTAAGATATCTATATAAACACTCACAAAAGTATGATTTCAATGTTTATTTCGTGTGGATAGTGTTGTTGCCACTGTCACGAATTTGTGTCGTTGGCGTTCAGGGCATGCGCTCGCTTGTCACGTATATATGACAATGGCGTTCAAAAGGTTAATTCTTATTTTGCAATACCAACATCAAATGTAAATCCTCGTGTAAATAGTGGCAACACTATTCCCTTCCATCTGTGACACTGGTCCAATACAGACGTACATTTATTAAGTACTTCCTTTGTTTTATTTAATCTTCCCCGGCACCAACGTACCAGCTCCTCATCAGCTACCCAACACCTACAACAAGCTACACAGGTACTGCTACTCCGGAACATAAAGGGCTAAGGATGGGAACATGGATGGGTTTTAGTCAGTAAAAGTCTGACACTCCCTTCCGCTGCACCCAGAGCGGGAGGAGTCATTTCATTAAAATCAAAATCAAAAGTCATTTATTCAAATTAGGCTGAAGATCAGCACTTTTTGAAGGTCAAAGTTACATAAGACAGTCCCCCAAAACGCCCACCCTTCACCACTTCCTAGTGCTTTAGCTGGGAAGAAGAAGTGGCGCAACAAACTCCCCAGCAGCGCAGCTGTCTGTTTAGTTAGTGATGATTTCCCAACCTCAAAAAAACCCCGTGAACATCAGCCACCCGACTCGTGTTTTGCGGCTTCTTTCATTTGTTTTATCCAAAATAAAATAAATGAAAGAAGTTGTTCAAAGAATGCCTCGAGTCACCGCGATGCGACTTACGGAAAAGGGGACGCGCGCGCTTCTCTTGTCGCCATTCGCGTCGCAGGTCGCATGGCCCGAGGGCATTTTTCAAAATACTTACAACCCCTAAGCGGGGGTAACGGGTGGTGAAACTTTGTAACTTCATCACCGACAAAGACTACAAAAAAATCGGTTAAGGACAGAGGATTAAAACTATTGAAATTCATAAGGCAACGATAACGCAATGTGACATTACTAATCGATTTTAAATTTAACTTAAATAATAACAATTATCTATCTAACTTCTTCTTTTCGTGTGGTTAGTAACTAACTTGATGTCAGAGTTTTAATGCTGTCCATGGGCCTCTGTCTCAGCTTCACATGCTGTTGAGAAATATCTCTCAGACCATCTAACTACGACTATATAATAAAGAAATACAAAAACAAAAAGGACACTTAGGCGTCGAAGTACTCATCCGCATCGCTGTCGTCCGGAAACGTGCCCTGAAGACTGGCAGCATTGCCACGTTGAATGGCAATGCTAATTCTTTGGCCAAAGAACAATGCAGCCCTCTGGTCATTTAATATAAGTATGAATAAGTTGTTATTATGTAGAAATGTACTAATAACGTGTTCCTATAACAACAATGAACAACCCATTTTCGGGTTGGGCACAAGTTTTGTTACACCCTGTATAAACTTGTAGTGCTATAGATATATAAACTAAAAACTTGACCTTCACGGTACTCCTGGCCGATGTGGACATGAGCCAAATATTTACCATCATCTATGATAAAAATTACTGGCTGGTAGAATGCCACAGAAAAAGAAACAGGCGGGAAAGCGATCTTCAGTTGTTTTGTCGAGTGCTAATAATTTACATTTACAGATAAAATATTACTGTTTATGTAATCTGGTTTTTATTTCCTTTCCTGATATTCATAATGAAAAGCAGAGTTCTTCGGCGAAAGACCTATGTAGGCAATCGAACTACTAGCGCTCTCGCTACGCTCGGGTTCCAAGCCAACATAGGTCACTTTCATCCCTTGTGTAACAAACTACTATTTCTGACATAAGAGAGCGTCATACAGTTTTTCGTCACGTCATACGAGTCGCTATTACTCCCAAGGCGCGCCTATCGATGTTTCACATAAAAATAAACTAAAATAATTTAAGTACCGACTACCAGCATCCCAGGTCATAATGAAACCTACAGTGTCATGTGACGTTAATATCTATGTGACGTCACGACAGCCGGACAGGCGGATAACACGCGTCGCTTGCAGCCGGACAGTGATTTATGAGCCACTGATGTGTACTGCATCGTTAATTACATTGCACTCAAGTGTACTTTACAGTTATTAAATAGTTTATGTTAATTAAAGTTGACATTTTAATTTATGACAATATCTAATATCCGCTCATAGTTTTACGTCATCGAAAGATAATTATTTTTAATAAAGGATCCTGCAGTCAGCCACGACGCGACACTAGAAGAAAAACTCTAAGAGACTCCGAGGAAATTGTTCTTCCAGATTCGCGGCGTGGCTGTCTGCGGGAGCCTGAACACTATAATAATTTCAGGTAACAAAGACCCATAACATATATACCTTGCAGACTATCTAACCCGCCCACCCCCGCCCCTGTCCCATCTATCTACATATCTCTATCTATGTTAAGGGGTATGGTTACCGCTACCCTGGAAGATAAAGGGCTAAGAAAGGAACATGGATGGGTTTTAGTCACTAAGAGTCTGACACTCCCTTCCGCTCAACCCAGAGCAGGAGGGGTCATTTGATAATTTAACACAACCAAAAAAAAAGAGGGTTCTGGTTTACGCATTCAGTCCTTTATTCAGACCATTGTGCGTGGAGCCTGAATGCTTTCCGCGCATCCAGCGGATTTCTCCGGCCTTTACCAGGGTATAGGTCCACCTTGTGGGAGGTGTATATAAGGTAATAGACATAGCCCGAAGTATTGCTCAATCCGATCCAGCCTCTCTTGCTGCCGTCCCCCAGCGACGCCCCAAGCCAATGTCCGTACCCCACAGCGGGTACCCTTAGCGTGTTCCAATCGCTTAGTTTGTAAGCATTTTAGCCCTGGCTGGAGGCCTTAATTAATTGAGCCATCCACAAGCAAGTCCGGTTTAGCAGTCTACAACCTTCTAGGTTGAACTGCGAAATGCAAGCTAAGATAATGCCCCTTAGAAAATCCTGAATAATTGCTAAACTTAAGTAGTTAAGCGGGATTGTCCGAAAGGGTTACCGCTACCCCGGAACATAAAGGGCTACGGAAGGAACATGGATGGGTTTTAGTCAGTAAGAGTCTGACACTCCCTTCCGCTCCACCCAGAGCGGGAGCAGTCATTGGATGATTTCCCAGCCTTAAAAAAAAAAAAAAAAAGTAGACAGAACACAATGGTATGGCGACGAAAGGTACTGAAGTGGCGACCGCGTATTGGAAGACGTAGCGTTGTATGGTGCTCACATTTACAAACATTTAGAAAAAGTTAAAGGAAGCATTAAAAAAAACCAAGACGATTTTCCTGAAAGTTTTACAAGCAACAAACACAATAGTACTTTTTGGGGTTCCGTACCCAAAGGGTAAAACGGGACGCCATTACAAAGATTCCGCTGTCCGTCCGTCTGTCACCAGGCTGTATCTCATGAATCGAACTGAATCTGGTAGATAGACAGTTGAAATTTTCACAGATGATGTATTTCTCTTGTCGCTATAACAACAAATACTAAAAAACAGAACATAATATATATTTAAGGGGGCTTCCGTAAAAACGTCCACGTTCCAACAAACGTGATTTTTTGCTGTGTTTACAGATAATGGTACAGAGGCCGGCACATCAAGTTACCACAATCTGTCAAATTTCTTTGATAGTATTTCAACTTTATTGCAAAGACATAAGGTTCATTTTTAATTGAGAAAATTTGACAGTTAGGGATAGCTTGACGTGCTGGCGTCTGTACAAAACCCTTTGTGAGCGAGTACAACTCGCACCTGGCCGGTTTTTTAAGTAAAATTTGTAATTTGTTTAAGGGACTCGACACCTAAGTTATTTCAGCAATTCTGAAACAAACACCTTAAATAATGTCACACTGGTGTCAATCTGATTTAGGTACACAAGTCGAAATTAGTTTAAGGCTATATCCATCTTTACTCACAAATAACACTAGAAAAAGACAAATAATAAATTACGGGTTGTCAATTTAGTCGAAACAACTATTTCTGAACATAATAGAAGGCCCGTCAGAATGTTCGACTAAAAAGCGGTCAAGAACGAGTCTCAGTAGCACACGAAGGGTTTCGTAGCATCGTACACTACTTAACGCAATATTTTATTAAAAACGGAATGCATAATTTAAAAAAAAAAGTCATTTTTATTGCTTGTTATAGCGATCGCTTTGTGAAAATTTGAAGTACCTAAAGACATACAGATGGAAGAACAACGGAGCTTGGCTGGCTCAGGGTTGGGTACTCAGCAGGATTGTCCTAAATGGTTACCGCTACCCCGGAACATAAAGGGCTAAGGAATTAACATGGATGGGTTTTAGTCAGTAAGAGTCTGACACTCCCTTCCGCTCCACCCAGAGCGGGAGTCACTTAATGATTTCCTACCCTCAAATAAAAAAGTCTCTAGGTACGGAACCCAACAACGGGTCGTACTAAAGTGGCTAACACGTCGAATTTCTAAATATTAACTAATTTGACATATCTAACTTAGTTTTTATTTGTCACCGTTCGACTTTCAAGATGAAAATTTAGTTATTTTATTTGGTTTGTCAACAAGGGAATTGGTGACATTCAGAAATATTTGAAAGTATATTCGTTACATACTCGTTAGATCCACTTTTTTTGAGAATCCTACCAAAAACGGCAAACTGTACCTACACAATACACATACTGTAAGACAGTCAATCTGCCTAACCTTTACCCAGTTATGTTGGGGTCGGCTTCTAGTCTAACCGGATGCAGCTGAATACCAGTATTTTACATGTAGCGACCGCCTATCTGACCTCCACAACCCAATAACTAGGTAATACGATACCCCTTGGTAAGACTGACAGATATTCTGACGACCCGTTACGACTGTCAAAGATGCAAACTGACAGCCGGGGCTTAACGTGCTTTCCGAGGCACGGAGGAGTCTCGGTATGTATAGATTGTCACCCATCCACGGGCCAACCCCGGCAAGCGTAGCTTAACCTGGAGGATCAGGCCGTGCGGCTGTTATTACTTAGCCACGAGCTCCTGAGTGTATCTGAGAGCTGTAAGACAGTGCATGTGAGAATTTATTAATTTGTTGATTCAACAAAAAATAACTAAAATTACCTACAACTTGCCGATCTATTCTGGTAAATCTCACCATGTAGCTCTCGCAATTAATTGAAGTCAGCTTAAGTGAAGTGTACTGTCATCAGTGTTAAAATCAACAGACAATAATAATAATATAATATCCTTGGACATTTCACACAGCGCCATATCGTCCCAAGCTAAGCAACCTAATGCTTGTGTTATGGTAACGAGATGGCTGATATACTACTTATATACATTTTTTTTTTGTAAATACATACTATAGATAGAGAAATACCCAGACTCGTAACAAATACTTGCAGGTCGGTCGTACAAATATTTGTTCCGTGCGGGAATCGAACCCGCGACATAGTGCGCAGCAGTCAATCGCTCAACCACTTTTTTTTTTTTTTTTTTTAAGGCTGGGAAATCATCCAATGACTGCTCCCGCTCTGGGTGGAGCGGAAGGGAGTGTCAGACTCTTACTGACTAAAACCCATCCATGTTCCTTCCGTAGCCCTTTATGTTCCGGGGTAGCGGTAACCCTTTCGGACAATCCCGCTTACCCGGCAGGCTTGGCCCTGAGGGGCCCCTTCATATGCTGACATCTCTTTGAGGCGCGCGTGGAACATATACGCGCCGCACGGCACGGGTCTGTTGCTGATCGGACGGTGAGTCACCCATTACTCACCGTCCGCAGGCCCGCGCCTACGGTGGCCGGGAGTCGTCACGTGGCTCCCGACGCCCGGGGCGTCTCCTGCGGCGGCTGGGACGGGAGGACCTTTCTCTCTCCCATCCCGCCACCTCATCGCTCAACCACTACGCCAACCGTGTCGTCAGAAATGACAGCTCACTTAACGTACGTTTTCACTGTGATTTTTATATAATACTCCAGAACTGGGTTTTGATTTTAATTACTTTTTATTTAAAGAACCCCATTCATTAAAGACCCCAACCTTTCCCACTGCAAATTTCAATCCCACACTGTGATATTTATGAAAAATGGACTCTGTAATGACGCTATAACACTACCGCCACATAGGGTCACTTCAACCCGCATAAATAAACGAAAGTATGTGCCAGTAATTGACCTAAATTTTTAAGGGGTGCTTGAGGGTTATAGGGGGTGAAACGTGACCGGCGTCTTCTTATCTCCTGGTCTAAACGCAGGTTAGGGGGTGAAATTTGTTTTTAAATTAAATACTTTTATTTTAAGTACGTGATTTATTAGCTTAGGAGTATTGGGAATTCGTTCTGTTTATTTTTCTAAATAAGCAACTCTCATGTCTTTCTGTAAAGACTGAACTATCTTGACGCTGTTTTTTAAAGTAGGTAATTTTATTCAGTTTTCTAAAGTTCCAAGCAAAGGAATTTCATTCTGGCAGTAGTAATCCCAACGATAATATTCTTCGTTCGTTCGTTATATTAAAACTTAATTTATTCTTGAAGCGTAAATTCTTACATCATTAGATTTTCAGTGATGGTCCTTATTTTTTTTTTAATGTAATATAGCCTATGTCACCCGGGGATAGTGTAGCTTCCCAACAGTAAAATAATTTTTCAAATCGGTTCAGTCGTTTCGGAGACTATTCAATGCCAACAAACAAACAATAAAATCTTTCCTCTTTATAATACATATTAGTAATGATAATTATCTATTATCATTTTCATCGTCATCATCTCTCTGCCCATATCCCAAATATTTAGAGTCGGCGCAATGTTTCCTTTTCATATTAAATCGGTACGTCTCTACTGAAGAGGAGGTCTTGGCTCAGTAATGACAGCCGTACGGGTCGATCCATCAGGTTAAGCTACGCTTGCCGGGGTTGGTCCATGGATGGGCGACCATCTTTACATAACGAGAATCCTCCGTACCTCGTGCGTTAGTCGCGCTGTCATTCGTGGAGCGTTGACAGTCATTACGGGTCGTGTGGCTCCATGTAAAATACTGCTATTCAGCTGCATCTGGTTAGACTGGAAGCCGATTCCAACATAGTTGGGAAAAGTTAGGCAGATTGATTTTGATTAATACATCTTTATTAACCGTTATATTAATAGTACCTTCAATTTTATCAAAACCTCGAACAAGACAAGACAACAAAGGAGATGGCCAAAATCTTTTAGGACCTGTACCCCAGAATGCACAGAGATGAAATTTATGTCGTTCAATCAACCTTTGAAAAATCAACCTTTGAATACAAAATAACTATGTATTTTAATATATTCATATGACTTTATTAAGCAATTCTTTAATATCATTCTACAAATCGAATAAGTTTTTTATAAATTAAATTGAATTAAACTATTTACAAACTACTGTCCAAACTAACTATACAAATAAATACAAAAACAAAAGGAGACAAAGGCGTAGAACTCGTCCGCATCGCTCTCATCCGAAAACATGCCCAGAAGACTGGCACTATGAAATTGAATAAATCCTACTACTATTATAAAGGCGAAAGTTTGTAAGTATGGATGTATGGATGTTTGTTACTCTTTCACGTAAAAACTACTGTATAGATTTGGATGAAATTTGACACAGAGATGGTTTATATCCTGGATTAACACATAGGATATTTTTTATCCCGGTAGAACATTCCTGTGGGATAATTTCCGACCTCCACGCGAGCGAAGCCGCGGGCAGAAGCTAGTATTATCATATTTTGCCAAAAACATGAATAAACCCAAAACTCAACAACAAAGGAGATTCAGCATCTCGTCGTATTATTCAAAATAATTCGCTGAAATTCCTCAACTAAAGTTAAGTTTTACTTTCAGCCATTAAATGTTCGAGCCACAGTCATTTACATAGTAATCAGGCTTACTCCGAGATTCCTGAAATTTGTGGCCTGAAATACTGAAAGACAACCCGTCAAATTGGTGGACGTGAATTAAAAATGCCGGGGGATGAACTTGAGATTTTGATTATAATAACTTCAACACACGAATCGCTACTGAAGGTGCCAAACACCAAAAAAGATGTCAAATCAAAAATCCAAAAAAGATGAGCTGTTCCATACATTTATGCACACGCAACTCAATAAAATGTATGGAACAGCTCAATTGTTTTTCCTGATTTTTGGGTTCAGCCTATAGTAAAAGTTGTTTGTAACGATGAGCAGAATGCTACCACGAAATTTTTAGCGTTAATTTTTAACACCTTATATTATAGCCATATCACGTAGTTTGTTTGTGCGTCCAGGACTTCAGGTGCCCTAGATCGTGTCATAGCCCTGGGTGTAATATTAGAGTTCTAGTCTTTTGAGAAAGTCCACTTATTTGTGCTTATTAACATTTTGATTTTTATGAAGTTACGTTTGGGGGCGCCCGACCCCTGAAAAATATAGTTGTGATTTTGTAAATATCACATTGTATTAGGTCATTAGACAAACTTGAGATACCTATATAGAACATGACAATGCATCGTTGACAGTCGTTACGGGACGTCAGAAGCCCGAAAATCTGACAGCCGGTTTTACCAAGGGGTATAGTGTTGCCCAGTTACTGGGTTATGAAAATCAGAAAGGCAGTCGCTCCATGTAAAATACTGGTATTCAGCTACATCCGGTTAGACTAGAAGCCGATACCCAAAATAGTTGGGAAAAGCCTAGCCTAGATTATGATGAGCATAATTATTTTGCTATGGCCAATTAAATTTAAACCCTCTAAAACGATAACTATAGGTTCCTTAATTTACGGCAAAGGTTACATTTGGACCGTTAATTATAAACATCTGTACCGAATAGTATACAATATTAATTAATAGGTCATCTCTAAGCAATTTATCTTTGGGATCATTTGGTATCTATATTTTGGGAGCACCTTACAAGGTCAGTTTAGGGGTCAAGTTATAAGCTTTTCCGAGTATTAATCTTAAACAACTTGAAATATGTCTTTGTGTATTTATTTTATTTGTAATTATGATTCTTTTATAATAATATTAAATTCATCAATTTAATTATTTATGTAAAAGTGATAATCAATCAATTATTTAATCATTATTTCAGTCCATAATGTACCCAATTACATGTATTACATACGGATAGTAAGTACTATTAAATAAAAACAATTAAAAACCCTGTCGGGTATAACAAAATTTTAAATAATTAGGAGAGTATTAAATTTCCTATTTTTTATATCTTTCCTTATTTCAGTTATTTCACAATCTGTTTTATTTTCAACTGTATAGAGAATTTAAAAAAACATATAATACGTGTATGGCAAGATCACACCAGTTACTGGGTAACACGATACCCCTTGGTATCTGACTGGTTATCAGGCTTTTTGGGCTTCTGGCTACCCGTAACGACTGTCAAAGATCTACAAATGATAGCCTGGACTAACGGCTTAACGTGCTTTTCGAGAGTCGGGGAAATCTCAATTTGTAATGAATGGCTATCCATCGACGAAGCAACCGCAGCAAGTACAGCTTTACCTTCTATCGACCCGTACGGCAATTACTTGTGGTCTGACACTGACTGTGATATAGTCTGATGTCTGATCTACACTCAGTTCAATATTTATGAAAAAGTTAAGACGTAGGATTTAAGCGGGATTGTCCGAAATGGTTACCGCTACCCCAGAACATAAAGGGCTAAGGAAAGAATATGGATAAGTTTTAGTCAGCTTCTGACACTCCCTTCCGCTCCACCCAGAGCGGGAGGGTGATTTTCTACCATAAACATAAAAATAAGACGTAGGATCTAGCTGTTTTTAACATTTCTGTGATCTAGCCTATTTATATTCAAAATTAAGTTTTATTATTAATTTACCTAATAATCTCTTTGAAAGTTACTCCGTTTTTGTTATCTAAGGGCAGCCAGATGTCTAGGACTGATTCTTATTTTCGTACTAGCTACTCCCGGCCTCGTTTGCGTGATAAAGTCAAGCAACAATAAATAAAAAGCTTAAATTATTTAATAGGGATGATGGCAAGAAAAAAATATTTGTCCTCCAGACAGTAAAAAAAAATGTAGTCACGTATTTTTTGACTTAACATCATCATCATTCTCCTGTCCTTATCTCAATTTATTTGGGGTCGGCGCAACAAGTCTTTTTCTTCCATACTTCTCTATTAGTCCTCATCTCGGTAGTCACTCCCTAGCCATATCATCTTTCACACAATCCATCGTTTCTTTGGTCTCTACTTGTATAGCCATCCACATTCATGCTCACAACTTTCCTGACAACATTTTCCTCATTCCTCCGCATAATATGCCCGTACCATGACAACCGATTTCCACACAACTTTTCAGTCACCGGTGTCACCTCCAGACTTACTCTTAAATACTCATTCCGTATTCTATCCATTCGCGTAATATCACACATCCCTCTTAGCATTCATTCATTTTTTGACTTATCATAATTAATAAAAAATTAGTATCCTCCAACCAGCCCGCGAAATTCAAATTTTCTTAAGTTTTTTGCAATTTGCAGGCCAGTGATAAGTTGTATGTTGATGAACCCTGGAACATCAACCTTAAATAAAACGCATTAAAGTTAGTGAGTGGAGGCGCGCTTCGTCACAACTCAGTATAAATCTACATACGAGTGACGTCATGCCATATTTTAACACAGTATATCGACGTAATCTTTTGATAACGTGAAAAAACAAAAGAATGCTTGCACAATTTTTTTAAATAATCTAGCCGATGGACTTAAAACTAATCCGGATCCGTGCGGCTGTTATTACTTAGCCACGAGCCCCTCAACCTATTGCCATTACCCAGGCACAACTCCAGACTCTGGGCTGCTACTGAGAAGTTCCTTATGAAAAAACCCAGGACCTTATGCTCAGCAGTAGCGTTTGTAACCACTAGATCAACGAGGCAGTCAGACCGAGGAAGCAGTCTTTTTACTGAATAAATAATTTTCTTCGTTACATCAACTGTACAAGAACTTCAACTTTCTTTGAGTTAAAAACTGCATATTTCGCGAGAAAGAGGGTAGGTAAATAACTTTACTAGAGCTGTTGATCGCTTCATTACCTATTTCTTTTTTTTTTTTTGATAGGGGCAAGCGAGCACTTTAAGCAGAACAACTCTATTTTTTGAATGTTTTCACATTATTTTCCCTGTTGGCGGTTATTTAAGAACTATTTTAGTTGTATGTAAAATGAAAAGAGAAAAATAAATACGTTTATTTGCAGCAAACATGACGCACAGAAATAAAATAGACACAAAAGAATAAGTTGGGGGAAAATACATAGATATGCGTCACATCCCCACAAAACTGTAGCGCATGCAGTAGAGCAATAAGCAGGATTGTCTGAAAGGGTTACCGCTGCCCCGGAACATACAGGGCTTAGGAAGGATCATGAATGGGTTTTAGTCAGTAAGAGTCTGACGCTCCTTTCCGCTCCGCCCAGAACGGGTCATTTGATGTTTCTAACATAAACAAAACACACGCATGTTTGAATAACCCGTCATAAAATATTTGTCTTTTGTTATTTTATGTATTTTAATTTAATTTATTTTTCAAAATTATATAAATTAATTAATTAATGTGTTTGTACAGTCGCCAGCCAGCAGCAAGCAAGTTACCAGAAACTGTCAAATTTTCTCAATCGATTTTGAACTTAATTTTCAATGGATTAAGGTTTAAAGTAATTTGACAGTTTGGTACGACGTGATGCACTGTCGAACAACAAAAATGTGATTTCAGTGTATGAGTGAGCGTGATTTAAGTGTATGAGTGAGTGTGATTTAAGTGTTAGAGTGAGTATGATTTAAGTGTATGAGTGAGTGTGATTTAAGTGTATGAGTGAGTGTGATTTAAGTGTTTTGATTGATTCGATGTATTTAACTTAGAAATTAATAAAGAAATAAGTCAAAGTTTTGTTTAGACAGACAAACTTTGGGGAGTAGGGGCGGGTTGCTAGTTGATAATAAAATGGGGACCACCGCCCCGTATGAGCAGTTGTGGCGCCATGGTATTGGCCGAGTTGTAGGCCATGAGTTCGAACCCAGGCAGACACTTTACTTTGTGTATTTAATGATCACCACTGATCTCAAAACGGCTTGAGGAACACGGCATGTTCCAGAACAAAAAATTCGAAGACATGTGACATCCACCAACTGGCCTGGGCCCGCGTGGCCCGCTTACCGAACGGAGGCCTGTGTCCCAGCAGGGAGAACGTTATACGCTGATTATGTTTATGCATCGCCCCGCTACCAGCTCATCACTCAAACCTTGAAACCTTTAGGCCATAATAAACCCAAGGCTGTAAACTAGAGGCTATAACTCATCAGAAGACGATAACCGTCATTTGATGGGTACCCAGATAAGCGCAGTTTAAATCGAGTTGCGATTGGATTGATATCGATTTACGATGAGATATTATATATATTTGAACTGGTGTGAACCTTAGGTTTGAGGAGTTCATTTTGATGAATTATGGGGAATTAATATTGTTGATCTGTATTTGATAGCAGTTTGACAATCAATCTTACCAAGAGGAATAGTGTTACCCAGTATCTGGGCTGTGTTAGTCAGATTGCTCTAGTACATCATTGTAGTCCAATGTTGGAGATAGGCCACCCCCTTTTTTTTAAGGGTGTGAAATCATCCAATGACTTCTCCCGCTCTGGGTGGAGCGGAAGGGAGTGTCAGACTTTTACTGACTAAAACCCATCCATGTTCCTTCCTTAGCCCTTTGTGTTCCGGGCTAGCGGTAACCTTTCGGACGATTCCGCTTACAGTATCTGGGCTGTGATAGTTATATAGGTGATTGATCTATGTCATCATTTTTATTTCAGCCTATTGCAGTCCACTGCTGGACATAAACCTCCCTCATGGACGGCCAGAGCGTAGGATCTACAACAATCCTATAGTACAGAGACCAGCACATCAAGTTACCCTAATTTTAAATTTCTTAGATAGTTTTCCAACGTTATTACAAATGTATAAGGTTAATTTTCAATTGGCAAAATTCGGCAGGGATAGTTTGGTGTCCTGGCGTCTTTACTATTTTCTGACGACAGTACAAATAGTAGTTAAATGCTTCGATCCTATGACTTATGAAAATGAAATATACGAAAAATCTAACATTGAGAAAAAAAATCAGCTGTTTTACATTTTGACGAGTTATGCTAGCATAATGTAAAGATGAGCAAATTATTTTTTCGCGATTTCATATTGGTTTCCATTGTAAAAGTTGTTCATAACAATGACTGAAATAACTCCTTAAAATATTGCCCATGAGTTCAATATCACCCTGTATATGAAATTAAATACAATTATATCATCGTTTGACAAAAATAATCTTATTACAAATTTAGAAAACACTAAAATTATGCATTGTCCCCAGAGAGTGTCAAGTAAGATCCCTGACATTAATTAATTTAGAGACTCGAAGTAAAGTCAACTACTGTCACCGAATTCCGTGGTACTTATCATTTTGACCAAGACATCCTAGACAGACGACAATTGTAATAAAACGAGTAAATTCGCTTAATATGTTCTTTACAAACTGTCAAAGACTGACAGCCTAGTCGGCGCTAATGGCACATCACGTTGCATCACACTTAGTTATGGCATAATGTATTGGGTTAGCTCAGTCGATAGATATTTTGCATATAGAGCACAAAAAAAATATCAGGTCTATGTGTCGCCTAAATAGCACCGACTGTTGTCAAAGGTTCTTTGAAATCCTATTCATTTTTACCCTACCATTATTGAAGTGTGAAACTCTCAGTAGTATTATACTTTTTTATTTGAGGGTGGGATTTTATCAAATGGGGTCCTACTCTGGGTGGAGCGGAAGGGAGTGTCAGACTCTTACTGACTAAAACCCATCCTTGTTCATTCCTTACCCCTTTACGTTCCGGGGTAGCGGTAACCCTTTCGGACAATCCTGCTGACCCGACAGGCTTCGGCCCTAATGGGCTCTTTCCTTAATGCTGATGTCTCTTTGCTCTTTGAGGCCGCACGGGCCTGGTCCTGATAGGACGGTGAGTTACCCATTAGTCCCCGTCCGCAGGCCCGCGTCTACCGTGGCCGGGAGTCGTCGCGCATAGCATTACTACCTAGCGATCAAAACAGCTAACAGCTCACTTCGAGTTCACTTCATATAAGTTATTACGGTGAGATATTAACAGAAAAGACCCGCTGATATCCATATCCAACCATTAATTCCCCACCTGTAATATCAAGTCAATTATATTCACGTTAAATGGCGTCCATCCACTTAAAATTAAGCTCCGTCTGAGTGGAAGCTTATTCATCGGAATTTTGATGTTTTTAAATCATAATTATTGTGATGGCGGATTACTTTACACGAATAAAATAACCTGACAATGGATAAACTGTTGATAAATGTGCGTGGTAATTTTAGCAGAAAAAATTGGAATTAAAGTACCTAGTAAAAGGTATATACTGTAGAGCCTTAGAGTAAAACCTTATGTTATACATGGCTGGTAAATATCTGACGGCATTCGAACCTTTCAAATGAATAAAAAGCTAGATAGGTTTTTACGTAGATTCTAGACTTTTACGTCTGGCAGCGCGCCTAGACAGATGTATTCGTTATAACAAAGTGAAAATATATTGATTCGTTGAATTTATTACGGGTTTCTCTTCGTAATACTAGAAGCCCCTCACACATTACACGCTCTACCACTGAGCCCCCTTGGTAGAGGATCTTCCATCCTCTACAATACTGTATGTTAGGATAAACGAGCCATTCTTTCAGGGGATACTATACTCATGAAAATGAACAACTTTGACTAAGAAACTATACCTGAAATTACGAAAAAAAAATCAGCTGTTCAGTACATTTATGTTCGCATGATTCGTCAAAATCTATGGAACAGCCATAGATATAATAAATTAATATTTCTGTGGGAACAGCTGATATTTTTTTCATAATTTCAGAGTTGGCCCCATGGACAAAGGTTTTATTTTCATGAGTACCTGGACATTTTTTCAACCTGAAAGTATGTCCCTCGTTTAACCTAACACACAGCGTATGTGAAAAGATTTGTTCGTTGAATGTTTTACGGTAAGCTTTGGTATGACATAATCAGCCTTTAATATTGGCACTTCTGGGACGCAGGCCTCCTCTCGATGAGAGGGAGTGGGAAAAAATCCACCAAGCGGGCCCAGTACGGGTTGGAAGAAGTCATGTCACATATCTTTGAATGCCCTATTAGAAGATTGGTGGCCCAGTGCTATCAACCCAGACATGAGTTGCAGGTCGTGAGTTCGAACCCGGTAGGCACTTTGCACTTTGGTAAGCGGGATTGTCCGAAAGGGTTACCGCCACCCAGGAACATAAAGGGCTAAGGAAGGAACATGGATGGTTTTTAGTCAGTAAGAGCCTGATACTCCTTTCCGCTCCACCAAAAGCGGGTGGAGTCATTTGTTGATTTCCCACCCTCAAAAAAAAGAAGGCAAGCACTTTACTTTGTGTATTTAATTTAATCACCACTCACATCCCACTCTTAAACGGTGAAGGTAAACATCGTGAGGAAGCCGGTATGCCCTTGAACCAAAAATTTGATGACATTGTGTCAACCAACAGCCCGCTCTGGGCCCAGTTGGTGCTATATAGCCGATTCCCTGCCATGGGTTACCGCTACCCCGGAACATAAAGGGCTACGGAAGGAATATGGATGGGTTTTAGTCAGTAAGAGTCTGACACTCCCTTCCGCTCCACCCAGAGCGGGAGCAGTCATTGGATGATTTCCCAGCCTTAAAAAAAAAAAGACAGGAATTGTGTCCCAGAAGTGGGAACATTATGAGATGATTATGATCATGCTAATTAAAAAATATATAATACTAGCACTTTGCCCGCGGCTTCGCTACCGTGGTCTTTCCCGTGGGACCCGTTATTTTTCCCGGGATAAAAAGTAGCCTATGTTACTCCTAGAAAACTAAGCTTTCCAACGGTGAAAGAATTTTTAAAATCGGTCCAGTAGTTTTTGAGCCTATTCATTACAACCAAACAAACAAACAAACAAACAAAGTTTTCCTCTTTATAATATTAGTATAGACTAATAATATCCTTGGACATTTCACTCAACGCCATATAGTCCCAAGCTAAGCAACCTAATGCTTGTGGTATGGTAACGAGATGGCTGATAAACTACTTATATACATATTTTTTTTGTAAATACATGCATATTATAGATAGAAAAACACCCTGTCCCGTAACAAATACGTGTAGGTCGTACAAATATTTGTTCCGTGCGAGAATCGAACCCGCGACATGTTGCGCAGCAGTCAATCGCTCAGCCCCTGCGCCAACCGTGTCGTCAAAATATGGTTCCACTGCACGCCAAACGCAGCACCCTATACGGCTGTGCATGTCGAAGTCCAACTCAAAGCATTTGTTTCAAATAAACCAATTACAAGCTCCTTTGAATTGTCAAAGGGTCGGTCAGTCAGAGAGATGAAGCTAGTTGCCCATTCCAAAGCAGTATACCTATGGAGAAGTTCAACGGACCAGAAACTCCACAGACGATCTTTAAAAGCAAAATATGGTTACAAAATCTGGGTTACATCATTCATGTTGACATTATACATGAATGAGAATGAAGCAGAACGTAAAATCGTCCGTAATTAAAATATAAAAAAAATAATTAAAAAACGAAATTGAGTTTTAAAAGACGCGAACTCAAGTGTACAAAAAATCACCTACGAAAATTTGCTCCACGCGCCTACAGAAGTTTTTACTTAAAAATATTTCAATATTAAAATGTTTCTGATATAGTATAGTTACTGAAATACCTCGAAATGACTGTTGCATTTATTAAAATGAACATCTTTTATCCATTAGAGTGCAGGCATATGTATTACTGAAATTGATCGAAGAATTGTTAAAATGTATGAGAATTCCAAATCGAATTCTGTCCCCGAAATGAGTGAGTATGACAAATCGGTGACGTAAGAGTAAAGGTATTTCTTTGTTCAATATATAATTTGTTCGCGCCTTGCATTTATTTTTGCTGAAAATCGAATCTGAGTGAATATGAAAAATGTGCTGTAAATAAACGAAAAATGAACTAAGCCATTCAACAAAGAAATTACTTTGGTCATAATATAATAAATATTTTGATCAATGCAAAAATGTATGAAAATTTAAATTTCGCAGCCCTGGGGCCTTTTTTTTTATTATTTTTTTTTAAGGCTGGGAAATCATCCAATGACTGCTCCCGCTCTGGGTGGAGCGGAAGGGAGTGTCAGACTCTTACTGACTAAAACCCATCCATGTTCCTTCCGTAGCCCTTTATGTTCCGGGGTAGCGGTAACCCTTTCGGACAATCCCGCTTACCCGGCAGTCTTGGCCCTGAGGGGCCCCTTCATATGCTGACATCTCTTTGAGGCGCGCGTGGAACATATACGCGCCGTACCGCACGGGTCTGGTGCTGATCGGACGGTGAGTCACCCATTACTCACCGTCCGCAGGCCCGCGCCTACGGTGGCCGGGAGTCGTCACGTGGCTCCCGACGCCCGGGGCGTCTCCTGCGGCGGCTGGGACGGGAGGACCTTTCTCTCTCCCATCCCGCCACCTCCTTCGCGAGCATGACTTTTTCGCAGAAGGAGGTGACTGCCTCCCACTCCCTCTCGCCCCGGACCATGGCTTGCACCAGGGCCGGGCGCGAGAGGTCGCCGCCGCCAATCGCCTCTACGAGGACACGGCGGTGCTCCGCCCAAGCGGGGCAGGTTTGCACCGTGTGCTCTACCGTGTCCTCTGGGCGATCCTCGCAGTGGTGACACCCGGGCGTTTCCTCCCGCCTGATGATGTGCAGGAACCTCCCGAAACATCCATGTCCGGTGAGGACCTGCGTCAGGCGGTAGGTGAGGGCGCCGTGACGCCTCTCTAGCCACTCCTCAAAGAGGGGCCTTACCGCCACTATCGTGGCGTGCCCTGCGCTGGGTTGCGACAGTCGCTGATTCCAGGCCGCCATGAGATCGCGCCGGAGGTCCGTCCGCTCCGCCGCAATTTGCTGCGGAAACGGAGTTTCCCCCCGGCTTAGTACCTCCACGCGCCACTCGAACAGGCGCGCGAGGACTATCGCCTCCAGATCCCACGGCGGCAGTCCGGCAAGGAGGCTTGCCGCCTCGCCCGAGATCGTGCGGTACCCCCGGATTAGCCGAATGGCTACCACCTTTTGGGGCGCATTCAGATAGTGAGCGGCTCGTCGCCGCAATGAACGCGCCCACACCGGGGCCCCGTATAGGGCCATGGACCGCACGACTCCCGCGTAAAGCCTCCGGCAGGAGGCGTTTGGCCCCCTCAGATTGGGCAAGAGCCGCTTGAAGGCGGCCCCAGTCCGTTCCAGCTTGGGGGCCAAACGTCAGAAATGCTCCACGAAATTCCATCGGCTGTCGAGGACCAGACCCAGGTATTTCATCGTGGTCTCGACGCCGATGTGAACCCCTCCTACCGTAAGTTGGGATCCCGATGGTGGCCTATTCCGAGGCCCATGAAAGGACATGGCCTCGGACTTGTGCAATGCCACCTCGAGACCCAACTGCCGGATCCTCTCAACGACTATCGCAACCCCGCGTGTCATCACGTCGGCCGCCGCCTGATGCGACCTTCCCTGCGCCAGGACCAGCGTGTCGTCAGCGTAGCAAACTACGCTGACGCCGTCAGGGAGGTCGGCCCGCAGCACCCAGTCGTAACCGATGTCCCACAGGAACGGCCCTAGAACCGATCCCTGCGGGACACCGCACGACATCTCTCACCGTTTCCATTCCCCATCGCGACCAGGGTAGATGACGGCTCTGTCCGTCAAGTACGCCCCGACTATTCGACGGAAGTAGGTCGGCACCCGGTGATACCGGAGTGCTTCCCTAATGCAACTCAACTGAAGGCGTTGGCGATGTCGAGTAACACCGCCACGACGACCCTACCCTGGGACACCGCGTCCCCCGTCGTGAGGGCTCTAACGCGCATGATGGCGTCCACCGTCGAGCGCCCCTTGCGGAAGCCATACTGGCAGTCCGCAAGGTCCGGCCCCGTCCTTCCAAGGCCCTGGGGCCTAGACAAGTGTCAATCGCTCCGTGTCGATTCGATATGGAAAGTTGTTGATCGAACATTTTTCATTTTTTTTTTAAGTCTGGGAAATCATCCAATGACTGCTCCCGCTCTGGGTGGAGCGGAAGGGAGTGTGAGACTCTTACTGACTAAAACCCATCCATGTTCCTTCCGTAGCCCTTTATGTTCCAGGGTAGCGGTACCCCTTTCGGACAATCCCGCTTACCCGGCAGGCTTGGCCCTGAGGCCAAAAACGCCACTTGTCAACGCATTTGTATCGGATTTCTATGGGAATATTGATCGTGTTTCAATACACAATTTGACATTGTCTAGCGCTGAGCGATCGAAAACAATCGATCACGTGACATTTCGAAAGCTTATGCATATATTTCGGATTTATTTAATTTCGCTATCGTTTAACGATAGTGTGACTTTATCTAGGCCCCCTGGCGTATCCATCTTAAGTTTGGTCGATACTAATATAATAACGCAACATAACGTCACACCTATAATCCTCAAAGGGTTCGGCAGATACCCTATAAGGTTTACCCTTAGAGTACACCCACATTTCGCCAGTTAAGTTAGAGCCCTATGTCATCAAAAATCAAATCAATCTGCCTAGCCTCTGCCCAACTATGTTGGGGTCGGCTTCCAGTCTAACCGGATGCAGCTGAATACCAGTATTTTACACGGAGCGACTGCCTATCTGTCCTCCACAACCCAGTAACTGGGTAATACAATACCCCTAGGGAAAATTGGCTGTCAGATTTTCTGACTTCTGACGACCCGTAACGACTGTCAAAGATGTACCAATGTCATTAATAGGGTACAAATCCAAACTCCGAGCTGCTACAAAGAAATTCCTGATGGAAAAACTCAATAACACTGTCCGACCCGGCAATCGAACACAAGACCTCATTCCAGCAGTAGCGCTAGCGCTCACTAGATCAAAGAGCCAGTCAAATATCAGTCGTACTTGCAAAAATCAACTGAAAATGAAAACGCTGCTAACATTTTTATTCATCTTGTCTACTAATCTATCCTTGTCCGTTGAAATTAAACTTTTGGCTTGACTTGTTACAACTTTTTAACGGAAATTAATTACTTTTAGCAACGTTATTTATTTGCGACTAACGCCTTCGTACGAGAACATTCAACTTGGGACGCGACGATTCTATCCATATCGGATAGAAACATGTTCTTCTAACTTAACAGACAGCTGTGATGCTGGGGAGTTTGTTGCGCCACTACTTCCTAGCTAAAGCACTTGGAAGTCGCGAAGGGCGGGAGTTTTAGCTGCCTCATGTAATTTTGATGTTTAAAACTACTAATTTTCAGCCTAGTTTCAATTACTTTTGATTTTTATTCGGTATGCGTATAGGACTTAAGTATCCCGCGAGGGTTAATCCATTAGGTTAAGCTACGCTTGCCGGGATTTGTCCGTGGATTGGTGACCATCTTTACATACCCCTCCTGAGACTCCTCCAGAAAGAACGTTAAGCCGTTGGTTCCGGCTGTCATTTGTGCATCTTTGACAGTCGTTACGGGTCGTTAAAATCAAGAAAATCTGACAGTCAGTTTTGCAAAGGGTTATCTGTTTGATTTGCTGCATTTAATACGAATTTTAAATATTTTTCCAGTTTTAGTATAATTGTAGGACGAGGAAGGCATTAAAAACGCTTCTAACCAAAAGTAGGCCACAACAGGCCGACAAAAAAAATGTAACAGCATCCAACAAGCTTGCTTATCTCAACTCCTATTTTAACAAAAGTTTCACGTGAAACTTACCAACCACAACTTAAAAAAGGATTTCCTTCGCCCATAATAGAAAACTTTAAAGAAACTTAAAGCCAACTCGTAACAATGGAAACTTATGTTTTATAAATGTTACGGACGGTTGAAGTTCAGCGAAATATGTTAATTCGCTTGATAAAAGTGGCGACCGAGGCTTTTTGTAAGCCGATTTGTATGTGAATTTAATGTTATATACGCAAACTTTTCGCTTCTACATAAAAAAAATATTAAAGAACATTTTGGTCAAAACACTTTTTATTTTTAAATAATGCGCGACAACATCATAATCTTTTATTGGCGATCGTCAATTGTTTAGCACGCTTTTTGATCTTTTTCCTTTCGTGTAGTTAGTGACTAACCTGGTGTCAGAGTTTTTATGCTGCCCATGGGCCTCTGACTTAGCTTCACATGCTGTTGAGAAATATCTCTCAGACATGCTGGTCTCCTTACGCTGCTTTTTGATGTATACTTTTGTTCTTGCAAGGCCGTTGGTCCCGGCTGTCATTCGTGCATCTTTGACAGTCGTTACGAGTCGTCAGAAGCCCGAAAATCTGACAGCCAGTCTTACCAAGGGGTGTCGTATTACCCAGTTACTTGGTTGTGGAAGTCAGATAGGCAGTCGCTACATGTTAAATACTGGTATTCAGCTGCATCCGGTTAGACTAGAAGCCAACCCCAACATAGTTGGGAAAAGGCTAGGCAGAGACACTTTTGTTCTTGCTATATAATGGTTTTATATATAAATTATATCTATTCTATGTTGCACCTGACATTTTTTCTCTGCATCAAACAATGATTGACTGGTAGAAAATGAATGTGGCATTAAATCCGCCTTCGTGCGGTTTTATGACTTGTGCATTAAGTTTAATAAATAAATAAATATTTTAAGGCCTACGGTAGACATGTCCAGTACATACGAGTACAAAGACAACCTGTTAAAATTTAAAAAATTAAAGTAAGGAATTCTTAGTGAATAAAACTGAGAAAGTCTACTTAATTTGTTTTATTTAAATACAAATTGCACAGCAAGAACACACAATCATCGAGAGTGAGAGAGACAGTGCTGCCGTCTATCCACATTTAATATGGAAAGCAATAGGCAACCACCACGTGGCTATTCAGCCAACATCAACAGCTTAACAATAACCCTTTCGGTTTTGACGTTGTGGCAACATCTATCCAGCAACATAGGAGCAACACCGATAGCGAGCGAAGTGTCAAAAGCTGACATGTGTCGACACTATACGTCACACAAAATCCTCAAAACAGAGTTTACAGCGCAATCTAACATAATTATATACTCAGCCCCGACTAAGAGTTGTCGAGCAGTAGCCCGCCAGACGCAACACCTGTCTGGTTGGAGGATTCTCTCTTTTCAATGTAGGGACTTTCCACCCTGTTCATCCTCTATCTCCAAAACGTAGTTAGGTACAAGCAGTATGCAATTGCTTTTGTGTTTTTTTTATTTGCGAATATGCGCCTGCTCTTGACGTCGATCATGCCTGATGGAAAGCGATGGATGAGGTCCATGATGGAGCAACCGTGCCCAGAAGGTACCTGTTCACTCTTGCTTTGAAAGCATGTTATTTGTGTATTTTTAAAAAGCTTTGCGTTTTACTTGTTTTGATAATACGTAAGTAAAATCGTATTTATCAGTCAGCCTTTTGTCAAAATCCCTGTGCGAACGCCATTTTCTAAAGACCTAAAACCATTAATAGATTCTGTGCAATTCGTCTCAGGATACTTGAAAATGGTAATGTAGAATAGTGCATCTAAAATAAAGCAAAACCTAGTGTAAACTGAGCGTAAATAGAAACCTTGGCTAAGTAATAATAGCCGCATCGTTCGGTCCATCAGATTGAGCTGCGCTTACCAGGGTTGGTCCGTGGATGGGGTCCATCTTTACAGACTTTTCCATACCTCAAAAAGCACGTTCAGCCGTTGATCCCGGCTGTCATTCTCATCTTTAACAGTCGTTACGGGTCGACAGAAAGTCTAACCGCCAGTCTTACCAAGGTATCGTATTACCCAGTTACTGACGGGGTTTTGGTGGTTAAAAACGCAGCCGCTCCATGTAAAACCTACTGATATTCAGATTCATACGCTTAGACTGGCAGTCGACCCCAATACAGTTGGAAAAACTCTAAGCAGATTGAACATGTTTAAATACAAACACATGCTCTTCTTCTTTTCGTGTGGTTAGTGACTAACCTGGTATCAGAGCTTTTATGCTACCCATGGGCCACTGACTTAGCTTCATATACTGTTGAGAATATCTCTCAGAAATAGTGGTTTCCTCACGACGTTTTCCTTCACCGATTTTTAAGCAAGTTATAATTACACTAGCTGACCCGACAGACGTTGTCCTGTCTTAACTATGATACCTACCTTACCTACCCTACCTACCTACCAACTTACCTACCCTACCTACCTACCAACTTACCTACCCTACCTACCCCACCTACCCTACCTACCCTACCTACCTTACCTACCCTACCTACCCTACCTACCCTACCTACCTACCCTACCTACCCTACCTACCCTACCTACCCTACCTACCCTACCTACCCTACCTACCCTACCTACCCTACCTACCTACCCTACCCTACCTACCTACCCTACCTACCCTACCTACCCTACCTACCCTACCTACCCTACCTACCCTACCTACCCTACCTACCCTACCTACCCTACCTACCCTACCTACCCTACCTACCCTACCTACCCTACCTACCCTACCTACCCTACCTACCCTACCTACCCTACCTACCCTACCTACCCTACCTACCCTACCTACCCTACCTACCCTACCTACCCTACCTACCCTACCTACCCTACCTACCCTACCTACCCTACCTACCCTACCTACCCTACCTACCCTACCTACCCTACCTACCCTACCTACCCTACCTACCCTACCTACCCTACCTACCCTACCTACCCTACCTACCCTACCTACCCTACCTACCAAACAACCTTCCCATTCCTTAGGCCTTATTAAGATTTAAGATAACGACACAATTTCCCTCCCAAAACGCAAAAACATAATCCCAAGACAAAATTGAAACTAGAAACTTCAACGTAACTTTAAAAATGAGCTCAAAATGTGTTAACTGAAGCCATTTTACAACGTCTGGCTGGCTGGAGTTGGTCCACGTTTCGTATGCATAATACATGTGGAAGATAATATGTTGGAAAGGACTCCACTTGGGGATCTATTTACACGTTGAGATATTCCCGTCTAGAGCCGCTTAGTGTAGCGTGGGTTTGTAGCTAGATTGATTTGCATCGTTTTATTTACTTTCTGGGGATATTATACTCATGAAAATGAACAACTTTGACTATGGAACTATACCTGATATCACGAAAAAAAAATCAGTTGTTCAGTACATTTGATCTGCCTAGCCTTTTCCCAACTATGTTGGGGTCGGCTCCCAGTCTTAACCGGATGCAGCTGAATACTAGTATTTATGTTTTTTTCAGTACATTTATGTTCGCATAATTCGTCAAAATGTATGGAACAGCTGATATTTTTTTTTCACATTTCCGAGTTGGTCCCATGGACAAAGTTGTTGATTTTCATGAGTACTATACAACCTGAAAGTATGTCCCTCGTTTAACCTAACACACTGTATAAATTAAAAATACATAACGCCTGGATCAGCAACGTGACGTATGATGAGTAAAGACTATCACAGTGATAATATATATTTATAATCATCATCATCATCAGTCTATAATATTCCCAGTGCTGGGACATGAGCCCCCTCTCTATGAGTGGGAGTGGGCCATAATCCACCCACTGCGGGTTGGTAGATGTCGCATATCTTCGATTCTTTGGTTCCAAGATTTGCTGATCTCCACGATGTTTTCCTTTATCGTTTTCAGAGCAGTGGTGATGAAATGAAATACACAAAGTAAAGTGCCTGTCTAGGTTCTAACTCACGGCCAAGAACTTGTAAGTTGGGGCTGATACCAATAGACAATTATTATTATTTATATTTTTATAGTTGACGACACGGTTGGCGCAGGGGTTGAGCGATTGACTGCTGCGCAACATGTCGCAGGTTCGATTCCCGCACGGAACAAATATTTGTACGACCTGCAAGTATTTGTTACGGGTCTGGGTGTTTTTCTATCTATAATATGTAGGTATGTATTTACAAAAAAAAAAAGGTATATAAGTAGTTTATCAGCCATCTCATTACCATAACACAAGCATTAGGTTGCTTAGCTTGGGACTATATGGCGTTGTGTAAAATGTCCATGGATATTATTATTATTATACCACTGGGTCACCAATGCAATTATGAAATGGTCGATGAAAATCCAAAAAATGCTTGTAAAAATGCCCTTAGTGCTATTCTGTACAAAGCTCACCGTGAAAACGTAGGTGAAGTGAGTTTAAAGTGAGATGTCAATAGTGTCAAATCCCTAGCATAAGGTGGAACGACCTAAGCGGGATGTCCGAATGGGTTACCGCTACCCCGGAACATAAAGGGCTACGGAAGGAACATGGATGGGTTTTAGTCAGTAAGAGTCTGACACTCCCTTCCGCTCCACCCAGAGCGGGAGCAGTCATTGGATGATTTCCCAGCCTTAAAAAAAAAAAAAAAGGTGGCACGACCGCCCACTTCACGATTTCTTCATTTCATAGAATTGACCGGCTGTTCTTGGCTAAACCAAAAATTTGAAGATATTTGATATCTACCAACACGCACTGGGCCCACGTGATGGATACGGCCCACTGCCTTTCACATAAAGGAGGCCTGAGTCCCAGCAGCGTGAACTTTACAGGCTGATTATACATTATACTAGCTGACCCGGCAGACGTCGTCCTGCCTTAACTATGTTACCTACCTACCCTACATACCCTACCTACCCTACCCACCCTATCTACCTACCTACCCCACTTACCCTACCTACCCCACCTACCCTACCTTACCTACCCTACGTACCCTACCTACCCTATCCACCCTACCTACCCTACCTACCTAGGGGTATGAAAAATAAAATTTTATAAAAATCGGTCAACCCGTTTCGAAGGAGTATGGTAACTAACATTGTGACACGTGAATTTTATATATAAGACTAGCTACCACCCGCGGCTTCGCCCGTATAATATGTCGACAAATTATACACATAAACTTTCCTCTTGAATCACTCTATCTATTAAAAAAAAAACGTTGCGTAGTTTTAAAGATTTAAGCATACATAGGGATATAGGGACAGAGAAAGCGACTTTGTTTTATACTATGTAGTGATATCTCGCTGATGTTGGCGCGTGTGTTCATCATACATAGGGATATAGGGACAGAGAAAGCGACTTTGTTTTATACTATGTAGTGATATCTCGCTGATGTTGGCGCGTGTGTTCATCATACATAGGGATATAGGGACAGAGAAAGCGACTTTGTTTTATACTATGTAGTGATATCTCGCTGATGTTGGCGCGTGTGTTCATCATACATAGGGATATAGGGACAGAGAAAGCGACTTTGTTTTATACTATGTAGTGATATCGGAGTAGAGAGAGGGCGCTACTGTGCGTAAGCTAACATTAGCTCCGCGTATTTATATACTTTAAAAATAGTTCCACCGATAAAATTATAAGTCAAAGTAGTTTGAGTTGTAACAAACTGTATACCTCAGTGACTACAGTTCAAGTACGCAAGAAATATACGAAGACTACAAAGAAAACTCATAATTAGTGCCACAAGGATCAACGAACATAATTCAAAATTGTAAACAAACCCAGTAGCTTTACAACTAGCAGAACCCGTTTGTTTTGTTTACAATCAAAAGATTTTCAATGGATTACACCCTAAAAAGGTATGAGAGTGATCAATAAAGAAACCAATAATAAGATTATCATCTAAAACGATTCTAAAAAAATCACAGTCATCCTGGTTGAATCCATATATCAGCGCCATCTATCTTTTTGTGGCGGAAACAGTTCATACCATCGAACCGTTGACGTTAGTTGCACTCTCGCCCACTAGAGGTCAGCAGGAGTAACGACATAAGGAGTTTTATACGAAATGGCACAAAATTCACATAATTGCGCAGGTTGTAATCAAGATCTACAGAACGAAATGCATCTCACTTGTGCACTATGCAATAAGAAATATGATCTAGAGTGTGCGAACATCTCCATAAACCATTTCAATAAGACAATGACTCGAGACCATAAAAAAATATGGAAATGTCAAGATTGCCGATGTAAAATGCCAAAAACGGGAAACACAGATACACCTATACGACCACAAACATCCATTCCAAGCCAACGAACCACCACACCCAACGAAGAAAATAATGTAACAATTCGGAGGAAAACCTACCCTAACAACGATTCGACCACTTTTGAGAACCTGAGCTTGTTAGGCGATACAATGTGCTCAGAAGGAATAACCACCTCAAGCATCAACACACACGCTGAGCTGTCACTACAAAACCTAAGCGAAATCATTATGATGCGTCTGAAAGAAAATAATCAATCAATAATAACCGATCTACGAAACACCATACAAACTGAAATAAACAAAGCTATTACAAAACTTGCGGAAGATTTCGAACAAAAAACCAGTATTTTATCAAAGCAAAATGAACTAAGAATACAAGATATTAAAGAGATTAACACCAAGATAGAAAATTTACTAAAAGAAAATGAAAAATTAAAACAAGAAATATCTGAAATAAAATCATTATCCACATCCCCCGTAATTCATTGTACAGAAAGCAATTCCAAGAAAATAGTCCTCTACGGCCTCACCGAGTACTACAAAGAGCCTGAAGCTGACCTGCATAACCGAATCATTGAAGTTTTTCACGATATTCTACAAGTGGACCTGATGGGCTATGTAGAAAATATGTATAGATTGGGCAGAAATAACAATAATACCCGACCACTGGTGATAGAATTAATAAGCAAAAGAATGGCTAAATACATCAAAAACAATAGCCACTATTTCCAGGGAACAGGATTGTCCGTTTCTGAATTTTTGGACGAAAATTCACGTAAGGAAAGACAAAAAATGCGTGAGGAAATGATAAAGGCAAGAAAGAAAGGCTTATATGCAGTAATAAGAAATAATCAGCTATACGTAGAAGGAAAAGTCACCATTTTAAGAGATGAAACACACGAAAATCAAGCAAGCTATAGTACCACAAATGAGAAAAATGGTCATCCGAAAACTTCCTGTGACACCTGCCAACGATATCCAATAGACAGAAATGAAGATACTGACAACAATTCCTTTCGAAAACACAGACCAACTATTTAAAATTCTATTTCAAAATGTTCAAAGTCTCTACAATAAACAACACATACTTGAAACCTTCATCGTAGAAAACCCGATTTATAATGCAATATGTATATCAGAGTCTTGGTTGTCGAGAGAAAAATTAAGTATGATACAATTTAGTGGATACAAATTAGCAGCGTCATACTGCCGCAGCACGCGAGGTGGAGGCGGCGTCTGCATCTTCCTGCAGGATCATGTCGACTTCAAAGAGAGGAATGATATAACGAATATGTCTATAGAATATATTTTAGAAGTTTGTGCAATCGAGTTGCCCAAAGAAAACATATTATTAGTAACAATATATTGGAATAGAAGAGAGGAAGAAATATTTATAAGCCAGTTAAAATGTATCGCAAATTATATAAATAATAAGTATTTTAAATTTAATATAATTATAGGTGGAGACTTTAATATTAATATCTTAGAGAGAAACGTAAAAACTAGTCAATTCCTAGATCTAATGTTAGAATATAAACTTACACAACACATAAAAACACCCACACGTATTACACAAACTACATCTACTTGTTTAGACTTAATATTTACAAATACTAACACCAATAAAATATATACAACAGTAGAGGAACTAGGTTTTTCAGACCACAGCGGAACAATTATACACATTACCATACCAACACCGCATTTAGATAAACAAACAACTTGGTATGTTAAAAAAAGATTATTTAACAACTCGAACATTTTAAAGTTTAAGTCTAAATTAAATGAACAGGATTGGGAAAAAATTCTACCTGAAAACCAAAATTTAAACGATAACTATAAAGCATTTCATGATACATTAACAAATATCCTTAATCTTTGTATACCAATATGTAAAGTCAAACTAAAAACCAAATTAAAAAAACACTGGTTAACGACGGGCATCAAGATCTCCTGTAAAAATAAAAGATTGTTAAAAATACTCACACTTAAAACAAAAAATCCTATCATTAGAAATTATTATAAAAACTATGAAAAAATATTAAAAAATCTGGTTACTGCATCAAGAAAGATACAATATATAAATAAAATAAAAAAATCTAACAATAAGGTTAAAACCATGTGGAGTATCATAAATGAGAGAACAAACCAAAAACATAAAAAGGAGCATAATAATATTAATTTGCAAATAGATAACGACCTTATATCCGAACCTAAACAAGTTGCCAATATTTTAAATAATTTCTTTGCGTCCATTGGAGAAAACAGTGCCAATTCATCTAGAAGTAAACTGGGAAGCACCTCGGTACTAAACCCCACAGAGAACACGATGTTTCTTGGCCCAATAGACGCTTGGGAAGTAAACAAAATAATTAAAAACCTAAAAAACAAAAGTAGTCACGGGATTGACGAAATACCACCTATGCTTTTAAGACAATGCGCAGATGAACTTACCTTACCGTTTTATCTGCTACTGAACCAGTCATTTGATGAAGGTATTTTCCCTGATTTATTAAAAAAATCTGTAATAAAACCAATCCACAAAAAGAATATGAAAACGGATCCAAACAACTATCGTCCAATAGCTCTCTTACCATCAGCATCGAAGATCTTTGAAAAAGCCATGTGTACCCGCATTTATAGGTTTTGTGAAAAATACAATATTTTTGATGAATGCCAGAACGGCTTTCGAAAAAACCGTTCCACCACCTTAGCAGTCTATAAGTATATCCAAGAAGCCCTTAATATTATTAACAATAAAAAATACGCAATAGGAATATTATTAGACATGACTAAAGCGTACGACAAAGTACAATTTGATATATTGCTAAACAAACTATACGGAATAGGTATACGCGGAAAGGCTCACGAATGGCTAACATCTTATCTAAAGAACAGGGAACAATTAGTTGAAATAGAATACTTTAACCATAAAAATAATGAAATCGAAAAAATCCAATCTCATAGTAAAACAATTAACGCCTCAATTCCTCAAGGAAGCGTCATAGGATGCCTTTTATTTTTAATTTATATTAATGACCTACCTAAGACCATAGAAGGGCCATGTGTCTTATTCGCGGACGATATATCTATATTAGTCTCTTGCCAAAACAATGAAAATATAGAAGAAACTCTCAATTCCATACTTACTAAAACATGCAACTGGATGAACGACCATAACCTCGAGATCAACTACCCAAAAACCAAGTTAATAACTTTCCACCCTTACCAAAAACCCCCTTTACCTTTAGATTTAATTTTTAACGACTCAAAATTAGAAACCGTTAACGAATTTACCTTACTTGGACTAGTTATAGACACACATATAAACTGGAAAGCACACATACAGATAACTCACTCAAAAATTTCGAAATTCTCTTACGCCCTTCGTGAAATAAAAAAGACCACTAATTTGCAAACAGCTCTCACCACCTATTATGCTTATGCCTATGCATGGCTTAGCTATGGTGTCACCCTTTGGGGAAACAGCACAGATGCACAAAGACTTTTTACCCTGCAAAAGAAATTGCTTCGAATCCTAGTAAACATTGAGCAAACAGATAGTTGCAAATCTTTCTTTCAAAAACACAATATTTTAACCCTTCCCTGTATATACATTTTCGAAACATGCAAATTTGTCCGAAAACATCAAGAATTTTATTCAAAACGTGAAGACATTCAGACACGCTATCTACTCAGACACCGATCTAGGCTAAACTTACCAAGTTCTCGATTAAAAATGCACTCTACTAGCCCCTATGTAATGTCCATAAAATTATATAATAAACTACCCGCACTAATAAAAAAAGAAGAGAAAATTAACATATTTTTAAAAAAACTTAAACAATTTTTGATAAATAAAAGCTACTACTCGGTAAATGAATATCTAAATGATAAACTTATAAAGTCATAACTTAATAATTTAACAAATGCTTCCTCTCTCCTAACTCACTTATTTTGCTGTGCCCGACAGGGTCCATATGATCTAATTATAAGTTTACCACCTAAGGATACCTACATGTGGAATGCAATAAAAGTATTGAGTATTGAGTATTGAGTATCTCGCTGATGTTGGCGCGTGTGTTCATCATACATAGGGATATAGGGACAGAGAAAGCGACTTTGTTTTATACTATGTAGTGATATCTCGCTGATGATGGCGCGTGTGTTCATCATACATAGGGATATAGGGACAGAGAAAGCGACTTTGTTTTATACTATGTAGTGATATCTCGCTGATGTTGGCGCGTGTGTTCATCATACATAGGGATATAGGGACAGAGAAAGCGACTTTGTTTTATACTATGTAGTGATATCTCGCTGATGATGGCGCGTGTGTTCATCATACATAGGGATATAGGGACAGAGAAAGCGACTTTGTTTTATACTTTGTAGTGATTATCACTACATAGTATAAAACAAAGTCGCTGCCCGCGTCTGTCCTTATGTCTGTATTTATGCTTAGATATTTATAATAACATGCAATTTCCGCCATCCACGCGGGCGAAACCGCGCGCAGAAGCTAGTCCTTCATAATTCCTAAACGTTTGAAATAACGTTCTCCAAATCCTGTCTAAAAATAAAACATACATTTTCCAGACGAGACTTCATTAAACATTAACACAATAATCAGAAGCCAACTAACGCTAAACAAACTTTGTTTTTAGTGCTATTTCAACCTAAAGTTAGATTTTAGTCAACTTCGTTATGTAGGTACTAAATACTAAAATCAATTTCATGTAACATTATGGTGTGATAGACGGCCAGTTGACTGTTTTAAGGTTGTTTCAATTAGTTTGTTGATACTTTTGTTAGGCTGTTAATTCGCTGTTTTAGAACAAAAATAGTCGAGTATTTCTGTCTGAGATTTAAAAGGGCCCCGTCAAAAGATGAACAGCCTCATCCGGCTATTAATGCGTTATGTCTGGATTTTAAAACAGACTTTAAAAGAAGCTTATGTGTGGGTACTATGTACCTCATATAGGATATTGTGGTATACTCGTTGTGATTATAGACTAACCACCACCGCCGCGTAAGGCGATTAACACACGGCACCGCTCGACCGCGCGGTAGGAGCAGTTTGCGGTAGAAACGAGCACCGCTCGACCGCGCGGTCGGGCGGTGTACGTGTGCTATGCATCAACGGATGTCTTAGAGACCAATGCGACATGAGATCCGCTTCACCGCATACCGCGGCGGAGCGCGGTGACGTGTGTAAATTGCCTTAGTCTACGAAACGCTGTGCTATCGAGACGTTGCATTATTTCATTCTGCTTCTAGCTGTCATGGTACCTGCTTCTAACGTATTTCTCAGATACCAGTTACTGAGTACGTCTTTCATTGACTTGAAAGTACCAAGGATGTCATTCACCTACACTTTTAGCTTATTATTTCAATACTAGCTTCTGTCCGCGGCTTCACCCGCGCGGATGTCGCAAATCTCCCACGGGAACGCAATACCGGGATGTCCTTTGTGTTAATTCAGGTTATAAACTATGTGAGTGTCTAATTTCATCCAGATTCAGACCGTCCGTTCAGTGGTTCTGCCGTGATTGAGGAGTCACATACATCCAAACATCCAAAAAAACAAAAACGAATGATTAATTTCACGAAATGGCGAAATATTATTAAAAGGGAACTAAATGATAACTGAAGTATTAAGTTAATAAAATTTATATGGAAAGACCGTCCGAGCTACCTCTACCAAAATAAAAAAAAATACGTTTTCAATCGGCCCGCAATAGGGATGACTAACATTAATATTTTTAGTCCGTCAGCTAGATTATTAAAAAAATATAATCGTATTATTTTTTTTTTCACGTAATCGAAAGATAACGTCGATACTTTGTGTTAAATGTGCCATGACGTCACTCGTATGTAGATTGTATACTGAGTTGTGACGTAGCGCGCCCCCACTCCCCAGCTTTAATGCATTTTATCTAAGTAATTTTTTTATTAATAATATGATAAAGCAAAAATACGTGTTTAATATTTTTTTGTAATCTGACTGACGGATTAAACATAATTCCTTTGTTATTACCTTGTCATTATCCCCATTGACGAAAATACCGATACATACCAAAAAATACATACAGACAAAATCCTCCTTCGTTTCGGAAGTCGGTTATAAAAGTGAAGAATCTCTACAGCATCTACGTGAGATCTGTGCGTGTAAACGCATCCCCGAAACAAGCAAACTTTCGTGTGGCGAGGAAAACGCTTAGAAAAAAGGTCGTAGTTCCGCGGTCACGTACAGAGTAGGTCCCATTTGCTGACGTCACCGTATTGCAGCTTTATCTGAAAACGTGCCTAGAATCTCGTCCTAGGCATACGTTGACTGCTCTTTACATTCTGCTGGCAAATGATAGCGGCTTTTTGTAGTAATAGGGCTTTTGGAAGTTTGATTTTGTGTTCGGTTGATTTGGTTAACGAAGTTGCTTAATGAGTTTGTTAGGACGTAAGAAAGGACTGTTTTAAAGGTTTAAGTTAGCTAAACTTTGACGTTTAAAAAGTGATGCCTTTTGATTTTGATTATTGAACGATAACTTAGGTATGTTATGTTTCAGCGCGATTTTCCGAAAGGTAACCGCTATCCCGGAACATAAAGGCCTTAGGAAGGAACATGGATGGGTTTTAGTCAGTAAGAGTCTGACACTCCCTTCCGCCTCACCAAGAGAGGGATTTTTTTATGATTTACCACCCTCAGAAAAGAGGAATGTTAAGTATATTTATGTTTTGTGTGATTTCATCAAAATTTGTTGTTTAGCTAGCATACGCCAAATTACTTACCAAAAACATCGAGACCTAGGTATATACAAGCATAAAAACTAAAACATAAACAAAACTTCATATTTATAATTAAAAGCCTCCAGGCATAAATGGCGCGCCGGCTGGCAAACTATAAATAACTTAGTATGAATTAATGATTACAATCTTCAATTCTTTCCCATTTTTAAAAGCGTAACACGAAGCATTCAAAAATTGTGATTACAATAATTAAATTTTTGTAAAGTCTTTCCGTTACGAAGGAGTGGCTTAAAGTATTGATTTGAAATTGGCAGTGATAACCTAGTGGTGTGAGTGTTGGACTGCCAAGTCTTAGATCTCGAGTTCGAACCCAAGGCACGAACCTCTGAATTTTTTGGATTTAAAATGTGCGTATTGTATAATTATAACGGGTGAAGGGAAACATCATGAGGAAACCAGCATGTCTAAGAGATATCTCTCAACAGTATGTGAAGCTAAGTCAGAGGCCAATGGACAGCATAAAAACTCTGACACCGGGTTAGTCACGACGAAGAAGAAAGTCGGATTTGTAAAATTTACTCACTTGATACTGAGGTTTTGGTTTCCGCACTCAGTCCTTAGTCAGACCATTGTGCGTGGGCCATGGCGGCCTTTGGTGGTTATTCCAGCCAGCCCACCTCCCACCAGAAGTTGATCACGTCTCCTGGCCTGTGTACTATATCTGTGAAAGATCTGGGTGTTCCGAGGGTCTATGTCCTAAAAAAATGTACACATTTGTTTATTGTTTTTGTTTAGCTTTGTAGTATATGGCCCAGGATTCACTTCCATAATTTTATTATGCTTTCCACCGTTCCAGGATTATACCTTACCTACCGGCACCTTCATGCCTGCGACCCTCACTGAAAACCACCGTTATCTCGTCCATTAGGCACCAGTATTCGCCGACATTTCAAAAAACGTGACGCTATCTCATAAGTTCCCGCCGTAACCGTAGGTTAGATTTTATCATAAGCGTTTTCTAACGATGCTTATTCTAGCATTTGCTGTTTACCGTAGGTACGGTAGACATTCCTAACCTATTAAGGGCGAATTCCACCGGTGAAACTAAACGCGAGCAGCGCATAAACTAGGTACGTCTTTTTTTTTTTTTAAGGGGGGGTTTCATCTAATGACGACTTCCGCTCTGGGTACAGCGGGAGGGAGTGTCAGACTCTTACTGACTAAAACCCATCCATGTTCCTTCCTTAGCCCTTTATGTTCCGGGGTAGCGGTAACCCTTTCGGACAATCCCGCTTACCCGGCAGGCTTCGGCCCTAACGGGCCCCTTCACACGCTGATATGGACTTTTTGAAGCGCGCGTGGAACAGTGACAGTCGGTCGGTGAGAAATAAAAACTTAGTTAGATATGTCAAATTAGTTAATATCTTGAAATTCGATGTGTTGTTAGCCACTTAAGTCGGCCCCTTTTTTGGGTTCCGTAACCAGAGACTATTTTTTTTGAGGGTGGAAAATCATCAAATGAGTCCTCCCACTCTGGGTGAAGTGGAAGGGAGTTTCAGACTCTTACTGACTTTTTAGTCTCCCACCATCAAAAAAAAAGTATAGCGATATTGGCATTCGATGTGCTACATTCAACAGTAGGCTGTTGATATATGGGTCAGCCTAGGCGTAATTAAGGATGGGCAGCTATAAACGCAATAATAACACAAGTTTATGTCCATTCGGCGCTAATTTGTACTGTTAGGCTTGACCACAGGAAGTTTATAAGGGAAGAGACGTGTCATACTGAAATAACTTTCGACACAAAGTTAGTATTTTTTTATTTTTGAAGTGAAGTGGAAAAAAGTAGGTTACAGGCAAATGACAATCGCTTTCAAAGCGTTTCTTATTTCTACAACGATTTTCAACAGGATTGAAATTGAGCCTTCAGTAGCTTGTGTTAATTTAATAAATATTTGACTTTTCTATTGAATCAAAGTTATTGCTGATTCACTTGGTATAGACCCTTCAAGTTGACTGGAGTTGGCTCTCTTTATGGCTCCTTCACTGTATCTTCAGGTACGCGGCCGCCACTCGAGTACTTTTTGAACTCACTCTGCGAGAATAATCCCTTATCAATATTTACATTTAACGGATGTTCGAGCGGTTGAGACACCACTTGTCAGCTGTTACGATAAATCAACTAAATCAGTACGTGGCATCATTAGTAGTGTTCTGTAGGAGTTATAGAAAAAAACAGAACTCGATAGACACTTTATTAAAATGACTACCTTCTGCAAGCGGCTTTGCCCGAGTTTATGTCGGAAATTAACCCATTGGAATATACCACCAGGATAAAAACCACTGGCTATTCCAGACTACAGGGTGAAATTGAATTCATGGACAATATTGTAAGGGGTCATTGTACTGATCATTATCAACAACTTTTGCTATGGGAACACACCTAAAAATTTTGCTATACCCTACATTTTGACGAGTTATGCGAGCATAGTGCCTGGAACAGCTGATTTTTTTCGCGATTTTAGGTTTGGTTGTTTATAATGATGAGTACAATGAACCCTTAAAATATTGGCCGTGAATTCAATTTACCCTGTATAATGTATCTCTGCAGCTCTGTGCCAAATTTTATCCAAATCCGTTAAGTAATTTTTGCGAGAAAGAGTAACAAACATCCATCCATCCTCACAAACGTTCACGTTTATAATTATGAATATGTACAGAGGCCAGCACATCAAGTTACTACAATCTGTCAAATTTCTTTGATAGTATTTCAACTTTATTGCAAAGACATAAGGTTAATTTTTAGTTGAGAAAATTTGACAGTTAGGGATAGCTTGATGTGCTGGCGTCTGCACATATAATTATGTATTAGTAGGATTTTATAATTTTCTGTCAATGTGTGTTCGTCGAAACCAACTTTCGTATAAACCATTGTACACTCTACCACCTTATTAAGATTTCTGTGGGCCCGATAATTCTGAGTACGGTACATTTAATTAACATTTTGTGGCCGTTACGGTCGTTTTCGACGAAACGAACACACTTTGTGGTCTATAGCCGTTGTAATAGCCTCACAGAATACCATCAGAACAGGGTTTTGATTTTCTTACAATAATTTATTCAAGGGAATTTACAATTTAGTGTGGTTCCACTCCGGTTTGGAATAATTTATCAATAATTCCAATTGGAATGTGATTTATTTAAAGTAGTGATAGTTAATTGGCTTAGGTAAGAGGTCATTCGGTGTTCGAAGTCAAATTGAAATTGGCTTATCAAATTTAATCAAGGTGCAAAGAGATTAATAACGAAACGGTTGGGACCACAAAAGAAAAAATGCATTGATAGCAGAAAAAAACGTTGGACTGGTTAGAAAAGGTTACCCTCTACATGCAAATTCAAAAATGTTACCTCCTTATAATTTTGTAGTACAGTAAAACGGGGTGTATAGGGATGCAAGTGTGAATCGGAACGAAATTTTATAATCGATTTCAACGTTGAAATAATAATTATAAATGGTTGCCAACAAGGACACTTAATCTTTCAATATAATACAGTCTTCTTCTTTTCGTGTGGTTAGTGACTAACCTGGTGTCGGAGTTTTAATGCTGCCCATGGGCCTCTGACTTAGCATCACATACTGTTGAGAAATATCTCTCAAGCATGCCGGTTTCCTCACGATGTTTTTCTTCACCAATTTTTAAGCAAGTGATTATTATACAATACGCACATGAATCTGAAAAGTCAGAGGTGCGTGCCTTGGGTTCGAACTTGAGATCTATGACTTGGCAGTCCGACGGTCATCCCACTAGGCTATCACTGCACGAACTGTATTATTTCACTCTTAAAAGCTTCGTCTCGATTCACCACTGCATCCCTATTCACCCCATTTTACGGTATAGATCTACTTAAATTCAGCTGTTCCAAATAAAGCCATGTAACATTATTTGAAAAAGAAAATAAAACAATCTATAACGTGAGTATTTTTAAGTTTCAAAATGTTTGTAATAGTTCGAAATAAGTTTATAAGCAAAGAATAATTGGAAAATTAAACTCAAACTCAAAGCGTTTATTTTCAAATAAAGCAATTACAGGCACTTTCGAATTGTCAAGGAGTCGGCCAGTCAGAAAGATGAAGCTAGTTGCCCGACAATTAGATCATTCGGGAAAAACTGAAAACTAAGCTTTTTTCTTTGTGTTTTTTGTACGAAATAAAGATCATAATTGAAAAAGAATTGACAGCACAACATCAGTCTGTCGATTCAGCTAACACTTAATAAATAGAAAAGAAGGAAAGAAAAATTGAATGTATACATATCTCAAGTATACACGCAATAAAGACATTGCGTGCCTCACGGCTGAGTTAAATTAATAGGCCCAGTATAACATAAGTCAATCTGCCTAGCCTTTTCCCAACTATGTTGGGGTCGGCTTCCAGTCTAACCGGATGCAGCTGAATACCAGTATTTTACATGGAGCGACTGCCTATCTCAAAATATCCGAAAACTATATGATTAAAATGTAAACAAACGGATAGTCTATTGACCATAGTTAGGTGTTGTCACTTGTTGAGTAAGGCTTTCATTGTACAAAGGCCAGCACATCAAGTAACCACAATCTGTCAAATTTCTTTGATAGTATTTCAACTTTATTGCAAAGACATAAGGTTCATTTTTAATTGAGAAAATTTGACAGTTAGGGATAGCTTGATGTGCTGGCGTCTGTACTCTACTAAACGCACGCAAATCATCAACATCCGTATAAAACTCTATTTCAGAAAGGAGAAAAAAAAATCTAGAAAACTACAACGTTGCTATAAACGAGTGTTCGGATCATTGCATCTTTAACAGCATTTCAAAGTGTGAATGCAAGTGTGGTGTCGGAATAGTTGCGGGTCGCTGTTACGGCGAGAATAACAGATATTGAGCGACGCCAGTGCATGAAACTACCTCTGTACACACGCGCGAAGATAGGATGTAGCGTGGCGCGTGTCTGATAAAATAGGACAGTTTGACAGCTGTTGAGAAAAAAAGAGGCGCGACGGTCCTGGTTCAAAAACGCATTCCGATTTTAAATTTTCCATTGGAACATAGATATTTCTTTTTAATTTACCTTAGAAACCTTATTTATGTAAAACCTAGAGCTGGTCGGTTAGAAAATAACTGACAGCATTCGACTTTCAAAATGATAGAATATTTTGATAGGTTTCTATAAAAGAAATGAACGCTAAAGCTAAGTCAGAGGCCTATGGACAGCATAAAAACTCTAAAACCACTCTGAAAAAGAAGTCTGCGCATTTACAAAATATGTCCGTGACGTGATTTTATCAGTACTTTTAATAATAACAGATCAATTGCTGGGACACAGGCCTCCTCCCGGTGAGAGAGTGGATAAACCACAACGCGGGCGAGTAACAGAGAGATTGGGCCGTAATGTACCGTGCCGGTTAGTGAGAGTGGGCCGTAATCGAACATGGAGACCGTAAACCACCATGTGGGTCTTAATTCAGCATGCGGGATAAATAGAGGGGGCCGTATTCCACCATTCGGGCCCTATTTCAACATGTGGTTAAGAGAGAGTGGGCTGTAGGTAATACAACATGCGGGCCGAAATCCACATGCGGGCCGTAATCTACCACGTGGGCCGTAATCCACCACGTTGGACGTAATCCACGTGCGCGTTGTAATCCTACATGGGGGTTAGAGAAAGTGGGCCTTAATCCACCATGCAGACCGTAATCCACCATGTGGATCGTAATTCAGCATGCGGGATAAATAGAGAGGGCCGTATTCGACCATGCGGGCCCTATTTCAACATGTGGTTAAGAGAGAGTGGGCTGTAGGTAATACAACATGCGGGCCGAAATCCACATGCGGGCCGTAATCTACCACGTGGGCCGTAATCCACCACGTTTGACGTAATCCAACATGCGCGTTGTAATCCTACATGGGAGTTAGAGAAAGTGGGCCTTAATCGAACATGCAGACCGTAATCCACCATGTGGATTGTAATTCAGCATGCGGGATAAATAGAGAGGGCCGTATTCGACCATGCGGGCCCTATTTCAACATGTGGTTAAGAGAGAGTGGGCTGTAGGTAATACAACATGCGGGCCGAAATCCACATGCGGGCCGTAATCTACCACGTGGGCCTTAATCCGCCATGCAGGCCGTGATCCACCATGTAGGCCCTAATCCACCATGCGGGTTAGAGAGAGTGGGCCGCAATCCACCAGACACCGTACCAAAATCATACTTCTCACGAATCGTGTAGGTTTACACACTAAAGCGCAATTCTTAGTCGGTACAGGGGCCGCCAGTGGCAGCTTTTAATGGTGGCAATTACACTGTCTGCGAGTTGTATCGCATTTTATTAACAACATGGTGCAAAAATTAACTTTGCTCGTGCCAACTTTGTTTTGAGGTTCGCTAGATGGATAGTAGATTATTCTGGTTAGTTTCGTAATGTTGGTTGAAAATGGAACTCTGTTTTTAGAACGCAATTTGCGTGATGGCGGAAAGAGTGGTGAATTGGATTTTATTGTACTTTAAGTATACATTGGTATTAATAGATGGCCAACTATCATATAATATTAATATAGCTTCACACTGGGAAAGAGATGAAGCTATGCCTCCTGTATAGATTCATCCTTATCTCACACTTAAGTAATATTTTAATAATACTGCTCTTTGGGGTGGTGGTTGCTGCCCTGGTAATAACTATAATCAGAAATCTTTATTCAGCTGGCTTTCTTCGATAGGATACGTCAAATAGCAAGAAAGGCATATTTGAACGTCAAAATGAACAAGAAATAGAATTGATTCTAGTCGCCCCTTCCAAACGGTAGTTTCATATATCAGAAGAATGGGCAAGAAAAAAATATATATACAAGATATATAATAACTGCCGAGAGGATCCAGTAGGTTAAGCTACGCATGCCTAGGTAGGTCCGTGGATGGGTCTCCATCTTCAAATACCGAGACGCCTCCGTGCCCCGGAAAGTACGTTAGGCCGTTGGTCCCAGCTGTCATCGTGCATCTTTGACAGTAGTTGCGGGTCGCTGGAAGCCCGAAAACAAATTGATTAATTCCCCGCAATAATTTATGAGAAAGTCACTTATTTTAATATACAGGTTGTGTAGATGACAGTTTTCTTAAGATTCTTGTTACACCATGTATACTATAATATTTACTCAGTATCCATATATAATGATAATCACAATCCAGGTAGAGATGTCGGTGTTTCTGTCCAAACGGAAGGCGATCCATGTTATGTACTTAATTAGTTTAAGTGCCTTGCGGCAGTTCTAATTACTTTGAATTAATAAATAATGGAATACGGCTGCTAATTGTCCTTCGGGGACTGTTTTCATAATCCTAACGTTTTTGTTGGAATGGCACAATTACTGTTAAGTGGCGTTATGGTAATGCTTGCAGAGTGAGGAAGTCAAAAATTTATCCAAATTACAAAACTAGTCATGTGTAAGTCGGACTCTTATAATGGCTTCCTTACCGAATTACAATATTTACCTAATATTTACATTTAAAAGCTCAATATTAATAATAATATGTATAAATCAAAGGGCATCAAAAAAGTCGTCCACGTCGCTGTCAACAGATAAAATTCCCAAAAGGCTGACAGCATTGCCACGTTGTATGGTAATGTTGATTCTTTGTTAAAAAACAGGCCAGCCCTCTGGTCACGTGAAGAATCGACCAACCGCTTGGCGATGTTGCGCCGCGTTGTTGATGCGATGTTCAGAAAAACATAGTGCGCAGTCGGACCCTAGTGTTTCAACCCCAGACGGCTCGAACTTCTAAAAGCCGTTTAAGGTTTTAAGTATTAGGGAAATAAATAACTATAGTTTTAACATTTAAAAAATACTTTAGTTATAAAAAATCACGTTCCGAGAAACATGTTTTAATTATTTATTGTTGTTATAGTTATGAAAATACCTACGGCATTTCTACGGAAAATTACGGGCGCTATGTGACGGCAACCCTAGCTTTGCGGACGATACTTATACTCGAAAACGAATGAGTAAATACTCAAAGTCAATGTCAAATCATTTATTTCAAATAGGCACAAGAAAGGCACTTTTGAACGTCAAAATGAACTAGAAATATAATTGATTCTAGTCGCCCCTTCCAAAAGGTAGTTTCGTGTGGAGAAGAATGGGCAAGAAACTCCACCGTTACTCGTTTCTCTCCAGTCCAAACAAAATCCTCACAATTATTGCATCCTATAACCATTTCCACAAAATCGAAACACGGAATGAGATATACCGTTCAATTAACTAAAATAACTCGAACAATATCGTAGACTATCATATCCAATGCAATTTATGTGACCAAACGTCCCGATTTCCAATTGTTTCTTGCTTGGATGGCTGGAACAATGCCAATTTATCAGCAGAAACTATATTAGTTCGTCGTCACAGTATAAAACAATGGTTATTCTTTGGTATTTTCATTCAGTCGGTGCGGTCCTTTAAACTTTTGAACGCCATTGTCACATATATGTGACAAGCAAGCTCATGACCTGTACGCCAACGACACAAATATGTGACAATGGCAATAACACGAAATAAACAATTAAATCACCCTGAAATCGCGAAAAAAATATGAGCTGTTCCATACATTTTATTGAGTTACGTGTGCATAAATGTATGGAACAGCTCATATTTTTTTCGCGATTTCAGGGTTCATCCCATAGTAAAAGTTGTTCGTTACGATGAGTACAATGCTCCCACGAAATTCTTAGAGTTAATTTTTTAACACCTTATATAGATCACAGCATCACCCTTTTTTAAGGATTATTAAATGACTCCTCCCGCTCTGTGAAGTAAAAGGGAGTGTCAGACTCTTACGTACTAAAACCCATCCATGTTCCTTCCCTAGCCCTTTGTGTTCCGGGACAGCGGTAACCCTTTTGAACAATCACGTTGAAGCATCATCCTTGTACCTATGTCTGCCTTTGTTTTTGTCTGTTTAAGTATGTGTGTGCAAAAATCACACTAATATTACAAAGGCAAAAGTTTGTGAGTGAGTGTGTTTGTGAGTTTGTATGTTTCTCCGTCCTTCACGCTCAAACGGATCTGGATGAAACTTGGCACACTGATAGTTTATGACCTGGATTAACACATAGGATACTTTTTACCCCGGTAGTACGTTCCCTTGGGATAATTTCGGACATTCACGCAGGCGAAGCCGCTGGCGTCAGCTAGTGGTTAAATAATATAAAATTAGTAAGTAAATAATAATAATAATAATAATGTTTTATTGGTTAAAAGGTATTTGTAGTTCGTACATATTAGAGTTACATAATTATGTAAGTAAACGTAGTACTTAAACTAACAAATATTTGTATGGGGTGAACTACTGTTCTCCTAGCTAGGTAGCTGAGCAACCTGTATTAAGGAGAGACAGTTTGCCTCCCTAGATAAAAATCGTAAGTGGTAGTGCTACGTGATGTCTCGAAACTCAAATCATTAATTAACTTACATAGGTACATGGTACATTTTATCAGCGTTGTTTACAAGAAAACGTAAATAAAAGATTTGAAAAAGTATTGTAGAAGGTTGAAGACCTACCACTGAAGGGGCTCAGTGGTAGAGCGCATAATATGTGTGTAGTGGGTATTGTTAAGCTATGAAAGCAAACACACAGGACGAGAAACACAACATATATTATAACGAATACATCTGCCAAGCCCCGCGGCCCAACTCGGTCTATCACTTGTACACAAAACTATCAACTACTTTAAATATAATTTAAAGGTTCGAATGCCGTCAGATTATTACCAGCCATGTTCAACGTAAGGTTTCACTCAGGTTTTACAGTATCTACGTTGGGATCGAATTTGCGATAAATCATACTGCTATTCACCGTACACCACGTTTCTTCAACAAATCCCAAAAAACTTTAATCAAACAAGTCTTCATACCATTGATTCCAGCATCGAGACAATGTAGTAAAATGAAAAATGTTGGGGGAATTTTTACCAGTTGCACGTAAGGTTTAGAAGTCAGTACACGTTTCGACATGTTTCTAAGTCAAACAAGGAAAGTTAAGGTGACGTGCTCAGCAAACCATCTTTTGTTTGTAGTCAGGTATTTGGACAAACCTTTTTCGTGTTCATGTTTGAACTTGTTTTTGTTAATTAAATTGTTTATAGGAGGTATTTTTTGGTATGGAGCTTTCAATTGGCATCATACAAATTGCAGAATTTAAGTTAAATTTACGATTCTAAAAATATACCTGTTTCTGTAAATTTGTTAATTAAATGAATCAGCCTGCCTAGCCTTTTCCATACTATGTTATGGTCGGGTTTCAGTCTAACCATATGCAGCTCATTACCAATATTTTACATGGAGCGACTGCTTATCTGACATCCACAACCCAGTAATTTGGTAATACGATACCACTTGATGAGACTGGCTGTCAGATTTTCGGACTTCTGACAACCAGTAACGACTGTCAAAGATGCACAAATCATCCAACGGCTTAACGTGCTTTCCAGGGCACGGAGAAAACTCGGTTTGTAAAGTTGTTCACCCATCCACGGACCAACCCTGGCAAGCGTAGCTTAACCTGAGTAAATCACCCATGTGGGTCGGCATAACTCCACGAAATCCTCCTAAATCAATAAACTTAATTTGAGAATGCTCAGTAAACGCCTTAAAACGTTCATTGATTCTGAAAATTAGACATAATACAGTTGTTTAATTTTCATCTGGCCTTTACACATTTCCGCTGCTCTTTTATCTATGGCTTAACTTGAACAGTGAGACGGAAAAGCTTTTTGATGTGAAACATCTATAGCCGCAAGTAAAACTAATATCTGGCGTGGCGACGCATGCCGTGGCGACGCGTCGCCACGCTATATGATGGTGTATATATACAGTCTATATGCAGTAGTGTGTACTGTGTGGCGACGCGTCGCTATGCGAAATCGACTGCGATTTAATGAAAATAAATGTTTATTGAATAAACAGTCATCATTTTCTGGAAAAAATCGTAATATTTTATTTTATCATTATGCCATATTTAGTTTCATCATAATACTTTTACAAAATAATGTCGATGTTTCACATCTGCCAGGCGTCCCGTGACGGCTCACATTTTTTTAGTTACTAACTAAAAATATCTGATATTTCTAGAACCACCCGAAACTCTCAAATAGATACGACTTCACCTCTAGAGAAAACTAAAAATATTTTTAAACGAGTTATATCGTCTTCAGAAATATATGAAATCTTATATGGGAGCGTAACGACATCCACGGGGAATGCTCTAAATGTGGCAGCATTACATATTGCCACTTAGACTGTACTATGATTAATGTTACATGTCATAGAATATTATGTTTCTGAATTCTAGAATTCATGTAGTTTAGCAAATAACCCACTTAGTCGGACTCGCGCACGAAGGGTTTCGTACTATCTATAGCCAGTGTTTCCTAACCTTTTCAATATAATATAGGTTATAGGGGACCTATTAGGAAAACCCATTTTACGCCGACCTTAAAATGTTACCCATACAAACAATACTTAAAAGCAAATACAAATATCTTTATTAATCACAAGTTGGACATCAATCTTACATGACGATGACGCGACGGCAGTTAGAAAGAAATGCCACAAGCGCGGTACTTACTGCGCGGTATTAGGTTCTTGTTACCCCCACAAGAATCTGATTTACCCCCGCAGGACGGACAGTGGAGTCTTAGTAATAGGATCCCGTTTTACTCTTTGGATACAGAACCCTAAAAATTTACATACCTAAAAATGGAGGGATAATTTCGCTTATCAATCTGCCTAGCCTTTTCCTAAATACTTTTGGCTTCCAGTCTAACCGGATGCAGCTAAGTACCAGTTTTCTACATGGAGCAACTTCCTATTTGACCAGAATTAAGACTGGATGTCAGAATTTTGAGCTTCTGACGCAATAGCCAATGATCCACGAATGACTGCCGAGACCAAAGGCTTTTTTTTTTTTTAAGGCTGGGAAATCATCCAATGACTTCTCCCGCTCTGGGTGGAGCGGAAGGGAGTGTCAAACTGTTACTGACTAAAACCCATCCATGTTCCTTCCTTAGCCCTTTGTGTTCCGGGGTAGCGGTAACCCTTTCGGACAATCCCGCTTACCCGGCAGGCTTGACCCTGAGGGGCCCCTTCATATGCTGACATCTCTATGAGGCGCGCGTGGAACATATATACGCGCCGTCCGGCACGGGCCTGGTGCTGATTGGACGGTGAGTCACCGATTACTCACTGTCCGCAGGCCCGCGCCTACGGTGGCCGGGAGTCGTCACGTAGGCGTCTCCCGCGGCGGCTGGGACGGGAGGACCTTTCTCTCTCCCATCCCGCCACCTCCTTCGCGAGCATGACATCATGACATTTGAGGGTAATTCTAATTCCCAGCTGCCGTATTTCACAATGTGGGCCCAGTTCGGGTTTAGTAACGGGTTTTATTACAGGTAATAAAACCCGTTATTTTACCCGTTACCCGGATACCCGGGTAAGGCTACTTCTCATGCAGAGAAGGAATGATCTTAATCGCCACGCTGCGCTGGCTCAGTGCGGGTTAATGATTTCAAACCTGAGTCCAGGGTTTCATCACTGTTTCCCTTCATCGTCAGTCAGTGGTGTCTTAAAATATATATCAACGTTAAAAATATGTATGTATAATAATGAAAAAGTCACTTTGATGCATGCTAAGAATTAACTCGCAACTTTGCGTTTAAGATGCAGATCACTACCTTCATAATTATATACTCATGCCTACTTCACGGGCCGAAGCCTGCTGGGTAAGCGCGATTGTCCGAAAGGGTTACCGCTACCCTGGAACATAAAGGGCTAAGGAAGGAACATGGATGGGTTATAGTCAGTAAGATTCTGATACTCCCTTCCGCTCCACCCAGAGCGGGAGGGGTCATTTGATGATTTTTCCACGCTCAAAAAAAAATCCTTATTCCCACGGGAGTAGGCGGAGACTATAGCTTTTTGCTATGATCCTTACTTATGTAGATACACCTAATACGCCGGTTATGTTACTACGTGTGTCTGCAAAACATCAACTTGGCGAAGTCACCTTGGCTTGTTGTGTACAGTCACGGACTTTAATGAATGAGCCACTCACAAACTTTTCGATTTTGCAGTTTTATAGATTTACGAGATTACACGACTTTACACGATTAAACACGAACTGAAACCGCATGCTCGCAAATAAAATGACAAATTTGAAATGATTAATTATCGGAAATAGTCTTATATTATATCCTATATAGAGGTTCATAGTTAAAGAGATTATAAAGTGGGTTGAATTCGTCTACCCCATATATTTTGCTACTGACCTATTTTGAGTTAGAGCTCATTCGATAATCGTTATTTCTGAAAACTATGTTACAGTGTGTTACAGTTGAAATGTAGATGTCAAAGAACAATCATAATATTTCACCGTATGTTAACGTTACCATGGCTACTTGAACAATTGTGGCTAGGTTACGATTACTAGAAATTATGACTCAATGTCTGGATGTGCGACCATAACCGACTAAACCCGATTTGCGTTACACGACTAAAATACGAACAGTGACAATCATTAAAAGTAATCAATTAAAGTCCGTGACTGTACGTTTAATGTTTAATTACTATTGGAATAAATTGCAGAATCATTGTAATAGTCCATCAAACGCGAGTCTATGAATATGAAAGTTTGATAATTAATAATAAAATATCAAGGCCTCTTTACACCTACTATTAACTAATTAAATCACGTTCGTGCACTATATTACTGTTTTTAATTATAAGAGTATTCTTTTTAATTATTTAGCAGTTTTGTTTTCAATATTAGTCCTATGGGACCGTTTTTTATGTTGTTACGATGCGAGTTTGACTCGTAAGAGCATAGCAGTTGAAAAATATATCATGCTTTTTTTTGAAGATCAAATGATCAAATCACTCCTCCCGCGGCGGGCGGAGGGAGTGTCAGACTCTTACTGACTAAAACCCATCCATGTTCCTTCCCTAGCCTTTTATGTTCCGGGGCAGCGGTAACCCTTTCGGACACTCCCGCTGATAAATATATCATGCTCGCTTAAAAATCAACCCCCGGGATCTGTAATTTTTCAGATTACTGATGTCTTAAAATCGGCGAAGGAAGAACATCGTGAAACAAACCAGCTTGTCTGAGAGATATTTCTTAACAGCATGTGAAGCTAAGTCACAAGCCCATGGGTAGTATAAAAACGCTGACACCAGGTTAGCTACTAACCACACGAAAAAGAAGAAGACTTAGATATCTTGCTGATGATACAGCAACTATCTTGATTTATTAGAGTGTCCTTGGGGGGAATGTATCTTGCCCGTACTTCTCCATAAAGATCTACGTTTGCAATGGGCAACTAATTTCAACTTTCAGTCTTACTGACTTACTCTTTCACTTTTCAGTAAAATCAATCTGCCTAGCCTTTTCCCAACTGTGTTGGGGTCGGCTTCCAGTCTAACCAGATGCAGCTGAATTTTGCATGGAGCGGCTGCCTATCTGACCTCCACAACCCAGTAACTGGGTAATACGATATTCCTTGGTAAGACTGGCTGTCAGATTTTCGGGCTTCTGACGACCCGTAACGACTGTCACCGATGCACAAATGATATTTACCATTTTATTGATATTTACCATGATGCTATTCTAGAATTGTGTTGATAGTTTGCCGCCATTTTGTAATTTGCATGCCTCGAGGCGTAATATGGTCGGAACTGTAGGTACAGTAAATAATTTATTGTAAATCATTTAACACACACACAAACCTAATTTAATTTACCGATATTAGCAAATAAATGATTTTGAATGATAGCCGGGACCAACGGTTTAACGTGCTTTCCGAGGCCATCCACGGTCAACCTCGGCAAGCGTAGCTTAACCTGATGGATTGACCTTTTTTTGTTTAAGGCTGGAAAATCATCCAATGACTTCTCCCGCTCTAGGTGGAGCGGAAGGGAGTGTCAGACTCTTACTGACTAAAACCCATCCATGTTCCTTCGTTAGCCCTTTATGTTCCGGGGTAGCGGTAACCCTTTTAAACAATCCCATGCATGAGGCATGATGGATCGACCTGTGCGACTGTTATTATTTAGCCACGAGCTACTCTCCTCTTTGACAATTCAATAGTGCAGTCAAGAGCAAAAGTTTCACCTCTGATTTTTCGGATTCATGTGCGTATTGTATAATTATCACTTGCTTAAAATCGGTGAAGGAAAACATCGTGAGGAAACCGGCATGCCCGAGAGATATTTCTCAACAGCATGTGATGCTAAGTCAGAGGCCCATGGGCAGCATTAAAACTCTGACACCAGGTTAGTTACTAACCACACGAAGAAGAAGAAGAAGTTAAAGTAGATGATTAAAATCAGAAATTCAATACTAAAGAACGGAGTTCGCGTCAGACCTGTGTGGCATCAGAGTGATTCAGAAGTTTGTGATTGGAAATTACACCAAACATTACACAATTACTACTAGTTGCTGCCATTTTATTATTTTATTTTATTTTTATTTATAGTTAATTAAAACGGCACAGGTCCAATTACATTAATTAACATAGAATTACAATTATTAAGATTAAAATAAAATAAGCATTGAAACAACATACCATCCAAAAATTAGATTCAAATTCAAAGATATACAATGGTGTGGATAAGATTATTAATAATTATTTGAGTAAATAGTTAAATAAATTAAAAACATAATAAACTAACATAAAATATCATATAACAGTGGACACCCTCGCATATTGTCTCTCACAAAACACCAGACAGGCACGCATTATTTTCTTCCATTCATCAGCAAACACATCACATTCAGGGTCGGCAGTCAGGAGGGCGTTTAGCATCCTTAGGGTTCGACATACCGGGGATTCCACTCTAGCAACCGATCTAGATAGCGGTTGTGCGAACAGGTTGTGACGGCGGCTTTGACGGTGCCCAAGGTATTTGTCGGGCACAAATAGGCAGCAGAAAAGTCCGTGAAGCTCAGGGCAGTCAATACGACCGCTTAGGATTTTACAGGCAATCGTGAGTTCATCAAAGCCCCTTCTTACCTCCAACGAATTGAAGCCCAACACCCCTAGAAGATAGTTCGTTGGGTACATAAATGGAAAGTAATGGTACAGCCTCCGATACAAAAATCTCAGGAAGGTTTTCTGAACTTTCTCAAGCATCAGCGTCAGTGACGCAGTATGTGGATGCCAGACACAGGCGCTGGACTCGAGTTTACTCCGAACCAAAGTGGTGTAAAGAAGTTTAATAGTACTGGGATTGCGAAAGTCACGAGCGTTCCTCAAGACAAATCCCAGACGCCTGTAGGATTCCTTAGCAAGGGCAGAAACGTGGTCTCTAAATGTCAGACACCGGTCGAAAGTCACTCCTAAGTCCTTAACGCTGGTGACACGAGTGATCGTTATACCCCCCATACCATACCATATATTCGTGAACTCCGTTCTTTAGTATTGAATTTCTGATTTTAATCATCTACTTTTACTTCTTCTTCTTTTCGTAGGGTTACTGACTAACCTGGTGTCAAAGTTTTTGTGCTGCCCATGGGGCTCTGACTTAGCTCCACATGCTGTTGAGAAATATCTCTCACACATGCTGGTTTCCTCACGATGCTTTTTTCCTTCACCGATTTTTAAGCAACTTATAATTATACAATACGCACATGCATCCACAAAATGAGAGATGCTTGCCTTGAGTTCGAACTCGAGACCTATGATTTGGCAGTCCGACGGTCATACCACTAGGCTATCATACTGGTAAGCGGGATTGTCCGAAAGGGTTACCACTACCCCGGAACGTAAAGGGCTAAGGAAGGAACATGGATGGGTTTTAGTCCGTTCCGCTCCACCCAGAGCGGGAGAAGTCATTGGATGATATCCCAGCCTTACAAAAATAAAAAGGCTATCATACTACTACTACATCTCATGAGCACTCGGACCCCACGTACGTTTAACATACAACAATCGCTGACACCAAAAACCAACGCTATAATTTAGAAACGCATAAAAATAACGTTTCACTAAAATCTTTTCGCACGTAAAACCGGGTAATATAACCCCGGTGCAGATATCAATAAATGTCATTTCCATGTAAATCGAGGCACGCGTACCAATTGAATTTTTACCATTGCATGACATTCATATTCAGTTTTGGCTCACGCTACTTGCGTTTTATCCGTTTTTTTTCACGTTGTAAAATACCCAAATACGCTTTTTCATGTACCGGATTGGTATATTGTTAATCAGCTTATATTTTCATTTGTTTTTTGTTGGTGAAATATTTAAATACTTGAACAAATGCATACGTATTTGGTTATTGAAAAACAACTGTAAAATAAAATATCTGTGCTTAATTAACCCTGTGTCCTAACCAATACCAAGTAGTCGCCTTCATTTGCTCAAAAAATCCAAAGGCGGCTTTAAAGGCACTACGACGGCGACGACGCGTTCGGAGTCACTATAAAAAATTAACGCGTGTTTGCGCGTCGATGGCCCTGGTTAGGACACAGCATAATGGAATCAAGATATGCCGCTGCGGTCAAGGCAACTTTAGATCAAAAATCAAGATGGCTACTTCTCAGTTCAGTTGCCTCAAAAAGTGAGTTATAAAATATATTTATTTCAATACATCAGAGAAAAACTAAGAAATAATAAAAAATATTCATTAATCTCTGTGTTATCGTCGTCATGCATTTGTAAACAATAAAAAAGTATTTACAAAAGATTAAAAAAAGTATCTTATGTGCTATTCCAGACCAATCAGACCAACCAGATTCCTATCTATCTTTGTGCCAAATTTCATCCAGATTCGTTCAGTAGTTTTTGAGTAACAAACATCCATAAATCGACACAAACATTCACGTTTATAATAATGCAGGATAAACATAACAGGAGGGAAAAAAATAAAATAAATCAATGGGCATCAAAAAATTCGTCCACATCGCTGTCAACAGGAAAAGTTCCCAAAAGGCTGGCAGCATTGCCACGTTGTATGGCAATGCTGATTCTTTGACCGAAAAATAGGCCAGCGCTCTGGTCACGTGAAGAGTCGACCAAACGCTTAGCGATGTCTCAATAAACATAGTGGGTACTCGGACCCCATGGCCCTAGTGTTTCAACCCCAAACGGCTCGAATATATAACTTACAATAAGGTTGTTATACTTGCGCCGTTTGAGGTTTTCTGCACCTGCAGCAGCTGCCCCAGCACAACCCGCCGTGCAAGGAAGATGGGATGGCGCATCCCACACCAACGGCCTACCTAAATTTGGATAAACATTAAATAATCTAGCTACCGCTTCACGTAAACTATAAAAGGTATTTAACTTAAAGACAAACCAAGTTTCTTCCAGAGAAAAGTCAAGAAAAACGTATCTAAAGATGTCTTTAGATCGTATCTATACGTTTTGTTTTGTGAGGATGACAGTCGCCGCTTGTCTTTAAATCCTTTGTTGGAAACTTTAAAGTCGCCGCAGCCGCGGGGACACTCGGAACTACGAACCTCGTACAACCCACCTGCTAGAAAAGTATAACAAGTTTCTAGTTTTCATGTTCGTTGAATTTGTTTAGTTATGCTAGCATAATGTCCTTGTATGAAACAGGCGATTTTAGAGTGGTCTATCGAAAGCTTTTTGACAACTGATTTGAGTTCTACAGGGCAAAAGTTAAAGGGGTCACTGTACTCGTCAACTTTTGCTATTGAATTGTTTTTTTTTTCAAAATATAAAAATACCATAACTATGACTCGATTCTCGTGATGGGTGAACTTTTACTTATATACCTACAGGTTTGTACGGAACCCTCGGTGTGCGAGTCCGACTCGCACTTGGCCGGTTTTTTTTTCGCGATTTCAGATTTGTTCCGATATTGAAAGTTGTTCATAATGATGAGTACAATGACCAATCAGAATATTACCCATGAATTCAATTTCAGCCTGTAGATACTGCACCCTTGAAGGCTCGTGGTTATAATTATAGCCTCACCACGGCTTAACCTAAGATTGCCGCGGTCGATGGTGGATGGATGATCATCCATTGCATATTATCTAGATTATGGTGTACCTGTATACCTACATACTTTCTAGTTCTATACAGTTGATATAACAGAGGGGCATTAACATTACACTACGTATACTATACGTGTTTAGTATTAATTCGATACGGTATAAAAATACAAAGCACCAAAAATGAGTTTTTTTTTTAAACGAACTAAATAGCTTACTAATCAGCGTAAAACGTAACCACCCTTTGTAAATGAAAACTGACCTTGTAACAAAGCGGGAACGACGCGCGCGCGCCGGAGCGCTGTAAGAAAAAGATACATCGTGTTCAAACGGGGCAAAAACTTAAAAAATCATTTGCCACTAAACTACTGCTCCTATTTAATTGATTTTTGGTACAGAGTTTGAAAATGGTACCTAGTGTAGACAGTTTGAAGGAAAGCCCCTCTGTCGTATCAACTCTGTATGTACAGAGGCCAGCACATCAAGTTACCACAATCTGTCAAATTTCTTTGATAGTATTTCAACTTTATTGCAAAGACATAAGGTTCATTTTTAATTGAGAAAATTTGACAGTTAGGGATAGCTTGATGTGCTGGCGTGTGTACCTAAGTAGTTTATCAGCCATCTAGTTACTATAACACAAACATTAGGTTGCTTAGCTTGGGACTTTATGGCGTTGTGTGAAATGTCCAAGGATATTATTATTATTAATTATTTACACAAAGTAAAACTACTTGGGTTTGAACCCACGCCCTTCAAGTCGGGCCAGTTACCACTAGGCCACCACTCTTAACTGCTCAAGGGTGAGTAAATTATGAACTCTAACTCAAACTCAAAGTATTTATTTCAAATAAACCAATTACAGGCACTTTTGAATTGTCAAGGTGTCGGTCAGTCAAAGAGATGAAGCTAGTTGCCCATTCCAAAGCAGTAGGTACCTATGGAGAAGAACGGGCAAGAAACTCCATGGACACTCTTTTAAACAAAATATGGTTACAAAATATTTGTTACATAGTTCATATTAATATCATACATGTGAGAACGATGCAGAACGTTAAAAGCATCAGATATAAAATATGTAAAACTATTCAATAATTAAATTAAAACAAGCCTTAGCCGCTAAGAGATGACCAGTCCCTACTGACAGCGCCCGTTCACGAACATGACGCATATATTAGCACCATTCAGCTCAACCATTTTGAAGGGAGCTAAATGATCCAACACACTCGCCACCATCAGCGAGACATTAAAGTGAGCATGACAAACTCTCAGCCGACAGGGCACATTCAAGTCAATGAAAGACGTACCCAGTAAATGGTCGCTTTATAGTAGGTATATAGTACTCACATATGAGTCTATAAATTCCATGGCGCTTATACAACCATTCCTCATTCATACTACAGAACACGTAAATCCCTACAAACTTCACAAACATGATCAGATTCGGTCTGACGTTAATCTTAAACAGTGGAAACCCGTAGTTTTCATATTTCACGCTGTCCCAATAGTCGTGTCGGCGCATCCGGTGCCTCCAGGGACTATCGTCAGTCCCGGTTTCTATAATTATGTTGTTTATGCTAAGGTCCCGGTAGGAGCGGAAATTGGAAAGGGAATATGGAATAGTAAAGCCTGGTATTCATTTATAAACATTTTTATTGGACTTCAAATCAAGTCGTATATGACCACAAAAAAAGTATGTAGTCATCCAACATCATTTCAGCCAAAAGACGTCAAAGTAGCCTTGTGTTAATCCAGGTTATAATCTATTTCTGGGCCCTTCAACCAGATACGATCAGTAGTTTTTCTATGTATGTTTTTTTTTGTGTGTGTGTTTGTATAACAAATATACAAACACACACACATGTCACACACAACTTTCGCTTTTATAATATTAGTGTGATAAATTAGTCATGGAAAATTGCTACTTAAATACGTGTTCAAAAATGTCTAGTAGATACGGTAAAAGTTTTAAGCTGAACTATACAGGATGAAATTGAAATCATGGGCAATATTTGAAGAGGTCATTGTACTCACCATTATTAACAACAACGAACAACTAACAACAACAACAGTTGTTTATGAACAACTTTATGAAGAGCTCGTGGCTAAGTAATAACACCCGCACGGATCGATCCATCAGGTAAAGCTACGCTTGCCGGGGTGGGTCCGTGGGTGGGTGACCATCTTTACATATCGAGACTCCTCCGTGCTTCGGAAAGCACGTTAAGCTGTTGGTCCCGGCTGTCATTCTTGGATCTTTGACAGTCGTTACGGATAGTCAGAAGCCCGAAAGTCTGACAGCGAGTCTTACCAGGGGGTATCACATTATCCAGTTCCTAATGGGTTGTAACTACGGTGCGGCACATTCTTGCACATTCATTTAACGAGGGAGGCCGTGAAGCTATGGTCTCCTAGAAGATGGTCGCAGTGTCAGGTGTCGTGTAAATGATGGCACCGCGATTTGATATTACGGTGTCGGAAACGCTCTCTAGGACAACGCTTCAGTGATGTCATTCAGTGAGTACATTGCGGTCGCCATGTGGCGGACACCGAGGAGCTCATCATCATCTGGCGAACAGTAACGACTGTCAAAGATGCACAAATGACAGCCGGGACCAACGGCTTGTGGGTTGTGGGATAGGCCGTCGCTCCATGTGAAATACTGGTATTCAGCTGCATCTGGTTAGACTGGAAGTCGATCCCAACATAGCTGGGACAATGCTAAGCAGAATGATGTGCGTATTGTGTAATTACCACTTGCTTAGAAATCGGTGAAGGAAAACATCGTGAGGGAGCCAGCATGTCTGAGAGATATTTCTCAACAGCATATGAAACTAAATCATAGGCTCATGGGCAGCATCAAAACTTTGACACCAGTTTAGTCACTAACTACATGAAAAGAAGAAGACTATAGTTACACCTTTCCCAAACCATTCGGGGATTACGAGCTTGATGTTTTGTAGTGAAAATTTAAAACTGATTAATGTATTTTATTATTAAACCGCTTACAAACGCACTCCACCTCACTGTTACGCTATCTTAGTAACAGCATATTAATGACCCACTACAGGGAAATCTCTGCCGTTATCATAACTGATGATGACTTCGTAAATAATCACCATAACTACCGGAGTGGTGATCAGGAGCGATTATGAAGGGTTTGACAAATTTGTTGTAATGGGTTCAAGTGCCTTGAAAGGTTTGTGGTCTATCTATCAAATCAAATCAAAAGTCATTTATTCAAACTAGACTGAAAATCAGCACATTATAAAGGTCAAAGTTACATATCACAGTCCCCCTAAAACGCCCACCACTTCCTGCTTTAGCTAAAGATAAGATTAGAAGAAGTGGCGCGTGTAAAATGATATTGTTAAGATAGCCTTTTTTTTGAGGGTGGGTGGGTATTGAAATCATCCAATTTCTTCTACCGCTCTGGGTGGAGCGGAAGGGAGTGTCAGACTCTTACTGAGTAAAACCCATCCATGTTACTTCCTTAGCCCTTTATGTTCCGGGATAGCGGTAACCCTTTCGGACAATAAGATAAGATAAGATAATATTTATTTGCATAAACATGGGTCATACATACAAGTAAATACGTGCATGCAAGATGGTAACAACATTATTAGGTACAAAGCATGTTTGCCACACGCTGTGACGTACAAATGTCAAGAAATATTATTAATAAAAACCTCTTAAAATAACAATAAATCAAGTAATTAAAGAGTAATAATATTCAAATAAATTTAAATTAACAAAAATCAAAGACTATCGATAATCATGTCAACATTTTTTTTATTTTTTTATTTAGCCTACACTGTCCCACTGCTGAGCAAAGGCCTCCCCCAAATCCTCCCAGACATCTTTCTCTTGAGCCACCTCGATCCATCCCTTGAAAGAAAAATTACAATCTAATTAAAATTATAAATTAAATTATAATTAAAATCTTGTCAACAATTAAAATAACATAAAATAAAGTTTAATTCAAAAAATATAAAAAGATCGAAAATTATTAAACTATTCCATTTTAAATAAACAAACACAAAAATTAATAATCAAATCAATTTATTAAGCTACTGTGTCAATACAAATTTTTCCTCTAGAAACTCGCTAACGCTATAGTATGCTTTATTTACTAAATATCACAATACCGCTTAGCCGGCAGGCTTGGCCCTATGGGGCCCCTTCATATGCTGACATCTCTTTGAGGCGCGCGTGGAACATATACGCGCCGTCCGGCACGGGCCTGGTGCTGATTGGACGGTGAGTCACCCATTACTCACCGTCCGCAGGCCCGCGCCTATGGTGGCCGGGAGTCGTCACGTGGCTCCCGACGCCCGGGCCGAGGAGGGAGACCTTTAGCAGGTGGAATTGGAGTGTATTTTAATTAGAGGAAATATTCATATCTATTATAACGTATTTATTTATATCGCTTAACAAACATGCTGACGAAGCTTTGTTAATCACCGCCGAGTTTACATTTGAAATTGATGTCTCCACAAACATTGTTATTTGTCTGTTTCACTTTGTTTGTATACTCGACTCTGTTTCATTTCATGTGTCTAAGGTTATGGGGTTTATTTACGAAGAAAATGATCTTGAATATGGGTAGGTGCTAACTACAAAAGTGGCTATTTTAATTTTTTTCGTGTGTGACAGCAGAGGTGATGAAATATTATACACAAAGTAAGCAAAGTAAGCCTCCCTGGGTTCGAATTCTAACCTACGACATACAACTTGGAAGCCGCGGCCACAGCTATTCTGGTAACACAATAAATCGTTATTTTTTTGTCATTATCATATGCCTAGCCTTTTCCCAACTAAGTTGAGGTCGGCTTCCAGTCTAACCAGATGCACCTGAATACCAGTATTTTACATGGAGCGACTGCCTATCTGACCGTCACAACCCAGTAACTGGGCAATACGATACCCCTTGGTAAGACCGGCTGTCAGATTTTCGAGCTGCTATCGACACGTAACGACTGTCAAAGATGCACATATGACAGCCAAAACCAACGGCCTAACGTGCTTTCCGAGGTACGGCGGAGTCTCGGTATGTAAAGATGGTTACCCAACCGAGGCCAACCCCCGGCAAGCGTAGCTTAACCTGATGGACCGACTGTGCGGCTGTTAGTACTTTTTTTTTGTCATAAGCTAGTTAACCTATTAAAATTAAATTCACAAAGTAAACCACCTGGGTTGCAACTCACGACCTACAATTCGTTTGTCGGTGCTGATACCACTGAGCCACCACTGCTACTAACCTATAATTCCCAGACCACGAAGCAGAGTTAAGAGAAGCTAACTAACAAGGGCCACTTTAATTGGTCAAGTCTTCGTGTATATAATGACCGTCCCGTGAGTAATGCACCATATCTTTGAGTCAAAGGATGACGATGCCTTTTTGTTATATAACGAGGGAGTAATGGCTTATTTAGTATGCTTGGAGAGGCAAAATAATCATGTTTTTGTAGAGTATTCCTTTTACTCGGGGGTAAAAAAAAATAAAATAATTAAAACAGGAAGTTGCAAAAATTAAACATTAAAAACTAAAAACCAATAGTTTATCAGAAACCTTTTAATGAATGGATGTTTTTACATTACTAATTTTTTACTAGATAAAAAGAGTGCATGTAATACGCATTATCAAAGGTAACTCAAAAATTATTCAAGCGAATTTAACAATATTTAAATGGGACAACCTCGAAAGTATATCCCGTCAAAAAAAAACCAAAATGGTTCAGAGTCGACTTCAAAATGGGATGATCATAACTTGGTAACACACACAAACTTTACATAAACTAGCTTTGTCGGCGATTTTAATGATTACTAGTTCTTTAATACGTACTTGCTACAGCGGCGAATAATATTTTGATCGACATAAAACCTTAAACTGACCAGCAAATTAAAAAAAAACGAAAGAAAATTTGAATTCCACTGGCTACCCTAGCGCTTTCGAAAACTCAAACTCAAAGCATTTATTTCAAAATAACCAATCAAAGGCACTTTTGAATTGTCAAGGGGTCGTTCAGTCAGAAAGATGAAGCTAGTTGCCCATACCAAAGCAGTAGGTCCCTATGGAGAACAACGCGCAAGAAACTCTATGGACACTCTTTTAAATCAAAATATGTTTACAAAAACTAGTCCCCTTATGCGACATAAGAACACCCACCACAAAACTTGTATAAAACCCCTTCTCCAACATCTTCTCACATTACTTCTTCCTCAAAATTCCATCAACGAAAATGGCATCAATTCTGCGCAATCATAGTTTGAACAAACTTGCATTTGAAGCGAGCTTGCAGCTTCGAAACTTGCACAATACTTGAATCTACAACAATCGTTACCTTGGTTTAAGCTAGCTTAAACTTGAGTTTGTTCTTAATAAACGAAGGATACCTTGCACTAACTTTGTAGTTATTGCATTGGCATTCAGAAGCTGAGCGTTATTATCTTAGCGTAAGATATTTCGCAGTAATAATATTAGTGGTTGTGTGCGGTATCTACCCATATTTCAGTAAGAAAGAATGAATATTCTATTTTGTTTATTATACAAGTGTTAAACTGAGGGCCTAAACAAAGTCACATTTACATTAACGATAACGAAATTAGATAAATCCGAAATGTATGGAATTGGCATAAGCTTTCGAAATGTCACGTAATCAATCGTTTTCGATCGCTAAATGCTAGACAATGTCAAATTGTGTAACGAAACTCCAAACAAAGCGTTGACAAGTGGCGTTCTTGGCAATCCGAATCGCTGAGATAGCGAATTGTTCGATCAACAATTTTCGAAATCGAATCGATACGGAGTGATTGACACTTGTCTAGGCCCCCAGGGACAATAAGTACTAGCACAAAAGCGTGCTTGTTTCGGGTAAATGCTACTAAGTTGCACTTAATTAGTAAAATACTGAATGAGTATGCTACTTCAATCAGTCTAGCCTTTTCCCAACTATGTTGGGGTCGGCTTCAAGTCTAACCGGATTAAACTGAATACCAATATTTTACATTTAGCGACCTTACCTATCTGACCTCCTCAAATCAGTAACTGGGTAATACGATACCCTTTGGTAAGACTGGCTGTCAGATTTCCGGGCTTCTAATGACCCGTAACGACTGTCAAAGATGCACAAATGACAGCCGAGATTAACGGCTTAACGTGCTTTCCTAGGCACGGAGGAGTCTCGGTATGTAAAGTTGGTCAATAATCCAGGACCTACTCCGGTAAGCGTAGCTAAACTTGATGGATCGACCTGTGCGGCTGTTAAAATGAGAAATGCTTGTTAAAATAATCATACATACTCTCTAATATAGAGAGATTTTTTTTACCGAATTAATAATAATTATTTTAAGATTTAATTTTATAATTATGCGGTCCATATTTACAATATCCTTTAGTCAATGGTTTCTATGGGGAGACCATTGACTAAGGGATTAATTGTACCATAGCTTTAAGCTATTGTAAGATTTTGTTGAACTTTTATGTATTAAACACATATGTTATACTAAAATTTCAGCTTTTTTTATGACAATTTTTTTTTTGTTATGTCTGAGTTTCACGTACAAAATTATAGTTGTTTCTTAATCTAGGGGATCAACTATAATGACAATGATTTGTATTATTCTTCAACGCTACTTGGCCTGCCTTATCGAATAGTACCAATCAATATTCTTTACTTTCTACAACGTAAAAGGAAATATCATAGCTCACCATCCATTTACTAAAAAAAAACCCATCCATCAGTTAAATTGACTATAAACTTTTAACTGCACCGTTTAATTAAAAACTCAAATAATTGACTTGACGTTTTTTTATTCGCCTATTCTCACCTCGTAAACTTTTATGGTGTAGAATATAAATTACTTTCTAAGAATTTTGTGAGTTTACGGCAACGATTTTAATTATTAGGTCGTAAGACTTAACCTTGTAGAGATGGTCGCAGTAGGTCATATTTTTAATCGGCACTTTGAAAGTTGACACTTTCTTTTAGATGGCGACCTACTGAGCTAAATTTTTACGAGGGCTTTTGATTTAAAAGTTATCTTATTTTGCTAGCTCTGTGACTGAGATCGGAAAGGTAGCGTTGTGGCTTACCATACCAATATTTTGTAGCCATTTTTTATTTAAAAGAGTGTCCATAGAGTTTGTTGCCCGTTCTTCTCCATAGGTACCTACTGCTTTGGAATGAGCAACTAGCTTCGTCTTTCTGACTGACCGACCCCTTGACAATTCAAAAGTGCCTGTGATTGGTCTATTTGAAATAAATTCTTTGAGTTTGAGTTTGAATTCCATAAAATGTACATGGGACCTGCTCAGAAGTATGACTTATCAAACAAAAAAAAGAATCATTAAAATCGATTCATAAATGGTGGAAGAGTCGCGTAAACAGACAAACATAAATATACAATCGAAATTTAAACCTCCTGTTTTCTGAAGTCTATTAAAAAACTACCTACAATATAAAAAAAAAATATTACAAAAAATAAACCGTCTTGCGAAAAATACTACAAAGTGGAAAGTAATCTTAATTTCGGTCGTCGTTTGTTTTTTTTTTGTAAATAAGTTTTTTTATTTCTCACTTTTCAGTTTTGGTACTTACCTGCCAACCCCACAGTCCTCACACCAATTCGTATTCACAACTAAACTTGCTATGTAAACAACAGTGATCTGAAGTATAATATATCATCAAGATAAAAATTAAGACACATGGTTTTCTCATGAATGAACCAAATGGGACCCCACGGGAAGAACCAGCTTTCAAATAAAAAAAGAATCATCAAAATCGTTCACTCAGCCAAAAGGGTTACCGCTACCCCGGAACATAAAGGGCTAAGGGAGGAACATGGATGGGTTTTAGTCAGTAAGAGTCTGACACTCCCTTCCGCTCCACCCAGAGCGGGAGAAGTCATTGGATGATTCCCCACCCTAAAAAAAAAACAAAAAAAAATACAGTCGAATTGAGAACCTCTTCTTTTTTTGGATTCGGTTAAAAAGCGTTTCTATCGACAGCTTACTGCATAAACATGCAGAGATAGAAACACAGCCAATAGAGAGGGATAATCGACACACTGACTTTACAAATAACCCGTTTTGCCCGTGAGATATGGCGGCGAATCCTTTTTATACTGAGATCAGCCTGCTTTATGGGCTCCATTAGGGAACCATTACGATATCCTATGGAGATAGGCGACTTTAGATATTAGAATAACACCATTAGGGTGTGTTTTTGTTTGTTATGCTTATGTTGGATGATTGGAAACACGTTATGCTCTTGGGACGTTGTTTCGTGTTAAAACTATCAAAAAGCAATGACGGAATAAAAACAACAAAATGTTATGTTATGGTTGAAACACGAATGTTTTAACGTCACTGTATACCCATCAGCGCATTATCATTTAGCCCTAACTGTCAAATTTTCCCAGTTGAAAATGAACCTTATAGTTTTGTAATAGAGTTGAAAACTATCAAAGAAATTTGTCAGACTAGGGTAACTTGATGTGTACATCAACTCGTGCCATCGCTCCATGTAAAATACTATGGTATCCAGCTACTAATTCTTACCAAGGGTTACCGTATTATCCGGTTAATAGTTTGTGGAGGGCCTGTCAGCAGTTACAGTCATCAGCGCATCAAGTTAATTCAAGTTATACCGAACTGTCAAATTTCTCCTAATGATGTTAAACCTTCAAACGTTGGCTGTTAAGTTCAAAATCTATTGAGAAAATTTTGATAGTTTGGGGTAACTTGTTATGCTGACGACTGTACATAAAAGTTCCTTAATGATTACGTGAAAAATATAATAAGGTTTTATATCATTTTATTCTTTAATTTATTTTTAAAGCTTGGTTGCCAGTAAACGTATGTCAAACAATCGAGATAGGCGTATTATTTTTTAATTACTGAAACCCAATGAAACTAACTATGGTGATCCCTTTTTTTTTTTTTTTTAAGGCTGGGAAATCATCCAATGACTGCTCCAGCTCTGGGTGGAGCGGAAGGGAGTGTCAGACTCTTACTGACTAAAACCCATCCATGTTCCTTCCATAGCCCTTTATGTTCCGGGGTAGCGGTAACCCTTTTGGACAATCCCGCTTATATGGTATATGGTTTATATTAAATAGGTACAGATTCCAGCACATCAAGCTACCCTTAACTGTCAATTTTTCCAATTGAAAATGAACCTTATACTTTTGTAATACAGTTGAAAAACTATCAATAATATTTGACAGAATAGGGTAACTTGCGAACAATAACCAAAATCCATCCGCTGATTTCAAAATTTCCCTAAATGACAATAAAAAGCGTTAACAGTCCTCCAAATTACGTAATAAAAAACAGTGTCGGAAGTTATTTATCAAAGGACCGCCAGATATGATTATCTTTACGACAGCTAACGGTTTTGGGGCCGACAGAAGAATAGGCAATTTTGGCCGTCGGAGGCCTAATTAGCAGGTTGAATTGAAACATGGTTTTTGTTGCAAAATATTAAATTAGAATTAATGTACGGTTTTGATGTGCCTTAATTTGTTTACGTAGTCTGTTCTGTTTCTGTGTTCTGGAGAACTGTTTGACAATGATGTTTTTTTTTGTAAATACAGACAACGGTACGGTCCGGTACGGTCCGTGGATGGGTGACCATCTTTACATATCGAGGCCCCTCCGTGCTTCGGAAAGCACGCTAAGCCGTTGGTCCCGGCTGTCATTCGTGGATCTTTGACAATCGTTACGGGTAGTCAGAAGCCCGAAAGTCTGACAACCAGTCTTACCAAGGTGTATTGTATTGCCCAGTTGCTGACCGGGTTGTGGAGGTCGGATAGGCAGGCGCTCCATGTAAAATACTGGTATTCAGCTGCATCCGGTTAGGTTAGGATGCTGGGCGGAAACCTATTACTTACCTTCTGCTGTCTGTCTGTCTGGCCGTCAATCTGTCAGCGGGCTGCATCTCGAGAACCGTAAGAGTTAGACAGTTACAATTTACATAGATTGTGTTATTGTTATTTTTATTATTTGTTGTCATAGCGGCAATAGATAGATCCATTTAAATAAAGTAAAAAAATTAAATTGGTCCTGCTACAAGAAACGTGTTTTTTTTTCCACTAACGTGTTTTTTTTTGCTACCATTTTCAGGTAAATAGAAAATGAGAATAAGCCAAACAGTCTGACAAAAGTCAGACCAAGAGGTATTGTATTACCCTGTGACAGGAATGTGGAGGTCAGGTAGGCAGTCACTTCATTTAAAATACTGGTATTCAGCTGCATTCAATTAGACTAGAAACCGACCCCAACATAGTTGGACAAAGGCCAGGCAGATTTTTTTGCCAGTTAAACTAAGTAGGGCCCAGCCACACTGCATTGTCAGCGGGATCGTCCGGAACATAAAGGGCTAAGGAAAGAACATGGATGGGTTTTAGTCAGTAAGAGTCTGACACTCCTTTTCTCACTCACTCACTCCACTCAGAGCGGGAGAGGTGATTTGATGATTTCCCACCCTCAAAAATAAAAGCCACACTACGTTACACACCAAATTATATGTAACAGGAATTAATTGCACACCAAATATGTATAGGTATATAGGTTCCTAATAGGTTTTGGTACATTTGTAGTAATATTACATGCAATCTAACCCGGCCATGTTATGATAATGACACATAAGTTAATTATGGCGATGACATAAATGTGATTCATGGCTTGATGCGACGAGAGTGGGGTTGCCACGAGAGAAATTTAACCGGGTATAAGGGTTTTAATGTCTCGTTCATGAAAAGGGCCTCAACCACTGAGGCTCCACGAAGTTGTGGGTTCTGTACTTTTCAATTTAATTATGATGTGTTCTTTTTAAGTTTATATCGGATAATTTATTGACAACGGTGAAAAACAAAATTGTGAAGCAACCTTGTCTTATGTTTGCTATGTACAGTCACGAGCAAAACTATGTATACACTTAGCTAATTTCATAAGCGCTTTTCTGCTTAGTTATTGAATGAATTTGGATGTTGTCACACACATTGCATTTTCGAATCCATAGGTTTACCGTACATGTGGTACCTCAAAGTTGAAACAGTTATTTTATGAGATAATCGGTTCTGAAAATTGCTAGGTGTATACATATTGGTGCTCGTGACTGTACATACAGCCTATTACGTTCCCACTGCTGGGACACAGGCCTCCTCTCGGTAAAAGGGAGTGGGCCGTAGAAATATTCATAATTTACATCACGCTACGACCCTTGGAAGCCGGGAAAATTAAAAAAAAACTCGAAGGATAGCTAAATGAAATCCAAGTAACGAGGTTAAGCTATAGGATATGTTTTGTGATATATGACCAGAAACTACACGCAGACGAAGTTGCGGGCAAAAGTTAGTACTTAATAACTATAAATCTGATATCGCCAACCAGTCTTGAGAGTCCTCTATCCTGCAATAATCAGTCTGTCTAGCCTTTTCCCAACTATGTAGGGGTCGGCTTCCAGTCTAACCGGATGCAGCTGAATACCAGTATTTTACATGTAGACTGTCTGACCTCCATAGCCTAGTAACTGGGTAATACGATACCCCTTGGTAAGACAGGCACAGAGGAGTCTCGGTATGTAAAGGTCACCCATCCATGAACCAACCCCGGCAAGTGTAGCTTAACCTGATCGTCGAACCTAGCGACTTTTATTACTTAGCCACAAGTTCCTTTCTCGACGATAAAGAGCTAGTATTTTTATTATTATTAAAAAGGTGTTTAATTATCTGTTCATGTTTAGTGTCCCTTTAACAGATAGTCTACGATGTAGGTACCTATCTGATACATCTGTCTGTTATAGTCATTATCCGACCATCTTTTAGCGTTAGACAATTGAATGAAAAGAGCCATTGTCTGAAAGAGATCGCCGTCTGCGATAGCAGCTCTATTTAACATTAAGTACGTGGTATTACATTGGAAACTACTAGCGTTTTCAGTTTTTTGGAAACACCTTATACAGGGTGGAAGGAATATTGACATTTCAACGCAGGGAGGTTCAGCCGAATCCATCTTAACCACCGGTCGATGTACCTTCCACTAAAATTATAATTCTATCTATTCTATCCCTGTACCAAATTTCATCCAGATACGTTCAGGAGTTTTTGAGTTCATTCGTTATAAACATACAAAAATACAAATCTTTCCTTTTTATAAACTCAAACTCAAAGTATTTATTTTAAATAAACTAATGACAGGCACTTTTAAATTGTCATAGGGTCCGTCAGTCAGAAAAATGAAGCTAGATGCCTATTCAAAATCAGTAGGTACCTATGGAGAAGAACAGGCAAGAAACTCCATGGACATGCACTCTTTTAAAAACAAAATATGGTTACAAACTACGACACGCTTGGTGGTTGAGCGATTGACTGCTGCGCAGCATGTCGCGGGTTTGATTCCCGCACGGAACAAATATTTGTGCGACCTACAAGTATTTGTTCCGGGTCTGGGTGCTTTTTTATCTATAAAATGTATTTACAAAAAATGTATATATAAGTAGTTTATCAGCCATCTGGTTACCATAACACAGCATTAGGTCGCTTAGCTTGGGGCTATATGGCGTTGTGTGAAATGTCCAAGGATATTATTGTTATTAAACTAGTGTCGTGTAAATAATATTAGTGTAGAAGTGTAGATGTAGATATGTGTGCCAGTGATGTCCAAAATTACATACACAACTCACATTTGTACCTACTTGTATACCTTCACTGTCGAAAATAAATTGACAACTTGATTTATTTCCCAAAAAAAAACTTCATCCAGTTCAATTCCAACCCAAAAATACTGCACTAATCCACCCGCCCGTGGGAAATAGAATGACATTATGTACTTTTCATTTTCCGCGGTATTTTCGTGGTATTTTTCGTTTTATCCTGGCAACTCGGGTCATCCCCTTGGGTGTTATGTTGCCATCCCCTCCGTCCACCTTTGTGGGCCTTGTAATTAGACCACCGAATAATGGGAGGTGACTATGAATTTTTTATGCGTATCATATTTTGATAGAAACAATGTTTACGTTTTTTTCCGTGAGGCGGTAATTTGTTTGTGTTATGTCAGTCATGGGGTTTTGACCGACATTATGGGTATCGATTAATTAGAAGGGTTGGGTAAGTTGAATACGTTACGCACTAGAATTTACAATAAGCAATAATATTAGTTTTTGTTTGGCTAGATTATTAAAAAATATTGGACACGTATTTTTTCTTTTTTTACGTAATCCAAAGATTACTTCGATGCATTGAAAAAAAGTAAAGTGCCTGTATGGCGTTCCAGTGGAAGGATAAATAAATAGATAAATTTAGAGTATTCGTGAACGAAGTCGCGGCCAATTAGGTAACTAGTGGGTAAAAATGCGTTCGTCCTGGGTAAATACGGCAAACCATCACATTTCAGGCGAAATTCACACGTGTCGCGGCCTAGTTTATCACCTCATCTACCTCAGATCAACGTGAAGCACCTAATTTTCTAATTTACCTAAATTGAGTTGGTGGATATCACATGTCTTCGAATTTTTTATTCTAGGATGTGAATTATCTTCACGATGTTTTTCTTCACCGTTTTGAGAGTGATGGGATCCGTTTTAATGATACGCAATACCCCAGCTTATTTCTTTCTTCGTGTAGTTAGTGACTAACCTGGTGTCAGAGTTTTTATGCTTCCCATGGGCCTCTGACTTAGCTTCACATGCTGTTGACGAATATTTCTAAAGCATGCTAGTTTCACCGATTTGTATGCAAGTGATAATTATACAATACGCACATGAATCCGTAAAATCAAAGGTGCGTGCATCAGGTAGAATGGCAGTTTACTTCATCTAAGTTTTCCAGGTGAATTTTTTACAAAATAGGCCTAAGTCTTCGTCGAGTCGAGTTTCAACGAAGTTAGGAATTTCGGATGATGCATACTCTTGCCCGGTTTGTGGCAATAGGCACTTCCTTACACTTATGGGACTTAAACATGACTGCGGGTAGACAAGTGTCAATCGCTCAACAGCAAACAATTCGTTATCCCAGCGACTCGGATTGTCAAGAATTCCACCTGTCAACGCATTTGTATGGGAACATTGATCGAGTTTCCTTACACAATTTAACATTGTCTAGCACTTGACGATCGAAAACGATTGTGCAGGTGACATTTGGAAAGCTTATGCTAATTCCATACATTTCGGATTTATTTAATTTCGTTATTGTTAATGAAAATGCGACTTTGTCCAGGCCCCCTGGGTACCATTTTTTTTTTTTTTAAGGCTGGGATATCATCCAACGCCTGCTCCCGCTCTGGGTGGAGCGGAAGGGAGTGTCAGACTCTTACTGACTAAAACCCATCCATGCTCCTTCCGTAGCCCTTTATGTTCCGGGGTAGCGGCAACCCTTTCGGACAATCCCGCTTACCTCTGGGACCCCTGGGTCCTTTGCGAAACACAGGCATGATGTCATGTCATACGGTATGTTAGGTTAAACGTTGCTTTCAAGGGGTGTAGTACCCATGAAAATGAACAACTTTCACTATGGGACCAAACCTGAAAAATTTTGAAAAAATCAGCAGTTGCATACATTTTACCAAATCATGCGAACATAAAATGTTCTGAACAACTTATTTTTTATCGTGTTCTTGTAAGTTCTTCATTTTCAGGGGTACTATACACCTTGAAAGTATGTCCCTCGTTTAACCTAGTACACTGCTGTATACTCTACATCCGAAAATTTAAATAAAAGCCCACAATCCCTATCTTAAGGGTAATGAGATAATATTTCATTTCTCTTAATTGGCGTCTCCCTGTCCGGGTGATAGTGTGTAAATTAGTCTGTAGCGTGTCAGACGCACATTAAAAAGAATTAATGGCGTTCTGTGAAACCAGGCATTTGTACCATTGTCTTAATTTTCCTATAACCTTCTACTGTAAGAATTTTCTTTTGAAATAATAGGAGAAGCATCAATTTTAATTAAAATGGTCATGCGAGGATTTGGTAGCAGTCGTTTTTATCCCTTTGTCTGTGAATCTGTATTTTTTTCGTTTTTAGGGTTCCGTACTTCAAAAGGAAAAAACGGTACCCTTATAGGATCACTTTGTTGTCCGTCCATCCGTCCGTCCGTCTGTCAAGACCGTTTTTCTCAGGAACGCGTGGAGGTATCAAACTGATAATTATATCTAATACTCAGGTCTACTGTCCCTTGGAGCTACAATAAACAAAAAAAACTTTTTTTTTTCAAAATATAAAAATACCATAACTATGATTCGATTGTCGTGATGGGTGAACTTTTAATTATATACCTACGGTTTGTACGGAACCCTCGGTGCGCGAGTCCGACTCGCACTTAGCCGGTTTTTTAAATTTGGTATATTTTTTTCCCAGATTTGGAAAAAGTGAGGTAGTGAGCAAAACGATCAATTGGCAAACTAATCGCCAAATCAGTTGATAATATGAAATGATATCCACCCGCTGAAACTCCGCACTCCGCGTGATTTGCCTCGCCAAACCTGGTCGTTTTTAAACAGACTCCAGACCCAGGTTGGCCAAAGCAAGGAAAACCTGCTCAGGTGGGGATTCATAGACAACTCGGCCATGGAGTTTAAATTTCATACTGCTCCACACACGATGGGACACTTAATATCGTGTCCTGCGTGTCCTGCCGTATGCACGTTACAGGAACTGATATACGATAGTGATGGCGCCAAACACGTAGAAGAATTCTAGGTCGAGTCCATTTAAATTGCCATCGACACGTTAAGAAGAAGTTGATGTTATAACAATTTATTATAAGAAAACTGGGGACAACTGTCATCATCATTTCCGCTGAAATTTATCCACTGCTAGACACATAGGCCTCCTCCAAGGATCGCCACATGATTGTAACGACTTGATGATGATGATGCTGATATCCTAAGTAAAGTTGTTTAAAAGAGTGTCTGTGCAGTTTCTTGCCCGTTCTTCTCCATAGGTACTGTAGAGCTTAGGTAAGTGAAACCTCGTGGAACTTAGAGCCTGCTTGGTTAGAATATAACTGACAGCATTCGACCTTTCAAAATGATAAAAGTTTGATAGGTTTTTATAAAAGAAAAGAATAGGAGTCTGCCAGTAGCCGTGCTGCTTGACTCATGTATTCATTAAAAGCAATATCATTCAATAGATGCTGCCTTCTGTGTTTGTATTTTGTAGGATAGAAATCCCTACAACACATTACACAAGCTCTACCTCTGAGCTCCCTGAGTGAAGGTCCTTCTGACCTTCACAGTACCTACTGCTTTGGGATGGGCAACTAGCTTCATCTTTCTGACTGACCGACATTTTGACAGCTCAAAAATGCCTGATTTATTTGAAGCTAGCTTTTGCCCGCGGCTTCGCACGCATTAAATTCGTAGTAAAACAATTCCCCTTACCCTATATTGTGAAGATTTCTGCTATCTTTGGAATATCTAAATTCATATACTATATTTAACGATAACGGTAATATAATAAGCATGTTATTATACATTATAAACCTTCCTCTTGAATCACTCTATCTATTAAAAAAACTGCATCAAAATCCGTTGTGTTGTTTAAAGATCTAAGCATACATACATACAGACATTAGGACAGACGCGGGAAGCGACTTTGCTTTATACAATGTAGTGATAAATGCTTTGAGTTTGAGTTTGAAAGGGCCAAAAACGTACGTTTAATTTGGGAAAGAACCAACACGCAGCCAGATCCAAGGAGTATATTTAATTTTAATAACTGTTCTAATGAACTGCATTTCCGTGGAGTTCGGTAATGAACATCCACCATCTAAATAAGTGACCTCATTATAAACACGGAATTTCTGTTATTATGCAAACAAAATAATGAGCCGGAATAATAACATTTGCATATTGTTTGAAATACATTTAATATGCATTTAGTAATCTGCAAGTTAAGTGACCTGTAAAATTATTAACATACATCTAAAAGCGAAAGGTCACTCATTTATATATTCACACACTGATTAATGCCTGCTAAGAACATAACGTACCATACGCCCTTTTTTTTTTAGTGTGGGATCATCAACCATCGGACGGCGCGTACTTGTGATAAGAATTTATGTTATTTGTTATTTATAAAATACTTAAGTTAGTATTGTGTTCGAATTTTGTCTATTCCTAAACGAAGAATAATCTTTTGGAATATGGCAAGAATGTTTTTAGGAGAGAGAGAAGCGGTGATCTATGGTCATTGATTGTTTTGATGATATATGGTTGGCGGGTTTTTGCAAAAACTGAAAATATAATATATTTAGCGGGAACACCGTTTGATTTTATAAAGTGAGTTTTATTTTAAAACGTGTTACAGCCACGCCTCAAAAAGATGTCAGCATATGAAGGGGCTCGTCAGGGCCGAAGCCTGCCGGGTAAGCGGTATTGTCCGAAACGGTTACCGCTACCCCGGAACATAAAAGGCTAAGGAAGGAACTAGTATGGGTTTTAGTCAATAAGAGTCTGACACTCCCTTCCGCTCCACCCAGAGCGTCATTTGATTTCAAAAAAAGGGGTGCATCAAAAATTAATATTTTAAAAGGTGTTAAAATGAAACACATTTATTTTATTTCAAATTGTATTTATTTTCGTCGTTATAATATTAAACCATTCGCATCGCTCTCCACACTATTGGTCCGTCCATAATTACACAACACACCATATACTTCATCATTTTACAAATAATTTCGAATTACTTACCTATAATTATTTACATTTTTACATTCAATAAACAATTTTAGAAATTTCTTTTACCTAAGTACTGGCATTTAAGAAAGATACAGGCGGTTCTTTATTGGTAGAAAAATATTATTATCTTCAAACAATTCTGACACTTTCAAAGTTTTATCCTATTTCTAGTATTTTCGATGACACAACCAATATGCCCATTTTTTGCTAGGTTTTCCCACAATTTATTTCCACATTAATATGAAATATAACATGGCCGCCATTAATAACGTCATAGCTGTCAAGAAAAGTACTGCCTCCGGTATGAAATCATAGAGAATAAAAAGATTTTGAAAAAAGAATTATCTGTGTCTATGACATTAAAAAAAATCAACCTTAAAGAACTACTGCATCTTTCTTAAACAACAAAGCGAACTTACTGAACGCCATAAACTATATTTATTTTCGTTAAGATTAATATGTATAAGAAAAAGCTTTGAAGTATATCTTTTATACAGTTTATACATGAACTCGTATATACAGTCTACATTTTTAACAGTAAAACGCACGCGGGAAAATGTAAGCACACAGAAACTCGATATTATGGTAATGAGACGGTTTATTGTCGGAATTCCGCACGTTAATAAAAATGGAATCGGTTTAAAATCATGCGAACATCTGCCTGTAAAGCTGTTATCCTTTTTCAGGGTTGCTATACGTGAAATGTACTTACGAAAATTTTATTATTAAGCCCAGAATGCATGCTTGTCATAAAGCTCTGCCTTTGTAACGATAAGTAGTAAACAGATGAAATTATTTCAGATATAGTGTTGCTATGTCATCCATGTAGTCTAAAAATAGTCGTATTATTTTGAACATATTTGACAGCAATTTTTATTTTGACAGCGATGTGGAACATTTTTTTTATGCTTACATTATTTCCCCTCTATACACTTCTATTATATTCATTTGTTCAAAGGTGAATTTTCTTTTTTGTTGCAATGCATAATATTATTTTTTTCTTTCTTAGTCGTTTGGGGTCGGTTTCCAGTCTAACCGGATGCAGCTGAATACCAGTGTTTTACATGGAGCGACTGCCTATCCAACCTCCACAACCCAGCCAGTAACTGGGTAATACGATACCCCTTGGTAAGACTGGCTGTCAGACTTTCGTGCTTCTGCCTACCCGTAACGACTGTCAAAAATCCACGAATGACAGCCGAGACCAACAGCTTTTCGTGCTTTCCGAGGCACGGTGGAGTCTCGATATGAAAAGATGGTCACCCGTCCACGAACCAAACCCCGGCAAGCGTAGCTTAACCTGATGGATCGATCCGTGTGGCTGTTATTACTTAGCCACGAGCTCTCATGTTTTATAATGTATATTATATTTGTCTGGGTTAAGGTGTATTTTTTTTATGCCACAATGCCAATAAATAATTTCTTTTTTTTTCGCCGCTTTGATAGAAATACGTACAGTAATATTAAAAGATCTTATTTATGTTATTCCCCCACATTTTTTTTTACATTCAAGAGAAGTGACTTTAACACAAATAGCTTACAGACTATTCAAAAAGATTTTGTTAAATATAATCGTCACGACACCCCATTTCTTCGCTTCGGATAACCCTTAACTTTATATGATGATAACCATCAAATACAATCCCATTATATGTCATTCGCACCTCCCGAAAACATTTATCATATGACGAAGGTATTAGAAATAAGGATGCACGTTTAGTGACGAGCGGGAAGCGGTAGCGAGAGCGGGCAGCAACACGGTCTATCGCTGTCACTTAAGGTGAATGCCCAAGATAACCCGCGAAATTCAAATGTTCTTAATTTTTTTGTAATTTGCAGAATAGTAGTAGGTTTTATGTTGATCAAAATATTATTCGCGGCCTTTACAAACAGACATTTACAGAATTGAAATAATTAAAATCACAGATTCACCGCTCTAAGTTTATATTACCCAACAGAATTACTATTTTATGAAATCATGACATTGATTTTGTATTGATGATAAGTAATTAAGTACTTGCTACTGCCACGAACCATATTTTGATGTACTTACAACCTGACATTATCCTGCAAAGTGCAAAAAAAATGAATTTCGCGGGCTACACGTGCGCATCCCATTAAGCTGGTTTTGTAAAGAAAGTGATGACAGTCGCACAAAACAATTGTCCGAATACAGGGTTTTATGACTTCTTTAAATAAATTACAAATCCTTAAACTGGCGCTTAGAACGTGACGGCCAACGCTCTTTGAGGAAACCGTGACTTTGGGTATACCAATCCATTGCATTAAGGAGGACCACCGGTTTCTGAAAGCCTCCATAGTCAAGTAAAAAAAAAAACCTGAAATCGGGCACAAATTTTATAAGCTTTTTGTTAATATTTTAATAATTATGGACTCATAACTTGGTCAGAAATAAAGCTTATTTATTTATTTATAAACATTAAAACCATTGACATTAAGTATTAGTGATTGAGACCACGTCGCTTCCGTTTTCGCTTATGATCAAATACTAAGTCTTAGAAAGGGTTCCATTTAGTTCCTGTGTGCCTACACTTTCTACCTCCAAATGAAAGCATGGAAGGTTATATTTACGCAATTCATTTGATTAATTACGTAAGCACCAATAATTAATAGCTACTTTTAATAAACTGATTAAATAGTATGGTAACAGTTGTTTAGGTAAAGGTACTTATTGCACGTTGTACTCCACATACTTGGCGAATAAGAGCCAACCCGAAAAAAGTGAAACAATTTCATCGTCACGACTCTTTAGTTACGTTCCAATGGCGATACCATTGGAACGTAACTAAAGAGTCGTGACGGTCAAAATGATGGTCAAAATGATACACTTTTGGTAAAAACGAAAACGTAAAAATAAAAAAAAATTATAAATAAGGTTACAAATTACAGAATTCAGGTAAACTCATAATCAAGCTATAGTGTTCCCAATGCTGGGACACAGGGTTCCTCTTGTTGATAGGGACTGGTCCGAAATTGGATTTCGGACCATCTACGCGGGTCCAATGCGATTTAGTAGATGTCACATTTTAACTTCGAATTTTTTTTGGATCTAAGGCATGCCGGTTTCCTCACGATGTTTTCCTTCACCGTTTTGAGCAGCGGTAATGAATAATTTATACAAAGTAAAGTGCCTGTGTAGGTTCGAACCTATGACCTACTACTTGAAAGTCGCGGCCACTGCTATTTTGGTTACACAATAAATGGATCAGTATTTTTTTCGTCATTAAAATAAGCCTTAACTGCCACATTATTAAATTAAAAATGAATGTTTTAATATTACTTTTTTGAGATTTTACCAAACCGCTATTAATACAATTTTGGCGCCATATACATAACTATGCTACCTAAGCAGCTCACTTTGTATGTACCAAATTACTAAAATAAGGGACTGTACATCTAAGAAGATAAAAAACGAATGATGTGTACCTACGAATAGCCAACTCATAACTTCAGGTATTTAACTTACTGAAGCTTCAAAGTTAAAAGCAAACGAGATAATCAAAATCTTGATCTGAAAAATAACTTTTACCTTTATTTTTTTTATGGCACAAATATTTGCAAAACGTTTTATGTCAGAAAAAGGCTAAGTGACAACCATCTGATCTCAGTGAAGGCTTATTTTCAACGATTCATATATTGACATTTCGCAGTGCGGCCCCTCTCTCGCTGACTCATGCCACAGAGTACGTAAATACAGAAGGCTAACTTACAAAATCAAATATATCAGTTTGAAAGGCTGCCGGAGGCTTTACGCGGGAGTCGTGCGGTCCATGGCCCTATATGGGGCCCCGGTGTGGGCGCGTTCATTGCGGCGACGAGCCGCTCACTATCTGAACGCGCCCCAAAAGGTGGTAGCCATACGGCTTATCCGGGGGTACCGCACGATCTCGGGCGAGGCAGCAAGCCTCCTTGCCGGACTGCCGCCGTGGGATCTGGAGGCGATAGTCCTCGCGCGCCTGTTCGAGTGGCGCGCGGAGGTACTAAGCCGGGGGGAAACTCCGTTTCCGCAGCAAATTGCAGCGGAGCGGACGGTCCTCCGGCGCGATCTCATGGCGGCCTGGAATCAGCGACTGTCGCAACCCAGCGCAGGGCACGCCACGATAGTGGCGGTAAGGCCCCTCTTTGAGGAGTGGCTAGAGAGGCGTCACGGCGCCCTCACCTACCGCCTGACGCAGGTCCTCACCGGACATGGATGTTTCGGGAGGTTCCTGCACATCATCAGGCGGGAGGAAACGCCCGGGTGTCACCACTGCGAGGATCGCCCAGAGGACACGGTAGAGCACACGGTGCAAACCTGCCCCGCTTGGGCGGAGCACCGCCGTGTCCTCGTAGAGGTGATCGGCGGCGGCGACCTCTCGCGCCCGGCCCTGGTGCAAGCCATGGTCCGGGGTGAGAGGGAGTGGGAGGCAGTCACCTCCTTCTGCGAAAAAGTTATGCTCGCGAAGGAGGTGGCGGGATGGGAGAGAGAAAGGTCCTCCCGTCCCAGCCGCCGCAGGAGACGCCCCGGGCGTCGGGAGCCACGTGACGACTCCCGGCCACCGTAGGCGCGGGCCTGCGGACGGTGAGTAATGGGTGACTCACCGTCCGATCAGCACCAGACCCGTGCCGTACGGCGCGTATATGTTCCACGCGCGCCTCAAAGAGATGTCAGCATATGAAGGGGCCCCTCAGGGCCAAGCCTGCCGGGTAAGCGGGATTGTCCGAAAGGGTTACCGCTACCCCGGAACATAAAGGGCTACGGAAGGAACATGGATGGGTTTTAGTTAGTAAGAGTCTGACACTCCCTTCCGCTCCACCCAGAGCGGGAGCAGTCATTGGATGATTTCCCAGCCTTAAAAAAAAAAAAAAAGCGGTGTTTTTTTAATTCCATCATGACGATATTATTATTGAGGGTATCCACTACGTTACGATAACACAAGAAATATATGAAAACGCTATTAAATTAGTCGTAGCAAGTACGTATTTACAGTATTGTAATAATTAAACCCATCAACATCATCTAAGTTCATATTACTCTACTAAATGACTATTTCATCATGTGAGCAATAATTCTAACTAAGAGAGTTATAGTGATGCTTTTATTGGCGCAATAATGCATCCATCTTAATTGGTTTTTTTTTTGAGGGTGGGAAATCATCAAATGACTCATCCCGCTCTGACTTCAAACGTCAGAATTTTACTAACTAAAAACCAACCGTGTTCCTTCCTTAGCCCATGATGTTCCGGGGTAGCGGTAACCCTTTTGGACAATCCCGCTTAATCCCTCTTAAGTAAACTCTAAGGATTTGCTTCAATAGCCGTAAAACTTTTATCTGAAGAATAAAAATGGCGGTTTGACATATTTTCTATGCAATTTATTCCTCCAATAAAACTTATCTGACTGCTGAAAAATCAGCCCTTAATCAAATATCCAACCAAATCGCAAAATAAAAAAATCATATTGGAAGAAAATTGCTCCTTCTGCGTTTCGTTACTCCATGTCCCAGCGTGAGTTCAAATACCTACCCTCGATATTTACACGTTAATATTGAATCTCAATTTGTTACGTCATGTGTTTTCCAATTAAAATGGGTGAATTTTTTTCATTCAATAAATCAAATAGTGACTGGAGTTGAAATAAAGTGATTTGGCTGTTGGCTCACGAATAAATAATTTATTTACGTAATACTCTCAACCAGGTGTGTTTTCTTTGCTTTTTGATTCAGAAGAAAATATTACTAGTGGAATATTTAATAAGAATAAAAGTTAAGTAGGTAACATTGAGGCTAATTAATAGCAGCCGCCCGGATCGATCTATCAGGTTAAGCCGGAGTTGGTCCGTGGATGGGTCTTTACATATCGAGACTCCTCCGCACAGGTCGATCCATCAGGATAAACTACGCTTGCCGGGGTTGGCCGTCGATGGGTGACCCTCTTTACATACTGAGATTCCTCCGTGCCTCGGAAAGCACGTTAACCCGTTGGTGCCGACTGTCATTTGTGCATCTTTAACAGTCGTTACGGGTCGTCAGAAGCCCGAAAATCTGACCGCCATTCTTACCAAGGGGTATCGTATTGCCCAGTTACTGGGCTGTGGAGGTCAGATAGACAGTCGCTCCATGTAAAATACTGGTATTCTGCTGCATCTGGTTACACTGGAAGCCGATCCCAACATTGGGAAAAGGCTAGGCAGATTGATTTAGGTAACATTTATTTACCTACTGTGTTAGGACTTACATAAAACATAATAATGTTTCATGAACCAAACCTAGACTTATCGCGATCAATCCAGGCCTGTATTATCGGGTCTGCGGGCGGTGAGTAATGGGTAGCTCACCGTCCGATCAGCACCAGGCCCGTGCCGGACGGCGCGTACGTGTTCCACGTGCGCCTCAAAGAAATGTCAGCATTAAGGAAGGGGTCCGTTAGGGCCGAAGCCTGCTGGGTAAGAAAGATTATCCGAAACGGTTACAACTACCCCGGAACATAAGGAGTAATAAGGAACATGGATGGGTTTTAGTCAGTAAGTGTCTGACACTCTCTTCCGCTCCACCCAGAGCGGGAGGAGTTATTTGATGATTTACCACGCTCAATAAAAAGGCTTTTTTTTTTTTAAGGCTGGGAAATCATCCAATGACTGCTCCCGCTCTGGGTGGAGCGGAAGGGAGTGTCAGACTCTTACTGACTAAAACCCATCCATGTTCCTTCCGTAGCCCTTTATGTTCCGGGGTAGCGGTAACCCTTTCGGACAACCCCGCTTACCCGGCAGGCTTGGCCCTGAGGGGCCCCTTCATATGCTGACATCTCTTTGAGGCGCGCGTGGAATATATACGCGCCATACGGCACGGGTCTGGTGCTGATCGGACGGTGAGTCACCCATTACTCACCGTCCGCAGGCCCGCGCCTACGGTGGCCGGGAGTCGTCACGTGGCTGCCGACGCCCGGGGCGTCTCCTGCGGCGGCTGGGACGGGAGGACCTTTCTCTCTCCCATCCCGCCACCTCCTTCGCGAGCATAACTTTTTCGCAGAAGGAGGTGACTGCCTCCCACTCCCTCTCGCCCCGGACCATGGTATGCACCAGGGCCGGGCGCGAGAGGTCGCCGCCGCCGATCGCCTCTACGAGGAAAAAAAAAAAAAAAAAAAAAGGCTTGTGCTAATGTCGTAAATAAAGATCTAACAGACATAATTATGAGATAAGTAATTAAGAGCTTACTGGGCACAATAATTATGTATACAGTCTTACTAAAAATAACTAAAATAAACTCTAAAAACTTAACTAAAGTAACGTTTTTAATTTATAACATAAATATTTACTGCCTTATTCGGAGTCACCAGTGAATTATAAGGGCGTCCATTGTATATTTTTAAGTGTATTTTTTTTTCTATGTGTTTTCTGCTGTACGCTATATTATTATAGATTAATTAAAAGCCGAAAAGGGGTTCAAAAGATCTGCTGTTCCATACGTTTTTGTTCACATACATCGACTAAATGTATGGAATAGCTTTTTAGTTTGCTATAACAGGATTGGTAAAAGTTGTTTATCATAATGAGTACAATATAACCTTTTCGACTTTTGCATAACCTATAAAAAGTTAAATTAAATATTTTTAAACCCCCCGACACAAAAAATGAACTCTAAAAACGAACAAATAATATATTAAACCTATTATGATTATTATCGTCACACATATATTATGTAAGTTCAAATAATTTTATTTTCTGGGACTATAATGTACAGAGGCCAGCACATCAAGTTACCACAATCTGTCAAATTTCTTTGATAGTATTTCAACTTTATTGCAAAGAAATAAGGTTCATTTTTAATTGAGAAAATTTGACAGTTAGGGATAGCTTGATGTGCTGGCCTCTGTACCTACCTAATATATGTCATCATCACTGCTCTCAAAATAGTGAAGGAAAACATCGCGAGGAAACTTACATGTCCTGGAACCGAGAATTCGAAGAAATGTCGTGGCCACCAACTCGCACTGGACTCGCTTGGGCCCACCACTTTACCGTCTCACAGAGACCTGTGTTCCAGCAATGGTAACATTAAAGGCTGACTGTGTATGTTACCTATATGAGCTATGATATTCCTTGCTTATAATTATGAGAGATGAGTAACGTTCATTGATGGCTCTGCCAACAGTTTTACAGTACCCGGCGATAAATATTGCACATCGACCTCTGGAAAGAGACAATCGGCTACTTGTCAAAATGTTCAAAATATAAAATAATAATAATAATATCCTTGGACATTTCACACAACGCCGTATCGTCCCAAGCTAAGCAACCTAATGCTTGTGTTATGGTAACGAGATGGCTGATATACTACTTCTATACATTTTTTTTGTAAATATATACACATTATAGATAGAAAAACAACCAGACCCGTAACAAATACTTGCAGGTCGTACAAATATTTGTTCCGTGCGGGAATCAAACCCGCGACATGCTGCGCAACAGTCAATCGCTCAACCGCTGCGCCAACCGTGTCGTCAAATATATGTTTAGAGTTGTTAACACCCACAATACACAGTTGTTACAATAATTTAAAGTTGTACTATGGCATCTTTAGGAATAAGAGGTAAACCTTTACGAGGTCAGTCACAGAGGTCGATGTGCAATATTTATCCCCAGGTACTGTAGGTGGGTAATAACATTTTGATCCTATAACATATTTATAAAAGCAACATAGCATAAACTCCATTATCAACTTCAATGCGTTAGTTAAAGCTACCAGGGTAAATCGAATTTGGTTTTAAAATGACGTCATTTCATTTTATGGGTCGCAAGAGTTCCAACTCATGGTTACTTTCTTATTTTTCAAACAGCACGGAGTTTTAAGCAAAAGTTTTGCGATACTGCTACGTAGGCCGTTGTAAAGAGTTTTTAAACTTCTTTCATTCGAATAATTAGTTTAGTTTTACTTTCCACAGATTATGTACAGTCGCCAGCGCATCAAGTTATACCAAAATGTCAAACTAAAAACGATTTCAAACCTTAAAGCGGTACGTTTTAAGTTCAAAATCAATTGACAAAATTTGACAGTTTATGATAACTACCAGTGGCCATGACGCTGAAGTTCACCAATGATACTGAACGCGATCAGCACGTCTGTATAGCGTTCAATAGCTGTCAGAATCAATATCCCACAAAAAAATTATGAAATTAAACGGGCTGTCAGTGTCATTAATTAAACGGGGTTTACGAGCTGATTGCGTTCAGTTCCATTGGTGAAATTGCCCTTTGATTTGGGTCACTCGTACGCATAGCTCGTAGACACGGTTTAATAATACCTTCATTGATCTAACAAGCATAACATTTAACTATTATATCTTTTCGATGACCCAAACGATCGGAATTACATCCACAAGGAAACTGAGTCATTATAAGTACCGGAAAACTATCGGGAGAGCGATAAAAGTATCATTAAAGTTATTATGGTTGATAATAGCATGATTTTAGAAGCTTTTACGTTAAATTAGGCCCTTATATTCATATTGGTTTAGCACTTAATTAGGTAATTATCGGGACCTAATTAAGGTCAGTTGGTATTTTTGGGATGTGCTAAACATTTATAGAGAGATAATTTTTTGTGCCATTTGAAAAAAAAATGGCTTTTAACTGCTAAATAGAAAACTGTTTACATCCGTTCCGACAAAATTCGTAAACTAATTTAAACTTTAAACAACCCTGGCCGATTTACAAAACATTTCAATACCAAATTCGATTCCCCTTCTAAAATTACCTTTATACAAACTTATCATACATCATCATAACTACATTCTACACTTGGGTCGCATTTTCCCCAGCGTTCATCAAAAATGGTTCTTTCACTTCACTTGCAACCTTCTTTCTGGGTTTAGGAGGTGGTTTGGGAGCAGTCCTGGACCTTCCAAGGGTCCCACTAACAGCATTCACTGAGTATCCTGATCTAAAGTCACGATTCCTCAGGAAACCCTCGTGTTCCGCGAGGGTCACCTTCAAAGGCCTCTGTTCCGACTTAATTATCTGGTTCACAGACATGGCTTGCAAAGTCAGGAGCTGGTTGTGGATATTCGGCGAACTCAAGCTGTTCCTAGGAATCGTTGCATGGGGAGTCCCTGGGGCAGGAGACGGGGCTGGCTCCTCATCATCCACATACGTCGGCATCTTCCCAATAGGACCCAAATCTATCTCACTCTTGTTCAAACTGTAGTAGTTTCCGCCGTGGTTGAAGAACCTCATATTAAAAGTATCATAGTAAGGTATGACACCATTCAGGGTAGACAACACTTGTGGACGAAGGCTGCTGTCGGGAACCATTCTTGGTCTCCTTGGCAACGTGACGTAGCCCTTGGAACTGATGAGGGGGATGGAACCTTGGATGTTTTGGCCTTGAAACCTGCTGTAAAGGGCAGGATTGATAGCCGAGACTCCGTATACTGGAGATTTGATTGGACTCTCCGAGTCTTGTGAAGGTCCTCCTGCAGGTGAGACTTGGGTCCCTCTGAGAGGGAATGCGAGGAGGTCTGGTGGGTACGCCTGATGCTCTTGGGCTAGGCGGTCCATGAGCAATGCTTCGTGGGATATCTTAGGAAGTTCCACCTCATGATGCCGGCTGTTGTCCTCGGTTGATGCTGTTGACAAAAAAAAAAACGATTAATATTTTCTGAAGTCACAAGTAGTTTAGTACTGGTGAGGTCTATTAGATTTCTTTTAAACCGCCAGGGGAACAATGCTCGTATTATTAAAGAACGGTCGTTTTCTTATCTCAGTCTGAATCTGTTCTGTATAAATGTCACCGTGAATTAATGTAGGTGAAGTGAATCCTTCCTTTTCGTGACGTTTGTAACTAACGTGGTGTCAGAGTTTTTAAGGTGCCCATGGGTCTCTGAGTTAGCTTGTGATCAGGTGAATTGCAACGTTTTCAGGATGATATTTACACAGAATTTCGAATAGTTTTAAACAAAGAAATTGGCCTTCTTATTTCGGTAGCAGCAGTATCATTTCTATCAAACACTGCCCCTAAAGCCACGCCTTTGACCTTCACAACAATACATCAACTGCCCCACAATTTGTACAAAAAAAAAGACTCCCGACATTCTACCTTCACCGGAATCAGGAAGAAAATAACACTGACAATGCTTAAAACAAATATTTTTTGCCTGAACCCTCCGCGTTATTACCATAACCGTATAATCTCAAAAACAAGTCAGAGCTGTTGACATTTGAGGGGCCCTGACTTTTGCCGAATAAAAACTCCAAATATTCCTCACAAAGTTGGGCAGTCATTAAATTTCGTAATCCATTGTAGAGGTTCTTCTTATGAAATTTTCGCATGAATGTTTGATGTGTAAATACTGTTTTCATTTCTGTAGTAACACCAGCCTAATATTGGCCCACTGCACGGACCACTTCTAATACAGAGACGGCCACGCTTGCTCAAGATGTGTTGGCCTTTTCAGACTTATTATTAAATATTATATGTCTAGCCAATGTATTCTGTAAGAATCTCACCATGTAAACTTAAGCCGTCTTGTATGGATCAGAGTGTAGGGCCACAAAAGGAATGAATGAAAGACAATTGCATGCAGCTGAGATGAGAATGCTAAGAGGGATGTGTGGTGTTACCCGAATGGATAGAATACGGAATGAGTATATAAGAGGAAGTCTGAAAGTGACACCGGTGACAGAAAAGTTGTGTGGAAATCGGTTGTCATGGTATGGGCATGTTATGCGGAGGAATGAGGAAAATGTTGTCAGGAAAGTTGTGAGCATGAATCTGGATGGCTATACAAGTAGAGGGAGACCAAAGAAACGATGGATGGATTGTGTCAAAGATGATATGGCTAGGAAGGGAGTAACTACCGAGATGACGACTAATAGAGAAGTATGGAAGAAAGAGACATGTTGCGCCGACCCCAAATAAATTGGGATAAGGGCAGGAGAATGATGATGATGATGATGATGTAAACTGAAGCGAAGTGAGCGTGAATTGAGCTGTCAATAATGTAATTCCCTAACAGATGCCGATCTATTCAGTACAAATAGAAGTGAGCTGTCTAGTATAGCATCAGTTCATCTCACTTCACTTATATTTTCACGACAACATTTAATATACAGGGTGGAATTTTGTAATGCCCCCTGAAGGGAAAGTACCCTTAATACTGCAGTTAGCAAATTTTACTCAAAGAAAACTTTCCTTTATTTTTGATCCTAACAATCGATGCAATAAAAGTACAGGGTGTACTTTTTACAGATTTTAGTAGGTTCGATTCCCGGGTGTGTCAAGCGAATTTTTGGAAATCTTTGAATGCAGTTTTCTTTCTATTCAAAAATAAAGGAATGTTTTCTTTGAGTAAAATTTATTATTTACAGTATTAAGAGTACTTTCCCTCCAGGTGGCATTACAAAATTCCACCCTGTATATATCAACTGGTGGAGTGACAGCTCCCTTCACCTAAGTGTTTGCGGTGGGGTTTTTCATGAATAGATCGGCAGATGTTACATCATATCACTATTATTATGACATCTCACTTCACGCTTACTTCACCTGAGTTTTCTCGATGAGATTTCTTATGAATAGATCTGTAGATGTTAGGGCATGTCACTACTGACATCTCAATCGCTAACTCGGTTTTTGTAAGGAAGCATAATGAATTCTTTAGTTTCAAAGGTGACAATTACACTAAACAGAGACCAAGAGATGCAACAAAAATATTGATTCCGTTTTGCAATACTAGATTAATAAAAAATAATGTTAACCATATGTGCATAACTATCTTTAATAGACTACCAAAAAATATAAGAGAACTCCCATTTAAATATTTTAAAGTTAAACTGCGAAGATGGCTAACAGATAATTGTTTCTATAATATACAAGCATAAAGAAACATTGTTATTTTAAAATAGGTAGATATTAAATAAATAGTTATCTATATCTATATACATATAATAAATTTGTAGAAAAGTGGTGTCTGTACAATAGAAATATATAAAAAAAAAGTAGCAGGGGTTGTTATTATATCGATGCCGAACCCGAAATTGTAATTGATTTTTTTTTGTCTGTTTGTCTGTGTGTTTGTGCACGCTAATATCAGAAACGGCTTATTCGATTTAGATGCGGTTTTCACTAATATATTGTAGTAAGCTTCACTTAACATTTAGTGTTTATTTCATGTCAATCGGTTCATAAATAAAAAAGTTATGTCAATTTAAAGAATCACGGCGAACATTTGTTTAGGTTGTATCAGAGTACGTACACGCCTCGCGCCTGCGCATCCGTGGCTAAATAAACCGCGCTGAGAGCCGCGCCGCTGCCATCAGAACCGTTTCCTCCGTAGGGTTTCAGGTGCTCCCTTCTATGTCCGTAACATGGACCTCCATGTCGATTTTAAAGTCCCCACAGTTCAGCAGCTCATGAAACGCCTCTCGAAGCGTTTCTTTGACACTGCTATAAAGCACCGCAATCCCCTGATTGCGGCCGCCTCCCGATACACCCCGTCCCGCATCAGTAAAGTTCGCCGTCCACGGCATACTCTCATTTCCCCGACGATGCTACCACTCTTTTCCAGGAGAGTAACCCGGCCACCAGCACTGTTAGGAAACCCTATAGACACAGATTTCCGTCGTTCCGTCCTCGCCGTCGGCATCGAGGCCCGTCGCGACGACCCTGTTCATCCCCATCCCCCCGACCCGTGCTCGAGCCAGCCCGCGTTGCCGCTGAGCCAGTAGTTTAAAAATACCCCCGATCCAGCTGTCCCTTGCTGTCCTCCCCCAGCGACGCCCTAAGCCGAGGTCCGTACCCCACAGGGGTTGCCCTTAGCGTGTAGTCGCTTAGTTTGTTAGTTTATTTTAAGCCCTGGCTGGAGGGTATAATTCTTTTGTGGCATCCACAGGCAAGTCCGGTTAAGCAGTAGACAACCCTATGGTTGAACTGCGAGATGCACTTATCAAAAAAAACAAAAAACGCGCCGCTGCCATAAGGATTCAGTTATTCGTAGCGAACGCACGTATCCTGTGCGAATAGTTGCATTCGATTATTGCGATTCACTTGAATACTGACTATTTGTATATTTCAATTATTTATGTTGTAGGGTTCATAGGTTAGGTTCTTTTTCTATTTATTTTTTTTAATTTGTAAATCTGTACATAATAGTAAAACAGTAAAAAAACTGTGTCTGTACATTGAATATATTAAAAAAAATAATTGAGGGGGGCTTAGACACAGTAATGGAGCACGAAAACAAAAAAAAATCTGACTGTTTGTCTGTATGTCTGTTTGTTTGTACACGCTAATCTTCGAAACTACCGGACGGATTTGAATGATATTTTTTTTGGGTTTGTAGGTCTAAGTCTGGGCAACAAATAGGCTATAATTTATCTAGGAAACTTGAACACCGGTGCAGAACCGCAAAAGACCAGTTAAACTATAAGAGATACAAAAATGGTACTATATCAAAAATTGTTCCACGTGATTACCATTTTCTGCTGAGAGAATAAACTTGAAGATCTGGAACACCTGATGTGGAACTCCAAGAGCCCAGCTACACTATAACACATTACATAGGAATGACGTCTTAGCAAAAGTTGTTCAGCCTGATGAGCACGCTCTGTTGACGTATAAAAATTGAAGATCTGGAACACCTGTTGTGGAATTCCGAGAGCCCAGCTACACTATAACATATACAGGAATGACGTCTTAGCAAATGTTGTTCAGTCTGATAGTCATATTTTGCTATTGACTTAAATAATCGAAGATCAGAAACATCTGATGTGGAAATCAAAGCCATCAATAATTTCACTGTATAATTATAAAATAACATAAGCTGGGCGTACTTCCACGCGTTGAAAGCGGAAACAGTTTAGGACTGATTTTCGATGACGATGGTATATCATTGAAAATTTGACTCTACCGGCTCTTTATATTTTATCGAATAAATATGCCTTCGGACTTATGTTATTTGAGTGTTTAATTTCCTTTTCCATTTATCTTCGTTACACGGTAGCCTACCCGATAACGCTGGGGAGCAGTCACTTTGATTTTAATTGATCAGGTGTCTTTATCATAAAACAATTACAATGCCTAGAAAGAAGTCAAATCTTTCCCAATGGTCCAAAGGAGCTAAAAGATTAAAGATCATAAGATCCGAAAAATCTACCACCGCCTGCGTTCTCAGCGTATTTACGCATATACATCCAGGTCTCTAGAGACCAGTGAAGAATATGATGCGCCTCTGACCGCTGATCATGAAAGTCATGCATTGTCTCGCGAGTCTGAGACGTTCACGGAAAGAGAATTACGCTTAAGTTCTCAGCGTATATACACATCGATTTCGAGGTCTCTAGAGACAAGTGCGGAACGTGATGCGCGACTGACCGCTGATCGTGATTCAACTCTTCGATTAGAATACCCCGTTGTCGCTGGCATAAGCAACAGGATCCGCGTACGAAGTCGCGGGCAGAAGCTAGTTATATTAATAGATACTGAAAATTGTTATGTTTGTTATAGTTGTTTTGTTATTTTATAATACTTAGAACATTTATGTTATAGTTTTGTAGTACCTACCTGGTATTAATGTGCTTCAAACTAATTTGCATGCCCTAAATAGGCAAAATATGATTTTATCAACTGGTAAAACCTGTATTTTCTGCAAATAAATTATTCTTATTCTTATTCGTGTGACACCTATTCTTGAATTATAATACTCGAGGGGAATGGTGCTGATAGCCGAAATACAGGCCATGCCTAGTTCGGTTACAGACGCTAAACTCTTTAATTTAATTGAAATTGTTGCCACATTGCCATTGTAAAGTAGTACTAAGTTTTTGGAAAATAAACTATTATTATTATTATTATTATTCTTCACGCTCTTTGCCTAATCTTCGTCACCGATGTCAGTATTTCTAAGTTACGTACTTATTTATGATTCAGAAAAGTAAATAAAGATATCGTTTGAAAATTTTCTAATCTGTTTGAGTGTGTGTCGGTAGCGGAATTGGAAATTGAAGCATGTTTGTATTGAATTTATTATCAAGTTGTGCAAACCTTGGGGATTGTTTATATGTAGTTCTGAAACAAAGGAATGGAGATTGGAGGTCGTCAATGTTCTTTCATGATTGTGTTTGAATTGTGAATTTAAATATTGAGTAACATAAGGTTCATATTACTTGTTTATGGCTAACCATTTATTATGCAAACATTTATTTCGCGATTCATTTAAATATAATGATGTTTATTTATCTCTTCTTAGTTCTTCTTCTTTTCGTGTGGTTATTGACTAACCAGGTGTCAGAGTTTTATGCTGCCCATGGGCCTCTGGCTTAGCTTCACATGCTGTTGAGAAATATCTCTCAGACATGCTGGTTTCCTCACAACGTTTTCCTTCACCGATTTTTAAGACCGACGGTCATACCACTAGGCTATCACTGCTTACTCTTTCTTAAAATGTACGACATCTGGCGAAATGTGGATGAACTATAAGTGTGCCAGTTATTTTCAGGGGTGTTAACTGTTCTGGTGTGTATTTTCTACGTCTATATTTGGCCATATTTAGAGTCTCTCTGAGGGATCGAGTCCTAAGCGGGATTGTCTGTAAGCGGGATTGTCCGAAAGGGTTACCGCTACCCCGGAACATAAAGGGCTACGGAAGGAACATGGATGGGTTTTAGTCAGTAAGAGTCTGACACTCCCTTCCGCTCCACCCAGAGCGGGAGCAGTCATTGGATGATTTCCCAGCGTTAAAAAAAAAAATCGAGTCCGGAATGAGGTGATTCGTCAGAGATAAATTTAAAGCAGTCCCCTGTCGGATATAGGGCTCTCTAATTGCACGCTATTCAGCTCGATTCTCGGCAACTTATATTCAGCTGCTACCAGCCACCCTGCGAAGACCGTCGCTCCACATAGCCTGAAGGTAGTCTACCGTATGTTTGTCGATTCGAGGTCTCCACTCAGGATCACGTTGATCCCAACGGTCATCGGTTCTATGGCGATAGACGGCCCATTGTCATTTTAGCTTGCTTATTCTGTGAGCTATGTCGTCAACATTGGTTCTTGGCTTTACTACTATAAAACTGATTTCTAGTGATAAAAATAATTGTGTTTTCATATTATTAGCACCAACGCACCTCTGATTTTTCGGATTCATGTGCGTATTGTATAATTATCACTTGCTTAAAATCGGCGAAGGAAAACATCGTGAGGAAACCGGCGGCATGCCTGAGAAATATTTCTCAACAGCATGTGATGCTAAGTCAGAGGCCCATGGGCAGCATTAAAACTCTGACACCAGGTTAGTCACTAACCACACGAAGAAGAAGAAGAAGAAGATTAGCATCAATCATTAATCATTTTGACGGCTTACTTTCAAATAGACTATTAGTTCGTTTGTTTGGTTTCCTTAAAAAGAAACGTGTATAAATTGAGCAGTCGAAAAGGAACCATCTGTAGACCTTAAGAATAATACAAACATTTGAATTCGTGAATAATTTTGTATTAACAATTATTTTTCGAGACCAAAAGGCTCTCGGTCGTCTAGTTACTTATCAAATAACATCGCCACATTTTACTTTAAGTAAAATAACTTTCGTTTTACAGAAAGCAAGATCAAAGCGAATGAAGAATCCCAATTCGTCCGAATTTCCAAACTTTATACAGAATAATTTTATCAGTTGGAGCTTTAATTTGTTTACTGAAAACAGGGCGAAATTAACGGAATAATAAACAAAACGTTTCACCAACCGACCATGGTGGGCAATTTGTATTGCTCAAGTACCTACGTAATTGTTATCAGGGGTGGGTTGTATTGAGGGGTGAGTTGGCACCCTTTGTAATCTGCGGTCTGATCAGATATCACGGGAAAAGTTCGAGTCATTTAGGGGTGGTAGGTATTTGTATTTAATTGTTATTAGTACTAGTATAATGTGTAGGAGCTCGTGGCTAAGTACTAACAGCCGCACAGGTCGATCCATCAGGTTAAGCTACGCTTGCCGGGGTTGACCGTGGATGGGGGACCATCTTTACATATCGAGACTCCTCCTTATTAGTGCCTTCCTTAGTGCCTTGGTTGCCGCAAGCAAGCACGTTAAGCCGTTGGTCCCGGCTGTCATTTGTGCATCTTTGACAGTCGGGTCGTCAGAAGCTCGAAAATCTGGAAGCCAGTCTTACCAAGGGGTAACGCATTGCCCAGTTGCTGGGTTGTGGAGGTCAGATGGGCAGTCTCTCCATTTAAAATACTGGTATTCAGCTGCATCCGGTTAGACTGGAGGTCGACCCAAAAAGGCTCGGCAGATGATAATTACTTGTGGTTTAATTTATTGCATATAATTATGTGTTCTCCATAATGGTGAACCAATTACGAGGTCAACTTTACTTTTTTTTCTGAGGCTGGGAAGTCATCCAATGACTTCTCCTGCTCTGGGTGGAGCGGAAGGGAGTGTCAGACTCTTATTAACTTAAACCCATCCATGTTCCTTCCTTAGCCGTTAATGTTCCGGGGTACCATTTCGGACAATTCCGCTTACAACATAGTTCTAGCTAGGCTTTATAATTCATTCATTGAGTCGGACTCGCGCACCGTGTATCCGTACCATCTATACTTATAATATACTAGCTTTCGCCCGCGGCTTCGCCCGCAAAATATGTCAACAAATTATACATATAAACCTTCCTCTTGAATCACTCTATCTATTAAAAAAAACCGCATCAAAATCCGTTGCGTAGTTTTAAAGATTTAAGCATACAGACAAACAAACAGACAAAAATAGCGACTTTGTTTTATACTATGTAGTGATAGTGATATAAATATGTATAATAAAGAGGTAAAATTTGTAAGTTTGTATGTAGGGGGTAATCTCCGAAACTGATGATCCAATTTAAAAAAAAAAATCACTGATAGAAAGCTAAGTACATTATTCCTGAGTGCTATAATAATATAAATTATATTTATATCATACATATTTGCCGAGCTATCGCAATTTTCGTCTAGCAAGTCGGAAAGAAATATCTCCGAAAACAGAATTATTTGCATGCGCTGCCTAAACAGTTGTTTAAAATTGAAAGCAATGTATGGCAACCCGGTTCGCCTTAATTATTTCTACAAAAAAGTCCGTGACACCATATTCCTATCTTTTGTATTTTAACTTTTATATTTCGTTTTATGTTTTAAAAAAGTATTTTTTCGACTTACTTCTAATGTTAAAACAAGAAATTTGCCGCGGACGAAGTCGCGGGCAGAAGCTAGTTATCTATAAAAACGGCAAAAAATGTTTGTTGTATGGGAGCCACCTTCAATATTTATTTTATTCTGTTTGTTAATATTTGTTGTTATAGCGGCAACAAAAATACATCATCTGTTAAAACTTATTCTTAAAAAAAAACTTAAAATGCTCAACAACAAACCCGAACCCGAACTCAAGGCATTCATTTCAATATTAAACCAATTACAGACTTTTGAATTGTCAAGGAGTCGATCAGAAAGTTAAAGCTAGTTATCCATTCTTAAACGTAGATCTTTATCGATAAGAACGGGCAAGAAACTCCAAGGGCACACTCTGAAAACAAGATATATTACAACATTCTGGGCACTTGATTCTTGTTCCTTCATGACACATATAATTAATATGTTAAGTCATCTTAAAACATGGGTACGCGGGATTGTCCGAAAGGGTTACCGCTACCCCGGAACATAAAGGGCTAAGGAAGGAACATGGATGGGTTTTAGCCAGTAAGAGTCTGACACTCCCTTCTGCTCCACCCAGAGCCGGAGGGATCATTTGAAGATTTCCAATCCTCAAAAAAAAAGTCATCTTAAAGCTTAGGATTTGAGATGCAAATTCCACAAGATTCTACGACAAATCTTTCACAGTACAAGCATTTCGGTTATCGTATGCCCGTCTCGATAAGGCATGCTCAATCTTCGTCCATCATCGTCCTCCTGTCCTTATCCCAATTTATCTGGGGTCGGCGCAAAATGTCTTTTTCTTCCATACTTCTCTATTAGCCGTCATCTCGGTAGTCACTCCCTTTCTAGCCATATCATCTTTCACACAATCCGTCCATCGTTTCTTTGGTCTCCCTTTACTGTATAGCCATCCACATTCATGCTCACAACTTTCCTGGCAACGTTTTGCTCATTACTCCGCATAACATGTCCATACCGTGACAACCGATTTCCGCACAACCTTTTAGTGACCCGTGTCCATTTTCCTTTGTCCATTTTAAAAATAATGATAAATTTTCTCAGTACACGCCAAATAATGAATTTTATAGGAAACATTTTGCTTCATTTTGCATAAATGAAGCTTTTTTGGTTCAGAAAAAATGCTTGAGAGCAATCTTTGGTATAAGTCCCGAAACATCGTGCAGACCTATCTTAAAAAAAATTAAATTGCTAACATTAACAGGAATTTATATAATGCAAGCTAGTGTTTTTGTTAGAGAACATTCAAAATTTTTTATTACATGTGACATAAATTCTAAATATACTCGTAGAGACCCAACACGATTAAGAATGCCCACACACCAAAGTACATTGTGCCATAAAAATTGTTTCATCACAGCAGTAAAAAATTTTAACAATATACCCAAACAAATCAGACAACTGCCTCTAAAATATTTTAAATCTAAACTTCACGAATGGCTTATAGATAATACTTTTTTATAGTTTAAAGGATTTTTTTGATAAAAAAGTAAGTGACAAATATTGTTACTAATAAACTAGTTATAGAAATAAATTGTAAAACATTTAAATTACCATTGTGTAAGAGTTGTGTAATATATTGGTCTGACAACACTGTTATAATTAATGCTACGTAATTATTAAGTTGTTTTCTGTAAAATATTTGTATGCCAGTCACTGGCGAGACATGTAGAACATAACCTTATTATTAACACCATTATTGTACCATGTTTCAACGCAAATAAAAATATTCTATTCTATTTTTAAAAATAAATTATAGCCTACGTTAATTTTTGATTATTTAGCTTTTTATTGGAGACAAAATGGTTAAAATCGGTCCAGTACTTTCGGAACCTATTCGGTACAAACAAAACAAAGAAATCTTTCCTCTTTAAAAATATTAGATTAGATAAAAGTCTCTCTCTCTTTGCACTTATTTCTTGATAATAATTATTGCTTAACTATTTATATAAACTCAAACTCAAAGCATTTATTTCAAATAAACCCATTACAGGCACTTTTGAATTGTCTAGGGGTCGGTCAGTCAGAAAGACGATGCTAGTGGCCAATTCCAAAGCAGTAGGAGATCTATGGAGACCTATGGAGAAGAACGGGCAAGAAACTCCATGGACACTCTTTTAAATCAAAATATGTTTACAAAAACTGGGTTACATCATTCATGTTGAAATATACACACTATAATTATAGTTAACGAGTAATGACACGTGGATCAGCACCATCCAGTTCAACCATTTTCTAGGAAACTGAATAATCGAACATGCCTCACAAACTTCTAATATAATTTTCATTATTAATTCCCAAATTCTAAGGAAAACTTCGTTCGACTTTTGTATCGTGCCTCTGATACTAATAATATAATTGTAGGAATTTATTTATCCACGTTGTTATTTAACCAAGTTTTAATAACTTTAAAACTTGGACGTTAGCTTTAAATGAAATTGAAAACTTTTAATAGGGCCTCAATCACTTCCTGAAGGTTTTTGTTGTCTTAATCTGTCGTAAAATGGACATCAGAACTACCTTTTAAGATCACGCCATATTGGTGAAATGTGGGAGTACTAAAGATATAGAATGAACTTCGATAACATGGCCAGCAAAAAGCATTCCTATTTGGCAGGACAGAACATAATGGGCTAAGGAAGGAACATGGATGTGTTTTAGTCAGTAAGAGCCTGACACTCCGTCCGCTCCACCCAGAGCGCGAGGGGTCATTTGATGATTTCTCACCCTCAAAAAAAAAGACAATTCCTTGTAAATGGAAATGACCTTGAAAGTACCTGGCTAGATGTTGATCTACTATAATAAATACACCGGCATGTCCTAGAACCGAACAGTCGAAGACATGTGACATCCGCCTACCCGCACTGGGCTAGCACAGATAACATAGAGCCCATTCCCAATTTCCCAGTATTATTGAAATAGTGTTTATACTTCGAGAAAGGAAATCGTGACATTAGTTCTGTTAATTGTGGCTGTCTACAGTAATTTTATGACGATAAAACTTGCCGTCTTGATTTAGTGGTTGCAAGCGACACTGTTGACCATTTTTTTTTAAGGCTGGGAAATCATCCAATGACTTCTCCCGCTCTGGGTGTAGCGGAAGGGAGTGTCAGACTCATACTGACTAAAACCCACCCATGTTCCTTCCGTAGCCCTTTATGTTCCGGGGTAGCGGTAACCCTTTCGGACAATCCCGCTTACCATACTGTTGACCATGAGGTTCTAGGTTCGATTTCGCGGTCGGGCAAAGTTTTATGGATTATTCCATATGTAATTTTTTTGTCGCATCAAAGAGTCTAGATTTATGCCCGGTTGTGGGCAATAGGCTCGCCTCCTGTTTCATGGAACCTAAACATAAGTACTTAGTGCAAAAAATTGCTATTTATTTCAAACCAAACAAATATATTTTTTCAATTTTTTTACATCTGGACAACTGTGTCACTCTTCAAAATTAAAACTAAATTAAGATTCAAAGCTAACAAAAAAGAGTTTCTAAACCAAAAATGTTAAGTTTTGAAACTTAGCAACTAGCGAAAGTGGAACCTATTTAACTCTTCGGAGATTAGAGACGTGATTTTATATTATGTACATGACCTGTAAATTGACGGAGCCTCAGGCAAGACTGTTTATATTTACCTACGCTTCTGTTTTCCGTAATCAGCCTAATCTTCTCAATGGTGGGACATAAGCCTTCTCTCTGTGAGAGCACGTGGGCCCTGTGCGGGTTGCTTCTTTCTATAGCTCAAACAAACTAGCTCAATAGCACCTGGCACATATTACATTTTTCTTTGACATCAGCACGACTTCACCCACATTCAATTTCCAGTTTGCTAAGCGTTCTGCTGACAGGTAAGGGTTAGCACACACCGAGACGAGACGCGATTTAAATTTTCTTAAGTTTTTTCCAAACGTGAGCAGTGGTGGCCCTGTTTTAACCTATAACGCGTTTGATTCAGCATCTTACGCGTTAAATGTAAATGTAAATGTATGAACCCCTTTTTTTTTTTTAAGGCTGGGAAATCATCCAATGACTGCTCCCGCTCTGGGTGGAGCGGAAGGGAGTGTCAGACTCTTACTGACTAAAACCCATCCATGTTCCTTCCGTAGCCCTTTATGTTCCGGGGTAGCGGTAACCCTTTCGGACAATCCCGCTTAAAGTTGTATGAACCCTGACAGACAATTTGTGTCATTCTCAAAATGATGAAGGAAAACATCGTGAGGAAATCGGCATGTCTTAGAACTAAAAACTCGAAGTCATATGTCATATGGTTGGAGAACCAGCGTGGTGGATAGCAGCCCACTCCTTCTCGCAGAGACCAAGTTTCCCAGTTGAGGGAAAATTCTTGCCCGTTAATGACCATAATAGGAAATTATCAATAAACAACTTGCTCTAATCTAATGCATCTATAGACCTCCGAATATGTCATGTATAAATTCTTTTATGGATAATTTAAATATCTTATTGACTCAATTATGTACTAAGTCCAGTAAAAAAATTGTTTTGTGCGGGGACTTTAACATTAACACTCTAAAAAGAAATAACCTAACATTGGATTTCGAAAATTTATTACTTACATATAATCTTAAATTGGAATTCCAGCAACCGACTAGACCTAAGAGCGGCACTTGTCTAGATAACTTTGCTCATAATTCTAGAGAAAAATGTGTGAGTGAAATAATCGATTTTGCACTATCTGACCACACTGCCCAGATATTAAAAATTCCCGTGAATAAAACATGCATACTCAATTCTTGGCACATTTTTAAACGGAACTTATCCAAAGAAAATTTAACTTTATTCAAAAAACACCTTCAATGTTTGTCTTTTTCAGAAGTCTTTGAAACAGACAACCCTAATAAGGCTTATGATAAGTTTATAGATTTATTTCGTTTACTTTATGATTTATGCTTTCCAAAACGACTAATTCATGTTAAACCAGATAAAAAAGTAAAATGGATTTCGCGCGGAATAAAAAAATCTAGCAGGAAGCAAAGACACCTACTTTGGAAATATAGAAAAGCACCGTCCATTGAAAATAAAAATACATTTAAAAATTATTCAAAGAGACTAAAAAAAATAATAAATCTCACTCAAAAGGCTCAAAATAATTATCTTATTAATTGTTCTGAAAATAAATCAAAAGTATCATGGCAGATAATAAATGATAACAATCACTTAAGGGAACCAATTTTACAAATAAACAAAGATAATAAACTATTAAAAAATCCAGAGAAAATTGCTGAGTCATTTAACAATTTCTTCGTTGACCAGGTACAGACTGTAACTAGAAAAGATCCGCGTAAGTTAAATGGAAATACTAATGTCAAGAATTCTTTATTCATGCCTCCAGTAGTACCTCAAGATATTACACGCATTATAAAACATTTAAAAAATAAAAAAAGCTTTGGATACGACGAAGTCTCCACCGAGGTCGTAAAATTTGTTTCCGACATCATAGCCAAACCGTTAAGCCACATTATGAATGCTTGCATATGCGCAGGTACTTTTCCAGATCAATTGAAAACTGTTATCATAAAACCATTACATAAAAAAAACAATAAAGAAGACATGTCAAACTACAGGCCAATAGCTTTAATTTCAATATTTTCTAAGATTTTCGAAAAAATTATATACGAGTCTATTTACAAATTTGTAACAAAAAATAATATATTATGCGAAGAACAAAACGGTTTTCGAAAAAATAAAAATATAAACAGTGCAATATTTGATTTACTAAGAGTAATCATGAATAATGTTGATAAGAAAAACCCTGTGTGTGCAATTTTTACAGACATGACAAAAGCTTTCGACTATGTAAAACATGACATTCTGTTAAATAAACTTGAAGGCTATGGTATAAGAGGAAATGTACTAAATTTAATCAATTCGTACCTTACTGAACGAAAACAGCACACAGAAATATCGAGAGTTTGTAATAAAACTAAACGTGAATTAAAATATTTATCTTCCAGTCGAATTTCTAAATTTGGGGTACCACAAGGTAGTGTACTTGGGCCATTGTTATTTCTGCTTTACATTAACGATCTTCCACGCCAAATTCATCATCCAATGACACTATTCGCAGACGATAGCACAGTTATAATTGAGTGCATAGACAAAACGGAATATGAAAAAGATATAAACAACGCCCTTAAAAATATAATAAATTGGCTTAAAAACAATAATTTAGTGATTAATCTAAATAAAACACAAGTTATGCATTTCTACCAGCGAATAGAGCCAGATAATATTTTAATTAAATATAATGACCAAAATATATGTACAACTACAGTAACAAAATGTCTAGGAATTCAGATCGACAGCAAACTGACATGGAAACATCATGCTGAAAATATGTGCAAAAATTGAGTAAAATGGCATATGTACTCTATAATCTTTCAAAAAAAGTTAGCATAAATACATTAGTCACAGCATATCACGGTTTAGTTGCTTCCTCACTTAGATTTGGTGTAATATTCTGGGGAAACTGCAGCGAAAGGGAAAGAATATTCAGGGCCCAAAAACGCTGTCTTCGATCAATGACGGGCCTTAAAAATACAGAAAGTTGTGAACCTGTTTTTAAATCTCTAAGGATCCTAACATTGCCATCACTGTATATACTGGAAGTAGCCCTATTTGTTAGATCGAACATGCACAGGTTTACAACATTAGTTGATAAAAGACAACGTTCAGGACCAATCAGGTCACAATATAAAAATCAGCTTTATACAGGTGGTTACCAAACATCACTACTCAAAAATAATATTTTTACAATGGGTCCTCTTATATATAATAAACTGCCGTTACATTTAAAAGAATTACCGGTAAAAGTTTTCAAAAAGCAATTAACAAAACTCTTACTAGACAAGTGCTACTACGCAATAAAAGATTTTAATAACGATAAAACCTTGGTTTAATTTCGTATGTATGCTGCTTAATTAAGATTTTGTTTACATTTTTAAGATTAAAATTCTAATTTGGTTTGTGTATCGTTTTGTTATTGAATTTATTGATATTTGAAATTATAGTTAGGAATGTTTAGTTTATTTGTTGACATTTATAATTTAATTTATTGACATTTATTGAATTTAATTTGAAATTGTATTTTCTAATAATGATTATTTTCTGAATGATTGTAATGTTGTTGTGTGCAATGTAGCTTTGAGACTAAAATTTAAATTTTCATGTTTAATGTTTTAAATATTCAATAATTTTGCATGCCGTAAGGCAAAATGTATCGGGACTAATGAGACCAAACTACCATCATATTTGTATACCTACATTATTGCAAATAAATTATTTCTTCTTCTTCTTCTTCTTCTTCTAGCAGAACACATTGAATTGTTAATTCTCTGTAGTGTTTAGGTCACCAAGATACAGGCAGGCCCTAGCTCGGGTCAGCATTTGAAGGGGCCCGTTATGGCCGAAGCCTGCCGGGTAAGCGGGATTGTCCGAAAGGGTTACCACTACCCCGGAACATAAAGGACAAAGGAAGGAATATGGATGGGTTTTAGTCAGTTAGAGTCTGACACTCCAGAGCGGGAGGAGTCATTTGATGACTTCCCAACTTCAAAAAAAAGGGCCGTAGTTCGGGACCTGCTAAATCTATATTCTGTTGGTTAACTTTTCATTCCATGTCACTTGTATGTTTGTGAACTACATGCATGAATTTAAATTTGAAAATGCGCGCATAATCGTATCGTGTCTTCGTGTGAATTGACCCTAAGCCTTCAGTGTTGTTAGTACCTAGTAGGAGCACGTTTGTCCAGGTGGCTACTTCGTTTGTAAGTAGTTCGTGGAGGACATGTAGTGAATGCCTTTGTTTAGCTATCTTGTATTTATCTGCGAATAGCTTTGTCGGAAGAGTTCTTTGTGGTTTCTACACGAATGCGGCGGAGCCTAAAAAGAAGGGGTTAAAAAGTGATTACAAAAATTTCTTATAAAAATTATAAGTTCAACTGTAATTTGGAATGAGAAATGAAAAAGACTATAAAGGAAGAAAAAAGGTTCAAACTGAAAAATACGAAACCAATTAGCACCCTTCTACTTTCACTGTCACCTCGCCTGCTACCCAAAATTTCATATTATTTAGCTTTTCAGTGTTTATTTAATTAATTTGAGGGATCAATTCATTTGAAGAATTGTACCGGTTTATTTTGTAAAATGATGGCAATAGGCTCGCCCTGTATTACATGAGCCTTTAACATAACTGGCGAAAGGTTGTACCCACTATAGTTACACCTCTTTTTTTTGAGGCTGGGAAATCGTCAAATGACCGACGCTCACTCGTTTGGCTCTCTGGGTGGAACGGAAGGGAGCGTCAGACTCCTACTGACTAAAACCCATCCTTGTTCCTTCCTTAGCTTTTTTTCGCACAATCCCGCAGACCATAGGTACACCTTTGTAGTGCTCATCAGGGAACACATGCATGATTTCTTGTTAAGTTTACTGTGTCAAAATTTCATCGTGAAAACTAGGATTAATTGAGCTTGAAGTTTGCTGTCTTTCCGCTTGATGGTAAGGAGTGGTGAGATCTTCACAGAACAGTAGAGTTATTCTTTATAAATGTCAAGTGATATGTCTCGAGTTCGAACACAAGGCACGTCTGATTTTAAAGATTCATTGAGAGTATTGTAAGGAAAACATCGTGAGGAAACCAGCATGTCTCAGAGATATTTCTCAACAGCATGTGAAGCTAAGTCAGAGGCACATGGGCAGCGTAAAAACTCTGACACCAGGTTAATCACTAACCACACGAAAAGAAAATGACCATGAAACATTATGAAAATTTAGGTGAAGTTAGCTGTCAAAAGATGTTATCCCCTGCATTAGGTGGAATGACAGTTCTCTTCACTTAAGTTTTCAAGTTAAGATTATTACTGAACAGATCGGCAGATTTGTAATAATTCACCGGCATATCAGCAGATTATCATAAAAAAACTCACGATTAATATGACTTGAAAAATGTTATAACTTACCTAATACAGATTCGTTGTCTAGTAAAGTCCTATTCAGTTCCGACATTTCTGTAGCTTCACTCGTAAAGGACTGCGGCGCTTCATACTTCCTAGGCGGCTTCGACACCGGATTCACCTCCATTTTCATCCCTTTCTCCGCCTCAGAAGCTTCTGAGCCTTCTATCAACACGTCCCCATTAGAAGAACGAGTATCGTTCTTAATCAGTCTTTTAATTTCATTGTTTTGGGTTGTAAAGTAACACACCACTAGTGCTGCTCCAAAAATAATTACTATGGCTGTTAAACAGCCAACTAAAATTGCGAAGGAATCTGTATCCATGCCAGCTATGGTACCTACTCCTCCATATCTTGAGAGCACAAGGGTTAGGGTCTTCTCATCACGTCCCCCAGGATTCTCAGCAACACACGTGTAGTTACCTCTGTCACTATACCGTGCGTATATTATAGTCAAGTTTACCCATCGAATCAAATCCATAGTGTTCTCAGCCACGGTGTATCTAATCTCACCGAAAGCCTTCATTTCAATAGTTTTACCGTTAAATCGCCAGCCAACTTCAGGTGGTGGATTCCCTACTACTTTGCAAGTCAGAGTCACGTTTTCATCGTAACTTTTGACCGTTGCGTCTGGTACCGGCTCGAGTATTGTCGGCCGGCACGCGAAGTTGGACGAGTCTAATTCATTCCAAAGTTTGTCTTGTACAGATGTTGGCTCGGCGCACGACGTGGGAGGAGTGTAGAGGTTGTGACTGATCACCCAATCCCGAAACGTCTGAAGGTTGCAGTCACAACGCCATGGATTGTTGTGCAAATCTAACCCGGATAAGTTTCTCAATCCCATCAAAGTTTCCGGCTTCATATGACTCAAATTATTGCCATTAAACCTCAATATTTTCAACTGGGGCAAGTTGACGAATGCTTTAGTTCCTATACGGTGTATCCTATTGTTGCTCGCCTCTACTTTCTGTAGAAACTTCAAATTGCGAAATATACCGTCCTCCAACTTATCGATAAAGTTGTTGCTTAAGTTTATTAATCTCAGTTTCTCAGTGCCTTTGAACGTATCGGGGTGCAGTGATCGGATTCTGTTCTTCGACAAATCTAGTTCGATCATGATTGCGAGAGTTACGAACGCAGTTTTGTGGACAACTTCGATGCTGCACTCTTTGAGGAAGAGCTTCTTTAGATTACTTAGGCCTACTTTCTTGAACGCTTCTTGATGGAGTTGTTGTAGATTATTGTTTGAGAGGTCAAGTATTTGAATGTCGTTGCTAAGGTTTGCTGGAACTATTTTAAGGCTTGAGTTTGAGCAGATTGCAGCTTTATTCCCGGACTGCCATCTGCAGTCGCAAGGCCTCTGGCACTCCGTAGTGAAGTCCGCTACCGTGGTAGTGAGCAGCGCGAGTGGTATGCACGCGATTCTCATCCATGTCGTCCAGTATTTATGGTCCATTTTGCTGTGATGCTGGTCATTTCTTCGTGCCGTAGCATACCTGGAGCGGGCTCGTCAGCCGACGCATTTGTTTCTGAAACAAACGGAAAATTGAATTTTAGTAAAAGCTTTCAATATTTACTCGGGCAATTCAATTTGTTTGAACAATGGCCTTTTGAACTGCAAAGGGGAAACACATCACGTGATAAAAATACTTGTAATTAATCTTTGTAATGTTGATAAGTGGGTAGCCAGTGATGAGATATGGTGATTTTATCGCAATTTAGGATTCGTACATAGACGTCATAATGTGTTTCACATCGACGTATAACCAAACACTTATTTATGCATCGTATTAAAGGTAGATAATTTAAATGCATTCGATGGACCAGCGGTGGCCCTGTGATAACTGCCCCAACTTACATGTAGGTCGTGGGTTCGAACTTAGGCAGGTTCTTTACTTTTTGTAAATAATTATATTACCGCTCTCAAAACAGTGAAGGAAAACATCGTGAGGAAGCGGGCATGTCCTAGAACCCGTACAGGACCCGCGTGGTAGCTTACAGTCCAATCCCATCGCGAAGAGAGGAAGATTGTATGAAAGTAGTGAAGATATGACATGTGACATGTGTAGTGTGACACGGTTGGCGCAGTGGTTGAGCGATTGACTGCTGCGCACTATGTCGCGGGTTCGATCCCCGCACGGCAAGTATTTGTTACGAGTCTGGGTGTTTTTCTATCTATAATATGTACGTATTTACAAAAAAAAAAATGTATATAAGTAGTATATCAGCCATCTCGTTACCATAACACAAACATTAAGTTGCTTAGCTTGGGACGATATGGCGCTGTGTGAAATGTCCAAGGATATTATTATTATTATATAAAGAAATCAGTAGCTTCAACTCTTCATCAGAGTCCATGAATTCTACACATAATGTCTGTTCCTTACCACGACTAAATAATGTTTCTGTACATAATTCAAAGTTAATTAATCTATGCGCACACCGACATTAAGCTAATATTTTTTATTTTATTTATTTATTTATTCATATAACAATTTGCATTGTGTTTGAATGTATACATTAATTAATATTTTACAGCTAAAAACAATAAATTATGAATATCAAACAGTAAATTTCATTAAAAATAAAATCAATAACTTATGTGATAAATTAATAGTTATGTCAAAAGATTATAAATAGTAATTAAATAAATGATTGTAAATATTATCATGTCAAATTCCTTTAAATCTATTTTCAAAACTGCAAAAAATCGAATAATGTCTTGAATGTATATTTAATGTCAAAAAGGTAAATTACTAAATATAAAACTATTCACCATCATTTGTCACCAATTCAGATATAGAATATAAACATTTATTCAACAGGAATGCTTTAAGTTTGGCTTTGAATAGTGTACCTTTGTAAATCAATGATCTTAAGTCAGAAGGTAACTTATTGAATAATTCTACTGCTTGGTATTTAGAGCAATGTTTAGCAATAATAAGTTTCGGTGCAATTTTATTTTTTATAACATTTCTTCTAGTTTTCTCTCTAAGTGAACGTGAGTTCTTCCTGTGATTCGTGCTCATGTATGTATTTCGCAAAGTGGCTGAGTAGTACTAAAACATATAAACTTGGCACCGTTAAAATACCTAATTTTTTAAAATATTCTCTACATGACTCTTGTTGTGGGATTCTGACAATCGTTCTTAATGCACGTTTCTGTAGTATGAATGCTCTTTGGCAATTATACCCGTAACTGCTCCCCCAAAACATAATGCTGTATCGTAATCTAGATTCTACTAATGCATAATATACAGATTTTAGTTGCTTAAGATTAATATCGTCCCGGAGGCTTCTTAGCGCGTAACAAGCTGAAGATATTGAGGAATCAATAGCGGTGAGCTCCTTTTTCCAATTTAATAGGGCATCTATATAAACTCCTAAAAATTTACTTCGTTCACCAGTCCAATATTTTCCTTTTTAAGCTTGACAACTATACTATCTTTGTTGCGTGACGTTGTTTTAAACAACATAACATTTGTTTTCTTCGGGTTTATTAATAAGTTATTTGCTGTAAACCAAACAGAAAGATTCTTTAAACACTTATTTACATTTTCTGTCAACTCATTTAAGTTTGGCGACCCGAGTATGGCGTTCGTGTCATCTGCAAACATTAGAATTCCTGCGTCGGGTTGGGTATTATTCATAAAATTTAGTAAGTCATTTGTAAAAATTAAATATAATATTGGTCCTAAGATTGAGCCTTGAGGCACTCCACGGCTTATGTTGGTCATTTGTGACTTATATATTACTTCATTCACACACTTTTCGTCACAATTGTTTGAGTTAATGTCTTTTTCGCAGTTAGGCTAAAGTTATTATATTTATGGAGCATGTTCCAATATTGTAAAGTCTTGTATTTGATAAACTTCCACAAGAAAGAGGAAAATAGTATCTAAATATAACTTTATTCGGCTTTAAAATAAGCCCCAAGCAAAACCGCGGAACTACTTAAATTACGACGCTGAAAATTAGTCGCCAAACTTGCGCAATCTCAGACGAAAAATCAGTAAATAGCTGTATTTATCAATCAAATAACTTATTTAACAGATCATACAATCCAATTTGTCAGTAATACATACACATCTTAAACAATAATGTCAAAATCACCACTAATCATGTCAAATCATTAATAATACAATAATCAGGCAATAAATAATGAACAATAATCAAATGAGGAATAATTCACAGAAACATTATTTCAAGGCACGATTTGAATGGATGGACCTTTAAATCGTGGCTTGTGTTGTCCAGTGCCTGAGTAATAGACCTTCTGCCCTATCGGCCACAGTGACCAAGAGGCTGTATATTTATAAACCTCTTTGTGCAGAACTTCATCCGAGGAGGTACTGCCACCATGCCTGTATGGAGTTTAACCAAATAACACATTTTCTGACTTTTAGTTTTTTGAGGGAAATCTCAAATGTCCCCTCCAGTTCTGGGTGAAGCGGAAGAGAGTGTGACTCTTACTGACTAAAACCCATCCATGTTCCTTCCTTAGCCATATGTGTTCCGGGGCAACAGATGCAAAAGCAATGTGTTACGTATTTCAAAATTCGAATTTCGTGTGATCCAAAAATAATTAAATATTATCATTCAAAGCATTAGAACGAAATTATTATATTTTCTTGCTTTTATATAACGTCGTGTGATCGAGCACACTGCGATAATGTAAAATGACGTCACAACTCGGTAAACAAATACCTGAAACTGACAGATTGTCAATCGGCATTACGGTTCAAGCCGTTTGACAAGCATAAGCTGGATTGTGACATCACAGTGATCCATACGGAGTTGTTTATCAGATATTTTATAAAATGTTCTCAATCTGCCCAGCCTTTTGCCTACTATGTAAGGGTCGACTTCCAATTTAACCAGATGCAGCTGTGGCGAAATCTATCCAGCAAGCAAACAAAGCAAGCGAAGTGTCAGAAGCTGACATGTGACGACACTATACGTCACACAAATCCTACATCGCGCAAGCAGAGTTTACCGCGCAATCTAACATATATACTCAGCCCCGACTAAAAGTTGTCGTGCAGTAGCCCGCCAGACGCAACCCCTGTCTGGTTGGAGGATCCCCCCTTTTCAATGGAAGGACTTTCCCCCCCTTTACCTACCATTCCCACTAAACAGCTAAAAACCAAAAAAAAAGAAAAAAAAATATTCTGCACAAACAAAACGCACATTTCTAACAAATAAACTAGTCACTAAATACACCCTTGCAAAGTAGCTAAAAAAAAGTATTTTACATAATTATGTAGATTGACTGCCTATCTGACCTCTACAACCCAGTAAAAGATAATAACTGTCAAAGATGCAATCGCCAGCACATAAAGTTATCACAAACTGTCAAATTTTCTCAATCGATTTTGAATTTAACTAATAACGTTTTAAGGTTCTAGGAAGGGGTCTAGTAATGAGCGGAGGATGAGCGGTCATCTTAACATATCTAGACTCCTTTGTGCTTCGGAAAGCACGTTAAGCTGTTGGTCCCGGCTGTCACTTGTGCATCTTTGACAGTCGTTACGGGTCGACAGAAGCCCGAAAATCTGACAGCCAGTCTTACCAAGGCGGGGTATCGTATTGCCCAGTTACTGGGTTGTGGAAGTCAGATAGGCAGTCGCTCCATGTAAAATATTGGTAGTCCGCTGCATCCGGTTAGACTGGAAGCCGACCCCAACATATTTGGGAAAAGGCTAGGCAGATGATGATGATGAATGTATGGTGTGTCGCTGATCATCAATACCCACAATATAAATAATGGATGGTCTCACATCCACGTACCTTGGCAAGCGTTGCTTAACCTTGAACATTGAGAAATCTACCTATTAATATTATTATTTACATTTCCAACTTTTCTATTGACCTTTTCGAACAATAAATTGACTACAAATCATACGGCTATCATTAGTAGTTACTTAATATAAGGTCACAACAATCATGTAGAATAGTAGTATATCGAACTACATAGGTAATAACTGCCTAAAATTACTACCTAACTACGGCCACTGATAGTTTAATTACCGAAATGCCGCCTGTAATTATTTAGTTCCGTTCCATTTGAAATTTTAGTTACTTGATTTGTTGGAATAAAAAGCATCCGAGAATTCCCAGGTGATCCCGAGTTTAAGGAACCTGGTCCCGTCAACAGCATAAGGATAATCAGCCTGTCATGTTCCCACTGCTGGGACAGACGCCTCCTTTATTCTAGAGAGAGTGGGCTGTAATCTAAGCAGGCCCAGTGCGTGTCACATGTCTTTTAATTTTTGGTCCTGAAATTTGACTAATTTTTAATAAAAAATCTATCGAAATGCCATACTTATTTATTATTTTAAATAAAAGTAATAAGACGCTTCAAAAATTGGTCCTAAATATAACAGCGTCTATTAACCACATTTCAAATAAGACATGAAAGACACTTTTGAATGTCAAAAAAAAAGAATTGTTTCTAGTTGCCCTTATCAAAAGGTAGTTTCGTATGGAGAAGTACTATAATTAGCTTTGCTATTAATCATTTTGTTGTTAAGTGTAAATAACAGCAATATTAATATTTTACTCACATAAAATCTTTATAATATAATGTTTGTACTTTAAAAGAGAGCTTTCAGTTTGTTTATGCAATTCTTCTCAGGGATCCGTCAGCTAGGAAGTGCCGGCGCCATCTTGCTTTGAAATATTGACGTGTAGAAGTGCACTTAGAGATCATCATCTGCCTAGCCTTTTCCCAACTATGTTGGGATCGGCTTCCAGTCTCACCGGATGCAGCTGAATACCAGCATTATACATGGAGCGACTGTCTATCTGACCTCCACACACCAGTAACTGGGCAATACGATACCCCTTAATACGACTGGCTGTCAGATTTTCGGGCTTCTGACGACCCGTAACGACTGTAAAAGATGCAGAAATTACAGCCGGCACCAACTACTTAACGTGCTTTCCGAGACACGGAGGAGTCTCGTTATGTAAAGATGGTAGCCCATCCTCGGACCAACCCCGGCACGCGTAGCTTAACCTGACCGATCGACCTGTGCGGCTGTTAGTACTTAGCCACGAGCTCCTAAAGAATCTACGAGTAAATAAACATTTCAACTGGTAAACACTGTCAAACAGGATGTTTCTGTGTGTGAGGCAAAGTTTGAGCACTTAGACCGATGTTAAAATCACAAAATCATCATTTTACATTCAATTCCGTCAAGTGTCTGAAATTCTGAGGCATGCGAGCGGAAATCTCGAATATTACTCCAAGTCTTTCGTTTATAACTTTGAAAACGATTATGAAGCCGAACTTTGCCGGGCTAAAACGCGACTGTCTTAAAAGGGAAGTTTTTTTTTTTCCGACAAAATCCCTGCCCGAAAAACATGAAAGCGGGCAAAGCAAGATTGAAGTGGCAAAGTTGTAATAAGTTTGTAGCAACACGGGATGTTAAAGACGCGTTACATTTTTACGTGGGATTCGTTTCTGATCGGGTGGAAGTTGAACTTTCGGAGGCTTCGTTTTTTCTGTTTGGTTATTGGAGACTTATTTGACTGTGTATGCATGAGGTAATGGGTTTCTTTTTGGAGATGCAGTATGAAGCTTCCAAGCTAAAAACATGGAGTAAAAACTATTTGTTGGGTTGTGGCGGTCAGATAGGTAGACACTCCATTCTATTGTATTCAACTGCATGTGGTTAGACTAGGAGCTTACCTTAAAAAAGTTGAGAAAAGGCGGGGCAGATTGACAGTACCGAATTCTTAGTCTAACGACTAGGCGAATATAAAGTATTGCTACAATTAACTATGAAACAACTAACTACACGAGATTAATTTTTAAAATCATCATAGTGTGAATTTCACTAATCTACATGAAGGTCAAAGGCAGATTTCATCATTTAAACTGAACGAGATCATCGCTTAAGCCACGTTTAAGAGCTAAGTGTCGTTATTTGACAGCTCTTAAACGTGGTTTATACACTGATCGCGTTCAGTTTCAATGATGAAGTCTATCTTTAACCTTCATGTAGTTTTTCAGTATCTTGTAACACATTAAGATAGACACCTTCAAAAAACCCAGGAGGAACTAGACAAGTGTCAATTGCTGGGTGTCGATTCGATTTCGAAAATTGTTGATCGAACAATTCGTTATCTCAGCGATTCGGATTGTCAAGAACGCCACTTGTCAACGCATTTGTATGGGAATATTAATCGAGTTTCGTTACTCAATTTGACATTGATTGATTACGTGACATTTTGAAAGCTTATGCCGAATCCATACATTTCGGATTTATCTAATTTCGTTATCGTTAATGAAAATGTGACGTTTTCTTGGCCCCCAGGTACACTAAACATTTTTGAAGCAATATCGAAAACCAAAAGAAAGTCATCACACTTAAAAAATGACGACGCAGTTACACATGTCAGTAGGGTGACCATAAAAAGATATATAGCAAATTTTAGGGCCAATATCGCACAAAGCAAAGAAGACATTACGGCCCTCTTTACCAGAGGGTGGGGAATGGTTTTTCAGATGACACGCACGATCATAATGGCCGAACGGCTGTGGTGGCCACGCTTTTGATGGTAGTTTACGGTTTCTGTGTAATTGCTATATGAGTTTGGGATCTGTGGAGTTGGCAGTGGGGTTGCTAGCTAAATTATTATTATTATTATGGTAACACTGAATGGTCATGTGTAGAAGAATTGTTGAATTTAAGGATTTTTGTGTGAGATAAAATTGCTATATGAGTTTGGGATCTTTGGAGTTGGCAGTGGGGTTACTAGCTAAATTATTATTATTGTGGTAACACTGAACGTTCATGTGTTGTCAAAGAAGCATTGTGGAATTTGCGTCTATTTGTGTGGGATAAATATTTTTGGGAACACGCACCATAAAGAAATTGTTTATTTAATAATAATAATAATCATTTATTTGCTAAAAACATGGTATAAAAGATGGTAATGTTAATTATGTGAACAAACATGTTTTGCTTAATAGGTTTAAGCGTGCAAATACATGCATATTTGCATAACGAAACAAGTCATCATGCGATTTTATGTTCCAGGAACTCCTTAACACTGTAAAAACTATTAGCAGAGAGCCATTTGTATAATTTATTTTTGAACATTCTTGTATTTAATGTTTTTAATTCATTTGGTATTCTATTGTATACACATAAACATACAGCTTTTATTTATTTTTATTGTTGCAATAGGCCGCACATAAGTAATAGAAACTCTTAAAAAAAACAACTGACATCCGAAACAAATGATTAAAGTTAAACATCATTTGAGCTTCAGAAGTCATTAGCAATTTATTTTTTAGGCCGTAAGCTAGATTGATAAAAAATATTGGACGTTATTTTTCTTTTTTTGACATACACTGTATTAAATTGATCGATACATTTTGTTAAATTGTGACATGGCGTCACTCCTATGTATGTTTTTATACTGAGTTGTGACGTAGAGATCCCCTCCCCAACTTTATTGCGTTTTTTCAGCCATTTTTTATAAAATGATAAAGCAAAAAAATACGTGTCCAACATTTTTGTATTATCTGACTGGCAGACTAAATATTATTTCTTTTTTTACCCTATCATATTTGATATTTAGCAATAAACAGCCTAGTTTTGGTAACGTACCCAGCAACACCTCTACACCATTGTATCCGGCCAAATCGACTTCCAGTGAAACTTATCATCAGGTTATTCAGGACATGTCCTAAAACCTGACTAAATGATGGTGTGAGTAACGTAGCCGGTGTGGCATATATACTCTTGTGAGATATGAGATCAGTAATGTAAGTTAAGTCCTAACAAGTCGCCGATTTGGCACGAAACTTCCACGCTTCTTCTTTTGTTTTTCACGTGGTTAGTGACTGACCTGGTGTCAGAGTTTTTATGCTGCCCATGGGCCTCTGACTTAGCTTCACATGCTGTTGAGAAATATCTCTCAGGCATGCCGGTTTCCTTACGATGTTTTCCTTCACCGATTTTTAAGCAAGTGATAATTATACAATACGCACATGTATCCGAAAAATCAGAGGTGCGTGTCTTGGGTTCGAACTTGAGACCAAAGAATTTACAGTCCGTCGGTCACACTGCTATCACTGCTTGTGTGTCATAATATTGGTTAAGAAGAAAACTAAATCAAGCAACTTTGATATTAAAACCAAGATGAAATAGGATTAAGATGTCAATTAAACCAGTCAACCTGCTTAGCCTATTCCCAACTTTGTTGGGTCAGTTTCCAGTCTAACCGGATGTAGCTGAATACCAGTGCTTGACTTTAACTTGCAGGCAAGAGAACTATTATGATAGAGAAGTGTTTTGTCGACGGAAAAGTGGACAAAAATGACGTTTCAAGTTTTTTTTATCATGGCGATTACAAAGTGAAATGTGAGGAGAAGTGTTTTTACTACCTTTTTTTGTTAAGGATGGGAAATCATCAAATGACCCATCCCGCTCTTGGTGGAGCCGACGAGAGTGTCAGACTCTTACTGACTAAAACCCATCCATGTACCATGTACCACCCACCACTACCCATCCTTCCTTAGCCCTTTGTGTTCCGGGGCAGCGGTAACAATCCCGCTGACTGTCCCGGCAGTCTTCACTACTTTAGATAATTGTCTACAACGTCGCTCACGTTGTAAATTTTTTCTCCGATTTTAACAGTATGGGATGAAAAACTTTCTTCCGAAATAGTCTTCATCAGGGGTTTCCAAACTTATTTGATATACTGCCCAGTTTGAGACTACATTATTTTTCATCTACTTAAAAACCCTTATCTTGATCTAATTACAAATCGCCTCCTACATAAACAAGGCCATAGACCATAGTGTTTTCGTCAAGGCGAGTAATTTGAGGCGGTGCTTTGTTGCTTCTATAATTACTATAGGTTGAAATTAACGCGTTAGTAAGAATCGCCATTATTACTGTTCAAGTTTTTATAAAGAAAAACTTGAAGGAAGATGAGAATGAAAAACTATTACCTAGAGAGATCGCGGAACACTAAGATATCCCGGCAAGTGAGTTCTTGCAGAATTATAAATAAGCAAGGAGATGGTTAAGTACTTTCATAATTAACCAATTAATAAAAATGAACCTAGTTAAAACAATAAAGGTGAGTACTACTACTACTTTTTGTGTATCGTCATCAAAAAAGTATAAATAAAGGACTCTATTAAACAAAAATGGCTGTAAAATAAACGCCATACACACAAATAGGTTCTAAACTTAGTTAGTGGTTAAAACCTTTGTAAGCCAGCCGTAAATCAAAATCAATGACTTTACAAGTAGGCCATTTTCAAAAAAAAACTAAAGTAAAGAAAAAATATTATTATTATTAATATACACCAACACATTTTGGCATTATCTTATTCGGTGCTAGTCCGAAACAGCCTCAAATAAGCCTTAGGACAACCGACCGCGGCCTTCCGACATGATAAATTGTCAGGCCGACTTATCTATTCAGTTCAGTCCTAGTATACTTAGGCCTCAGAAATTGGGATGGGCCTGATTTGCTTACACAATTAATTGATGTTCTACGTGGGAAGGTTCAAAAATATAAGTTCAAGGTTTCGCCTTGGCAGTGGGAGTAGAATTTTAGCGAGGTGGTTTTTAAGTAATTCTTATTCTTGGAAATGGAAAAAGGTTTGTTTTGTTTTTCTAAGTTGACCTCGTAATGACCGCTCTGTAGTGGTATTCAGTAACAATCTCACGGTGAAAACGCATTACGCATACACGGTACATAGCATTAGGTAACCAGCGATAGCCTAGCGGTGTGACCACCGGACTGCCAAGTCATAGGTCTCGAGTCACGCACCTCTGATTTTTCGGATTCATGTGCGTATTGTATAATTATCACTTGCTTAAAAATCGGTGAAGGAAAACATCGTAAGGAAACCGGCATGCCCGAGAGATATTTCTCAACAGCATGTGATGCTAAGTCAGAGGCCCATGGGCAGCATTAAAACTCTGACACCAGGTTATTCACTAACCACACGAAGAAGAAGAAGATAGCATTAGGTGGAACGATAGCTCACTGCACGCTCACATCATTTAAAATATCACGGTGAGATTTTAACAGATCGACCAGCTGCTCTGTAAAAACCCCGTGAACACGTAGGTGAAGTGAGGTATCATTCTACCTTTTTACAGAATCTAAATTCCGATATCTGTCCATAGAAAATTTGCCTGCAATTGGCAATCAACCTGAGGGTGATACAGTAAAATTACGACTATACTATATCATACATAACATCAGGCCTGTTTTTCCCCTTTTTTTTCAGGCTGGGAAATCATCCAATGACTTCTCCCGCTCTGGGTGGAGCGGAAGGCAGTGTCAGACTTTTACTGACTAAAACCCATCCATGTTCCTTCCTTAGCCCTTTATGTTCCGGGGTAGCGGGATCTCTTTCGGCCAAATCCTGCTTACCCGGCAGGCCTCTATTATAGACTATGGTGTCCATTTTGTTAGCAACAATGTTCTTATAGACTGGTGTTAGTAATCCTTAAAAACTACCCATAAGGAAAACATATACATAAAAATTAAATTCACCAATCACTACTTCGCCATTCCATGACTGATGGCGGGGCAATGACTGATGACCCATCCATGTTCCTTCATAACCCCGGCCATGTAGCTATAAATAAGCACTACCTATAAAGAACTCTTCAAAATTCCCCTACTAAGGTTTAAAAAAAATTAACAACGCAGACAGACACTGAAATAAAGAGGTTTATTACCTCATCATTTACAGTAATAACCGATTTTCCTCTTTTCCACAAAATGGCCGCTTTGCCAAGTCTCCATATTAATGTGCCTGCTTATCTGAGGTCAGTTCGACCTCAAATACTGGCAGAGACGGAAGTGCGTATTTATCCAATAATATATTAGATAAATCCAGTGTGATACCACAGAAAAGGTACCTTCAGAAGACCAGGTTCATACAACGCCCGAAAACAGTACGCAAGATTAGATTGATATTTTATGTTGTTACGGACTGAATATTATCAAAACCATACTGTTTGGTATAAAAAAGTACTTATACAAAAAAAAAACATTATTATTTCACGAGTGAAAACGCACACACTACATGAAACTCATGTTTCAAGAACAATTTTTTTCCTAAATAATTGATAGTTTTTTATCTTGGTATGAACTTAACATTATAGAAACCATACTTACTATTAATATTAAAAGGGTATTTTTACTAAATCGATTTTTTTATTTCATGAGAAGAACGCTTTTGAATTTTTCGTAACTGTTAGATAATTGAGATCACAGCTCATTAAAGCCACCCGGTACCCGCCCCGCACCGCCTCGTCGCACGGCGTCCACTCTTTGTCGACAGGTGGTCTACGGGTGGACGTCGCGCTTTACCAATAAACGTCGCGTGGTCAACCAGTGGACCTTGCAACTCGCTGTGAAGTGAACGCAAGGCAAACATGCGAGCAGCGAGTGTCACCGTTTGGTCCACCTGCCGTCCGCGCGTGGAGGGCTTACGACCGAGGCGCTCCGGTGACTCCACGGAGTTAAAGTACATACCCATACAAGCCGATATAAATAATACTCGCCGCAGCAGGCGAGGCGGTGCGGAGTGGGTGCCGGGTGGCTCTAATGAACTGTGACCTTTATGCTCCAAACTATACAGCGAGTGCAAGCCCGCTCGTGACAGGCATTCGTTTGAAATTGCCATGCGTACGCGTCTATATTTGCGTGCGCCTTTTGTGAGTCGCTGTATGAAATTGACCTTCTGTAGTTAGGTACTATTCTTCGGTGATATAGTGGGAGCAATTTCTTTTATCTCCTAATGTTATTATTAATCTGTGGTGAGCTATCTATTTCGGCAATATCCTTAATATTTTTTATGATACGTTGTCCTGTCTACCGCGATATTGGTTGTGGTGACACGTTTAGTGTGTGATAAATGATGAAAAAGGTATTTTAAGGAAAAAGACATTGAATTATTATCTATGGTTGGCAATTTTTGCGCGGTTTTGTAAAAAAAATAAAGAATCGACTTTCGCAAAAAAACACTATAAGGTGAAGTGTCTTTCTGGAAGTCGGTTGATTTTGGGGTTTTTTTTTTTTTTTAAGTTTTTATTTTTAATTCAATTTTTAGTAGGATTGAAAGGGTCAAATTATACCACACAGATTTGCATAACACAACAGTACTTGCCATATGATTAAGTTTCTTTTAAAATTTATTTAATTTCAATTTTAATTTTATTGATTCTTCTCCTTTTGTAAGAAATCTTCGGTTAAAAACAAACATACTACGAAGTTAGGTAGGTATAATATCTTACCTACACATACATAGCACACCTTTTTTTTTTTTTTTTAAGGCTGGGAAATCATCCAATGACTGCTCCCGCTCTGGGTGGAGCGGAAGGGAGTGTCAGACTCTTACTGACTAAAACCCATCCATGTTCCTTCCGTAGCCCTTTATGTTCCGGGGTAGCGGTAACCCTTTCGGACAATCCCGATACTAAAAACATGAAATTGCTACTGTCATTCCAAAACCTAAGTCGAGACCTGAAAACAATTATCTTTGGTTTCAAATTGTCCATCAAATACAGCCTCAAGGTGTTTCTTTTAATGTAATACCATTTTCTTCGAAACGTCACTGAGGCAGAATTTCTACCTAGATTTTAATAGAATTCCTTAAACTGTACAAAGTGATAATATAATCCCGGAATAAAACCGGCCAAGAGCGTTTTGGCAACGCGGTAAGGGTTCCTTTGATATTTGGTTGAAAGAACTACTTTTACATCAACTGCAAATGACATGATTAGAAAGGCGGTAATGACTAATATCTATTATATGATACGGGTTGCGCCGACCCCAATTTAAAAGATACGGGCAAATGAATATTATAGGACAAGGCACAGGGGTTTCTCTATGCCATACAGAACCCTAAAAGAAAGGCTTAGTTTTTCTGAGAAAGAAAAACAATTTCACGACTGACAAGCGAATTATTGGTAAAAAAATTGTTTTTTTTTTGTTATAAAAAAGAAATCATAATATTGAGATTTTCAAATATGAATAAATTAATATTAGAACTTATGAAGTGAAACTGAAACTTCCATAATTGGACGAGAATTGAGCGTGAAATTTCAAGGACGCGTCACGTTTAGGCACATTTCGTTACATGAGAGAGAAGCGAGATATATTAATCTCTGTCTCGCACACTAAATCTCTTTTATCTTCATATACGTATGTCTATACTAATAATAATATTATTATAAAGAGATAAAATTTGTAAGTTTGTATGTAGGGGGTAATCTCCGGAACTAATGATCCAATTTAAAAAAAAAAATCACTGACAGAAAGCTACATTATTCCTGAGTGCTATAAATTATATAAATATTTATATCATACATATTAGCCGAGCTATCGCAATTTTCGTCTAGCAAGTCGGAAAGAAATACCTCCGAAAACAGAATTATTTGCATGCGCTGCCTAAACAGTTACAGTATATCGCAATTTTCCGCGGACGAAGTAGCGGGCAGAAGCTAGTATAATATAAAAGCGAAAGGTTACTCATTCATATGATCTTCTTCTTCTTTTCGTGTGGTTAGTGACTAACCTGGTGTCAGAGTTTTTATGCTGCCCATGGGCCTCTGACTTAGCTTCACATGCTGTTCAGAATATCTCTCAGGCATGCCGGTTTCATTACGATGTTCTCCTTCATCCTACAGGTTCGGAGAGGCTTGCTTTACACAGGTCGTCTTGGCGCTCGACTATTCACAAAAGTATCAAATCCTTCGAAGAAAAGTGACACGAAGCTATTGTTGAGAAGCGTCAAATACGCAAAGAGAAACCTAAGCCCTCCTACACATATACATATAACACTGCAGGCCAGCTCTACTGCTCTAGCTGTGACCGAGTATTCAAAACTAAATTCGGTCTAGCGAGTCATCTAAGGGCTCACGCAAGGAAGTGATTTTTGAAGGGTCGCCGTTATCGAAATCGATAAGGAGGACTATATAATTACGAAATCTCAAAAACCTATCTACGAAGATGAAATTTGACACAAGATTGTGAGTAGGAGATGCAGCAAAGAAAGGAGTTTAGGAAACTTAGCCCCGAAAGGAGCGAAATAGGAGGTGGAAGTTTGTATCAAAAATTTCAATACTCAATCGCGTTCCGAAATGTACAGACGCCAGGACATCAAGCTATCCCTAACTATCAAATTTTCTCAATTAAAAATGAACCTTATGGCTTTGCAATAAAGTTGAAATACTATCAAAGAAATTTGACAGATTGTGGTAACTTGATGTGCTGGGCTCTGTACATAAGCGGAGCCGAGGTCACCAGATAGTAATAATATGCACGGTGATATTGAAGTCATGGGCATTATTTTAAGGGGTCATTATTCTAATCACAGAACAGTTAAAGAGGTACCTCTTTATCTGTTCTGTGATTCTAATCATTATGAACAACTTTCAATACGGGAGTTCGTGATAAAAACACCTGACCAATGCATTTTTTTTTTTAGGGTGGGACATCATCCGATGACTTCTCCCTCTCTGTGTGGAGCGGATGGGAGTGTCAGACTAAAACCCATCCATGTTGCTTCCATAGCCCTTTGTGTTCCGGGGTAGCGGTAACCCTTTCGGACAATCCCGCTTAACCTGTTCCATATATTATGCTCGCATTATTTACTCGTAAAAATGTAGGGAACAGTCAGCTGTTTTTTTTTCGCGATAGTTTTTGAGTGAGTACAATGACACCTTAAAATAATGCTCATGACTTCAATTTCACCAAAGTCAAAGTCAAATCATTTATTTCAAATGGGCACAAGTAAGGCACTTTTGAACGTCAAAATGAACAAGAAATAGAATTGATTCTAGTCGCCCCTTCCAAAAGGTAGTTTCGTGTGGAGAAGAATGGGCAAGAAACTCCACCGTTACTCTTTTAAAATGTTTTACAATGTTTTGTATACATGAATTATAACATTATATGTGAAGACGATGCACCCATAATAAAAACACTACACCACAAAAGGTGAAAAGAAAAACACACATAGTAATGGCAGGTAAACTTAAGTACAGTCAAAAGTACATGGTGCTCACATATTTACAAGATTTCGATTCAAAGAGTATTTTCTATGGGCTGTAATCATCTGAAATAGTAATTTACCGGGCACTTTTCCAGTTCTCCTAGCTGAGGTTCCCTCTACACCTCAAAGTACGCAATACTGTACGATCGGTTTAATAAGGTCAGCTATTGATTAGCTCGACCTCTATACTTAAATGAGGTGACTAGCACACATGAAGTGTACCAATAAACTCCCGGTCTCTAGATAAATTCGAATTCTTTTTTTGAACCAGCTGAATAGTTTAACATGTGAAACTTATAACATAACTAAAAATACTCAAGACTACATTAAAATGAAATGAAATTAAATTGTTTATTTGGTGTTATCTACTATATTGGTAATTAATGCCACTAATAAATAGATGTTCTTTTATTTCCACTAAAACAAGACGTGCGTACAATAAATCAAGATGGCGGCAATAGTGTTGCCCACAGAAAAACTAAATACTAGTGCTGGGCACATAAGAATTTCTATGACATTCTGTTAATAGGAATCACTTGTACACGTCACAAAAAAACCTTAGGTACCTTTTATAATAGGTCTTTACCTATGAAATTGCCGTTTTGTATGAAAAAATTTAAACGAATTTTTTCATGTATTTTTTATTTGTATTAATCGAAGTAATCACCCATGCAATCAATGCATCTTTGCCAACGCAGTGGCAGTTTATTGTTGCCCCTCTTAAAGAAATCAGCTGGACGGGAGGCAACAAATTCTTCAAAGGCATTTTGTACTGCCTCTCGGGTATTGAATTTTTTTCCCGCCAAGAAGTTATCCAAATTCTGGAAAAAGTAGTAGTCTGTAGGCGCAAGGTCTGGTGAGTAGGGCGGATGACGGAGAGCTTCCAACCCCAGTTCTTGCAACTTGGAGACCGTCTGCTGTGCAGTATGAGGTCGCGCGTTGACCAATGCTGGTTGGAGATGTGCCAGCTTCTCCATCATTGTGTTCAGTTCTTCACAGTACACATCTGCAGTAATGCTCACCCCGTTTGGTAAGAAGCTGTGATGAATCACACCGGCGCTAGACCACCAAACAGTGACCATCACTTTTCTAGGGGTAAGTTTTCGTTTAGGGCATTGTTTAGGTGCTGAACCAGGATCCAACCAACTTGCTGAGCGCTTGCGGTTATCAAACAGAATCCATTTTTCATCGCAGGTAACAATGCGGTTCAAAATTCCTTCATTTGTGTGTCTGTTGAGCAGTGCAAGGCACGTCTCGACGCGTACTTCGCGCTGGCGATCATTGAGTTCGTGGGGCACCCATTTGTCAAGCTTTTTTACCTTGCCAATTTGACGCAAATGGACCAATATTGTTTTGACGCTAACGTCGAAAGTTGCTGCTAATTCAGCCGTACATTGTGTATCATCAGCTTCCACAATCGCCTTTAATTCGTCATTGTCGACCAAAGTCTTCGGACGACCGCGAGGTTCATTTTTCAGGTCGAAATTTCCAGAACGAAAGCGAGCAAACCAATAACAGGTGGTGCGTTGGTTTGTAGTGTTAGCTCCGTAAACGTCGTTGATGTTGCGTGCCGCTTGTGCCGCGTTGCTGCCACGACGGTACTCATATTCCATAATTACTCGAATTTTTAACGTATCCATGATGACGAAAAAGATTGAAATGCGATGTAAATGTAACACTAATCAATAAACAAATGACGACTTATGGAAAAAAAAAACATGTTTTTAAAATAAAATTAATTTGAAATTAGAATTCTTAGCCAAACAAAAATTATTTTGATTTGAAATGGCCAGTACTGCAGAACGGCAATTTCATAGGTAAAGACCTAATATTTTCAGCGTTTTAGTTTTTATCATTTTCTTGAATATTGTTTCAAAATCTCCTTTTAGATCCTTCCTTTAGAAACCACACTACAACCTGGGATAGTGACACGTTTGCCTCAGTTTTCCCTGTTATTTTTTTATAGAATAGACCTGCTGCTTGAGATCACTGGAGGAATTTTTGGCACCAAAAATCTGCCATTCTTCCGTCTTTTTTTGGCTTCGTTGCAGACGTGTAAAAAACAATTCATCAGTACACTGTGTGAAGATTATAATAAATTAATAAATACAAATAAAAATATTTCATTTACAGGCATCAAGGCCCATAGGGCGTTAGTATTACACACCCTATAATATAAAACACACCTGTAAATATAAAGATAAGAAAATAATGCTACGATATTGGCTAACTTACGAGTGTTACATTCTACTAACATCATCATCTGCCTAGAATTTTCCCAACTATGTTAGGGTTGGCTTCCAGTCTAACCGGATGCAGCTGAATACCAGCTATTTTACATAGAGCGACTGCCTATCTGACCTCCACAACCTAGTAACTGGGCAATACAATAGCCCTTCATAAGACTGGCTGTCGGATTTTCGACCTTCTGACGACCCGTAACGACTGTCTAAGATGCACAAATGACGGCCGGGACCAACGGCTTAACGTGGTTTCTAAGGCACGAGTCTCGGTATGTAAAGGTGGTCACCCATCCACGGTCAACCCCGGGAAGCGTAGCTTAACCTGGTGGATCGAGCTGTGCGGCTGTTAGTACTTAGCCATGAGCTCCTCTTACATTCTACCAACAACGGTCGGTAAATAATAATATTAGAAAACGCTCCTCCCAGAACTATTTACACGCAAACTATTTTTTATTATTTTCTGTTTATTTATAACTTCCTGTTTTGATAAAGGGTTGGTGTTGTACGGACGTCAACACATTAAGCTACCCGAAACTGTCGAATATAACTAATTGAACATGAACCTTATTCATTTGTAATAAAGTTCAAAATCTATTAAAGAAATTTGACAGATTGGAGTAGCTTTATGTGATGGCCTCTGTAGCTTATGTTGTGTTATAAGTAGCGTTAACATAATTTTGTGTATGAAGGCCGAGCTTTTTGGGTCATGTCGTGTGAAAACATGTATGTGGATGTTTTGGTGTATACCATAGCCTTTATTTGCATCGAAAAGCAGCGAAGAAAAAAAAAAGAAGTATGGCGACAAACATTTCTTGACAGTTAATTAATAATTAAAAACTGGTCAAGAGTGAGTTTGACTCGAGCACGAAGGGTTTCGTATGATTATCTATAAAAACGGCAAAAAAATCACGTTTTTTTGTATGGGAGCTCCCTTAAATACTTATTGTATTCTGTTTTTTGGTATTTGTTGTGATACCTGCAATAGAAATACATCAGCTGTGAAAATGTCAGCTGTCTAACTTTCACGGTTCATGAGATTCAGCCGGGAGACAGACGGATGGACAAACGTATAGACAGCAAAGTCTTAGCAATAGGGTCCCGTTTTACTCTTTAGGTCCGGAACCATAAACACGAGTTATTCTGGTCCGAAAGTCTGACAGCCAGTCTTACCAAGGGATATTACCCAGTTACTGTGTTGTGGAGGTCAGATAGGCAGTCGCTCCATTAAAATGGTATTCAGCTGCATCCGGTTAGACTGGAAGCCGACCCCAACATAGTTGGGAATAGGCTAGGCAGATGGATTGATTATGATAAGTGTGATCGGGCCCTTATGTTTCCTTTTAATCGACTCCATAGGTAATGAGTTTTTGATAAAGGCTACAATGTATTAATGCTAAGTGCTACATATGAATATAAAATCCCTAGTGAATGAAAAGTAATCATTAATTGAAACGCATTTATACAGTGTTAGGTCAAAAGAGAAACACGCTTTCAGGTTGTATAGTACTCACGAAAATAAACAACTTTGTCCATGGGACCAAACTCCGAAATATGAAAAAAAAAAAATCTGCTGTTCCATACATTTTGACGAATTATGTACCATGCCTGATTTTTTTTTGTGATTTTAGAAATAGTTCCATAGTCAAAGTTGTTCATTTTCAAGAGTTTAATGACCCTTAAGAGAAAGTATGTCCCTCGTTTAACCTAAGACACTGTGTAATACTTTAGTTCCCGTTCATAATAACAATAATCCTATTAATCTCACTATAATTAAACGTTAGTTAAACCACGCATTTTGAGGCTTCCTCTTTCAACTAATAACAATATTCTACAATAATGTATCTGTTTGCTGAGTTTAGTAATTAACATTTATATCCTTTCCAACGATGTTGCTAGTGGTTTAAATTATACAAATATTATGGTAAACATGTTTTGGTTTGTATATCATTATGTATAGACGCAGCGCATCAACCTATCCCAAACTGTCAAATGTTCACAATTGAAAATGAACCTTATGCTTTTGGAATAAAGTTGAAAATCAATGAACAAAATTTGACAGATTGGGGTAGCTTGATGATTGTGTTTTGGCCTCTGTACTTCCGGAAGTTCAAAGATCAGGGTCCGTACATAACTTGGGCCGTCAAAGATTTAAGGAAAGAGTATTTGAATAAAAAGTAAGAAGTAAAAACTTGCGTAACACAGTATGAGTAGCAATGGCTTCAATTTTGACAGTTCAGCAACATTCATTACGATATTTACGTTGTTCAGCGGGATAATGTTTCGAACGTACGAAGCAATGGATTAGCAATAAGGATATTGTTCAAAATCGTTTAGATTGTGATTGATACTGAATTAGGGTGTTAGTTATCGGGATTGTCCGATAGCGTTACCTACCGGTACATAAAGGGCTAAGGAAGGAACATGGATGGGTTTTAGTCAGTAAGAGTCTGACTCTCCCTTCCGCTCCACCGAGAGAGGGAGTATTCATTTAATGATTTCCCACGCTGAAAAAGGGTGTTGACCAGTATCTACCAATGGCATAATAATAATAATAATATTCTTTATTTGTCGGACAACATTGATCCATCAAGTTAGTAAGCAATAAAATAACTTATTTCTAATGTTAGTAGCTGAAAAATGATGCTAATAATATTCTTATTTTGAGGTTAAATAAAATCGAAGATCCTTCAAAACATTGACTTAAGTAAAATTATTATCTACTTGAAAATTCCAAACTTACTCCAAGCCGCAGGAACGTAAAGAAACACAATTAAAATTTCATATATTTCCGAAACAATTAGTCATTTTAACTTGACATCGTATTTGAAGGTTGAGCGTTACGTATTCGTGTATTAATGTAATATAGGACACATTCTCGAGACTGTTTCGAACTCCAAATTTGGTTACAGTACTTATGAAACGAACTTAACATTGAGGGATTGAGAAGTAATTTAATTTACATTCCTCCGAATTGAATTTATGATGTATGAGATTTTGAATGGACTGGAATTAGGTTCTGAGAAAGGAAATTATTATCTGTCTTGAATTTACAGTATTCATCCATCAGGTTAAGCTACGCTTGCCGGGGTTGGTTGTGGATGGGTGACCATCTTTACATACCGAAACTCCTCTGAAACACAACATAAGCTACAGAGGCCATCACATAAAGCTACCACAATCTGTCAAATTTCTTTGATAGATTTTGAACTTTATTACAAATAAATAAGGTTCATGTTCAATTAGGAATATTCGACAGTTTGGGGTAGCTTGTGTGACGTCCGTACAACACCAACCCTTTATCGAAACAGGAAGTTATAAATAAACAGAAAATAATAAAAAACGTTTGCGTGTAAATTGTTATGGGAGGAGCGTTTTCTAATATTATTATTTACTGACCGTTGTTGGTAGAATGTAAGAGGAGTTCATGGCTAAGTACTAACAACCACACAGGTCGATCCACCAGGTTAAGCTACGCTTGCCGGGGTTGGCTGTGGATGGGTGACCATCTTTACATACCAAAACTCCTCTGTGCCTCGGCAAGCACGTTAAGCCGTTGGTCCCGGCTGTCATTTGCGCATCTTTGACAGTCGTTACGGGTCGTCAGAAGCTCGAAAATCTGACAGTCAATCTTACCAACTGGTACCATATTGCCCAGTTACTGGGTTGTGGAGGTCAGATAGGCAGTCGCTCCATGTAAAATACTGGTATTCAGGTGCATCCGGTTGGACTGGAAGCTGCCTATCTGACCTCCACTGCCCATTAACTAGCTAATACCCCTTGGTAGACTGGCTGTTAGATTTTTGGGCTTCTGACGACTCGTAAATACAGTCAAAAATCCACAAGTAACAACCGAGACCAACTACGAATAACAGCTGCTTGACGTAGCCAAGTGTGTAATGATCCAAAAATATGAAAATAGTCTAAATAATCTACTAGAACTAAAAAAAGGAAAAACTAACAAGTCATAGGTTCAAGGTTGCCTACATGAGGCACAAACTATCAGTTTTTATGATGTCGTAAATATTAAATATTTCATCATGGGAGTGTCGTGGTACGGTTATGGGGCCCTGTCACGATATATGGTAGGTTCTTGTACCATACAGTTTTTATATTTTAAGGTCGGTAAGGGAAAATTCGATACGTGGGACTCCGTAGCTCCGGAACAAGAGCTACGCGGCTGACGCTTGTCCTGAAACAGCGACTTCGGAGAAATAAAATCTTCTTCTTTTCGTGTGGTTAGTAACTAACCTGGTGTCAGAGTTTTAATGCTGCCCTTGGGCCTCTGACTTAGCTTCACATGCTGTTGAGAAATATCTCTCGGGCATGCCGGTTTCCTCAAGATGTTTTCCTTCACCGATTTTAAGCAAGTGATAATTATACAATACGCACATGAATCCGAAAAATCAGAGGTACCTAGCAATGGTGATGAAATTATTTACACAAAGTGAATCGCCTGCCTCAGTTCGAACCTAAAACGAGGCGGAATACTTATACCTTGGTCATAATATCCAGTTCAATGCTGGAAATAGGTAATAAAAAGGAGAAGACACCTATACTCGTGCCATTAGCTAGTGGCTACCTACGACGGCAACGCGATTACGCGGAAACTAGCATGTCTGAGAGATATTTCTCCACAGCATGTGAAGCTAAGTCAGACGCCCATGGGCAGCATGAAAACTCTGACACCAGGTTAGTCACTAACCACACGAAAAGAAGAAGACCACTGCTCCGTGCAATATGTAACTTCAGCAAAAACTATGTCGTCTGTATCAGTAGGTAGACCAAGTAGGTGAGCACTAAGCAATACTCGAAACTCCCATATTTCAGTAAGTCATGAATAATATGACGTGAAGTTGATGGATGACGGATAATTGGATTGTTACCAATTCAATTCCAGTTTTGTTTTGTTATTAGGAGCAATGATGCCATATATTTTTTTAAGATTGATTTCGTGCCTACACGTACCTCTTTTTGAGGGTTGGTAATCATCAAATGACCCCTTCCGTTCTGGGTGGAGTGGAAGAATTTGTATCCAAACAAGTCGCATATTTGTCACGAAACTTGCAGACACGAGAACTTTATGATAGAGAAGTTTATTTTGTCATAGAGTTAACAAAAATTACGTTTTCATATAGACAACAGCAAGTTGTCTACTGTCTTTAGCATGAAGATTACAAAATCAAATGAGAGGAAAAGTGTCTTCATTACCCTATTTTTTAAGGATGGGAAATCAACAAATGTCTCTTCCCGGTCTGGGTGGACCGGAAGGGAGTGTCAGACTCTTACTGACTTTGTGTTTCGGAGTAGCGGTAACCCTTTTGGGCAATCCCGCTGACACCCACACATACATATAAAGTTTTTACAACTTAATTATGGATGTGGATGGCAACAAAAATAGGGGGTTGGCCTTTTGTCAGAAAGCCAGCGTATCTCTGGCATTCTAAATAAATAAGTAAATAATCTAAATTGCAACATAAAAGTGAAAATGAATGTGTATTTGTTATTATTATAAAAGTAAACGAACATAGATGAAATATTATATTATGATAATCAGTTTAGCTGAGGAGATAGTTTACAGGTCAATTGGCCACACGCGGGCCCAGTGCGAGTTGATAGATTTTCCATGTCTTCGAACTTTTGGTTCCGGGAAATACCGTGACTACACGTTGTTTTCCTTCACAGTTTTTAAAGCAAGTGATAATATACAATATGAATCCGAAAAGTCAGAGTTGCGTGTCTATGGTTCCAACTCGAGACCTAAGACTTGTTAGTCCAACGCAGCGAAGGTCACACCACTAGGCTATTAATGCTGCTATTAGACATTAAAATGTATTCACTTATACTTCTATTGTTATTTTTATATCTTATTTATTAGCATGTATATAGCATCGAGTTTACAAATGGAACCTTTCAAATCGCAACAATAGTTACAATTGGAAAACTCCAACCAACTGTGTTGCCAACATCAATCAACGTCATATAAGTAATACCATTTTGACACTGGCAACACTAACTGCTCGTTTTGTCACGAAATTCTATCGCAATTTGGGTAAAGGTCGTTGAACTATGTAGATTGTGAAAATAGTTTCGTGGAAATGTCATTTGTATCAAATGTCAATATAAATGAACTAAACTATTTACGCTGGGTTTTAAATTAAATGACTATCTAACTAACTATACAAATAAATACAAAACAAAGGAACACTATATTCGGTGTACTCCTCCGCATCGCTGTCATCTGTAAACGTTCCGCGAAGACTGGCAGCATTGCCACGTTGAATGGCAATGTTAATTCTGTGGCCAAAGATCGGCCAGACCTCTGATCACGTGATATTATGTCTGTCGTCGACCCCGCCGACCGACGCCATTTTACCTGAAGGCTCTTTTTTTCTTATTTTTTTTTTATTTACGCTTGAGTACAGTCTGTTTTCAATGTTTTAATTGGTATATTGGCGTGTGCTAGCTGCCATTGACAAATGATAGATTTTAATGCGATGTGTTTCGTAATTTTATAACTTCTCAATCACACACACTACAGGCTAGTTTTATATTCGACTTACGTTAACTGCGTTTACTTCATGCTAACCCCACTGAAAAAGCTCGTTTTTTGAAGAAACACATTTCCTTATAAATCAGGTCAAGTGTACCTATACTCCATTTATTACAACATTAGACCATTATCGGTAATCATCCGTTCGTTATTTCGATATAAATACAAAGCATTGTAATCCATTTACCATTTACACTGAAAAACTAACTATAAAGTGCAGCAATTTCATAACAATGACGGATGTTATTTATCAGTTATTTTTTCTGTGAAATATTATAAAAATAGGTTAAATATTTACCAAATAATATTATGATCTGCAATCCAGTTTCAAAACTCGACTCGTATCCGCCATATCTGAAACAATGAAAAAATACTCCATGTTTACATACAATTTATACATAATGTTTACAGAAAAATACAGATTTACAAGGAACTAATGTTTTTAATTTTGGCAGCATTCTATAACGTAACATGCGAACGCTAGATGGACTGATGACCTAATGAAGGTGACTGAGACTGACTGGATGCTGAAGGCGGAGGACAGGGTATTGTGACGCAACCTGGGTCTAGCAGTGGACTGCAATTGGCTGAATTGATTGATTGATTGACATGCGAACTACAAGTCACAATACTGCATCGCGCAAGCAAAGTTTACCGCGCGACTAGCATATTATATACAACGTCCCGACATCAATCGATGGGCAATAGCCCACTAGACAACACTCGTCAGGTCGGAAAATGCTTCCTATTCTATGGAGGATGAAGAACTTGACAGCATGCTCCTCATACCCCCCTACCCCTCCTGAAACTGCAATTGTTTTTTTAAGTAATAAGCCGTCATATGACCTGGTGGTATTAAATAATTCTGATGATGGTATTGATTTTTTGATGGAATAATTTTCATTATTATAAAACTCGTTAGCAAGAATTGAGAGGGCAATGAACTTTGACACTTCGTTTTGGTAAAATACGTAAATTAATAAGGGCACTCGAACATGAAAAGGCAAAGCATCTTTAATTACATTACGACGTTTCCTAGAATTGAGATAATGAGAAACAGACGAATAAGTATGAAAATTGTACAGCCAGAGAAAAATTGTTTACACGCTACGTTTATTTGCCTTTTTATAGGCATTTCATAGAACTCTCAAATAATACAATATTAAAATCACAACGGCCATTTTATTTTAATGCCATATAATAAAAATAGAAGAGAATCACAGTTGTGGTTTGAATAAGCGGAATTAATTTGTTTATCAATTGTCGTATTTTTCTGGACGACGCGCGCTTTACTCGTGGTTACCAAGTGTACAAACATGTTGTGGATATGTACATATTATGTACACGCAGAAGCTCTCGGTCGCGACAATGGCGTAGTCAGTATGTATAATGTGTGTGGTATGTGCTGACGCTACTCGTCTTCACGCGTACGTTCACTGCGTGGTTGTTACACTTGGTTACCACAAGTTAAGCACGCGTTGCTTCGTGCGATAACAAAATACTATAATTACCCTGACTTTACCGCTACGTGCTAAAAGCTTAACTTAAATAAATTAAAGCTAACAAGAACTCTTTTTAAAAGGTAGTAACATAATTATCTATATTTTATTTAAGGTTCTTTGGCAATACTTTACTGCACTACACAGGGTGGAATTGAATTCATGGGCATTATTTTAAGGGGTGAAGACTTGTGACGTCTACCAACCCGTGTAATAAATAATAGCCCACTCCCTTTGTACTCATCATCATGAACAACTTTCACTTTTTTTATCGCGATTTTAGATTTGTTCCCATAGTGAAAGTTGTTCATAGTGATGAGTACAAAGGGAGTGGGCTATTATTTATTACACGGGTTGGTAGACGTCACAAGTCTTTGAAAATCGTGTAGGTTACAACAAAATTAAATCCAGATTAAGGTCAATTGTGAGATTATAACGTTTCATACAAAAAGGCGTACAATACACGCTAAAACGGCAGCAGGCTGTTAAAAATTCAACAATAGATAGTGGTCGCCTTTGTCGCAGTGACACAAAGCGAAAATTGTGAACACTGTGAGGATATAGGGCACTAGATGTGGCGTTTGGAAACAGGCGATTGTCTCTTTCCAGAGGTCGATGCGCAATATTTATCGCCGGGTACTTTACCTACTAGGACGTGCAGTTTTCCTCACGATGTTTTTCTTCACCATTTTAAGAAGTGATGAAATAATATTACAAAGTAAAGTGCATACTTAGGTTCAAACCTACCACCTTATAACTTGTAAGTCTAGCCTTTTCCTAACTAGTTGGAGTAAGCTTAAAGTCTAACCAAATGCAGCTGAAAACCAGTGTTTTACAAGTAGTGACTGCCTATCTGACCTCCACAACCCAGTAACTGGGCAATACGATACCACTTGGCTTACCAAAGAAGCTCGAAAATCTGATAGTCAGTCTTAACTGACTATCAGATTTTCGAGCTTCTGACGACCCGTAACGACTGCCAAAGATGCACAAATGACAGCCGGGACCAACGGTTTAACGTACTTTCCGAGGCACGGAGGAGTCTCGGTATGTAAAGATGGTCACCCATCCACAGCCAACCAAGTTACTGGGTAGTGTCTAAACTAATCTAATAGAATAGACTTTTGGATTGCTAAAGACTGACTTGAGTATGTACATAATAAATTTGGACGAGGACGGGAACCTAGAATAAGGATGACGACGACAGGGTAAGAAGAAGTAAAGTACCTATATTTAGTCCGTGAGTAACATAATAAAAAAATATTAGACACGTATTTTTTGCTTTATAATATTAATAAAAACTGAATTAGATAAAACGCATTAAAGTGCGGGCTTGCTACGTTCAATTAGTTTTAACATCTACCTAACCATGATATCATGCCACATTTTAACACAATGTATCGACGTAATCTTTGGATTACGTAAAAAATTATAAAACACTTGTTCAACTTTTCTAAGTTCAGTAATAAGTCTAAGCAGCAACAGTGTCTAAGTTAATTTGTCCAATATTTTTATTTATGTAGATGACGGACTTAATTAAAGTTTTGTCGGCATCTCTATTTGGGCGAGGCATTTAATTTTTTTTTTTTTGGGCTATGATATTTTATCTATCGTGTTCATAATTGAGACGCACATAGGAAAAAAGACAAAAATACACACTTACACAAAAACAGAAGCCTTGTATTTAACAAATAAAGGCAGGCGATGTCATGTAAGCGGGATTGCCGATTACCGTTACCCCGGAACTTAAAGGGATAAGGAAGGAACATGGATGGGTTTCAGTCAGTAAGAGTCTGACACTTCCTTCCGCTGTCCTCCCAGAACGGAATGAGTAATTTGTTGATAGCCCAACCTCAAAACAAAATAAAACAAAAAGGAGGTGTCATGAAATAATCAGGTGGAACGAAGTTTCTTGCGCTCTTTAGGCATACAACAGTCGTCCCGTGAAAATTATACAGAATTAAAAGTACTGTTCTGCACTGTTCTGTATCATTTAGCTCCCTTCAAAATGGTTGAGCTGAATGGTGCTAATCCATGCGTCATGTTCGTGAACGGGCGCTGTCAGTAGGGACTGGTCATCTCTTAACGGCTCTTATGGCTTGTTTTGATTTAGTTTTTGAACTGTTTTTACATATTTTATATCGGATGATTTTAACGTTCTGCATCGTTCTCACATGTATAATAATAATATTTATGTAACCAATATTTTGTGTAAACCATGTTTTGTTTAAAACAGTGTCCATGGAGTTTCTTGCCCGTTCTTCTCCATGGGTACCTACTGCTTTGGAATGGGCAACTAACTAGCTTCATCTTTCTGACTGACCGACACCTTGACAATTTAAAAGTGCCTGTAATTGGTTTATTTGAAATTAATACTTTGAGTTTGAGTTTGAGTCATCAACATGTGGCCACATCCAGTACTAAAATAAATATCTGTACTTGTAAAACTGCGCGGGTGTTTCATTTTAGTAGTCATTGTAATTTCGCGTCGCTCGGGATTCCGCTAACTTTTGCTTTGACAGACATTCTGATGGTTTCCTGCTAAATTATATATTTTATTGCTGCTTTTTACAGTTTGAACTGTCATTTTTAACCAACATTTTGTTTGAAAGTTTTCGGTCTTTCCGTTCTTAAGCAATTAATTTCTGGTTTCATTGTTTTTTCGTGACGGTGCCGCATGCTATGAATCAGGGTAGTAAAGTGTCACAAACTAGCTTGACTGGGAAGTAATATGCATGCTACTTTCTACTAGACTACGACAAATCTAGAGCCCTAAAGTAAGGTTATGATTTTATCAGGCTACGTATGTATGTATGTTCATCTTTTTTTTGAGGGTAGGTTAAAATAAATAATATAATCTCATCATTTTTTATTTTATTTAGTGTGGGATATCATCAAATTACTCCTCCCGCTCTGGAGGGAGAGGAAGGGAGTGTCAGACTCTTACTGACTAAAACCTATTCATGTTCCTTCCTTAGCCCTTTATGTTCCGGGGTAGCGGTAACCCTTTCGGACAATCCCACTGACCCGGCAGGCTTCGGCCCAAGCGGGCCTCTTCCTGGCTACTGACGACCCTTTGGGCGCACGTGAAACACGAAAGCGCAGTCCATCACGGTCTTGGTCCTGATCAGACGGTGAGCTAGAGCCTTAGAGTAGGCTTATGATTTTATCAGGCTACTTTTGTATGTATGTTCATATGTTCCCTCATAACTTCTCCACTGTATTTGGACTAATGAAGTATCGTTGGCAGCACCGATTTCAGTTACTTACATAAAAAAAAAACAAGTCGTTAGTGATTTTAAAGACGTTCGGCGTCAGGTAGCACATACACTTGTAGCCTTTCTAATTTCTACTTTTATCTATCATAAAAAAACTTCTCTATGAAATAAAAATAACTTCAAAAAACTATTCCTTTTGCTGCTAAACTCCGCCTTACGTGATCTAAGCTGCCTTTAGAATATGAAACTAGTGGTAAAATGTTATTCAGCGCGTGATATTTCCTCCAATATACTTTTTAAAATTGTATCCGAGACTAAGCTCTGAAAATTCCTATTTTAACCTAAAATATACACTACCTACTAGCTTTTGTCTACGGCTTCACTCGCTTTAATTTAGAATTGACAATCCATTCGGGTTTTACTCTGCTTTGTTATAATATAACTAGCTTCCACCCGCGGCTTCGCCCGCATAATAAATCGACAAATTATACACATAAAGATTCCTCTTCAATCACTATATCTATAAAAAAAACCGCATCAAAATCCGTTGCGTAGCTTTAAAGATTTAAGCATCGATAGGGATATAGGGACAGAGAAAGCGACTTTGTTTTATACTATGTAGTGATTCAACCATGATTCAAAAGACACGTGGCGCCATCTATTATCATAAGAACGTTATTGATGTTTTCCTGGGGAATAGCCTTTTTTTCCAGGATGAATGCTGCCCTGTGTCCGTTTCTGTAAACCTGACAACGTACCTATACCTATCCAAAATTTCAGGATTATCGGTTCAATGGTTTAGGCGTAAAAATATATTCTATACTTACCAGTATAGAATATATTTTTATGTTAACGTTAAAAGTATATTTAGTTAAAGGTTATCAAATTCAATCGCAAACTCAAAGCATTTATTTCAAACTCAAACTCAAAGCATTTATTTCAAACAAACCAATTACAGGCACTTTTGAATTTTTGACAATTCAAAGGTCGCTCAGTCAGAAAAATGAAGCTAGTTGCCCATTCCAAAGCAGTAGGTACCTATGGAGAAGAACGGGCAAGAAACTCCACGGACACCCTTTTAAACAAAATATGGTTACAAAATATTGGTTATATCATTCGCACTGTACATGTGAGAACGATGCAGGAGCTTAAAAACATCCGTTATAATATATAAAAACAGTTTAAAAATTAAATTGAAACATGCCATAGCCGCTAAGAAATGACCAGTCCCTACTGACAGCGCCCGTTCACGAACATGACGCATGGATTAGTACATGGATTAGTACATTAGTACATTAGGGTCATGTACTCGTATGCCCGGTCTGTTCGGCTTCCAGTCTAACCGGATGCAACTGAATACCAGTATTTTACATTGAGTGACTGCCTATCAGACCTTCACAACCCAGTAACTAGGTATTACAATACCCCTTGGTAAGACTGGCTGTCAGATTTTCGGGCTTCTGAGGACCCGTACCGACTACAAAGATGCACAAATCACAGCCGGGACTAAAGGCTTAACGTGCTTTCCGAGCCACGGAGGAGTCTTGGTATGCAAAGATCACCCATCCACAACCAACCCCGGCAAGCGTCGCTTAACCTGATGGATGGACGTATGCGGCTGTTAGTGTTTAGCTCGAGCTTTAATCAATAAGTGAATAAACTTACAAAATCAATTAATCCACATCGATAAAAAACGTTCCATTCATTGATAAAATATCTTTCTTTTAATAATAAACGTACAAAGACCAAACTCCTGTTACTTTAATCTGTGCTTACCCCAGAACAAGCCAGTCTTAAGGCTCGCTTAGTTCGGTTTCCCCATTTAATGGGGCGTTAGAGAACGTAATCCCAGCTTACAGTAATAACTGCTAACTGATATAAATTGAGTCGAGGGTTTTTGAGGATTTACTGTTAAACAGAGTTTAATTTATATTGTAAGGTGGAGTTTCAAACGGATGAGCCGATAGTTTATTGAAGATCGCTTAAGTTTTACAGGTGAATCTTTTCAGTAGAGTTATTCTTGTGTGTTTTGACAGTCATCATCATCATTTTCCTGACCTTATACCAATTTCTTTGAGGTCGGCGCAACAGGTTTTCAAAGTCAAAGTCAAAACATTTATTCCAAATAGGCACAAGAATGGCACTTTTGAACGTCAAAATGAACAAGAAATAGAATTGATTCTAGTCGCCACTTCCAAAAGGTAGTTTCGTGTGGAGAAGAATGGGCAAGAAACTCCACCGTTACTCTTTTAAAATGTTTCACAATGTTTTGTATACATTAACATTATATGTGAAGACGATGCACCCAGAATAAAAACAATACACCACAAAAGGTGAAAAGAAAAACACATGTAGCAGTGGCAAGTAAACTTAATTATATCATAAGTACATGGTGCTTACATATTTACAAACATTCTAAAAATTATTTTCTTCTTCCATACTTCTCTATTAGTCGTCAACTCGGTAGTCACTCCTTTTCTAACCATGTCATCTTTCACACAATCCATCCATCGTTTCTTTGGTCTTTCTCTTCTTGTAGGTATAGCCATCCATATTTATACTCCTGACAACATTTTTTTTCATTCCTCCGCATAACATGCGACATTTAGCTTAAACAACACTATACAATGTGTATCACTATACAGTTTGTATGTGTATGAGAGCAGTGGCCCCAACTTACACGTAGGTCGTGAGTTCAGATCCAAGTAGGCACTTTACTTTGTGTATTTAATTTCATCACTATTGCTCTCAAAACGGTGAAGAAAAACATCGTAAGGAAACCGGAATTTCCTAGCATCAAGAATTTGAAGACATGTGACATCCGCCAACCAACATTGGGTCCGCGTGGTGGATTATGGCCCACTCCCTCTTAGAGAAGAGGCCTGTGTCCCAGCAGTGGGAACATTATAGGCTGATTAGGATGTGAGTCAGAAATGTGTGGTCTTGATTTTGTGGGTTAGACCATCAAACTGAACAACTATCTCCATGGGACCAACATTGTAATCGCGAAGAAGTAATCAGCTATCCCATAATAACAATAACCGAGGACATTTCACAGAATGCCTTATAGTCCCAAGCTAAGCAACATAATGCTTGTGTTATAGTAACAGTAACGAGACGGCTGATAAACTGCATATACATATACATTTTTTTCTGTAATTTTGATAGACATACACCCAGACTCGGAACAAATACTTGTAGGTGGTGCAAATATTTGTTCCGTGCGGGAATCGAACCTGCGACATGCTGCACAGCAGTCAATCGCTCTACCACTGCGCCAACCAATCAAACCAATTAAATCAAGTCAACTCACCCAAATGTATGGGACAGTTGATAATATCGCGATTACGAATAATCGATTACGTGAACTGCTTCTATTATTTAAATAATTGAAGTATTTTAATTCAATATTTCGCTTTATAATTCATCTTTTCATGTTATAAATAATACCTAAAACGATCCCACTCTTAGCAGACGAGAGAACCTAGAGACCATCGGGTAATTTTTAATTTTTAAACTATAATTTATTTAAGCTTATTAATTTAGTTTCTTGTGTAAATTAGAAGTTAAAATTCAAATAACAGAAAATAATTATTTTAATAGTTAAGTTATTAACTTATTAATTTCATCTTGAACAATATCTATTTTAAAATAATTAATATAATTATCCACTTATTTCGAAAACGTACTTCAAATTTCGTCTCGAACAATACTTATTTTAAATTGAAAATAATTATAATAATTACAAACTGATTACGAAAATAATTATGTTAAATTTTGTCTCGAACAACATCTACCTATTTTAAATTGACGTTATGACGTCATTAAGAACAGAGTATAAATTAATAATCTTCGTATTATGTTAGGACGACGCTAAAAGGCATCTTAATTCAATATAAAATCCTTTTAATTTCGGGTCTTTAAAACCTGCTAAGTGTTTTGGGTAACATTATCGGTAATGTGTTATTCAAAGGCCCGTTTATGGTGCCGGCCCGTTTTTGGTACGGCCCGTTATTTTTCAGGGCCATTTTGTTTAACGGGCTGTTCCTTTATGGTACGGATTTGTTTAATCACATGTCTGGAGCGAGGAAATGACGGCTTCCATTCATTTGGGTGACAACGCTAATATTAAAGATAAGTCAACCTTTTTTTTATATTATTCTTTTCTTTTATCGTTTTTATTGATCAAATAGCTAGTCATGTCCAAAAACAGTTAATTTTATTTCTTATTTAATAATTTCACTTAGCTTACTAATCCGTTGTTGCTAAATGTAACGTATTTTCTGTAAGTGACTAACCTGGTGTCAGCGTGTTTATGCTGCCCATGGGCCTTTGACCTAGCTTCACATGCTGTTGATAAATATCTTTCAGACATCCTGGTTTCCTCACGATGTTTTCCTTTACCAATTTTTAAGCATCTGATAATTATACAATACGCACATGAATCCGTAAAGTCAGAGGCCTTGGGTTGGAACTCGAGACCTGTGACTTGGCAGTCCGACGGTCACACCACTAGGCTACCACTGTAACTACTACTAGCGCTTAGCTACTCGCTACGGAACTGAACATAATGCTGGCGCTTAAACAATATACTTCCAATATTACGGTTTTGTGTATGTACCACTACTAAAAGTTAAACTGGAGACAATAAACGTTATTCTATTCTATTCTTATATTATATAATATAATAATTATTCTATATATTATATAAGTAGTATATCAGCCATCTCGTTACCATAACACAAGCATTAGGTTGCTTAGCTTGGGACGATACGGCGCTGTGTGAAATGTCCAAGGATATTATTATTATTATTATTATTCTATTATAAATTTCTGAAAGAATGGTACTTTAACGTATCATCTTTTACTAGCAATCAAGCTATCCCAAACTGTCAAATTTTCCCAATTAAAAATTAACCTTATGCTTTTGTAATAAAGTTGAAAACTATCAAAAATACTTGACAGACTGGGGTAACTTGATGTGCTGACCTCAGTACCAATAAGTTTTTACAGTCAAATGTATTAGGAATGAAACAAGAATGAAGAAATAAAAACGTGTTTATTTCGTACTGGCTCCAAGAAGATATAAGAAAACAAATAAAAGACGACAATTAATACAGCTATTTGGCAAAAACTACTAATTTAGTAGGAAACATTTTCTGAATCGTCGTCAAAAAGGTGTGAGATGAATGTTCTCGAAAATAAACCCATTGTCTACCGGAACGCAGATCTACGCGACACACGAGGGCTTTTAAATTGTGTCTATAATTTCGGCATACGAAAGGTAATAATCTACTATTCCATATTCAAATCCTTGCTTCCATTTGTTATTTCTACTTAAACAACTTTATGAAACTTTATAAAAGTTGTTTTCAAAGTAACTAGAACATAATTATTATTAAAAAAGTCACTAAACAAATTGGAAGATTATGTGTGGGTATTACAGTGATTTTTCAATAACATATTTATTTACTACTTTGGAAACTAAATTGTGAATGCAAAATACAACCATTATATCTACTTCTTGCTCCACGTAAAGACAACAAGAAATATATCCTTTATTACGACATTTCCAGCCAGAAACTAAGCCGAAATGTAGATCTAAAAAATCACAAACGATTTCGCACGTCCAAATCCCGCCTGGATGACCTGCGACCTTCATCCTTACTTATCCCGGATAAATAATGGGTTGACCCGGATGCCGTTTGCTCACCTATGAATAAATAGAACCCATATGATATATTACTTAAAGAGCCGTCAAACAGGCTTGAATAGTTTTAACTAGGGGTCTTACAAAGATGTAGAGCAGATGGATTAGGCAAGACTTTTTATCCACCCTCCACGACGCTATTAAAATTAATTTTTACCCCCCACAACGGCGACGCTATTAAAAGTTATTTGTTAAAAACTCAAATCACTAATGAAGAGTCAGAATGGTACTGGTATTTCAATAACGGTCCATAAAACCAATCACAAACTAGTAACCCTTTTGAACGCCATTGACACATATACGTGACAAGCGAGCACATGCCCCGTACGCCAACGACACAAAATGTGAAATAAACAGTTAAATCATTACTTTTGTGTGTGTTTATATAGATATCTTAAAAATTAAATCTTTCGTACTTATTTAATGACATGTAACAAATTAAAAGACACCATGGATATTGGGAAAATCATGATAACAAGAAGACATCAATTTGTAGTTTGGCGTGGCGGGTACGCGCATGCATTTATGCTCTGGCGTTCAAAAAGTTAACGCGTTATAAATTTTTATGTCATAAATTGACGCGCACTTAACTTGTGGTAACTATTAGTGATTCTGTGATCCTGGTACCGGTGTGTGTTCCAGTACGGAATTGTGTGTGTGTGTGTACTGTGCTGACGCGGAGTTTCCTATAATTCTTTCTGGCTAAAGTTTCCTACTCATAATCTACCTCTGTGCCAAATTTCATCTTCGTAGCTTCAGTAGTTTTTGAGATTTCGTGATTAATCAGTGAGTCTTCTTCATTTCGTGTGTGACTAACCTGGTATCAGACTTATTTTATGCTGCCCATGGACCTCTGACTTAGCTTCACATGCTATTGAGAAATATCTCTCAGGCATGCCGGTTTCCTCACGATATTTTCGTTCAACGATTTATAAGCAAGTGATAATTGCACAATACGCACATGAATCCATTAATCAGTGGGTGAATGTATGAATGAGTGACATTTCGCTTTTACGTAAATAAATGATTTCTAGTTTAGCATGTACTAGCTTCCGCCCGCGGCTTCGCCCGCAAAATATGTCAACAAATTATACACACAAACTTTCCTCTTGAAGCAATCTATCTATTAAAAAAAACCGCATCAAAATCTGTTGCGTAGTTTTAAAGATTTAAGCATACATATTATAATATATATTATACGTATATAGGGACATAGAAAGCGACTATGTTTTATACTATGTAGTGATTACTACTTCCTAATTGTCATTTCTAGCTTTCTATATATCTGTGTTTGTGCCTTAGCTTTACAGAGTTAAAACTATAAACCATTAATTTAATTACTTTGACCCACACGCAAGACCAAGCAATGTAAAGCCTGCCTTGATAGCAGGCTTTGATAACATTGAAGTCAAATTCAAAGTTTTATTCAAAGTCAAAGCTTTATTCAAAGTCAAAGTTTTATTCAAAGTCAAAGTTTTATTCAAAGTCAAAGTCAAATCATTTATTTCAAATAGGCACAAGTAAGGCACTTTTGAACGTCAAAATAAACAAGAAATAGAATTGATTCAAGTCGCCCCTTCCAAAAGTTAGTTTTGTGTGGAGAAGAATGGGCAAGAAACTCCACCGTTACTCTTTTAAAATGTTTTACAATGTTTTGTATACATGAATTATAACATTATATGTGACGACGATGCACCCAGGTTGGCGCAGTGGTTGAGCGATTGACTGCTGCGCACTATGTCGCGGGTTCGATTCCCGCACGAAACAAATATTTGTACGACCTGCAAGTATTTGTTACGAGTCTGGGTGTTTTTCTTTATATAATATGTATGTATTTACAAAAAAAAATGTATATAAGTAGTCTATCAGCCATCTCGTTACCATTACACAAGCATTAGGTTGCTTAGCTTGGGACTATATGGCGTTGTGTGAAATGTCCAAGGATATTGTTATTGTTGTTGTAGTTCTGGAATAGTTGCTGTTAAAGATGGTGAAAATCGCATCAAAATCCGTTGTGGGAATTAAAATTTGAAGATCTAAGCGGTCAAACAGACAGACGCGAAAAACGTTCAGCTGCTTTACATAGTGGAGCTGTTTTGTAAAACAGCCATACTCCATTTGTTGTAGCATTAGCTTCTGCTGCCCGGACTGGACCCGCGTGGACGTTGGAAACTATCCCACGGGAGCGTAAGTTGTAACGGGATAAAAAGTATAATCTATATCTGGGCCTAATTTCATCCAGATCCGTTCAGCAGTTTTGCGTGAAGAAGTTACGAACATACAAACACACATACACACACACTTACAAACTTTCGCCTTTTCAATATTAGTTTGATTTAGAAAAATTACATCAAAATAACGTTAGTCCTAGTGTAATATTGTTGAAATTACTGCACTTTATTTTTATATGTAAATTGATACAATTATTTCTATGTATCGTGAAATAACGGAGTTTATTATCTTAGATACGTTTATATTAGGGATTCCCAAACATTTTTTCTACTGCTCACTTTGAGAATAAATTGTTTTTTAGCGTCCCCATTTTTTCTTCTACTTAAAAACCACTATCTAGATGAAATTATCGCCCACAAGGGGCTCCATTTTGGGAAAGGCTGGTTTATATCAATAACTATAGAGTGATAAACGTTGTTTTTGAAGCAACGACTTTTGAATCTTTATATGTGTCGTATACATTAATATGGAACTTAAATAATATATAGTGTTAGTCTAATAATATTTAGCAGAATAATTTATCATGTCGTTGTCACAGAAAATCGAATATTTGCATTGCGTTTTCCTATCTGTACCCAATTGACATCCCGCTGCCTATTTGCTGATGTTTTTTTGTTTGCGCTGTCTATTTCATTTTTGAGTCCTTTGATATTTAGCCGTCGAATAGAACGGATTAAATCTAAATATTTCGACGAAATCTGTTTTTTATTCAAATAAATTGCGTTCAGTTCAGTCATTGGTGAAATTCACCCTTACTGATTACTGGTGCAAACAGGCTAAATTGTTCTGAATTTAAAACATTTTAATAATGACGACACGGATGGCGCAGTGGTTGAGCGATTGACTGCTGCGCAGCATGTCGCGGGTTCGATTCCCGCACGGAACAAATATTTGTACGACCTGCAAGTATTTGTTCCGGGTCTGGGTGTTTTTCTATCTATAATATGTCTGTATTTACAAGAAAAAAATTGTATAAAAGTAGTTGATCAGCCATCTCGTTACCACAACACAAGCATTGGGTTGCTTAGCTTGGGACTATATGGCGTTGTGTGAAATCACCAAGGATATTATTAAAAATCAATCATGCAACATAATAAACCTTACCAATAGAAAATAATAGCAATATAGAACAAGTAAGCAACCCAAAACAATCGCTAACATTTATTTCAATCCATTGAACGAATTGTAAGTAACAAATAAAATGCGTAATATCGTACGGAACTCGTAAAACTAAAGTGTAATTGGGGATCCGTAACGACGCTAAAAAACCTTTTCTTGAATGTTACGCACAAAGCAATCGCGAGCTTAATAAATTTATTGTATGTAGTACTTTATGAGGCAATATTCTTCATTGGTTTTCATTTGTTAGGAATTGGTGATCAGTTTAAGTTACTTTCTAGGGTTAAGCGTCTCAAAAAGAAAATTCTGAACCCATATTGGATCACTATGTCGTCCGTCTATCTGTCACTTTGTCATGACCATTTTTCTAAGCAACATTTTGGGGTATCATGTAGATATTAATACACAAATAGGTATTATGACAGGGAATTATATTTAGTCCGTCAGCCAAAAAATATTAGACAAGTATTTACAAAAATATGGGAAAAATTATTTTCAATTATGATAATCATGCACACGTCTGTGATTTTATTATTGTGCCCAGATTTGTATAAATCGTCCTTTCATATGTGTAAAACATAACCAGCATTTCATTAAACTCAGTTTAACTCATCGATATACTTTAAACGTTGGATACTTAAGTACACTCACCCTAGTAATTGTCAGCTGAAATATTTATTGCGGGTTCGAATCCCGGGTTGGTCCCGTGATTTATAGTGACCCCCGAAGCGTCTGGGCTTTTTGGAGACTTTGTTTTTACAGCAAAAGAATGAATTGGGACCACTGAAAGGGATTTTTGTTTTTTTTTTGTGCTACCTTTTAAATTTCGTATTTTCCTCGTATTCGGGTGTCCGGTTATTTTTACGGAGTTATTTTTTTTATTTCGGGTTTCGATTAAGAATTTCCTGGAACCTGGATTTGTAACCAATATTGGCAACAGGTTCGCTATGCTATTAAATTGAACTTTTATTATGAGGAAACGCTCTCGAAATACTTATACCGTCATCGGAAAATACAGTCTGGTTGTTGTATTAGGTTATATTATATTGTCCTATGGCAGCGCAAAGGCCATACCTTTTTTATTCAAATCTATCCGAAGCCAATATAGACGAATCTGAGTCAATATGGACCAATTTAAGCCAGCATGGACCAATTTAAGCCAGTTTGGACCAGTTTAATGTCAGTTTTAAACCAATATGGACGAATCTGAGCCAATATGGACCCATTCGAGTAAATATGGACCAAAAATGTGTTACGTTAAGTCAGGAAAATTAATTGTTTATCAATTTGGCTTTCAAATTAAATATCTTATTTAGACAATTCGTTAATTGTTACTTTCAAACACACACTTTCTGACACGTTTGTCATCATGTCATTTGAAAGTAACATAAAATAGCTGCTGACATGGCTACCGATATTGGGTTGAGTGGGAGAAAAACGCGCTTAACGAGGAGCACCTGCAAGATCACACATCGCCAGTTATATTTAAGTCCCATGTAATAGTCAACGGGATTGTCAGAAAGGGTTACCGCTACCCCGGAACATAAAGGGCTAAGGAAGGAACATGGATGGGTTTTAGTCAGTTAGAGTCTGACACTCCCTTCCGCTCCACCCAGAGTGAGAGGAGTCATTTGATGATTTCACACCCTCAACAAAAAAGTCCCATGTAATAAGTACACGTATAGAAAAATGACATCGACTTCTTATAGTATAGAAGTGCTTTAAATTGAATTTACTCTACCCAATGGATCAAGTAGAACAAATCCCAAAATAGCCTTCTTTTCAAAAACAACAAATTCAAAGTGTACCCTCAATTTGCTACAGCTATTTTAAAGATTAAAAAGCAATTCTAAAAGTCTATTAGGACGCAATATTTGTCTCGAAGCGGCAGATAGTAGGTTAAATGTCACTCTCCAGATTTATTTAAAGACTCGGAAAGCAGTTTGGGATATTTATGACCCAATGACTTTTTACTTGTTAGTTTTTTTTAGGATTTACAAACAACTGTAGGCAAACACTCTTGAAATTCATGTATTTTAAGGCCTGTAAGCGCTTTAGTTTACAAAGTGGTACTAAATGTAGCAATGTTATGTTTCTGTCGAGTCTTCTATCGGCTTTATTCTTTTAGCTTTTCTCTGCGTGTGGGTGTCGGAAAATATTCCTACGGGAACGTTCTACTGGGATTAAAAGTACCCTATGTTTTATTTAAGGATATAAACTATCCGTGTGCCAAATTTCGTCTAAATCCGTTTAGCTGTTTTTGCGCTAATTCGGAACATACATACCGACAAACGGAGTAATATTCATCATTACTGTTTTCATATGGTGGCCCAGTAGTAACTGCCCCGACTTGCGAGTTGTATGTCGCGGGTTTGAAACCAGGCGGCGCTTTACTTTATGTAAGTAATTTCATCACCCTTGCTGTCAAAACGGTGAAGAAAATGACTCCAGTACACGACCTTCGAACAATGACAGATGTTCATTCTTCTTCATTTCGTTTGGTTAGTGACCAGCCTGGTATCAGAGTTTCTATCCTACCCATGGGCCTCTGACTTAGCTTTACATGCTGTTGAGAAATATCTCTCAGACATGCTGGTTTCCTCACAATGTTTTCCTTCACCGATTTTTAAGCAAGTGATAATTATACAATACGCACATGAATCCGTAAAATCAGAGGTGCTTTGGGTTCGAACTCGAGACCTATGACTTGGCAGTCCGACGGTCACACCACTAGGCTATCACTGCTATAAGTTAAAGCTGCTTGCACCCCACCCCTCATGGTCGTATGTCGTGATGTTCATTTATTTTCAAATTAGATTGTGTTTTGTTTCCAAAGGACTTTCGCCTACGATTATAATAAGAGTGCTTGCAACTTGTAAAATGTACAAAGTTAAATTAACCACGAAATAATTTGATGGCATTAAAGGTTTGCTGGCTAAAACTCCCTGGACTTGGTAGCAGTTACGATTTTGGCAAGAGTATGTGCAAGTTTAGGGTCACGGTTTAGTATTTCGGTCGAAACTATCCATTTGGGCGTAGTGAGAACCTTTGTTTCTGAATGGTTTATTCAATGTTATCTGTTTCAAGTGTTTTCATTAGCTAACAACCTTGTTGTTGGTCTGGTGGTCACATGTGGTACTGCTGAACATGTGGTCCTAGATTCGATTCCCTGTTTTTTTATATCAGGAATTTATCAGTAGGAATTTATCAGAATTTGTACCCGGTTAATGGCAATAGACTCGCCCTATGTCACATGAGATTTAATATTTAATAACTGGAGAACGGTGGGTGTTTTTACAGGCGTACTACATATTTTACTGTATGTGTGTTCATTAGCTTTGGTAATTCTGATCAGTGAATGTGATTAACAACATTTGATAGCAGATTTTTTGATCAGAGAGTGTATTGGTATAATATGGGAATTCAGTAGCTCTCGAAATATGAGCTGAGATGTCAATCAACTCAGCCTATCGCAGTCCACTGCTGGACATAGGCCTCTCCCAGGCTGCGCCTCAACACCCTGTCCTCCGCCTTCCGCATCCAGCCTGTCCCACCTCGTCATCGTTCCATCTAGCCAGGGGGCGTACCACACTATACTTGCTACACTTGCCGGTACACGGTCTCCACTCCAGGACTCGCCTGCTCCACCATCCATCCACCAGCCATCGGTCCTAAGACAAACATGGCTATAGCCACGGGTGTACATGCATGTCTTTGCCTACCCGATTTCACGTGTATAGTACTCATGGAAATCAACTACTTTGTCAATGGGACCAACTCAAAAATATCAGCTGTTCCATACATTTTGTCAAACTATGTGAACATAAATTTACTGAACAGCTGATTCTTTGTGCATGATTTCAGTTATAGTTCTATAGTCAAAGATGTTCATTTTCATGCGTATAGTACCCCCTGAAAGTATGTCCGTTTAACCTAACACACTGTAAATTATTCACTGTCATTTCATAGTTAGACATATAAACGAAAACTCCATTCCATTCGCAACCCACATCCAAATTCTAACAACAGTGAATATTTTAAATTCACACATTATTAGGTATTTAGTTCAAAGGGCCGGGTTTCTTTGTAGTGTCACAGAGTACTAGACGGCGGATCAAAACGTTGGAGCGTTTGCCGGTACAACAAAGTGGTGCGAATACATTTTCTTTTGATGTGTTGTTTGCCCGACTTTTGTGTTTTAACGATGTGAAAAGATATATGTTGTCTTTTAGTTCTGTTTGCTTGTGTTTTTTTTCGGGGTAAAGAAAAAATGCTTTTGATCGCTCCACTTTCGAAATGAAGGTTGATTTTATAAACTTGGTATTTTTTTTTAAATATTAAGTATATGGATGTTGGTAAGTACCGTTGTTCTATTTTTATTGTGATTGCTTTAAAAATTCCTTATCTACGAGCATACTGATATAAAAGCGCTGAAGAAAAAGTTAAGGCTTATCTCAGTAATATTGTAAGATGGAGATTTACTCCTCAAACTGAACCTATTAGATGTTCGCCCATTAGAAGCCGTTTGCTTATAAGAGCTCAACTATTTATACGGTTATATTTATAGTCGTTTCGAGAGAATTTTTCTTATGAGCCCATGGGGTTCATAGGACATATGAGAGGTTAAAAAAATCTATTTTTAAAATTGTATTCAGTAGATTTTAGCTATAAATGTTATAATTAAATGCTTGTAAAAACGTTTTTAACATTGCATATTTTTTTATTTTTTCCGATTCTTCTCAAACAACAAACTTTTTAATTTGATACCCATATTATAGTGTATAAAAATGACCAGTCGGCCATCTTGGACAGTTCGCCATATTGTATTAAGAATGAACATACATTTGTTTTTAGGAAGAGAATCATCAAATGGAGTCCCTCTGTGTGTGGAGCGGAAGAGAGATTCAGACGTATCCTGACTAAAACCCATCCATACTCCTTCATTAGCCCTATGTGTTCCGGGACTGCGGTAACCCTTTCAGACAGCCCCGCTGATACATGCATAGTACACACAAGTAAATTGCTAGTAACAAAAAGCAAACATAATGCCTATAAGGGTCTCGAGGTACTGAAGCCACAAAGGCGGTACCTGAGTACCGCTAGGACTAGTATCACATAGCATCACCCGACACTGCGTTATCAGGTAACAACCTTGCGGTTCTCAACCTTGTCAGGTATCTTTTATGTAAGCAGTGTCTCTATTACTTGTAGGTGTGTGTGTCAGCTTGGACATAGGAATAGGATAACATTAAATACTGTAAGTAATATTAAATAGTACACCCACGTTTCGCCTGTTATGTTTGAGTCTCATTTAATAGGGACCGAGTTTATTTACTTCTCAGTGTGCCGATGTCAAAAAAGCTCATATTTTTTTTATATTTATGCACCGTTTGCTGACGCAGCCGTTAGGTTTTCACGTGTACATGTGAGCTTATTTTAATTTTCTGGGCACAGGTCTAACGCGATTAGCACACGGCACCACTCGACCGCGCGGTCGTTTGCGGTAGAAACGAGCACCGCTCGACCGCGCGTTCGGGCGGTGTAGGTACGTGTGTTAGGCATCAACGGATTTCTTGGAGACCAATGTGACATGAGATCCGCTTGAGCGCGGTGCCGTGTGTAAATCGCCTAAACTCGGACTTGCACATGAGAATTTCCCTACACAAAAGGACTTATCATACGGATTCACGAACATGAGACCAATGAGGCAGTGAATTATCTTTTCAAATTTATTTTTATATTTAAATTTTTCGCACACAATTATGGTACAAAGGCGGACTTAATGCCTTAGGCATTCTCTACCACTCAGGGTGGTGATGAGATTAGATGACAGGTGCTTAAATAAACAGTAAGAATGATAGAAAAACAATATTTAAATGAGAATTATTAATGAAATGGGTACCTACATAAATAAATCTATACTAATATTATAAAGCTAAAGAGTTTGTTTGTTTGAACGCGCTAATCTCTGGAAAAAAAATGTTTGTGTTGGATAGTCCATTTATCGAGGAAGGCTAAAGGTTATGTAACATCACGCTACGACCAATAGGAGCCGTGCAGCGGGTGAAACCGCCCGGGAGCTAGTAGGTTATAACCGTATAATAAACACACATATTCTGCACATTACAAAGGCAGCAAATTCCAAAGCCTTATCACAGTATGATATCACGACATACTCCTAATAGGTACATCCAAGCATGTACATATATCCCTGTATATCATTTTAATCCAGGCCAGATTAAAAGGTCTGCACGAGAAATATGAAACCGGACACATGGCCGACACGCCAAAGCCTTGCACAAACATCAATTTTGTGACTAAATTCTGTGTGCACATGTCTAAATGCAGCGACATTTACATAGCGATGTGTTGGATAACTTTATGTCTCTGACACATTGACACAAAGGATGGTGAGCGAGCTTTAATATAACATTACTGCTATTTTAAATCCATGAATTGCAGAATTGTTTATTATTATACATCAATCTGCATAGCCTTTTTCCAATTATGTTTTGGTCGGCTTCTAGTTTAACCGGATGCAGCTGCATACCAGTATTTTACATGGAGCGACTGCTTATATGAACTCCACAACCCAGTCACTGGGTAATACAATACCCCTTGGTAAGACTTGCTGTCAGATTTTCGGGCTTCTATTGACCCGTAACGACTGTCAAAGATGCACAAATGACAGCCGGGGCCAAAGTCTTAATGTGCTTTCTGAGGCACGGAGTCTCGGTATGTAAAGATTTATATGATTTATATTATGTGTATCTTTACATAACGAGTTTATTAAATAATCATTTATTGAGTATTGATTGCAATACAAATCCCTATCTCTGAGAACATTAACATAACTTGTAATTAAGGCTGCCTCGTTTAAGCGGGATTGTCCGAAAGGGTTACCGCTGCCCCGGAACATAAAGGGCTACGGAAGGAACATGGATGGGTTTTAGTCAGTAAGAGTCTGACACTCCCTTCCGCTCCACCCAGAGCGGGAGCAGTCATTGGATGATTTCACAGCCTTAAAAAAAAAAAAAGGCTGCCTCGTTGGTCTAGCAGTCACAACCGCTACTGTTGAGCATAAAGTCCTGGATTCTGTTCCCGGGTGGGGTGAAGCGTTATGGGAATGACTTAATTAATGAAGATATCGACGTATAAGGCGTAGGCACATTGTCATAGTGGCTCCGTGTCTGTCAACACACGGCGAATAACCATAGTTTTACACGGTAAGATAAACATGTCCAAACAACATTTTTACCAGATTTTTTCTTCAGTGTTCAATTAACACAACAATGGTGTCACTAACAGCTCTTGATCGCGGTTCAGATGATGTTTAATACATTAAGTGCCTATTCCACCACTGGAACTGAACGTGATCAGTACGCTGCTCGGCTCCTATTGGTCGTAGCGTGATGTTACATAACCTTTAGCCTTCCTCGATAAATGGACTATCTAACACAAACATTTTTTTTCCAGAGATTAGCGCGTTCAAACAAACAAACTCTTCAGCTTTAAAATATTAGTATAGATTTATTTATGTAGGTACCCATTTCATTAATAATTCTCAATGATTTATTTTAAATATTGTTTTTCTATCATTCTTACTGTTTATTTAAGCACCTGTCATCTAATCTCATCACCACCCTGAGTGGTAGAGAATGCCTAAGGCATTAAGTCCGCCTTTGTACCATAATTGTGTGCGAAAAATTTAAATAAAAAAATAAATTTGAAAAGATAATTCACTGCCTCATTGGTCTCATGTTCGTGAATCCGTATGATAAGAGTGTTAAGTCCTTTTGTGTAGGGAAATTCTCATGTGCAAGTCCGAGTTTAGGCGATTTACACACGGCACCGCGCTCAAGCGGATCTCATGTCACATTGGTCTCCAAGAAATCCGTTGATGCCTAACACACGTACACCGCCCGAACGCGCGGTCGAGCGGTGCTCGTTTCTACCGCAAACGACCGCGCGGTCGAGTGGTGCCGTGTGCTAATCGCGTTAGACCTGTGCCCAGAAAATTAAAATAAGCTCACATGTACACGTGAAAACCTAACGGCTGCGTCAGCAAACGATCAAAACGATCGGAATGACATCCACTGAAAAAACGACCCATTATAAGTGCCGGAAAACTATTGGGAGTATTAGTTACATCGGTTAAGTCCGCACTTAGATTCGCTGGTGAATTTCGCTTGTAACAAAAAAAAAACTTCGCATTGCCGCATCTAATACCCGTATGTCACAAAAATATACTGCAAGGTGTAAATCCAACGATTCCTTGTATTCGAGTCGTAGTTTACTTTCACGAAGCGCCTCGTCATATTCGAGCTAAAACTTATTTCGTGTGATCTAATGCAGTCAGTCCGTAGTAGTTTACTGAAAGCGATCGCCCAGTAAAATGAAATATCCAGTTACTGGGTTACTTGTATTTCTCTGTTTATTGTTTTCTAAAAGGAGGTTTTGTATGTGCAGTTTGTTTTGTTTTGTGAATATTGTTATAAAAATTGTGGGTTTCGTTGCTTGTGGGTCACTTTACATAGGATTAAATGAAACTGAAAAGTGTTGGTGTATTATGACGTATTGAAGTCATCATTGTTAAAGTCAAAAAGAGATGGAGCTATACAGGACAAATAGCACTCTCTATTCTATATAACTTGCAATGTATGTCATTTTCAGCGGGATTGTCCGAAAGGGTTACCGCTACCCCGGAACATAAAGAGCTAAGGGAAGGAACATGGATGGGTTTTAGTCAGAGTTTGACACTCTCTTTCGCTCCACCCAGAGTGGAGCAGTCATTTAATGAATGCCAAATCTAAAAAAAAAAATGTATGTCATTACTTCGGGTAAAATCTTGCAACTGAATTTTAAAGCAGTTATCATCAACTGATTGATCTGAAACTTTGCTTTAAAAGGTTAGTTCGAATTACAATGCATGGTTACACAAATGACGTAATTCTAAATCCAATATGGTGAACCGTCAAAGATGGCGGACTAGTTTTTTTGTGCTTCAAATCATCAAATACCTGAATCATAAGATAAAAATAAAAAGCATGTTTTTTTTCAAAGAATGTTAATATTATTCTTAACAAATATCATTAATTCTGGGCCGACCACGGTTTTACCTATAATGGCTGATTGGATATTATTTTATTTGATTGAATTTTTGTTTGGACAGTGACCGTCATTAGTTAGATACACGAACGAAGTTTAATTTATTGTCGTATTGCCCTTGTATGTTCCGTTTGTTTCCCTTTGCTTGGGTAAGAAACTATAAAACGTGAATAAAAATCGATCAATCTGCCTAGCCTTTCCCAACTATGTTGGGGTCGGCTTCCAGTCTAACCGAATGCAGCTGAACACCAGTATTTTACATGGAGCGACTGCCTATCTGATCCCCACAACCAAGTCAGTAACTGGGTAACACGATACCCCTTGGTAAGACTGGCTGTCGGAGTTTCGGGCTTCTGACGAACCGTTACGACTGTCAAAGATTCACGAATGACATCCGGGACCAACGGCTTAGCGTGCTTTCCGAGGCACGAAGGAGTCTCGATATGTAAATATGGTCACCCATCCACGGTCCAACCTTGGCAAGCGTAGCCTAACCTGATCCATCGATACGTGCGGCTGTTATTACTTAGTTACGAGCTCCTCGCGAATAATCCACATATTTACCTGCTGACACTTTTTGCTTTGTCCCCCTTCATAATTTTTAATTGGTCACATTTTGCTTCTACCTCATAGCCAATTGATATGAGAGTGCACTCCATTTCATTCCATTGTAATCAATACAATGATTCGAAACATTGTTGCAATTGCATTGAGTGCTAGTTACGAGTACAATAGCGCGCAAGTACTGGCACATTGGAATAATTCTAGTTAATTGATTCTTGTAATGCTTGCTCAAATGAGGGGTTGTTCAGAGCTGATGGGCTCGTGACTAAATAATGAAAGCTGCATGAGTCGATCGAAGGTTAAGCCACGCTTGCCGCGGCCAGTTTTTGGATAGGTGACCTTACATTACTTATCGAGACCCCTCTGTACGTTACGGGTAGTCAGAAGTCTGACAACCTGATATGACATAATAAATTTAGCCATACCATTGTTATATTTGTTTTTCTTTTCACCTTTTGTGGTGTAGTATTTTTATTATGGGTGCTTTGTCTTCACATATATTTTTATAATTCATGTGTCCAAATATTTTAAAAGAGTAACGGTGGAGTTTCTTGCCCATTCTTCTCCATTCGAAACTACCTATAGAAAGTGGACTAGAATAAATTATATTTCTTGTTAGTTTGGACGTTCAAAACTGCCCTTCTTGTGCCTATTTCAAATAAATCATTTGACTTTGACTTTGAAGCTAGCATTGGGTCACAGGAGCATTCTTATATTATCAAATTCATTAATATCTTACCTTACCTTGTTGATTATATTTTTCTGTACGCATGTGTTTCTGTGGCAACAACCTATTTTTCTTTCTTTCATTCTAATACCATAATTTTTGCTAGTCAATTAGGAGAGGTCATTTTTATACTCACTCCTTTCAACCAGCCTTATAAAAATTACCGTTTGCGGTCATAAAAACGGGTTATTATAAAAAAAGAATACCTCTCCCTTTTCGGCAAAGGAAATTTATACTTAATTAATGTCAAAATGAATAAGAAGGTTAATCTTTTAAACATTAGGTAGCAACCTCGAATAAGCATAAGGTAGTTATTATTATACGTTCTTAATTTTCTTTATGAAAACATTCATTATTTTGACCTCTGCCGAGGTTTTTGCTCGTCCCGTCCAAAATAGGCTACCATGAATTAATGAACTTCCTCTACGCTAGTAAAGATTGTGCACCTGATCGAGCGATAGATATTTTTCGATTTACAATACAAAAAAAATGATTTTATTTGGTTTTGCAATCTATTTTAGGTGGATAAGTAGTTCGTTAAATTAATAAAATAATGGATTGCACAAACATCATCATACTGATATTATAGAGGCGAAAGTTTGAAGTTTGTATGTTGTGGCCCTTGACAACCACAAGATAGACCCAACCTTGAACGGCTGGATCACCAATATGCTCAAAATGAGAGCTGTACAACTTACGGTAAACGACACTACAAGGGCCATCGTAGCGAAAGGATGCCCGCAAGGGGGCGTTCTCTCACCGCTACTATGGAACCTGGTCGTAGACAGCCTCATAAAAATACTCAACGAAAAAGGCTACTATACAGTAGGCTACGCCGACGACATAACCATTATAATAAACGGCACACATGAAAATGTACTATGCAACCTCATGCGCCAAGCCTTGAAAATAGTAGAGGACTGGTGCCACAGACACCAACTATCAGTGAACCCAACGAAGACTGAACTGATCCTTTTCACAAAAAAAAGGAAAATGGCCACACTACAACTACCCCGATTCTTTAGAACAACCCTAAGCCTATCAACTGAGACCAAATATCTGGGAATCTTTCTGGATAGTCAGCTGAACTGGGCAAAGCATACTAAACATATGATCACAAAAGCCACCATATCACTGTGGCAATGCAAACAACTGCTGGGCAGGAACTGGGGTGTTAAACCCAAAATCACACACTGGCTATACGCCACGGTCATCCGACCAACCATCACGTATAGCTTACTAGTATGGTGGCCCAGAACAAACTTAAGCATAACCCAAAAAGAGCTTGAGAAACTGCAGCGACTCGCTTGTGTAGCTATTACCAGCTGCATGAGAACGACGCCTACCGCTGCCCTACAGGCGATGCTAGGACTGCCACCTCTACACCTCATCGTGCGAGAGGAGGCAACCATGGCCGCCTTTCGGCTAAGCATAGCAGTAACCCTAAGTAAAGATTCCAGAGTAAAGCACACACGGGTAAGGGAAGACGCAATCAGACATCAACCAATGCTGGCGTCACCCTGCGATAAAGCCCCAAAACAACACCAATTTCAAAAACACTTAACGAAGAACAGTGTGACTACTCTAGTCCGGAAGAACTAAGAGTATACACCGACGGGTCGAAGACCGACTCTGGAAGCGGAGTCGGGGTGTTCTCACGCGACCTTAACATAAACATATCCAGCCCACTGGGCAAGCACAACACCGTCTTCCAGGCGGAGTGTGTGGGCATCATACAGGCAGTACACGCAATTGAAGCCAGGAAAGTCACCGATGCGAAAATACGCATAGTTTCCGACAGCGCCTCGGTCCTGCAATCCCTAAAGAAAAACACCACACCTCAAAACTAACACTAGAATGTCACAATGCACTAGAACGCATATCAGTACTCTACTGCAACAAAGTGACACTACAATGGATAAAAGGACATAGCGGATCACTAGGTAACGACGCAGCTGACGAGCTAGCGAGGAGAGCCTCCAGCGCGTCAGCCTGCGGACCGGAACCCATCATACCCATTCCCTTTAACCAGCTACGTAGATGGCTACAAGAAATCACCCAAACACAAGCGGAGAACTGGTGGACCTCGGACGTCACCGGACTGCAGGCAATCCAGGGAGGCCATGCCATCCCTGGATAAAAGGTTAACCAGACGGTTACTCCGCCTGAACAGAACCGGCCTGCGCCTGATGACGGGGACCATCACGGGACACTGCTCACTAAACAAACACTTCCACACAATAGACATAACGGACAGTCCTCTGTGCAGGGCCTGCATGGAGGCTGAGGAAACCGTCGCGCACGTGCTCTTTGAGTGCACGGGCGTCACACAGATCAGGACACAAACCATTGGAACACCCAAATCTTTTACAGATATATTACACAGACCAGGAGACGTGATCAACTTCTGGAAGGAGGTGGGCTGGCTGGAATAACCGCCACAGGCCGCCATGGCCCACGCACAATGGTCCGCCAAGGACTGCGTGCGGAAACCAAAACCTCAAGAAGAAGAAGTTTGTATGTTTATCCGTCCTTCACGCTCAAACGGCTGGACAGATCTAAATGAAATTTGGCACAGAGGTAGTTCATGACCTGGATTATCACATAGAATTCTTATATCATTAATATCATTTATCCCAGTAGTTAATTTCCGATATCCACGCCGACAAAGCCGCTGGCAGCAGCTAAGAGTTTCATAACAACCAGAATTTTTCGTTTTATAGTTTTCTTTAAAACCAAACAAAAAATCACGCCTGTTTTCCTCTTAGGGTTAAGCAGAGGTATACCTGAAGTACAGCCATATTACATGAGATATGTTTAAGACCCATGAAATGTCTCCAGCCGGGCACAACTCCAGACTCCAGGCTGTTACTTAGAAATTCTAGATGAAAAACCCTAATAACTTTGTCCTACCCGGGAATCAAACCTAGTACCTCATGCTTAAGGGTTACCGCAACCCTGGAACATAAAGGGCTAAGGAAGGAACATGGATGGGTTTTAGTCAGTAAGGGTCTGAGACTCCTTTCCGCTTCACCCAGAGCGGGAGAAGTCATTTGATGATTGTGCAATCTGTAATAGTTTACTGTATTCCCATATGGGGCGGTGCGGCAAAAACTAGATTTATAGATGTAGAACGAGCACAACGAGCACTTGTAAAAATAATGTACTTCAAAAAGATAAGATACCCAACTGAAAGTCTATACCAAGTGAGTGGCCTGCTTTCTGTTCGAAAACTATATATTTCTTACACAGTCCTAAAAAAACATAAGACAATTCCATATAAAGCAAACACACTATCAAAGAGACGGAAAGACATAATTGCTCAAATCCCACAAACTAAATCGAAATTCGCTGCCATACAATACAACAAACGCTCTGCTCAGCTTTATAACAGGGTAAACAAGGAGATATACATATACACTAAACAATTACATGAATGTAAAAAAATGGTAACAAATTGGATAAAACCTTTTACTTATGATGATACTGAGGCGCTCTTACAACAAATAGTTTAAATCACCCATTTCTCTCTACTCACTGACTCACCTACACGCACACAAACAGACAATCACGTGAATATTGTATAATGTAAAAAATATGTACCTATTCTGTTCTGTTGCAAAACAAAATTACCTAGCTATGAAAGAGCGGAGTCTCCTAATACAGGCTTATTCTTTGCTTAAAAGGAAGCTCCAATCATCAACCTGCTGTTCTAATTTGGTTAAGAAATAAACAATTGTTTATTTTTTTTTAATTTGATGATTTCCAGATTTCGAAAAAAAAGGGACCATATGCTCAGAAATAGACCTTGTGACCACGAGACCAACGATCCTCACAACTAAAGTTGTGTCAAAGATCGACTCCGTAATTTAAATTCAATGTGTCATGTCATACTGTCTGAAGAATACTTCCATTTTCACAACTTCAGTGTAAGTGCTTTTAAAAAAGAATTTAGAACTCACTCACTTAACTACTTTCTACGAATGGATCCTAGCTCCGAAACTTAATTCTTACTCGACTTTAAATTCGAGGACTTTATTCTTCGGACAAACTACTGGTAATTTTATTTTGTTTCTTTTAGAACTACTCGTACATACATAAGGTAGCTTCTGCCCGTGGCTTCGTTTGCTTGAAAGTCGTATGATATACTTACTAGTATGTCGTAGTAAGAGCCATCTATCATATATGATTTTCTCATACAAAGAAGAGTTTTTTTTTATATACAAATTATTATTGGGTTTTTTGTGTTTATGATTTGTGTCCGGCTGATGGCAACGGGATTGCTCCCTTTTTTTTTAAGGCTGGGAAATCATCCAATGACTGCTCCCGATCTGGGTGGAGCGGAAGGGAGTGTCAGACTCTTACTGACTAAAACCCATACATGTTCCTTCCGTAGCCCTTTATGTTCCGGGGTAACGGTAACCCTTTCGGACAATCCCGCTTACCCGGCAGGCTTGGCCCTGAGGGGCCCCTTCATATGCTGACATCTCTTTGAGGCGCGCGTGGAACATATACGCCCCGTCCGGCACGGGCCTGGTGCTGATCGGACGGTGAGTCACCCATTACTCACCGTCCGCAGGCCCGCGCCTACAGTGGCCGGAAGTCGTCACGTGGCTGCCGACGCCCGGGGCGTCTCCCAAGGTGGCTGGGATGAGACAGGATCTTTCTCTCTCCCATCCCGCCACCTCATTCGCGAGCATGACTGCTTCGCAGAAGGTGAGTACCTCCCTCTCCCTTTCTCTTCGGACCATGGCTTGCACCAGGGCCGGGCGCCAGAGGTCGCCGCCGCCAATTGCCTCCACGAGGACACGGCTGTGCTCCGCCCAAGCGGGGCAGGTTTCCACCGTGTGCTCCACCGTCTCCTCTGGGCGATCCTCGCAGTGGTGACACCCGGGTGTTTCCTCCCGCCTGATTATGTGCAGGAACCTCCCGAACCTTGTATAACCTCGTAACGCATTCGCATAGCTCAGACTACAAACCAGGCCTGAATGCAAAGTGTGATATTTCATAGTATAATGCAGCCGGTCCATTTGGCTGACGAATTCATTATTTTGCATAACAAAACCAACGAGTAAAGACGCAGAAGAAACAATGACGGTACTTCCCCTTAAACCCAGGGTGGCCAGTGTAATTGCAGAATTGTTTCACTATAATTATGAGGAGGTGTAGCCTGGCAATGTTTTGCGAAATTCGTTAAAGATTTTAGCTGTTTTTCTTTTTAATTTGGTGATGAAGTCCGGGGGCCTAGACAGGTGTCAATCGCTCCGTGTCGATACAATTTCGAAAATAGTTGATCGAACCATTCGTTATCTCAGCGATTCGGATTGTCAAGAACGCCACTTGTCAACGCATTTGTATGGGAATATTGATCGAGTTTTGTTACACAAATTGACATTGTCTAGCTTTTAGCAATCTAAAACGATTGATCATGTGAAATTTCGAAAGCTTATACCAATGCCATACATTTCGAATTTATCTTATTTCGTTATCGTTAATGAAAATATGACTTTGTCTAGACCCTCAGAACAGCCAGTCGATTCTGTAAATATCTCACCATAAAAACTAGGGTGAAGTGACTTGATATGAGATGTCGTTCCATGTAGTGCTAGGGATTTACAGGGAGGGACATTATTGTCAGATCACTTTAAACTCACTTCACTTACTTTTTCATGGTAATATTTTTATAGAATAGAACTACAGAAGTTTACTTGTATCGATTAATTAAAAAGCAACATGCAAACTGACAGTGTTGGGTAAAGCTGGTTCTAGCGGCCAGCCCGTAGAAGGCCAACGAACTTTCAACAACGGCATACATCAAATGGCTAGAGTTGTTTCCGAGTCGAAGGCCCGGGTCGAGTTGTCGTGATACCTTTTCAGACATCTTAGGTATAAGTGATCACAGTTAGTTTAACAGTATTACAGAAACAATTAAAAAGCATTGTACCTCGCGTGGATCTGCGTTTCCAGCTGTCGGTGGGTTTACAGCAAATGAAGGCACTCACTGCATAATTAGACCGGCCGGTGGAGAAGACGAGTACTGGAATGGAACGCCCCCCATCTAGATGGACCGATGACCTTAAGAACGTGGCTGAGACAGACTGACTGAAGACAGGGTGCTGCGGCGCAGCCTGGGAGGCCTATGTCCTAACTTGATCGACTGCCTAATCATAATTTAATCTTTAAGTCATTTTCAGGATGTCTCATCTTTATTTTGAAAATTCAATGGATCTAAAAATTGCAATGAATGTGCCTGATACGGATGGAGGTATGAAACTGGAGAAGTGGCTTGACGCGACGTTTTGTGCATAGTGCGTTATGCATCACCACCTGACCGATGTCGATGCAAGAGTGATGGTAGAATACAGCAAGTATTTTTTTGCTCCGTTGGTGTAATTGCTGTAACATGGCGTTTTAATGGAGGATAAATATATTATATATATATTTTAGGTACACTCGTTAATGGAAAGGGCCTCTGAACGAAGGAAACAAACTGATTAAGCAATACAATAAAATATGATAATGTAATAGATGGTCTTTTAATTTAAGTATGTATAAGTTAAAATTGTAATAAGTTGTATAAAGAATTTGAAATAATAAATAAAATGTGAATATTAAAGCAACATATTCATTCACATTCAGTCGGCGACAAAACTTTTCCGTGAAAGCCCAAGAGAATCGCATGATTTTCCATGTCACACGTTTCCAGTAAAAAAAATTCACCGTATTTATGCAAAAGTTTGTTATTGTAGATGAGAGACAGCATGTACAGACGCCAGCACATCAAGCTATCCCTAACTGTCAAATTATCTCAATTAAAAATGAACCTTATGTCTTTGCAATCAAGTTGAAATACTATCAAAGGAATTATTTTGACAGATTGTGGTAACTTGATGTGCTGGCCTCTGTACAGACGCCAGCACATAAAATATCAACAATCTGTAAATTTCTTTGATTGGTTTTCTGACAAAGGTAACTTTATATGACAAAAATTTAAGGTTCATTTTCAATTGGAAAATTTGACAGTTTTGGATAGCTTGATGTGCTGGAGTCTGCCATAATTTAGGTGAAACCCGCAAAATTCACGTGTTTTTGCAATTTGTGGGTCAGTATTACGTTTTATACTGATCAAAATATCGTTTAAATTACAAAAAACGTATAAAAATTATCATTTTGCGAGCTGTGCTAGCGCTTCCCCTTGGGACGAAAACATAATCAGCTTCCCTCACTGTTAGGTCGAGTATTCAACTTTCTATCTGACCTCCACAATCATTTCTGGGTAACACGATACCTCTTGGACTAGTACTCCGACTTTCGAGCTTCCAACTACCCGTAACGACTGTCAGATCTACTTATCACTCACGGATGAGTCTCAGTATGTTATAGACGGTCGGGTCAAGGACGGTCCGTGGATGAGTAACCACTCATCCACGGACCGTCCTTGACAAGTGTTGCTTTACCTCAATGCCCTTACTCTATCACAATCACACAAAATGTAATTACTGAGCTACTGTGTGAAAAAATAATAAAAATACTTTTATTTGACATGACGCAAAAAAAGAACATGACCTAAATAAAAGGTTGAGGGAATAGACGCAAAAAAGCTATCGCTCAGCATTATGCTGCGGTTATACAAGACAGAACCCTAGCGCTGGACCGAGCGCTCTATCTGTTTGAAATGCCTTCCTATTCTGTAAAATCTCACCCTGAAGACGTAGGTGAAGTGAGTTGCAACGGGATGGGAGAGAGAAAGCTCCTCCCGTCCCAGCCGCAGCAGGAGACCCCCCCGGGCGTCGGGAGCCACGTGACGACTCCCGGCCACCGTAGGCGCGGGCCTGCGGACGGTGAGTAATGGGTGACTCACCGTCCGATCAGCACCAGACCCGTGCTGGACGGCGCGTATATGTTCCACGCGCGCCTCAAAGAGATGTCAGCATATGAAGGGGCCCCTCAGGGCCAAGCCTGCCGGGTAAGCGGGATTGTCCGAAAGGGTTACCGCTACCCCGGAACATAAAGGGCTACGGAAGGCAAATGGATGGGTTTTAGTCAGTAAGAGTCTGACCCTCCCTTCCGGTCCACCCAGAGCGGGAGCAGTAATTGGATGATTTCCCAGCCTTAAAAAAAAAAAAGTGGGCTGTCAATAGTGTCAATTCCTAGCATTAGGTGGAATGACAGCTCACTTCACCTAAGTTTTCACGGAGAGACGTTCACAGAATCGACCAACTGTACGCAGAATCATTTCTTTCCAGCCGAGAGCCAAGAGCTATTAAGGAAGTAATAAAAAAATACAATATCGAAATAAATTTCGCTAAACTTTCCTTTTCACTCTTAAGGGAATATAGAAAACCGCTACTGACCTAACCTGAGGAACAGGTAAAAACCGTTACAAAAAAAGTCTATTATAAACTTTGTTCCCATTTTAATTTGATCCCTTTTGTAAAGGTATTTTTGGTATAAAGTAGTTACATTCATACTTTTGTTTAGCGCAAAGTATTTTGCGTAAACACAAGTTATAGACTAAGTTAGAATAATATTTCTTGTAGTATTCTTCTAACACAGGGGTTCCCTAACTTATTTTGTCTACTGTCTAGTTTGAGAATAAATTATATCTTTATACCCCCATTTTTCACCTACTTAAATATCTAGATGAATTTACAAATCGCCCCCATTTTTGTCTGGGCCTCTTACTGCCCCACTTAGGCCACTGCAGCGCCCACAAGCCCCCATGTGGGCGCGTCGCCCACCTTGAGAAAGACTGTACTAACAAATGTCGGGGATGAAATATTTCGGAATAAGTTTTTTATCATACAAAGGTATACATGGAAAGCCAAATTATAGAGCTCATTTGTTTTATTCGATTTGATAGTTCGGGGATTTTGCTTTAGAACATAATTGAAACAAAATGTGGTTAAAGTTTAACGTCAAAAAGATGGTTAAAAGTATCAACATAAAACACGGCGACCACCGGTCACTATGGCAAGCAACTACGGCAAACAATTTAATCTAAAACTCAATCTGCCTAGTTTTTTCCAAACTATGTTGGCTCGGCTTCCAGTCTAACTGGAAACAGCTGAATACCAGTATATTACATGGAGCGACTGCTTATCTGACCTCCACAACCCAGTCAGGAACTAGGTAATACGATACCCCTTGTTAAAACTGACTGTCAGACTTTTGGGCTTCTGACTACCCGTAACGACTGTCAAAGATCCACGAATGACACGGCTTGACGTGCTTTCCGAGGCACGGAGGAGTCTTGATATATAAAGATGGTCACTCATTCACGGACGAACCCCCGGCAGGCGTACATTAACCTGATGGATCGATCCATCCGGCTGTTATTACAGAGCCAGCACGGATCCGGTATAGCACGTCAAACAATTATGACAATTAATCTTTGTGCCTTTAAAAATACCATCACAAATAAATTGCCCCTAATCGTTTTCAAGAGAAATCAAACGGAACCCAATGTATATTCATAAACCAATATTTGTGTGTGTTATGAGAAAACCTTAGCAGGCTGTGAGTCCCGGTCACCGTAAGCGCGGGCCTGTGGACGGTGGGTAATGGGTAGCTCGCCGTCCGATCAGGACCAGGCTATGCGCGTAAGTTTTCCACGCGTGCCTCAAAGAGATGTCAGCATAAAGGAAGCGGCCCGTTAGGGCTGAAGCCGGCCGGGTTAGCGGGATTGTCCGAAAGGGTTACCGCTACCCCGAAACATAAAGGGCTAAGGAAGGAACATGGATGGGTTTTAGTCAGTAAGAGTCTGACACTCCCTTCCGCTCCACCCTGAGCGGAATCATTTGATGATTTCCCACCCCTCTTCCAACACAGATACTGTTTAGTGGTGCTGAACTGGTTTTGGTCATTATTTATAACGATTATTTGTAGAATGATTGTACCGTCTACGACCACAGTATCCAAAGTTCGACAACCTCACAGAACAGATAAAAATGGTTTATCTGTTCTGTGGACAACCTCGTGTGCACGCTACGTCTAGATACTTGATTTTTTTTCTTATTCCTTTTTACGAAATTAACGTAATGAGGGACAGCGATATCCACAATCATTGTACGGCGCTCTCGTCGATCTATCGCCACAAATCAAGCTTATTTCGCTTTATCAGTCCGGTCTGTGATGAATGATAGATCGATTAAGTTGTACGATTACTATTTAATTTATTATTTAAAAAAAAAACATATTTTTTTTATAATTGACACAAAAAAAATATTCAAGGGTAGTTCGCCAGTGTAAGGAGCAAGTCCACGCTATCGGTGGTTAGGGCTGCAGAGACAGGAACCTCCTCACAATGCGAGCCGAATAGAGGAGTAGTATTTTCTGATGGCCTTTGATTCTGATGAACCGCCTAACGAGAGCCTCGATAGGCGTTGGTCGAGCTTTTCGGCCATTATTATTATTATAGTTCTCTGACTGTTTTTCATTTGTTTATCCAGTTTTGGTCTAAGGTACTGTGATGTGATGCATATTTCCTCCATTTGTTTGATTATTTTTCATGTGACCATCTTTACATGCCGAAACTCCTCCGTGCCTCGGAAAGCACGTTAAGCTGTTGGTCCCGGCTGTCATTTCTTCATCTTTGACAGTCGTTACGGGTTTTCAGAAGCCCGAAAATCTAACAGCCAGTCTTACCAAGGGGTATCGTATTGCCCAGTTACTGGGTTTTGGGGGTCAGATAGGCAGTCGCTCCATGTAAATTACTGGTATTCAGCTGCATCCGGTTAGACTGGAAGCCGACCCCAGCATCGTTGGTAAAAGGTAGATGATGATGTCTTATTGTTTTTTCTTATGCTTTTTTATTAACTTCGACTGGGGTACCTATACGATAAAAGGTAGCTTATGTGTTAGTAGTCATGGTCTTAATTTATGCGTCACGTTTGTCTCAAAAAAACTTATATTCTTTCTGTCTAATTTAAAAGAGGGTGTGTGGACAAGAAAATATGCCTGCAGAAATTCTCAAAGGCTACCGACCCGGACACTTGTCAATGTGTTCAGGAATAATGAATGAAGTTTAAGCTCGTTATTCATCCCTCGTATAGGCAAAGTTGTGTCATTAGTATGCAAGCAGTGCGTTTGTGACGAAGTTAAGGTGTCTTCACACTGGAGAAGCATTTCAGTAAAGAAAATTTTTGTAGAGAATAGCTGCTGCCCGCGTCAACGCCCGAAGAGATCGCACTACCGGTATAAAAAGTTTATCCACGTCATAAAGTACCTCTGTGCCAAGTTTCATCCAGATCCGTTCAGCCGTTTGAGCGTGAAGGACGAACAAACATACAAACTCATAAACTTTCGCCTTTATAATATAAGTGTGATAAACTACGATAACATGGCACGCCCCTCCAAAATTCAAAACGTTAGAAAGTATTTGCGAACGTAATTACAAACCGCCACCAAGACTCACAACGCATGTTGCTGCCGGCCTGCTACTGAAGACGAATACTAACAACCACATAAAAACTCTTTCGTAAGGACTACAACATTGAAACAGTAATGTGGAGGGGCGCGCCATGTTATCGTAGTTTATCACTACAGTATTCCAAGAATCTTTTGGCGTTTCAATGACGTTGACTTTTTTTTTTTTTTTTTAAGGCTGGGAAATCATCCAATGACTGCTCCCGCTCTGGGTGGAGCGGAAGGGAGTGTCAGACTCTTACTGACTAAAACCCATCCATGTTCCTTCCGTAGCCCTTTATGTTCCGGGGTAGCGGTAACCTTTTCGGACAATCCCGCTTACCCGGCAGGCTTGGCCCTGAGGGGCCCCTTCATATGCTGACATCTCTTTGAGGCGCGCGTGGAACATATACGCGCCGTACGGCACGGGTCTGGTGCTGATCGGAATGACGTTGACATGAGGGCGTTGTTAAAAAAATCAAGATGGTGGCGGTAGGTCCTACTTTGGCCACGCGCCAAAAATGTCTTGTAGCGGTTTTAACTGTATTTCCGTCTATGGTTTTTTTGAACATCACAGATTAAGTACCGGTTTACATAATTATTCGGTAAAGATGATTTCTAAACAAATGTATCTAGACAATATGCGCGATATAATATATTAACTAATGATATACTCTGCTCGTCTTACAACTACTGCTACATGTCCAATTCATAGGCGAGGACGCTGGCACCCTAAACACAAGTTAACTCTTACACTGGGTGCCAGAGCCCATCGAAACACCCTGTTCCCTAGTTCTAACTTAGCATAGTGTTTAGTTAAGTGTTTATTGTACAACTTTTGTTAATAAAGTACTTTTTTTTTTATCACGTCTAGAGTAAATCACACTCAAACATCCAATACCATTACCACAATGGTATCTATCTAAAGGCGCCCGCGGTGCACGCTAAGGAGACCATTTCCCACCCTCAAAAAAAAAAAAAGATGTACGCACAGCTGTGCTCGTACCTTTACAGCCAAGAAAGCTTACACTAAGCACATCCGAGCACATAATGTAGTCGTCGGAAACCAAAATAGTCACTGTAATCGGTATGGGATGTACTACTCTGTCAAGAAAGTACCGGGAAAAGATCAATAATACACAAAATGTCTGTTATTCATCCAAATTTATTTTATCACCTTCAAAGTATGCTCCTTTAGAAACCATACACTTGCGCCAACGAATAATCCATTCATCAAAACATTTTTTAAACGCTGCTTCCGGAATTGAGTTCAGTTCTCGCCGCGAATCGCCGGTTTTTTCGGTTTCGGTTCAGTTGGAAGGCGCCACTCCGAAGCTTGTTGACTAGTTTGCATGTCAAACTCGTAAACCCACGTCTCGTCACCAGTAACAATGCGTTTCATGAATGTTGGGCCCGAACTGACTCGTTCTAGCATGTCCTCAGCGACTTTCATGCGATTGAGTTTTTGGAGAAAATTCAGATCTTTTGGGACTAGCCGAGCAGCAACATGTTTCATACCCAAATGATTAGTTAAAATGGTGCGGATCGACTCGTGAGATACAGAAAGTTCGGCGGCTATCTCTCTCAGAGTTGAATGGGGATTTTCAGCCACTATTTTCTTCACTTTTGCGATGTTAACTTCAGTTGCAGACGTTGACGGCCTATCAGAGCGAGGCAAATCTTCCATCACATCTCGACCGCTTTTGAACGCTTTGAACCACTCATAAGCACGAGTTTTTGATAAAGTCGATTCACCGTAAGCCTTCTGTAACATTTTCAGTGACTCCGAACACGAAATTCCATTGGCGATGCAAAATTTAAGACAAACTCTTTGTTCGATATTTTTGTCCATTATGAAATTCGCAATACACACTATATATGATATTACTAAAACCAGCACTGTATTTAATATAAATGACAGATGCAACTCAAACTGCGCGCCAAAATGGAAAACAGTTGTGCCAATCTAACAACTACAAAAAAACTAAAATTTGAATTTGGAACCATAAACAAATCATCCATTCCCGATACTTTTTTGACTGAATGTATTATATTAACATTATAAACCGGAAAAGTTGTTGGGGATAATGTCAGGAACTGCTAAACCGATTCCGATAATTATTTCACTGGTGGGAAGCTACATTATCCCTGTGGCTATATTTAAAAAAATATCCACGCGATAGAAGTCGTGGGCGATGAAGTAGTCAAAGAATTTTCAAACAAAATTTTCATAATATATTAAATTTAACTGGTAGGTTATCCGGAAGGGTTTTTGGTGGGAAATCGTCAAATGACTCTTCCCGCTCTGGGTGGAACGGAAGGGAGTGTCAGAATTTTACTGACTAAAACCTATCCATGTTCCTTTCTTAGCCTTTTATGTTCCGGGGTAGCGGTAACCCTTCCGGACAATCCCGCTTAATCCGGAAGGGTGACTTGGTCACATTTTCGTATAAGAAGGTTGATCTAGGCGGGTAAGGAGAATTAATATTTACTATTTATTATTTACCATTGTGTCATGTCTTGTAAAAAAATTCGACATTCTTATTTTTATTTTATTTATGGTGTACTGTTGAGCTTAAGTGTAACCTTGTAGAACTTAGAGCCTGGTCGGTTAGAATATTATGTAACTGACAGCATTCGACCTTCCAAAATGATAGAATATTTTTATAGGTTAGGAGAAGAAGAGGCTGTCAGTAGCCGTGCTACTTGACGCATGTATTCGTTAAAAGCAATATAATTTAATAGCCGCTGCTCCGAGTGTTTGTATTTTGTAAGATAGAAATCCCTACAACACACTACACAAGCTCTGTCTTTTTTTTTGGTTTTTGAGGGTGGGAATTCATCAAATGACTCCTCCCGTTTTTGTTGGAGCGGAAGGGAGTGTCAGACTCTTACTGACTAAAACCCATCCATGCTCCTTCCTTAGCCCATTATGTTCCGGGGTAGCGGTAACCCTTTCGGACAATCCCGTTTATTTTGGACAATCCTGCTTATTTTGGACAATTCCGCTTATTTCGGACAATCCTGCTTAAAGCTCTGCCTCTGAGCTCCTACCTAAATGAAGGTCCCTCTGACCTTCACAGTACCTACATTATAAAGAGTATTCTATCCTAATAAGTGTTAAAAACATACTTAATGATAGATAATCCTGTAGTACAGTAGGTACAGTAGTACACCCACATTTCGCCAATTAGGTTACAGTGAAAGAGTCTTTATTCTACTTCGTTCCTCTGGAAAAAAATGCTGGCATAAAATTTTCCACGCGAAAATGTCACACAACTAATGTTTTTCTACCATTTATCCTGTATTCTTTATACAAAATTTCGCCTATTCTGTAGTCTAGAATTTCAGTAACCTTTTACAAATTGGATTTGTAGAATGTAAGAAAAATATGTCATTCTTAGCTTACCTTGTGTAAGGTATTACACAATATGTCGTAAATAAGACAACGAAATATTATAAGCTAACATCACGGTATAATAGAATGGGTAGGTAGACAAAGATGTATAGTATGACCATTTTTCTGTTCTAATGCGGGTATCTTGATTTGTGTTCTCTTGTTCATGCATTAATATCTAGCATATACAATCAGCAGTATAAATATTTGATATCCAAGAAACTCCAAATCTATCTGACGAGACAAGCCAGGCAAAAATATGGGTCGCCACATCGGTTTAAATAAGATATTAATGAAAAAATTACGAAGTCAAATATTTTTGCCTGTCATTTCTGCTCGGAACTTAAAATTATAATATTTAGATAGTAATTATGTACAGAGGCCTGCACTTTAAACTACACCAATCTGTCAAACTTCTTTAATAGATTTTCAACTTTAGTACAAAAGCATAAGGTTCATATTCAATTGGTAATATTTGACAGTTTGGGATAGCTTGATGTGCTGGCGTGTGTACGGTTTTGATTATTATATTCGTAGTATATTTAAATCCCTTGATATAGAAGAGAAAGTTATTGACATTAACAGATTATAAATCCAGACTCTCTGAAATATCCACTTTCGAAAACAATTATATTATTATTATTATTATTAGCTGAACAATTGAGGCAAAACAATCTACGTTCCAACATCAACAATGAAAATAAAAATACCCAACAAAGGTAACATAAATGTTGAGGTACACGAAACAAAATTTATTGGCTACTTAAACCCGAGTAATCAACTTTGTTGGCCTTATTAAGAAAGTTTCCCATTCGTGAATGAATAAATTAAAATTTGATAGGTATAAATTGAATGTTACGGTGGAAATTATAGCGCGAGTTGTTTTAAGGTGTTGACATTACCGTGTATCATGGCCTTAAGGCGTATTATTTCAAAATGACGTCTGAGTGTCAAACGACAGGAAGAGCTGTCAAAATGTAAACGTCATCTGAACATTTAAACTCATCGAACACGTCAAAGCACATTTTCAGCCTCGCACAGTTCTTTGTTTTTTTTGTATTGCTTTTATTTGTTATTTTTATTTTTATATTCTGTTTTGTTTTTATTTCTGTGTATTTTCGTGTGTGCAGAATTCAATATTTTTCCTTCTTTCCTTCTTTGACAATACTCAAAACTACCGTGTACCCTCGAATCACAAATGACCAGTCCACAACGGGAGTCACTATGCGTTATTATCCAGTTTGTGGTTAGTTGTGTCGTGTACGGACCGCCATTGAAATACCAGTGAGATTCCGGCTAATGACTGCCTTGTTGGTCTAGTGGTCTCAAGCGCTACATCTTCACAAAGTGTTATTGGGTTTTTGCAAAAGGAATTTCTGAGTAGCAGCCGGAGTCTGACCTTTTTTATTGAGGGTGGGAAGTCATCTAATGACTCCTCCCGCTCTGGGTGTGAGCGGAAGGGAGTGTCAGACTCTTACTGACTTAAATCCATCCATGTTCCTTCCTTAGCCTTTTATGTTCCGGGATAGCGGTAATCCTTTCGGACAATCCCGCTGAGTACGGTCGTACCTACTTACCCCAACATACCTTCCAGCTAGCCTGAAATAGTTGTACTACCGTACCTTATACAGAGGCCAGCACATCAAGTTACCACAATCTGTCAAATTTCTTTGATAGTATTTCAACTTTATTGCAAAGACGTAAGGCTCATTTTTAATTGAGAAAATTTGACAGTTAGGGATAGCTTGATGTGCTGGTCTCTGTACCCATAGTCATGACATAATCAGCTCATAATGTTCCCACTGCTGGGACACAGGCCTTCTCTCTCCTAGATGAGGGGACTATAATCTAATACGCGGGCCCGATTAAGCGGGATTGTCCGAAAGGGTAACCCTTTCGGACAATCCCGCTTAATCGGGCCCTTTATGTTCCGCTACCCCGGAACATAAAGGGCTACGGAAGGAACATGGATGGGTTTTAGTCAGTAAGAGTCTGACACTCCCTTCCGTTCCACCCAGAGCGGGAGCAGTCATTGGATGATTTCCCAGCCTTAAAAAAAATGGCCGGGTTGATGGATATCACACGTGTTTGAATCTTTGGTTGTGGGTATATCATAGCGATTTCCTCACAATGTTTTCCTTCACCGTTTTTAGAGTAGTGGATTTGTACCCAGTTGATGATAATAGGCTCGCCCCCTATTACATGGAACTTAAACATAACAAAATGTGGGTGTATCTACTATGGTTACTACTCTGCCAAACCCATCTGGAAAACAAGGCGTGCGGTTAGTGACTAACCTGGTGTCAGAGTTTTTATGCTGCCCATGTGCCCCTGACTTAGCTTCACATGCTGTTGAGACATATCTGACAAACATGCTGATTTCCTTCACTGACTTTTAAGTCATTGACTGCCACGCAGCAGACACAATAGAAAAACTATTGTTCGCGGCTCACCGGTGACCGCGTTGGCGCTCAACGTGTTAAGCAAGTGATAATTATACAATATGCACATGAATACGAAAAATCAAAGGTGCGTGCCTCGGGTTCGAACTCGAATCCTATGTATAGTAGTCCGATGGTCACACCACTAGGCTATCAGTTTAATATTATCTTTTATATTGGAATAAAAAAACAAAGAACAAACATTGAAAATTAAAATCTTTTAAACTCCTTTGGGGCGATAAACCCGATTACAAGACTAAAGAAAATCTGAGTAAGTTAAGTAAGTACCTACTTATCAGTGAGGACGGTTTTCATTGTACAAAAGGGTAAACCATTGATACCCACTCCTCCTCGCTGCGTACCTACTTCAGATTACAGATTTATGTTAATACTTGTTTCTGGCAGCGGCTTTTCGTCTGCGTAGATATCGGAAATTGTTACATTATTGAAGTTTTTGTAAGGATAACAATTTTTTTTGAAAAAATAATATAGTCTTCGTCACCCGGGGATAGTGTAGCTTCCCAACAATTAAATAAATTTTCTATTCGGTTCAGTAGTTTCGGAGCCTATTCAATGCAAACAAACAATTAAATCTTTCCTCATTATTATATTAGATTAGCTCCTATTAGTATAGATTTAGCTTCTGTCAGCGGCTTAGCCCATGTGGGTTTCGAGAATGTACTACTGGGATAAAAATGTGCTATTCCAGACTATAACCTATCTCTATGCCAAATATCATCAAGATCCGTTCAGCCGTTCTGGAGTAACAAAGTAACAAACATACATTCAAACTTTCACATTTATACACACATCAAAAGTGTCTAGGGATCAACATATATTTTTGCAATAACTTTTCTCTTGATTGATATTAATTTAAATTTTCTTTAAGGATTCATCAAATAAAGTGTTTTCGTTTGTCACAGTAACGATAAACCAAGTCACCTTTGCATTAATAAAGAAATTTGCCATTTTCCTAATAAAGGGATTTTTGACATTTGAACCACTAACATTAAAGTTCGAAAAAAAGACTGAAATAACAGTTTTCTTTAAAATTTTATTGGGTAACTTAAACAATTAATAATCCGTGTTTCTACCGCGAACACTAACAACACAAGAACATCGGTTTGGCATACTCAAAATGAGTTCATCCAAATCACGCTGTGGAATGGCCGCCCATGTTCGTTGCAACAACAAAAAAAGGTCTTCTTGCAACTGGATACCCTCCATATTCGGCAGAGCTCTTCTCTGTAGCATATCCCATGCATGCTCAATCGGGTTCAAGTCTGGCGACTGAGCAGGCCAGGGCAGGACATTGATGTTAGCTGCGGCGAGAGTCTGTCTTACAACTCTTGCGGTGTGCGGTCGTGCATTATCATGCATTAACTGAAATAAGGGACCGATTTGCACTTGTAGAGGAACGATGACGTCAGATACAATCGTCTCAGCATAAATTTGAGCGTTGAGGTTGCCTCTGATCCAAATCAACTCAGTTCTTCCGCCGATCCAAATACCCGCCCATACCATGATGGTTCCACCACTATAAGGATGGACTTCCTGGCAGGATTTTAATCGCTGTTGGCGTCCAGGGGTTCTCCAGTGTCGTATACGTCTTGTATCCGGTCTCATACCAAAACGAGACTCATCAGAAAAGCACACGAAACGCCATTGTTCTTCTGCCCAATTTCTGTGTTCAAGAGCCCATTGATATCGAATCCTACGATTGTGCATTGCTATAGGTGGTACCCGTAGCGGTCTTCGGGAATGAAGGTTCACTTCATGCAAGCGGTTTCTGACTGTTTGGTCGCTAATTAAGTTCCCTGAAGAGTGATGAAGCCTCACGGCTAACATCATGGCGGTTATTGTTGGAGCTCTTCGAGTTAAGATTTGAATGTATCGGTCTTGTCTCCGTGTGGTGCAGCGATACCGTCCTTCATGGCGCTCAGCCACGGTACCAGTGCTTCGGTAACGTGTCCAAAGTCGACTGATAACACCTTTTTTTGTTGTTGCAACGAACATGGGCGGCCATTCCACAGCGTGATTTGGATGAACTCATTTTGAGTATGCCAAACCGATGTTCTTGTGTTGTTAGTGTTCGCGGTAGAAACACGGATTATTAATTGTTTAAGTTACCCAATAAAATTTTAAAGAAAACTGTTATTTCAGTCTTTTTTTCGAACTTTAATGTTAGTGGTTCAAATGTCAAAAATCCCTTTATTAGGAAAATGGCAAATTTCTTTATTAATGCAAAGGTGACTTGGTTTATCGTTACTGTGACAAACGAAAACACTTTATTTGATGAATCCTTAAAGAAAATTTAAATTAATATCAATCAAGAGAAAAGTTATTGCAAAAATATATGTTGATCCCTAGACACTTTTGATGTGTGTGATATTAGGAAGAAAGTGCTCGTGGCTAAGTAATAACAGCCGCACGGATCGATCCATCATATTAAGCTACGCTTGTCGGGGTTGGTCCGTGGATGGGTGACCATCTTTCATAGCGATACTCCTCGTTGCCTCAGAAAGCACGTTAAGCCGTTGGTCCCGGCTGTCATTTGTGGACCTTTGACAGTCGTAACGGGTCGTCAGAAGCCCGAAAGTCTGACAGCCAGTCTCACCAAGGGGTATCGTATTATGTATTGAACTGACATGATTATATAAATTAATAATAAAATTCATTGATTAAAATAATAATAAAATAATATAATGTTACTTTAGATTATACTTAGAATAAGTTAGTTGCATGTATACCTGTATAAGTCCTCTTCCAAAAAAAATTTTCTATTGCTTTGCCCGACAGGGTCCACGACTGGTTCAACAAATGTTAACTTACCACCTAAGCATATACATTGTGGAATGCAATAAATGATTGAGTATTGAGTATTATCCAGTTACTGACTGGGTTGTGGAGGTCACATAGGCAGTCGCTCCATATAAAATACTGGTATTCAGCTGCGTCCGGTAAGACTGGAAGTCGACCTGAAAAGGCTAGGAAACAGCGGAATACAAAAGCTCTTTTGGTCACGGTTTTTGTTAGTAAAATCAGTCTGAGCTATTGCTGTCCCTTTCGCACTTTACGGGGGAAGGTGCATCGCGTCGACGGCAATAGTTTCTTCAGACACCTATTTTTTAAATTCCTCCAGACTAGAGTCCCCTCTTAATGGCGATAAAGGAAAACATCGCGAGGAATCACAATTCGCACAATTCCAACGCCATTTTCAACGCAGTGATGATGAAATAAATTACGCAACGTTATTCGGTGCTTAAAATGCGAGGAAACGAGGTTTAATATCACCATTACAAATAAGCTTTTATAGAGGAAAATTTGTAATTAACTTAACTAGATTATTAACAACATAGGTAGAGGCAGGTATGCGTCATCCTTGAGTTATGTCTTGGTTACAAGTTATGGTCCCCTCGGGATGACACAGGGAAACTCATTTCTAACTAAGAATACACGGAAATTAGGAGTATCTTGACAACATTATACATAATTCATACCAAAGACAATACAATCTCTCCTCCTCTTTTCGTGTGGTTAGTGACTAACCTGGTGTCAGAGTTTTTATGCTGTTCATAGGCCTCTGACATAGCTTCACATGCTGTTGAGAAATATCACTCAGACATGCTGGTTTTCTCACGATCTTTTCCTTCGCTGACTTTTAAGCAAGTGATAATTATACAATGCGCACATGAATCCGTAAAATCAGAGGTGCGTGCCTTGGGTTTGAACTCGAGACCTATGTCTTGGTAGTTCGATGGTCACACCACTAGGCTATCACTGATGTTACAATACAACAAAACAATAAAATACCGATTATTTTGTAAAAAAGGGGTGCCGCTACATAATGACCGCAATTTATTTATTTAAAAGTACATGCACAACATTACAGGAAAACTCCCAAGGCGTTGTACCGTATATTATAGAGAAACGTGATCGAATAAAATATATATTAATATATTTTTATTCGATCACGTAAGAAAACTCCAAACATAGCCCTCTCCATTGCCCTTTGGGTGACTTTTAGCTATCTAGTAAAGCCCATTATGATCAAGCACGTTTCAGTGCCATAGGTAACACGTACCAGTCAAAGATTTTCCTTTTAAGACACGTGTATGAAGGAGAAGAAGATGTTACGTAAATATTCAACAAAGTAAGACCATAACCATTTTAATAACATGGTACCTAACGTCCATAATCAAATCCGTTCAAAATAAACGCCAACATTAAATATCAACACCACCAAAAAAGAAACTGAACTAAAAAAACAATTTCAACCAGCCGTTCATCTGAACCGACTTCATCCCGATCAAAGAGCCCGCGAAAGTACAAAAGCACAATTAAACTTCACCAATGCCTTTGTTTAAAAACAAAACTCTGGGAAAAATTCTTTTCTCTATAACAATTTTCAGTCTCAAACTAACCGACAAAAGACCAATAGTTTCCCAACAATCTTGATAAAAGCAATCGAGCGTTCTCCAATGTTTTAACCCTAAAATGTTTCTGCTTTTATCGCCACGGCACCTTGGTTTTGGCGAACAACCTGTTTTGAATATTTGGTGCGGTAAAGTGACAGTTTTGTTTTTAGCAATTTCACTTATGCAGCTTCTAGGACTATGGTTGGAGTTTCCCTACGTGATCGAATCAAAAATGTAAAGATCCGTATAAGATGGTTCTCTTACGAATCTAAATATCGAACGGGCTATGTTGGTAGTAACCGACGTAGCTCGAAGAATAGCTAAACTTAAGTGACAGTGCCCGGGTACATTGCCAGCAGAACAGATGGAACGTTCTGGATTGGCGACCGCGTACCGAAGCACCTCTCACAAGGAGGGCCAATGACCTTGTTAAGGCCGGAGGAATCTGCTGGATGTGGAAAGCACAGAACCGGCTGAAGTGGCGGTGTTTGAGGGAGTCCTATTTCTAGCTCCATCCTAATGCAAGAAAAACAAGGTAACCGACAAAGCCCGAAGAATTGCCAAACTTCAGTGGCAGTGAGCAGGACGCATTGGTCGCCGAACAGATGGCCGATGGGCCCGAAAGGTTTTGAAGGGGCAAACCCGCCCTTAAAGTCGTAGCGTTGGAAGATTATCACAAAGGTGGACCAATGACCTTGTAGAGACCGCAAGAATCCGCTGGATGCGAGCAGCATAGGACCGTTGAAATGGCGATGCATGGGCGAAGCCCTATGTCCAGTCCGCCTATTATGCCTGTAAATCTCGATGGGTAAGGCAGAGATTAACCTATCGAACATCCAAATTTTGCCAGTTACATTTAAGTCCTATGTCATGGTGGCGTTTAGAAGTGCTCAATGCGTTCAGCGTCATTGGTAAAACTTGCCACAAAAAGGACACAGAAACCACTAATGCTCGTCACTGGCTTGACATAGAGGGTGCCTTTAACAAAATCACATTCAAAAGTATCAACATGGCCCTTGACAGACACAAGACAGACGTAACCAGGGTTCAGGGATGTCTTTAAGTCATTAAATACACACGTGCAAAGCAGCTGAAAAATCTCTTATTCAAAAACATTAAAACCATTGGCAATTAGTATCTTGGCTATGGACAATGGGACGGACCACAGACAAAATACTGGCAACATAATCTACTTATTGCATAAGAACATGCGGGTAGTGATACAAATGGTACTTCTCCGAACGAGATGCTGGGGACTAAATGAGAAAAACTCATTTAGTCCCCAGAATAACTAATCAGAATCATCTAAATCGTATATTGTAACTTTCCCAGTAACAAAGTATTCATTCTGAAAATTACTTTAAAAACGGAAAATTGGTAACGTCAGTGTTACTTTCACAAAAATTAAAAAAAAAACAAACAACCTATGAAATCACCGTTTTTCCTCATCTCATTTTACAGCATTTTGTCCCAAGACTTAATTATGGGAGTCATCCATAAAAACGCTCTTCAACATTAATATAATTATCGAAATTAATTAATTCTCCAGCGATTAACGCTTCGGTGACTCCTAATCAAAACGTGCGAAGAGGTACTTGTTTCGAATTTCGTACAAAACTCGGAAAGTCCGTTGTAATTTTGCAAATGGCGTGTCAATTCAATATTACGGGCAGCCATTTTGTATACACCAAAGATTTAAATCGTTAGATTTGCTTTCACCGTACTTTGGTCGCGGAAAAAGTGACCATACTGAGAAGTGTGCTCAAACATTGAGAGCGAGACAAGACTATTCAAGTGTCAATATTAACGACAGAGAAACTTGACCATCGTTGGGCGAATCTAACGATTTAAGATGGATGCGCAAAGGTAGAATGCGAAATTCAATTTTTCTTGCATTTTTTTTAACTTTTTAGGTCAGTGTTAGGTTGTATCTTCATCAAAATATGTTTCATAAATGCATCGATCACTAATAAAGAACTAGATACACAATCAGCGTCAAAAAATGTCCTCACCGAATGACCACCCAATTGAACATTTGGGTGGTCTTTTCATCTAGTAGCATTCGAACGCTCCGACGGTAAACATGTCTCAGTGCTCGTTTAAAAACTGCAAAAATCACACGTCTAGGACGCTAAAAAAGGATGGAGTTTCTTATTTTTGCTAAGTATTAATATTATCATTATATAATTGTTAACATTGTATTGTAAATACTAATATTTTTTCAAGAAATCATCGTAAAAACTTTATTTTAAATTAAGTCGTAACAAATAGCAGGCGATATAATGCAGCTCAATTGTAAAGACTCTTACTAAACGTATTAATCATATTTACGCATGTCCACTTAAATTGTTTGGGTTATCCGCGTTGACTCTGTTCCATTTGTTGGAGACGCTATTATAGTTCTTATTTTTTTTAATGCGAGATTTGATTTTTGTTTTCATTTACCTGACTGCGCGATGCAAGGGAGGGTTATGTGTTTATTAGCCTATGTATGAATAATTGACCTAAAATAACTGCCACTAACTGCATAAGACTACTTGAAAAGTGACTTGTTTGGAACTTGTTAGTTGTTTTTTATCAGTCGGGTTTTTTGATATTCCCAATATTTTTTTGTGGTTGTTTAGTCGGGACTTTGAAAATATTCAATTATTTTTAGCTTTCCTCGTGATCCAGTGAGGTGTGGAGAATGGATATCAGTTACAGCACGTCAAAGATCCGAAGAATTCTTCGATCCGAAGTATTTCTTTTTATCGACATTTGTAATTTATTATGAACAATATGTCAAAAAATTGGGACAATAATATTCTTTGATTTTTGTATATTCTTCCTCACTAATTTATATTTTCTGAATGTAAAGTTCTGATTTATCTAAAAATACCAAAATCGCTAATTGTATGCCTTTAATATTTAAGGCGTTGCCTAAATTCCTAGTAGATTCCATCATCAGAACGAGGATTAGATGTAAACAGGACAAACTTGGGAACAAACCTAATGTAATGAATCATCTCAATCGGTCGATTCGTCTTCGACTTATGGGTGGTGTGCAACATAAAAATAAAAAATAAATTATAAATACGCGACGCATTGAGTAACCTCCTCCTTTTTTTGAAGTATGTTAAAATACCATACATAATAATTTACAGTACAAACAAAAAATATTGTTCTGGTTCGTCTCCACTCGTTCCTTGTGCTAGTGGCGAGCCTCGGTTGTAAAATTTTATTACTTTTTTTTGACACTTAGTAATTGTTACTTTAAAGCATGCGTATAAGGTTGAAATTGTTTTGATGTATGTTGAGCAGCGAGTACCGGTCGTAAAATTTTATTGCTTTTTGCAATAGCTTTGTGAATACGGCTTTAAACCTTGCAGGTAAGGTTGAAATTACATTAATATAGATTTATTTTACCTAAACACAATTGGCGACATTTTTAAGAGAACTTTTGTATGAGATTGTGTATCTAGTTCTTTATTAGTGATCGATGCATAAATGTATTAACATAATTATAGCCATAGGAACTGTCTAGGTTAGTCATCATCTGCCTAGCCTTTTCCCAACTGTGTTGGGGACGGCTTCCAGTGAGACATTAAAAGACGCAATGAAATCTGAATTTCGGTGGTACCTCCACCTTAAATCTTTTGTATAAACCATGTTAATGGTGTTGATGCAAACTGACGCATCGTTTGCGATCGTTATTTCTAATTAAGGGAGAATGTTGTAGAAAGTATAATTAAGAAGGGGAACGCCGGACGTTACGTCTACTTATTGGGCACTTACACAAGGATGGACTCATTAACCTTTCTACCCTGAAATTAGGAGGTATGTAGTGCAAGTGTTAGTCCCGTATTTTACAAGGAAGGTACAAAAAACTTGAGAGATGTCAAGGGACACCCAGATGGAACGAAGTTCCTTTCGATTAAATAATGGAGGAATTGTAATAAAATTTTATTTCCTTTAAGTTATAATAATCAAAACAAAATCTGATCTAAAACTAACCAATCAAAAAATATTGATTAAAAAGACATCATATTTTACTCCAAAAAAAGTGTCGTTACAACTTTTGGTCTTAATTTTTTCCGTCTAGCCCCCTTTCGCAACGCGCGATAAGGAACTTCATTCCATAAAAGGACACAGAAAAAAAAGATAGGAAGAACATTCTACAATCATTACAAAATTATACATAGAAAATAGGTGTTTTGAAATATCTCAACTCATAAGTCCATTGGCTCCATTTGAGGACGTTATTTTTATGTTTATAAGATGTCTTAATAGCCTTTGATAGTTACGCCAATAAAGATTTTTTCAAAAAATTTATACTTATTTTGTACTAGCTTCTGCCCGCGACTTCGTACGCGTATCCTGTTGCTTATGCCAGCGACAACGGGGTCGTCAAAATCGAAGATCTGAATCACGATCAGCGGTCAGTCACGCATCACGTTCCCCACTTGTCTTTAGAGACCTAGAACTCGATGCGTAGAAACGCTTGGAACTCAAGCGTAATTCTTTATCCATGAACGTCTCCGATTCGCGAGACAATGCATGACTTGCACGATCTGCGGTCAGTCGCGCATCATATTCTTCACTGGTCTCTAGAGACCTGGATGTAGATGCGTAAATACGCTGAGAACGCAGGCGTGCTTCGCGATCCGAAGAGGTTTCCACGGAGCGAGTTGCAGCCGGATGTTTTCAAACAGCATCAAGTCTCTCGTGACGCTCTTTGGTAGATTCTTGGGATCTTATGATCTTCAATCTTTTAGCTCTTTTGGAACATTGGGAAAGATTTGACCTCTTTCTAGGCATGGTTATAGTTTTATTGTGAATATAAGTGATCAATTAAAATCTAAGGGACTGCTCCCAGGCGTTATCGGGTAGGCTACTGTGTCACGAAGATAAATAGAAAAGGAAATTAAACACTAAAATAACATAAGTCCGAAGGCATATTTATTTGGTAAAATAAAAAAATAAATGGGGGTTTTGGCCAGCAGGGTCAAATTTTCAATGATATAAGTACAGAGGCCAGCACATCAAGTTACCACAATCTGTAAAATTTCTTTGATAGTATTTCAACTTTATTGCAAAGACATAAGGTTCATTTTTAATTGAGAAAATTTGACAGTTAGGGATAGCTTGATGTGCTGGCGTCTGTACCATCGTCAGCGAAAATCAGTCCTAAACTGTTACCGCCTTCACCGCGTGTAAGTTCTCCCAGCTTTTGTTATTTTATAATTATACAGTGAAATTAGTGATAGCTTTGATTTCCACATCAATGTTTCTGATTTTCGATTTTTAGAAGTCAATAGGAAATGACCATCAGACCGAACAACTTTTGCTAAGACGTCATTCCTATACAGAGTCGATATGGCAGAGGGGCATTAAATTACACTACGTATACTATACGTGTTTAGTATTAACTCGGTAGGGTATAAAAAAAAATGAGGTTTTTATTTTTTCTAACAAACTAAATAGCTTACAAATCAGAGTAAAACGCAACCACCCTTTGTAAATAAAAACTGACCTTGTAACACAGCGGCACCGACGCGTGCACGCCGGAGCGCTGTTAGGAAAGATCGTCGTGTTCAAACGGGGCAAAAACTTAAAAAAACATTTGCGACTAAACTACTGCTCCTATTTAATTGATTTTTGGTACAGAGCTTTAAAATGGTCCCTCTTATAAGGTGTTTAAAGGAAAGCCCCTCTGTCGTATCAACTCTGTATATGTTATAGTGTAGCTGGGCTCTTGGAATTCCACAACAGGTACTCCAGATCTTAAATTTTTATGCGTCAACAGAGAGTGCTCATCAGGCTGAACAACTTTTGCTAAGACGTCATTCCAATATCTGTTATAGTGTAGCTGGGCTCTTGGAGTTCCACATCAGGTGTTCCAGATCTTCAAATTTATTCTCTCAGCAGAAAATGCTCATCACGCGGAACAATTTTTGCTACGGTATTATTTTTGTATCTCTTATAGTTTAGCTGGTCAGTTGCGGTTCTGCATCAGGTGTTCAAGTTTCCAAAATAAATTATAGTCTTTTTGTTGCCCAGACTAAATACCTACACAACACAAAAAAATCATTCAAAACCGTCCAGTAGTTCCGAAGATTAGCGTGTACAAACAAACAGACATGCAGACAAACAGACCGATTTTTTTTTGGATTCGTGCTCGATTACTGTTTCTAAACCATTCAATCATCATTTTTTTAATATATTCAATGTACAGACACAGTTTTTTTACTGTTTTATTTTATTATAGATAGATTTTAAGGAAAATTTATTAAAAGAACCTAACCTAAAAACCCTAAAATATAAAAAAATGAAATATGCAAACAGTCAGTATTCAAGTGAATCGCAATAATCGAATGCCACTATTCGCCTATACTCTCCAGGATACGTGCGTGCGCTACGAATAACTGAATCCTTATGGCAGCGAGGTGTTTTTTTTTGATAGTGGCATCTCGCAGCTCAACCATAGGGTTGTATACTGCTTAACCGGACTTGCCTGTGGATACCACAAAAGAATTGTAGCCTCCAGCCAGGGCTTATAAAAACTTACAAACTAAGCGACTACACGCTAAGGGCACCCCCTGTGGGGTATGGACCTCGGCTTAGGGCGTCGCTGGGGGAGAACAGCAAGGGACAGCTGGATCGGGGTAACAGCGGCGCGGCTCTCAGCGCGCTTTATATAGCCACGGACGCGCAGGCGCGATGCGTATACGTACTCTGATAGAATACCTTAACAAATGTTTGCTGTGATTCTTTAAATTGACATAACTTTTTGATTTATGAACCGATTGACATGAAATACACACTAAATGTTAAGTGAAGCTTACTACAATATATTAGTGAAAACCGTATCTTAATCGAATAAGCCGTTTCTGATATTAGCGTGCACAAACACACAGATAAACACACAAACAGACAAACAGACAAAAAAAAAATAATTACAATTTCGGGGTCGGCATCGATACAATAACAACCCCTGCTACTTTTTTTTTATATATTTCCATTGTACAGACACCACTTTTCTACAAATTTATTATATGTATATAGATAGATAGATTTAGGTGTAAATGGGTTAAACAAAAAAGCGTTGCATCAACCCTTCAATCAATCTGCCCAGCCATTTGCGAACTATGTTTAAGTCGGGTTCTAGTCCAACCGGATGCAGCAGAATACCAGTATTTTACACAGAACGACTACTTATCTAACCTCCACAACTCACTCAGTAACTGGGTAATAAAATACTCCTTCGTAAGACTGGCTGTCAGCTCTCGTAGCCACAAAAAAGATCATAGATAAAAAAGAGTGGTATACTTTAGTTCGACAAACACGGTATATAAAAGACTTCTATTCGGTAAGTAAGTATTCCATTACCAATTTCCTGTTCTGTGTTGATTGACGTTAATAGGCGATGAGCCAGCAAATCGTGCCCTATTCCAGCCACTAACGCTAAGTATACTTTGTGGTTATTTCGGGCACATTGAGCCTGTATAGTTGTTAGTAAATATGCTTCTTTTGTTTGCACTGTATTTTCCTTTATTAGGTGCTAGCGAAATGTTCCGTTGTACATTCAGTCAAAAAAGTATCGGGAATGGATGATTTGTTTATGGTTCCAAATTAAAATTTTTGTTTTTTTGTAGTTGTTAGATTAGCACAACTGTTTTCCATTTTGGCGCGGAGTTTGAGTTGCATCTGTTATTTATATTAAATACAGTGCTGGTTTTAGTAATATCATAATTATATAGTGTGTATTGCGAATTTCATAATGGACAAAAATATCGAACAAAGAGTTTGTCTTAAATTTTGCATCGCCAATAGAATTTCGTGTTCGGAGTCACTGAAAATGTTACAGAAGGCTTACGGTGAATCGACTTTATCAAAAACTCGTGCTTATGAGTGGTTCAAAGCGTTCAAAAGCGGTCGAGATGTGATGGAAGATTTGCCTCGCTCTGGTAGGCCGTCAACGTCTGCAACTGAAGTTAACATCGCAAAAGTAAAGAAAATAGTGACTGAAAATCCCCATTCAACTCTGAGGGAGATAGCCGCCAAACTTTCTGTATCTCACGAGTCGATCCGTACCATTTTAACTGATCATTTGGGTATGAAACATGTTGCTGCTCGGCTAGTCCCAAAAGATCTGAATTTTCTCCAAAAACTCAATCGCATGAAAGTCACTGAGGACATGCTAGAACGAGTCAGTTCGGACCCAACATTCATGAAACGCATTGTTACTGGTGACGAGACGTGGGTTTACGAGTTTGACATGCAAACTAGTCAACAAGCTTCGGAGTGGCGCCTTCCAACTGAACCGAAACCGAAAAAACCGGCGATTCGCGGCGAGAACTGAACTCAATTCCGGAAGCAGCGTTTAAAAAATAATTTGATGAATGGATTATTCGTTGGCGCAAGTGTATCGTTTCTAAAGGAGCATACTTTGAAGGTGATAAAATAAATTTGGATGAATAACAGACATTTTGTGTATTATTGATCTTTTCCCGGTACTTTCTAAAATACGTTCAAAAACATACTACTCTGTCAGTATGTTTTTGAACGTATTTTTTGTATTTGTAGTTAACTGAAGAGGAGGTCTTTGCTTAGTAATAACAGTCGCACAGATCGATCTAACAGGTTTAGCTACGCTTGCCGGGGTTTGTCCGTGGATGGGTGACCATCTTTACATACCGAGAATCTTCCGCGCGTACGAATGACAGCCAGGACCAACGGCTTAACGTGCTTTCCGAGCCAGTTAAGCCCTTGGTCCCGGCTGTCATTCATGGATCTTTGACAGTCGTTACGGGTCGAAAGTCTGACAGCCAAGGGTTTTGGAGGTCACATAAGCAGTCGTTCCATATAAAATATAGGTATCCAGCTGCATTCGGTTAGACTGGAAGCCGACCCCAGCATAGTTGGGAAAAGGCTACACAATTTAGCTATAGAAAAAGGGGAAAACAATTAAAGCAATGACGTTAATGTGCCGCTCAACATGCTATTAGTGATACAGCAGTGCTATTCTGTAAAAATCGCACTGTGAGTCTCAGACACAGTTACATGCATATTAACATGAACAGGGACAAATACAAGTGTGCGCTTCCAATTACTCACTCACTCCTCACCACATCACACCATTCACTTAGCATCTAGGTAGGTACAACAAGTTTGACAAGGACGTATACATTAAAATTAATCACAATACAATACACGAAATAACTTTATGACTAATTTGCACGCCGAATTTAAAGGCAGAATAAAAGATCTGTAATTATTGCTTAAGAACTTTCTATACCTTATTTACGCAAATAAATGATTTTGATTTTATTTGATTTGATTTGAAAATCATGAAAAGAAAAACAAAATTAAATGACAAAGCAAGACTGTATGGCTACAAAATAAAAAATAGAAAAAATAATGCAAACAAAAAACCATAAAAAAACGTTACTTGGATACAAGGTCTTTTTTGAACATAGATAATTTGCATGTAATATCTAAGTCGTTTTGCTTCGAGACTTTGTCATACTGAAATCATATGTGGAGTGAATTCAAAGTGAGCTGAGTCAATAATGTTTAACCCTAGCATCATGTGGAATGACAGCACATTTCAAGCTCACTTCGCCCTCGTAGTCTGGTATACTCGTCAACGACAAGATCTGCAGGGCTTTAAGTTTCTTGGAGGAGAATTGTTCCTTCTTAGTCCCTTTATCTTCTTCTGTATTGATAAACGACCCATAATACACACATCAAAAGTGTCTAGGGATCAACATATATTTTTGCAATAACTTTTCTCTTGATTGATATTAATTTAAATTTTCTTTAAGGATTCATCAAATAAAGTGTTTTCGTTTGTCACAGTAACGATAAACCAAGTCACCTTTGCATTAATAAAGAAATTTGCCATTTTCCTAATAAAGGGATTTTTGACATTTGAACCACTAACATTAAAGTTCGAAAAAAAGACTGAAATAACAGTTTTCTTTAAAATTTTATTGGGTAACTTAAACAATTAATAATCCGTGTTTCTACCGCGAACACTAACAACACAAGAACATCGGTTTGGCATACTCAAAATGAGTTCATCCAAATCACGCTGTGGAATGGCCGCCCATGTTCGTTGCAACAACAAAAAAAGGTCTTCTTGCAACTGGATACCCTCCATATTCGGCAGAGCTCTTCTCTGTAGCATATCCCATGCATGCTCAATCGGGTTCAAGTCTGGCGACACGGAGACAAGACCGATACATTCAAATCTTAACTCGAAGAGCTCCAACAATAACCGCCATGATGTTAGCCGTGAGGCGTCATCACTCTTCAGGGAACTTAATTAGCGACCAAACAGTCAGAAACCGCTTGCATGAAGTGAACCTTCATTCCCGAAGACCGCTACGGGTACCACCTATAGCAATGCACAATCGTAGGATTCGATATCAATGGGCTCTTGAACACAGAAATTGGGCAGAAGAACAATGGCGTTTCGTGTGCTTTTCTGATGAGTCTCGTTTTGGTATGAGACCGGATACAAGACGTATACGACACTGGAGAACCCCTGGACGCCAACAGCGATTAAAATCCTGCCAGGAAGTCCATCCTTATAGTGGTGGAACCATCATGGTATGGGCGGGTATTTGGATCGGCGGAAGAACTGAGTTGATTTGGATCAGAGGCAACCTCAACGCTCAAATTTATGCTGAGACGATTGTATCTGACGTCATCGTTCCTCTACAAGTGCAAATCGGTCCCTTATTTCAGTTAATGTATGATAATGCACGACCGCACACCGCAAGAGTTGTAAGACAGACTCTCGCCGCAGCTAACATCAATGTCCTGCCCTGGCCTGCTCAGTCGCCAGACTTGAACCCGATTGAGCATGCATGGGATATGCTACAGAGAAGAGCTCTGCCGAATATGGAGGGTATCCAGTTGCAAGAAGACCTTTTTTTGTTGTTGCAACGAACATGGGCGGCCATTCCACAGCGTGATTTGGATGAACTCATTTTGAGTATGCCAAACCGATGTTCTTGTGTTGTTAGTGTTCGCGGTAGAAACACGGATTATTAATTGTTTAAGTTACCCAATAAAATTTTAAAGAAAACTGTTATTTCAGTCTTTTTTTCGAACTTTAATGTTAGTGGTTCAAATGTCAAAAATCCCTTTATTAGGAAAATGGCAAATTTCTTTATTAATGCAAAGGTGACTTGGTTTATCGTTACTGTGACAAACGAAAACACTTTATTTGATGAATCCTTAAAGAAAATTTAAATTAATATCAATCAAGAGAAAAGTTATTGCAAAAATATATGTTGATCCCTAGACACTTTTGATGTGTGTATGTATTTACAAAGATAATTCTGCTTTAAGAAAGAAAAAATATTTAAAACATTCAATCTAACCACTGAAATACCGGAATCGATCGTTCCATAGCAAGTGCTACCTCGGTTGATACCAAACATAACTAAACTTGAAAAGCAATACCTTTACGAGCAACCTAAAAGCCGGCAAGAATACCCTCAACCTTTGTCTAAGAACCCCAGAATTCTCGCTCACCAAAATTCAATTTAGCCTGCACGGTAACTATGACCCAATTCCCATTCAACAGAGCCAGTATTTCCCAAATGTTAATAAACTTTTTTTTTCAAATTTTCCCCCTCATCTTACCTTCGGGGTAATGTAGGCAACTGTTCGTAAACCAGGAAGTACTGAGGCCTTCTCGAGAACATAATGTGTTTCAATAAAAGTACTGCATGCTCAGATGTTCTCAAACTTTTCAGTCCCGACCCCCGAAGCGGTTTTGTCGAATGAAAACTTTTTGGCAGAACAAGAACCACGAAACAACGTGGTTGGATTATATTAACCGTGTCATGCATTATAAGTCAAATCATTTATTTCAAACTAGCTTCTGCCCGCGGCTTCGCTCGCGTGGAGGTCGGAAATTATCCCACAGGAATGTTCTACCGGGATAAAAAATATCCTATGTGTTAATCCAGGATATAAACCATCTCTGTGTCAAATTTCATCCAAATCTATACAGTAGTTTTTACGTGAAAGAGTAACAAACATCCATACATCCATACTTACAAACTTTCGCCTTTATAATAGTAGTAGGATAGGCACGAGAAAGGCATTTTTGAATGCCAAAATGGACAATAAATAGAATCGATTCTGATTGCCCCTTCCCAAAGGTATTATAGTTTCGTATGGAGAAGAAAGGGCAAGAAACTCCACCGTTACTCTTTTAAAATGTTTTACAATGATATGTACACATGAATAATAAAATTATATGTAAGGACGATGCACCCAGCATAAAAATACTATACTACAAATGGTCATCAACCTACATTATAGTTCCGATATCAAGGATTTTTTTTTTGCCACATCACATGTCAAGGTGTTTTTTAGGGTATGAGACCATATATCAAAGAATTAACTGGCTTATGAATTATTTTTCAATAATCTTTTTTTTTGGTTTCATGCAAAATAACTCGACAATGTCGAAGCTTGCCGGGTTAGCGAGATTGTCCGACAGGGTTACCGCTACCCCGGAACATAAAGGGCTAAGGAAGGAACATGGATAGGTTTTAGTCAGTAGTTAGTGCGGAAGGAGTCATGTGATGATATCCCACACTAAAAAAAAAAACAAATGAGATCATATCATTTATTTTGACATTACTAACTACGGACTAAGGGCGTATTTCACCAACTAAACTGAACGCGATCAGCACGTAAACCGCGTTTAAGAGCTCAGAGTCAGTGTCATTTTTTTATGGAATATCGACTCTCACAGGTCTTGAACGTGATTTGATTAGCTGATCTCGCGTTCAGTTAGAAATTGGCACTAATTCTCTCACATTGGTGGGTTTTATATTTAGAAGTTTAACTCTAGGTTAACCTCTTCTAAACTCTTGGTGGTGGAAACTCCGATCAGTCTTTAACTCCGATTTATTTAGGATAACCCATGAGTACGCCAGTTGACCTAGTTTACGTAGTTTTAAATTAATACATAGACTGTAATATGCCGATCTGTAGTTGGTTTTTCGTGTTGCTTCAAATCTAAATTATATTCATGTAGGTAGGTACTATGAAGTACGGGGACCTAACACTGAGGGGCCCCAGCGGTAGAGCTTGTGTTATGTGTGTGCAAGTAGGTATTTGCTATACTATCAATCCAAACGCACGTGAAACGACTAATCAAATATATTTGCTTGCAACGAATACATCTATCGAGCCCCGCGGCTAATGATAGACTCTTTTACTATTATCAAATCCTATGAAACTAATAATTCATAATTCAAAGGTATATGAATGCTGTCAGATATTTACCAGCCATGTTCAACATATGGTTTTACTCAGGCTCTACGGTACATCCGGATGTACCTACTTACATGAATATAATATTCCTAGAGTTCCCTAGAGCTCTAGGAATATTTGAGAAACACATTCAAGGTTTCGATACAGCTCGTGAATTCTCGGATTTTATATGAAAAAGGCAGCGTAGAGGCGAAATTTTTTCTATCACACTTCTCATTTCGTGCGAGAAGCACTCTAAATATTATTTATACGAGCCATTTCTAGATTTATTTATAGGTTTGTATTCACGGATCGATAGCGTGTGAAATATGACGATTGTGACGCATATTTGAATTGTTAACAGTAGCCGCAAGTCCAATTCACATTTGGTTGAGTGAAAATAAATTGTCCTGCCAATTCCGCCCGTGACATGGGTATACATATACCTAAATGATATATTTTTGAGTAAAATGTTTATCTTAAAATACCAAATTTTATTGCCAGCCGATTGGTCGACTCTTCGCGTGACCAGGGGGGCCTAGACCAAATCACATTTTCACTAACGATAACAAAATTAGATAAATCCGAAATATATGGAATTGGCATAAGCATTCGAAATGAAGGATGGACGAACACACACACACTCACAAACTTTCGCCTTTATAATATTAGTGTGATATCTTCGAGTAAAATAAAACCGAAAATCCTAAGCAGCTGACTAACAATAATAAAGATACCAGAATTAGTATTATTATAAAATTGCTTCACATTGGTAAAGAGATACAGCTATAACTCCTGTATAGCTTCATCTTTTCCTCACACTGAAGTTATAATTATTGAAGTAACCACCTTTATTAAAAAAATATAAATGCAATTATTTATATCATATTCAGTTAATGCTAGCAAAGTCTTCTACTTCTTCGTGTGGTTAGTGAGTAACCTTGTTTCAGAGTTTAAATGCTGCCCATGGGCCTCTGACTTAGCATCACATGCTGTTGAGAAATATCTGTCAGACATGCCGGTTTCCTCACGATGTTTTCCTTCACCGATTTTAAGCAAGTGAAAACTATTCAATACGCATATGAATCCGAAAATCAAAGCAAAGTGATGTTAGATATTTTCGATCTCATCCATTCATCATCTGAACATTTTAACAACTTATACATACTTAAATTTCATGACGATAAATAAATAACTAACTGTATACACAACATACACGACACTTAGGCGGCGAAGTACCAATCCACATCGCTGTCGTCCAGAAACGTGCCCAAAAGAATGCTGCCAGCATTGCCAGGTTGAATGGCAATGCTAATTCTTTGGCCAAAAATAATGGCAAGGTAATACTGATTGCTACTTATGGTGGTGGTTGGCTCCGACACGAGATGAGAAGAATTTCGTTTCCGCACACCCTAAGCAGGTTTATCTTTAATGCCACAGCTTTCTGCTCTTGATCGCTGATCCACTCAAATCCTCATGTGTTTGTTATTCATGCATTAGATAATTATATTCCATTAGCCCGCTCTCAAGTTTGTTTATAATCCCTGTATTATATGAAGGTCGTTGCATATTACTCGTAAGAATTTATTTGATGGAATTCGTAAGTGCCTTATCTAAACTTTACTTTCTATTTTTTTTAATACTTGCTAAAACGTCAACGTCAACTTGTGCTTTATAAGTTAGTACTACATAGTCATAGTTAAAATCAAATAGTCAATAGTAAGGACTATTGACTATTTGACTTCACTTTGACTCTGACTCTTTCAGTAGGACTTTTACTTTGACTCTCAGTTTGACTTTGACTCTTTCAGTTTCACTTCAAGATTTTCAGGGATACAATATAACACTAAAGGGTATACAGAACAGCAGTGGCAGGTAGCGCGCAGTGTCAACTGGTGTGATTTAAGAATTTTTGCTAGATAATTAAAAATCAATGGACAATTCATTTTTTTTTTTTACTACTATCAAGAGATTTCTTCGGGTGTCCTGCCTTTTCACATAAAATTGTTTGCCAGATTATCACTTGCCAACCAACGTTTCGCCGAGGTTTCACTTTGACAACTAACGATTAGCAAATTTTTGTATGACAACGTTTCATTTCATAGAATTATTGTTAAGCTGATTATTATAATGACACAAAACGTTTGGGACATTTATCATTTGACAACAATTTCACTAGGCCACACAACTATTAGACGATTGACGTTTCGTCAGTGTAACAGTTCCTGGTCTTGAACTTGCCTAAAACAACGCACGATAAAATTTGCTATTAAGAGTATACTACAGTATTAAGAGTACTTTCCCTTCAGGTGGCATTACAAAATTCCACCCTGTATTCCTATTCTATGCCACTTCTAAGCATGACGTATCCATATTCTACACGCATGAAACATAGTCACCTATCTATAAAGACGATATTCCCACTACCCGTTTCATTTCACCACTGCTGCTTTCAATTGCATTCTTCAGGGGCAATATTGCGCGCAAAACTCGCCGGCAACCTTTCGTTCACAACTTCAAAGCATATTGAAGTTCGGGATCTACCATCGTACATAGAAACCAGAGACAAATAAAACAGATACATCACCGGTAATTGGCCCGAAATACGAATCGTACCTTTGCTACCAAATAATGGAGGTACGATTATAAAAGTCTGTAGCTAATTATCTATTCCGCAAATATCTCACCGTGAACACTTAGCGAAAGGTTGTCAAGGTGAACTGTCTTCAGCGGGATTGTTCGAAAGGCTTCCCCGGAACTCGAACTCAAACTCAAACACAAAGTATTTATTTCAAATAAACCAATTACAGGCACTTTTGAATTGTCAAGGGGTCGGTCAGTCAGAAAGATGAAGCTAGTTGCCCATTTCAAAGCAATAGGTACAGACGCCAGCACATCAAGCTATCCCTAACTGTCAAATTTTCTCAATTAAAAATTAACCTTATGTCTTTGCAATAAAGTTGAAATACTATCAAAGAAATTTGACAGATTGTGGTAACTTCATGTGCTGGCCTCTGTACCTGTGGAGAAGAACGGGCAAGAAACTCCATGAACACACTTTTAAACAAAATATGGTTACATAGTTCATATTATTATCATACATGTGAGAACTACCAGAACTTTAAAAGCATCCGATATAAAATATGTAAAAACAATTAAAATAAAACAAGCCATAGCCGCTAAGAGATGACCAGTCCCTACAGACAGTGACCGTTCACGAACATGACGCATGGATTAGGACCATTCAGCTAAAAGGGGCTACAAAAAAGGCTAATGATGGAACATGGATCGGTTTTAGTCAGTAAGAGTCTGACACTCCCTTCCGCTCCACCCAAGGCGTAATAATTTCCAATACCAAAAAAATTAGCTGTTAATAGTGTCAATTTCTGTTAGTTAATAGACCGGATATGGGTGGAGCCAGGGGCCTAGCTACCGCCGTGTCAGCCGTATCAATGATACGGGGCCCCCGGGATACAATGGCCCCTAACGTGTGTAAGCAAACATTAGTAAAATGTTATCCACAATGTCACTTAATCTCGTGCTTCACGGGAAAAAAACACTTAAAAAAAACTGTCTGACGTGCCTATATAGTTTTCACTTTAGAAATGACAATGGTCAAAAAAGCAATCTCTTTTATCCCGGGTTAAGCATGCGCCCAAAAGTTTAATTTAAATTTAATGCAAGCATTGTTTTTGGTGAGAAATCTTTACTCTTTATTTGGGCCCCCCAACTAATTTTGATTCAAGGCTCGCTTCGCCACTTGATAAAATGACCACTGCAAGCTCACTTCACTTCCGTTTACATGGTAAGCTTTCTACAGAATACTCAGGCTGCTCCGTTTCTATATCAAAGAGTAGATGGCTTTTCTACCAATCGAGCAATTTGATTTAATACCTTTCCGATTCTTTGGACTGAGAGCAATTTTACTTACAAACTTTTTGAGTTATGAAGATTACGCTTCGATCTTTGAGATAAGGCTGTAACGAAGGGAATACTCTTGAGGAAAACGATATTATAAAAAAAAAAAAACTATGGATTCAGGATGAGAACACCTTCTGGTCCTGAGCTACCTTTCTGCTGATTTTCATAAAGTGTGAATACATTGTCTTTAAGGCCGGCGGTGAATGCCCAGATACTATACCGGACATTACCCTAAACGGCTTGAACGTCAAAAGAGTGACAGCATTCAAATATCTAGGGCATCTTCTCACTGACGACCTTAAGGACAATGTTGATATTGAAAGAGAGCGTAGGGCACTTTTCTTCCTTTTTTTGTGTCTAGATAATTTTTTTGCGTCATGTCAAATAAAAGTATTTTCTTTATTTTTTCACACATTAGCTCAGCAATTACATTTTGTGTGATTGTGGTAGAGTTAGGGCATTGAGGTAGGTAAAGCGACGCTTGTCAAGGATGGTCCGTAGACTCCTCACGGTGAGATTTTTACAGAATATCAATACAGTGCATCCTTTCGCTAGTGTAGTAGTGCTGTCGATACTACGTTACTCGTTTGCATCGAACCGCTTACGGCTCCCGCGACTGACGCTCGCATCAAAACTTACCAAATCCGCGGTGTCGATCAAAAAATGGTGGAGAGCGTCTTCGTGGACGGCACTATCTACAGGGTTAAAATGAATTCATGGGCAATATATAAGGGGTCATTGTACTCATCATTATGAACAACTTTTAGTATGGGAACACACCTAAAATCCCGAAAAAAATCAGCTGTTCCCTAAAGGTGAACGGCAATTCGTACAACATACTTTTTTTGTTGTTTTGTGATAGAATTTGTACCACTTATTAAGGCAACTAAACCATACATTTTCATGTAACATTCGTATTTTTAGAAGTCCGGATTAATTAATTATATCAATTAAAAGATTTAAGTAATTAAACGTAATATAATCTTAAACTAAACGCAACTAAACGTAGTTATGTGTTTAGAAGCCATTTGTAAAATATCACGAGGCTCAAAATGATAAATAATTAAAAAAAAAACTAAACACGATATTTTATTAGGTGTACGAAACTCCCATACAACTTTGCCGTTCACCTTTGACGAGTTATGCGACATATACATACATTTAGAATATTATGAATAGTACTCGTATAGTAAGACATTAAGATGGTTATTATGCATTAAAGAAAATTATTGTAAAGTCCAAATTTTGGGTCCAAACCAAACTAATACAAATGTCATAAATACTGAATACAAAGGAAAAATACTTGTTTCGTCTCTTTATCAGAAGACTGTACAGTGGGATAGATACAGGCTGTTGTGTTTGTCAGAAATAATAAGAAACGATTCGAAGAAGAACTTATTATAATTGTGTTCGTACGTCTTGTATTATTATTATGTATTGTATAATTGAGTGTTTGTAGCAAAGAGCTCCTAGAAAAGAACGTTCGCTTTATAAAAGAAGAACTAGTTTATATTGTTATATAAATAACAATTTTCTTTACTACAAAGGAACTGAAACGATATTTCAAATGGTAGAAATAAAATTATGATGAAGATATAGAAATAGTTCGCATAAAGAGTTGTCGAAGTCAAGGAGTTAAGTTCTAAGAATGAAAGATGCCAACAAATTGGTTTAAATGTCGCTCGCTTTCAAAACTAATAGTCGGAGGACGTTCGCTGTTTTACTTAGTTTCAAGAACGGGTGAAAATATACGGGTAAACAAATTTTGATAGGAATGAGAGATGAGAACATGAGAAAGAACCCTTCTCATGTTCTATTGAAAGTAAAAACGTAATAGGCGGGATTGTCCGAAAGAGTTACCGCTACCCCGGAACATAAAGGGCTTAGGAAGGAACATGGATGGGTTTTTGTCAGTAAGAGTCTGACACTCCCTGCCGCTCCACCAAAAGCGGGAGGAGTCATTTGATGATTTACCACCCTCAGAAAAAAAATTACTGATACTGACAATTAAAAAAAGTACTTGTTCTATGTTTACCTTTTTACTGTTTTTTTTTTGAGGGTGAGAAATCATCAAATGACTCCTCCTACTCCGTTCCTTTACTAATGCTGACACCTCTTTGAGGTGCGCGTGGAACATGAACGCGCCGCTCGGCACGCGCCTGGTTCTGATCGGACGGTGAGCTACCCATTAGTCACCTTCAACAAGCCCGCGCCGTGATAATATATTAAACAGTGATAAAATATTCTTTTTTTTACCTGTTGTTATAAGGCCGTTGTCAACGTTATTATGTCATGTCATGTTATGTAATTTTGATCAAATAAACAATTTATTATTACAATGTCTGTGCATGACGGGGTTTGTTTACATTTTAATCAGTTATTTTTTAAACCGATGGTCCGTCAGTCCTACCAAGGGGTATCGTATTACCCAGTTAGTGACTGGGTTGTGGAGGTCAGATAGGCAGTCGCTCCATGTAAAATACTGGTATTCAGCTAAATCCGGTTACACTGGAAGCCAACCCCAACATGGTTGGGAAAAGGCTTGGCAGGTTTTTGACTTTTGAAACAAATGATACTGTAAAGCATGACCACACAACCTTATTTGGAATCTAGGGTTGAAATGACAGCATTCGACCTTTCAAAATGATGGAATATTTTGATAGTTTTTTATTAAAGAAATGAAAAAAAAAACGCATTTATTCTTTGAAGTAACATAATTCAATAGCTGCTGCCTCGTGTGTTACACAACACGCTACACAAACTCTTTCTCTGAGAGCTCCCTAAGTGAAGGCCCCTCTGGTCTTTCCAATATTAGGTATTCTCAGTTCTCTATTTTTAGTAGTAACGTGCTATCGTGTCCGCTCCAATCAACGTCCCGTATATTCCTCCCCAGGACCAAAAAAAAACTAACAAAGTTGTGCAGGACCAAGAAATTCAAATTATTTCAATAGTGAGAACTGTACCAATTCGAGATAAAATTACTATTGTCAAGAATCCCTTTGTACTTTGATTTCTAAATAGGTTTCACGAATTTGGGTGCTAGTATTTGGCTATGAGGAGGAAGGCAGAAGTGCCATATTATAAGATACTACAGAGCCCCGCGGTTTTACCCGCGTTTCGATTGCATTGGAATATCGTAGCTATGAACGGTCCCATCAAGTTCTACCAAACTGTCAAAATTCTTCAAATGATTTTATATCTTAAAACGTTGACGGTAACGTTCTAAATTGATGTGCTGGCGACTGTAGATACCTATCAAGTATCATCGCAATCGGTTCATTACTATTGCGTGAAGAAGTTACAAACATATTATGTTCATACTTTTCTTATTTTCGTATAGGAAATCATCAAATGAATTCTCCAACTAACAGGTAAAGCTATGCTTGGTCCGTAGATGGATGACCATCTTCACGTACCGAGACTCCTCCGTGCCTCGGGAAGCACGTTACGCCGTCGTTACCAGCTGTCATTCGTGGATCTTTGACTGTCATTACGGGTCGTCAGAAGCCAAAAAGTTTGCCAGCCAGTCTTACAAAGGGGTATCGTATTACCCAGGTGCTGGGTTGTGGAGGTCAGATAGGCAGTCGCCACATGTAAAATACTGGTATTCAACTGCATTCAGTTAGCCGGGAAGCCGACCCCAACATAATTGGGAAAAGGCTAGGCAGATTTATTAATAGCACAGGACCTCATTTTCGAAACGTGGACGGTCTTAACCAACACCTCTGCAAGCCCCTTCGGAAAATACGAGCGTAAAGGTTTGTGTTTGCGCCAAAAGTCTGTTTTAAATGTAAAACAGTTACTGTTTTTAGCTAAATGGATTTTGAACAATTTTCAAGTGTAGAACATTTCTTTGGGAAAACATTAGGACCGGTTATGTTTAGTAAATGTCGGAGATGTAGGATATTTAGCAAAATTCGAAATTTATAAAGGTCGAAATTAGAGAGACCCTAATAAACGATCTTCAATATTATTTTCTGCTGGAGAGGTAATCATCATTAGGGTACGGTGGGTAGTTGAGTTGGTAAAGTGCGCATCTACAATGTGTTAGGTTAAAACTATAAATACCTGAATAATACTTTCCATGTTGAACAAATGAATATAAATATAATCTAAACGAGAGACATACTTTCAGGGGTTACTATACTCATGAACATGAAAAATGTTGACTATGGAACTATACCTCAAATCACGAAAAAGAAATCAGCTGTTCAGTACATTTATGTTAGCATAATTTGCCAAAATGTATAGAACAGCTAATATTTTTTTTTTCATATTTCTTTCTTACCTAAAGTATAGCCACATTTTCATCAGTTATGTTTAAGTTCCATGTTACAGGAAGCGAGCCTATTGTAAAAAAAAACCTTAATAATTTCTCCGACTCACCACCAACTCTCGAATTCAAAAACGGTCGGTGGCAAAAAATGAAAATACAAAACCGAAGACATCGACTTCCGAAATCAAAATTATTTTTCACTTTGTAGTGTTTTTTTTTGGCAGTCGGTTTTATTTTTTGTAAAAAAGTTTTTATTTTTCACTTTTTAGTTGTGGTACCTACACAACCCTCCCCCCCCAAATTTTAATACCACTACCTGGTATGTAAATTACAGTGACAGGAACTTATTAGAACATTGTCCACATATATTAAGTAGGATTTTTTTTAGATTTGTGTTGATTTTTCAAAAATTTTATGAGACCATTTGGGAAGTATACCCTTTCCAACAAAAAAAGAATTTTTCAAATCGGTTGGCAAGCAACGGAGTTACGCGCGAACAAACATAAAAAATAAAAAAATACAAACATCCTCCTCCTTTTTGAAGTCGGTTAAAAATCAAAACCTTCGATAGCCCGACTTGATATCTGAGACTGTTCCTGGGGCAGCAGCGCGGTGGGGGTATGGTGGCACGACACGTGAGCTCACGGATTCGTCAACTTGTGACAACTGTCACCCCTCCCACACCGCGCAACTACCTCAGGAACGGGCTCAGTTAAGCGATAGGGCTAAGTAATAATAATAATAACCGCCCCAGTCGGATTAATACGACAAAATGTTTTCGTGACAGAGCCGCTTGAGTCGTGTTTATACGACTGAGAATCTATGTTCGGTTTTCGTTTTTTATGTAATTGCAAGACCTTATTCGTCTGAAAAAAAATTTTTTTTAATGAGTTGACTTACGCTATGGGCACGGCAATTGATATGAAACTAAGCGGTGAATACGTTAAGTACATAACCTTAACACGAATCAATGAAATTATCTAGTATAATCACATTTTACTTCACTTCAGTTATTATCAGTGGTTACGAATTGTAAACAAAGTGTATAACTGAACTCGCACCAAAAACCGCACCTGACTACATATCAACATTACACACCACTGGATATAATATTAATATCTATGTTTGTGATTATTGAATACAATAATACGCGCCACCAACGATTACTTTAGGCGGTTGATCGAATTCAAGCGATATTCATTCTGGCGTGGCACGCACCAGTACGGATCATTTTCAATCAACGTGATCACTGGTTCCAATGGGGTTGCCATACTTGTGCGTTTCGAAGGATTAGTCCCGAGTTTTGTGTTAATTTTTGGGTATAAAATCCATCTACAATTTCTCAGTAGTACCTCGGAGTGTTGGATGATTTAACTCCCATCAAAATAGTTGAGCTGAATGGTGCTAATCCATGCGTCATATTCGTGAATGGGCGCCGTCAGTAGGGACTGGTCATCTCTTAACTGCCACGGCTCTTTTAAAATATAATTTAATTTTGAATTGTTTTTTTTTTATCTTTTAATTATGGATGCTTTTTCACGTTCTTCATCGTTCTCACCCAGTTTTTACAAACATATTATTATTTTGATTTAAAAGATCGTCAGTGGAGTTTCTTGCCTGTTCTTCACCATAGGTGCCTACTGCTTTGGAATGGGCAACTTACCTTCATCTTTCTGACTGAACAATTTGAAAAATTGAAATAAATGCTTTGAGTTTGAGTTTAAGTTTGAGGAGTCTGGATTTGTATTCGGTACGTGGCAATAAGCTCCTACCGTGGGTGTAATATGGGTCCACTTTGGTCTATCACTAAGGAAATACAGGCGTCATATTATATTCGGATATAGTTTAATAACCGATCTGGTAAGAGATAGGTGGGTGTTCAAAGAGAAGTTCCTGGTTATACAGGGTAAATTTGAATACATGGGCAATATTTTAAGGGATCATTATACTCATCATTATGAACAACTTTTCCTATGGGAACACACCTGAAATCGCGAAAAAAATCAGCTGTTGTCTACAATTTGATGTGTGTGAGCATAATGTATGGAACAGCTGATTTTTTTTCGTGATATCAGATTTGTTCCCACAGTTAAAGTAGTTCATAATGAAGAGTACAATGACCATAGAATTAAAATATTGCCCAGGAATTCAATTCTACCCTGTATATTATCGTCAGTAGCTTCTTATTATATATTTTTCATATTATATAGAAAGGTTTTCGGTGTTCTCTTACTACGTAGAACACACCGTAATTGAATAAATTGCAGTGGGTTCACCTTTATACTAACAATTCTATCTAACATACAAAGGTCAGTTCATCCAGGAACAAGCATTATTTCGGCTACTCTTTGTAACCATGCCAATTTAAGGCCTTTATACATTTTCCGGTAAAACATTTATATTACCATGCCCTTTCAAAACGTTACCCCTCATTATCGTCTGTTTTTCCAAGAAATTAGGGCTGAAGACATACCTACATTTTTCTTTATCTGTTCTCCCAGACTACTGTTATTTTCTTCAAGGAATTTATTTCAATTTGCTTTTGGAAGCACCGAGTCGTTGCTTCATCGGGCACGTGACGAAATTTCCTTTATTATTTGGAGAATAAGTTAGAATATTATGTTTATAAAATGTGTACTGGATTTCGCCTTCTCTCTGGCGTGGGCTTATGCAAAGGAATCATTTACTGAGATGAACAATGTATCCTTTGTATTTTTCTAGGGCATCATTACCTGTGATTCTGTTTTTGCGTCTAGTTTCGTATACATTTTTTTCAATAGTTTTTTTTTTCAAGTAATTGAATACACATATAATCATTAAATGTAACAAAATAAAAATTCCATTTTCTACCCAAGGGCTTTGGGCTGATGTGTACGTCTCGTAGTTACTATTTTATTATTAGTTTTAATAGAAAAGATTTAAAGACATATTTTATAATAAACATAGATATTTCTAACGTTTAGAAGGTTCTATAATAATTAGGGACTACTATTACGTTGTAGTTCATCAAAAAATACAGATTATAAATAATTATTTCAGCATTAACTGTTTTCCCCCAGTAAAAAAAAAACTCACATGTTTATAAAAAAGTTATCAGCTGTTCATAACCGTCTACCAAATTCCACATTTAATACACCAACTTCATTTCCAAAAACATGTTGTAAAAATAAATTCTTTATCCTTCAATCCCCCATATCCACAAAAAACACAAACGTATGGGGACCACAAGATCCCGCATTATATGTATATGGGGGACGGGGATGTCAGATGATATTGACAGGCGGATCCAGGGATCTCAATAAAGCAGTCAATCTTGCTATTACATCCAGCGAACGCAAAACGAAAGCTCTTTCTTTGCACAATATGTTTTGTTTGTTATACAAAAATGGAAGGTAAATAGAGTAAAAAAAGGTTCTTTGAAGTCAAAATTGAATGGAACTAAGATAATGGTAATAAATGGTAATCTGGAAGTTTCTAAACAGACTCCGGACCCAGGTTGGCCGAAGCAAAGAAAACCTGCTCAGATGGGGAGACATAGACAATTCCGCCTTGGAGTGTAAATGTGGTGCTGTTCCACAAAAGATGGGACACTTAATCTCGCGTCTTGTATGTCCTGCCGTATGCACTTTACAGGAACTGATGGACGCTAGTGATGGTGCCAAACACGTAGCCAAATTCTGGGCCTGAGTACATTTAGATTGCCATCGACACGCTAAGAAGAAGATAGTAATCTTTAGTTTCTGACAAAGCAAGCAAAAATGTGTGTGTAAATAAATTTTGAAACGTAAAGATTATTTGCGTAATCAGCCTATAATGTACAGAGGCCAGCACATCAAGTTACCACAATCTGTCCAATTTCTTTGATAGTATTTCAACTTTATTGCAAAGACATAAGGTTCATTTTTAATTGAGAAAATTTGACCGTTAGGGATAGCTTGATGTGGTGGCCTCTGTACCCAGTGCTGGGACACAGGCCTCTCCTCTGTGAGAGTCAGTGGGCTGGACAGGTGAAGCTGAGTCAGAGGCCCATAGGCAGCATAACAACACTGACACCAGGTTAGACACTAACCACACGAAAAAGAAAGAAGAAGTTGAGCTGTACTCCCCACGAGGGTCCAGTACGGGTTGGTGGATGTCACATGTCGTTGAATTTTCAGCTCTAGGTGGTACCGGTTTTCTCATTATGTTTTCTTTCACCATTTTGAGAGCAATAATGATGAAATTAAATACACAAAGTAAAGACCCTGACTAGGTCCGAATCCACTCACAACTCTTGTAAGTCCAATCTATTAACTTTTTAAAATTTAGTCGTTACAATAGTCTTGCTGACTTACATTTTGTCGTTATTTAATTTTAAACAAGATATACAGTGTGTTAGGTTAAACGAGGGACATACTTTCAGGGTGTACTATACAAAAGAAAATGAACAACTTTGACTATGGAAAAAATCAGCTGTTCAGTACATGTACATAGGCCAGCACATCAAGTTACCACAATCTGTCAAATTTCTTTGATAGTATTTCAACTTTATTGCAAAGATATAAGGTTCATTTTTAATTGAGAAAATTTGACAGTTAGGGATAGCTTGATGTGCTGGCGTCTGTACTTGCTACGGCCGGGAACCATATTTTGAAATATAATTATTTGATGCGCTTGTTGCGGTCATTGACCGTAGTGTTGTCGCTTGAAATAATAGGTATATATAGTACATGTTCGCATAGTTCGTTAAAATGTATGGAACAGCTGATATTTGTTTTTCACGTTTCAGAACTTGGTCCCATGGACAAAGTTGTTGATTTCCATGAGTACTATACTCAAGAAAAAGATGTCTGGAACGATTTGGGGGAGGCCTTTGCTCAGCAGTGGGACAGTGTAGGCTAAATAAATAAAAATTAATAAAACTATTCAAACTGAAAGTACGTCCCACGTTTTATTAAATATACACTGTATACTTAATTGATAAGATTACTGTCTGAAATTTGATTCAGTATGTAAGTACCTGGTACGTGTATAAAAAGGGAACAAAAAATCTTAAGGCATCAAAATACTCGCTTGCGTTGATGTCAACCTACATTTGGGTGTAGACAACAAATCAAAATTGACCACCACACGATGTCACTTTCATACGATATTTTAGTATAGCAATATATCCGAATCGCTTCGTTTCGATACCCAAAAGCTTTGAATCAGAGGCGTTACGGTAAATTGGCTATGCGTTCGGCGATAGACCACGAAACGGCGGCCAGTTTCGCCATAGGTTAGTTAGGGCACTACTAGCGGTATTGTCCAGTCAGCCTCAAAAAGATCAACAATAATCATAGACAAGAATTGATCTCATTGTCTATAAGGTTTGGTTTATTGCTTTGCACGGGTGTTTTTAGTTAAAAGTATTTTTTTTTTAGAAATGTGCGTTTTGTTTGTGCAGAAAAATATTTTTTTGTTTTCTTTCTTTGATCCATATTATTATTCGGATATTTAAACGTTAATATATAAAACAAATTTTAAAATTTTGTCTACGTTTGTAAGTTCGTCTTTTGTTTGTTCTGCAAACGAAGACACGTTTGCAGAACAAACAAAACGTTCGTTCTATACTATGAAAAAAAATACGTTTTTTAGCAAACAAAACGCCAAAAAACATAAAAGAATTTTCTATAGTAAAAACTGTGAAACTATTTAAATATTAAGTGTGCTACAATGTTGCATTGGGTATGTTGAGAGTGAATTAATAAATAAAAATAGAACCCGTTGGGGGATAATCACTTCAGCCGCAGCGGTTTACACTGTCGGCGAAGTCGGGGTAAAATCGACCAGTGGATTATTTATTGAGATAAAAATAGATAACTATTAAAATAAACCTGCCTCCCACTGCTGGGACGCCTCCTCTCCGTGGGAGGGAAAAAAGAGGGAGAGAGAGAAAAATCAACCTGTCTAGCCTTATCCCAGCTATGATGGGGTCGACTTCCAGTCTAACCGGATGCAGTTGAATACCAGTATTTTGCATGGAATGACTGCCTACCTAACCTCCATAACCCCGTAACTGCGTAATACGATACCCCTTGGTAAGACTGGCTGTCAGGTTGTCGGGCTTCTGACGACCCGTAACGACTGTCAAAGATGCACAAATGACAGCCGGGACCAACGGCTTAACGTGCTTTCCGAGACACGGCCTCTCGAGTCTCGGTGTGTAAAGATGGCCACCCATCCGGCAAGCGTAGCTTAACTTGATGGATTGACCTGTGCAGCTGTTATTACTAAGCCACGAGCTCCTCTAGAGAGAGAGTGAGATAAAAAAAAAAAAAAAAAATACAGTAGGTACTAACTTAGTTCTAAATGTTTATAAACTGACTGTGTTTATTCCAGCGCGATTGAATGAAGTGTCCCCTCTGTTGGTTCTATTATCTATGCCTCAGGACTGTGTGCAGAGCACACATTGCATAATAATAGAGGGAGCACTGATTGATGATGATTTCTATTTGCCCATTGCTGCCATCATGTGTCATTATTAATGATTGACAGGAGTCGATGTTATTTTTTAACCGATTTCCAAAAAGGAGGAGTTTCTATGTTCATCTGTTTGTCTGTGTTTTTAGGGTTCCGTACCCAAAGGGTAAAATTGAACCCTTTTTTTTGAGGTTGGGAACTCATCAAATGACCCCCCCCCCCAGTCTGGGTGGAGCGGAAGGGAGTGTCAGACTTTTCTTGACCAAAACCCATCGATGCTCCTTCCTTAGCCCTTTATGTTCCGGGGTAGCGATAAACCTTTCGGACAATCCCGCTTAGGTACGCCTGGGGCGTCTCCTGCGCACGACTAAAGTGTACGACTGTTTGTCGGAGTCTGTATTTCCTTCCACATTATAATCCGTTAGCCTTCAAAAAAAGGGGTACATTCGTTCCATCATAGACCTCATCCATCGCTTCCTATCAGTCGAGATTGAGGTCAAAAGCTCGCCCATTTCGCAATAAATTAACAACGTCAGTTTATGCGTTACGTAAAGATAAATCTTCTGACAGCTACGAAATGTGTAACCAATTAAATCTCATCTACTAAGATAATTAATTTGATTGGGCTTTCAGTGGCTTCACGCCAAAAGTGCTAAGCAAAGGGATTGGATTTACGATTTCTCACTCCATTCACGCCTTAAGCCGGATCCAGACAGTGTTATGTGTAATGTATTACGATCACAGCTCATTAGAGCCACCCGGCACCCACTCCGCACCGCCTCGCCTTCTGCGGCTAGTGTTCTTTATATGGACTTGTATGGGTAAGCGCTCACTACTTCAACTCCGTGGCGTCACCGGATCACCTTGGTCGTAAGCCCACCACGCGCGGACCGTGGGTGGACCTCTCGATGGCAACTCGCTGCTCGAATGCTTGCCCTGCGTACACTCCAATGCGAGTTGCGAGGTCTATTGTTTGACCGCGCGGCATTTACGTAGCGTCCATCCATGGGCCACCTGTAGACAACGAGCGGACGCCGTGTGACGGGGCAGTGCGGGGTGGATGACGGGTGTCTTTAATGAGCCGTAACCTTTATGTAGTGTAATGCAAATAGTGTGGACGATACATACACATACACTTTACGTGAATCTTGTGTTCACACGAAAACCGAGTCTATGATTCAGCGCTAGCGTTACTTGTAATGTACGTACGTAGTGTCTACACGCAGAATTCGCGTTACATTAAACAAGTCTGAACCCGGCTTTCGTTCCGCTGTTCCCGTTGCTCGTTCGTTTCTATACAGGGTGGTAGGTTGAAATATATACCTAATGGAAACGAGTGTAGTCATGAAACAATTTTCACTATGAGACTGAACTTGAAAAAATAAATCTGCTTCTTCTTCTTTTTGTGTGCTTAGTGACTAATCTGCTTTAACCTCCAAATAGTAATTTTAATTTTAAAATTACGTTTCGTAGAAAAAAATCAGCTATCTAAATTTTTGTAGACATGTTTTTTTTTCACATATTATTATAAAGTTGGCCCCTTGGTAAAAGTTATTCACTTTTATGACACTCATCCGTATGTAAGATAGATAATAATCAGCTGTACATTTCATAAAATTAATCAACACAACCTATCGCAGTCCAGTTCTTTTTGCATTTTATTCAAGTATAAGTAACTACACTTTATAGAGAATAGTAGATTTTTTTACTGCACTCCTTTATATTTCCCTCGTTTAACTAAACATCCTGTATACTTAGCATGTCTACAGTTACACTTCCGTGCACCATTATCGACAATATCCTTCAAACAATTGCGCTAGAATATGTATATTACGCGTAACGTCGAGTGTCATCGCAAGTGGGACGCGGCGAGGTCACGTACGACTGATGCAGGCCACTCGTACGAATCACGTACGACCTAACACGCGACACGTACGATTCTATACTGAATACGTGTCGCATTAGGTGCATTATGTTGGCACTAAGTTTAATTGTTTCGAGAAAGGATAATCCTACCCGGTGTGGGTGAAATTGATAGTTTAAATGTTTTATGTAAAGTACCATTTAGTGGTGGGTTAAAGGGTAAAGGATTAGCTTTCAAAGCAGAAAGTCACTTGAGCAAAATCTTGTTGAACACGTGTGATGTTTCCGATTTTACGATTTTATGTATTACTAGCTTCCGCCCGCGGCTTCGCCCGCATAATATTATGCGGCAAATTATACACATAAACCTTCCTCTACTATCACTCTATCTATTAAAAAAAACCGCATCAAAATCCGTTGCGTAGTTTTAAAGATTTAAGCATACATAGGGATATAGAGACAGAGAAAGCGACTTTGTTTTATACTATGTAGTGATGTTCTTAACTAGTAAATCTTTAACAACACGCCTATATAACTTAAAGGATTAGGCAGAGGTGTACCTATACTACAGTTTCTTTTGACCTGTTATGTTTATATAGGTACAAATTGATAGTTTATTATTATTTATAAAAAAAAACTATATTAATCAATCAAACAATCTGCCTAGCCTTTTCCCAACTATGTTGGGGTCGGCTTCCAGTCTAACCGGATGCTGCTGAATACAAGTATTTTATATATATGGCGACTGCGTATCTGACCTCCACAACTCAGTCAGTAACTTGTATTAGGATACCCTTAGTAAGACCGACTGTCAGACTTTCGAGCTCCTGACTACCCGCAACGACTGTCAAAGATCCACGAATGACTGCCAGGACCAACTGCTTAACGTGCTTTCCAAGACACGGAGGAGTCTCGATATGTAATGATGGTCACCCATCACTGTCAAAGATCCACGACTGTCAAAGATCCACGAATGACTGCCAGGACCAACTGCTTAACGTGCTTTCCAAGACACGGAGGAGTCTCGATATGTAATGATGGTAATAACATGCTTAATATATTTTAGAAAAATAACTGTTAGGCGGAACGAAGTTCGCCGGGTCAGCTAGTAATAAAATAAAATAATAATATCCTTGGCAATTTCACACAACGATATATAGTCCCAAGCAACAATACACACAAACAACAATACATACAATGGTCGGTCTTATCTCTAAAACCTTTAATCCGTCCATAGATTAAAGGAAAATGATGGACAATTAAATACTGCAGATAGTCTGTGGTATGCCACTTCTTATACAGAGTGTACCAAAATTCGACGTCAAGCCGATGTTTGTAATGCCTTTAACTCATAAAATACATAACATATATTTTTTGAAATATTTTTCTGAAAATTATTATGACTAGAACTATCACCCAATTCCAACTGCGTGTGGAGTTCTCAGACATCCTGTATACACTTTTTTTTTTGAGGGTTGGAATGCATCAAATGACTTTTCCCGCCCGGGTGGAGTGGAAGGGAGTGTCAGACGCTTACTGACTAAAACCCATCCGTGTTCCTTCCTTTATGTTCCGGGGTAGCGGTAACCCTTTCGGACAATCCCGCTTATCCTGTATACACTAACCCTAAAAAGACTTAGCTCTACAAATCCTCCTTTTAAATCTGTGTACCATACAAACGAATCTGCGTGTAAAACTACCCGCTTACAGGGTTAAATGTATCGGAAAAGTATTTACTGTGACCCCTAGCAATACTGAGCCCATACCGACGTGCGCGCGAACAATACATGAGTATTTACCCTTTATAATAGATATGGGGCCAGAAAAACTGAGGTTGGTCATGTGACTCTACATCTTGTGGAAGGATCGTACGTTAGACCGCTGGCGTAGCTGAGAGATGGAACACCGCGGTGGTTTTTAGTTAGTAAGAGTGTCACAGACCCCGCCGCCCCTCTACCCCCCCAGCACGAAGGATATCCATGCGGATTGTCCACCCCGGAACAAATAAAAATGTGACTACATCAACTTAGTCTATGGCAGTCCACGGCTCGACAAACCTAGTCCTTTACCGAGTTGCGCCACAAAACCCTGTCCTCTGCCGTGCGCATCTAGTCTGTCCAGTCCTCCTCTCTAAGAGAGGGATTGAGCCATAAACCACCACGTGGGCCCAATGCAGGGTGATGGATGTCACATGTCTTCGAATTTTTGGTTCTAGGACGTGAGGTGAGTTTCCTCACCTCACGATGTTTTCTTTCACTGTTTTTGAGAGCAGTGATGATTAAAATAAATACACAAAGTAAAGCGCCTGCTGGGGTTCGAACTCACGACCTACAACTCGTAAGTCGAGGCCGATACCACTGGGCTACTACGGCTCTTATCTTCTTCTGTATCCATACTATAGAAACGACGGTATGAAAATTCTTCCAACTCTATCGTATTTTTATTTCTACACACAGTTTTTCAGTTCACCTAAAATCCGAACTTTTCCAAAACTTTGTTAATACTAGCACCCAAACTAACTAAAAAACTCTTAAAACACAACTGGGAAACAAACTTCCCCAATTGCTATCCCGAATTAGATTTCCATAAGCTGTGTTCCCCGCCTGTTTGGGAGCCTAGCGCTATATTGTTCGCCGTTTCACTGAGCCGTTTCCACTGTCCTCGCGTCGAATGAAAGTTAAGTTCTAGCCATTGCCTAGATCCTGCCTGGATCGCTTTATTGTCTATAAACGCTATTATTGTGAAAACAGTACGGGAGTCAATGTTTGTTGGTTATATTCTCTCTTTCATTTTTATGTGAAACTAGTTTTTGCCTGTGGCTCTGCTCGCTTTTATTTAAAATTTGGCAATCAATTCTTGTTGTTTGAATCATGGGCTCAGATTGGAAGGTACACGTGGCGCCATCTATTATGACAAGAGAGTTTTTGTAGTTTTCTTCGGGAACAGTACTTTTTTTCGTATGAAAGGTACCCTATGTCCGTTTCTGTAGGTACACCTGACAACGTGTATGCAGAATTTCAGGATGATTGGTTCAGTGGTGTAGGCATGAAAATATAATAAACAAACTATTAAACTTACTATCGCAATTAGTTTTAGTTAGAATTTCTTTAAGGGTAAAATATATAGCAGTGATAGCCTAGTGGTGTGACGGACTGCCAAGTCATAGGTCTCATCAGACTCTGATTTTACGGATTTATGTGCGTATTTTATAACTATCATTTGCTTAAAAATCGGCGAAGGAAAATCGTGAGGAAACCAGCATGTCTGAGAGATATTTCTCAACAGCATGTGAAGCTAAGTCATAGGCAGTGTAAAAACTCTGACACCAGGTTAGTCACTAACCACACGAAAGAAAGTGGGAAAAATAAAATGTGTTGCCTTTTGTTTTTAAATCCACTGGGTTTCAACTAGCCTCATTGGACTTCACTAAAACTAAGTACCCAACTGGAACATAGTTTTGGTTTGGGTATATAGTTAATACACGTGAGAAAACATGAAACAATTCAGAACATGAATATTTCTCTTAAAGGCGGCTTTTATTACGTAACCTAAAGCGTTTACGTTGAAACAATAGAACGTAAACGTCACTATGATCGTTTCCTACGTAGCTTTACGTTCTTTGTTTAACACTGTTCTTGTTTTCATAGATTTTTTTTGTAACGCCTTTATGAACGGAATAAAAATGCTAGTGTATTCTTTTGAAATCCGTGGCTTAGTGCGTTTGCGGATTTACGCGATACACCACGTAAAACGTTAAAATTTTAAATTGTGTATTTTTGTTTTTTGGGTCAAAAATGTGAAAGTGTATTTTTTTTGTACTGTATTGTTTTAGTTATAACGAGAAAAGCAAATAGGTAGCACCCGTATCGTATTGTTATTTACATTTTTGTTCACTAGTTTCATAGTTTTATTTAAACAGTGTTGTAATTCGAAGTTTTTGTTTTATTTCAGGCCCATATTTCTATGAAAAACTCGTCATACAGCTGAATGGATATTTAATTCTAAAGAAATACTTGTGCTTGAAACTGAAGTAGGTGCACCAAGTTCGCTGGTACACTGCATTTAAAGCAGTTTGTAATAAGAAAGTTCTCGTTCGTACAACTTCGGAACTGTTCGTGAAACTTCGGAAACGTTCGTGATTCCTCGGGCTTGTCTGCCGAAACGTCGATTAGAGCTCGGGTCGTTATTTTTTCGTCAATTAAAATTAAGTAAGGAATTGTTCTTTTGAGTAATTAAGTTAACTAATTAAGTGTTGAACGTGACTTCTGTTGTTGGTTACCTTTGTCAGCTTTTAAACGCACTGAGTTATTTATTTTAATTTCTTGTTCCTTAATTGGATAGAAAATTTTAATCTCTAAATAATTCTACTTATTTATGTAACCTTAATCAACTTATTTCAACTGAAAAAAGGACAATAATTATTAATCGTGATTATGGCAGTCATACTTATTTATTTAATAATAATAATTGGGTATTTGAAAGGGTAGCCAATAATGTTACTTTTAATGAATTGTCAAATCGGGAGTTTGTATGTGATTTGTATGAAATATAAAAATGTGACGTCATTGATTTTTAAAATCAAATGGAATACATGTTAGCATTAAATGCAATTTTACAATTATATCTTCGCATAATATTAATATATTGAATTTCTGTACGGTGCTGGAAGTTTTTATGACGAGCGGTCTTTTATCTATGTGATTTCATACTTTATTTTTCACCGTTTCAAATAGTCAATTGACATAATTTGAATGCGGCGTGCTATAATATGTTAGCGCTGCTGCTGCAGGTTTGGAAGCGGCGAAAGTATCATAACTTTATATTTTCGAGCTGTTAGGGGGTTGGCAACCTTTTGGCCAACGTCATCTAACAAATGGAAGGTTGATTCTTCCGTGACCCAATGGCTGGGGTTATTCCCAGTTGTCTCCACCATCGAAGTCACCACTGGAGACAAAAATGGGATTATTTTCCAAAAAAAAAAACCCATTTGTCACCAAGGGTGACAATTGGGAGTAACCACTCTTTATGTTCTCAGTTTTCATCAGCAGTGACAGATGAGAAAAAATTAATTAATACGTCCCCAGTAGTGACGGTGCTAGAGCTGAGTATACTATAGTGATGTGAATTCGATTTATTCACGAATGATATCAAATAGATGATGACGATGGTGGGGGCAACTGAGAATAATCGAATGGCTGGCTTTTACCTTGGCCTTCTGGCCATTTGACTGGCAGCATTGCCATGCAACATGGCAATGCTGCCAGTCTCTTGGAAACAGTAGCAGTGCACAGCGATGAAAAATAATTGTTCACCACCATATTTTAGTTTCTCAATAGTTTTAATTACATTACAATATTAAATTTAAGCATTTTTATTCTGAATAAATAAAAACCTGTTTTAATAACATTATTACTATTTTATATTTACGCACATCACGCTAATATTATAAAGGCGAAAGTTTGTGAGCGTGTGTGTGAGTTTGTATGTTTGTCCGTCCTTCACGCTCAAACGGTTAAACGAATCGGGAAGAAATTTAGGTACAGAGGTAGTTTAGGACCTTTTTTTTTTTTTTTTAAGGCTGGGAAATCATCCAATGACTGCTCCCGCTCTGGGTGGAGCGGAAGGGAGTGTCAGACTCTTACTGACTAAAACCCATCCATGTTCCTTCCGTAGCCCTTTATGTTCCGGGGTAGCGGTAACCCTCTCGGACAATCCCGCTTACCCGGCAGGCTTGGCCCTGAGGGGCCCCTTCATATGCTGACATCTCTTTGAGGCGCGCGTGGAACAAATACGCGCCGTACGGCACGGGTCTGGTGCTGATCGGACGGTGAGTCACCCATTACTCACCGTCCGCAGGCCCGCGCCTGGATTAACACATAGGATACTTTTTATCTCGGTAGTACGTTGCTTTGGGATAAATTCTGACATCAACGCGGGCAAAGGCACTCGCAGCAAATAATTTAACAATAAAATAATTCAATTGATGTCCAAATTTGAAACACATCATTAAAAGCTATAGCATACTTATCAGGCGTTTTCTCTATGCATCTTACATTTTTACATTATTATAAGCTTTAAAATTAATTTAAAATTCAAATACTTCTTTCAAACAGTAATATTTTGATTTTAAAAAGACCAAAAACTTTCAAAGTAAGCTTTAAGGTTAAAAGCATTTTTAAAAGGTAAATCTTAAAAATAAACAGAGCAGCTAACTAACGATAAATCTTTCAGGCGAACTAAACTTTCAGTTTTCAGCGTTTTCATGAATTTATATTTTAATGAATAAGGTAAATAGTTCGTTTGTTGGTACACTAAGTTTTAATAAAACTTTGTAGGCTTACTGCCGTTTTCGAAAGGAAATATAGCTGGTTGTTACTACGAAAAAAATACATGACACGGGATTGGAATAGGTTATAATATTTTTTTTTTAATTCGACAACAACCGCTACGCCCACACACACACTCTCACACACACACATTTAAACATAACTGGCAAATTTTGGTTGTACAATGGGTAGCTACACCTCTGCCTAACCTTTTGGGGATTACAAGGACGATATTAAGTGTATGTTTCGTTTTAATCGGCAATTACAAAAACACTATGGAGTGAAAAATATTTCGCCTAACACTTCAATTACTCCTAAAATGCAGGTCCGGGCCTAGTTAGAGGGTTACGTTACGTTATTTTGGTTTAGTGTGTTGGTTCATTTAGCGTCATTATGGTTAAGCCGAATGGTACTAATCCATGCGTCATGTTCGTGAACGGGCGCCGTCTGTAGGGACTGGTCATCTCTTAGCTGCCACGACTCTTTTAAAATTTAATTTAATTATAGACGCTTTTTTACGTTCTGCTTTTATTCGTTCTCATATGTATACATATTTCAACATGAATGATGTAACCCAGTTTTTGTAAACATATTTTGATTTAAAAGAGTGTCCATGGAGTTTCTTGCCCGTTCTTCTTTATAGGTACCTTACCTACTTGGAATGGGCAACTAACTTCATCTTTCTGACTGACCGACTCCTCGACAATTTAAAAGTACCTGTAATTGGTTTAATTGAAATAAATGCTTTTAGTTTAAGGTATTAGAGTACATACATAGATGCTCACCTTAGATAAGAGCTGCTCCAAGCCACAAGGCATTCCCAACAAAATTAAATTAAATACCAGTTAATTATAACTTCCCAGAACATGCAGAAATATTTTAATAAATTAAATTTGTGCGCAGTGAGGCTTATAAATTTAAAGGCAGTTGGGCATAAGTTTAGCAGCTGCAACAAGGTATGGAAAGCTAGCTAATTACAACGTGTTACAGATTGCCTACAACTGCACGTTTCACTTTAGTGTGTGCCCCGAGTGGAGACGAAGAGCGGTTGCGTATACTGGGTGTAACCGAAAGGGTATATACAAACAAAAGGATATGCTACAGACCACCAAACTGAACAACTTTTACGATGGGACCAACTCCGGAATAAAAAAAAAATCAGCTGTTCTATACATTTTTGGTCACGTGATTCGTCGAAATGTAGGGAACAGATGTTTTTTTTTTATTCGCAACCAACAGGAGTGATATATTTTATTATTAAAACTCTTCCGTTCAAACGTGCATTGACAGGTCCTGAACCTGTCAATGTCAATATTCCACAGAAAGAAATGACACTGACAGCCCTAAAATGGGGTCCCGCGTCCTTTTCGTGTGGTTACAAACCGAACAACTTTTACTATGGTACCAACTCCGAAATCGTGAAAAAAAATCGGCTGTTCTCTACATTTCGATGAGTCACGTGACCAAAAATGCATAGAACAGCAGATTTATTTTTTTGCGATTTCGGAGTTGTTCTCATAATAAAAGTTGTTCAGTTTGGTGGTCTGTAGCATATGCTTTTGTATGTATATGCCCTTTCAGTTACACCTTGTAGAGATAGGAGCGATATATTATATTATTAAAACTCTTTTGTTTAAGCGTGCGTTCAAGACCTGTCAATGTCAATATTCCACAGAAATAAATGACACTGACCGCCCTAAAATTGTGTCCTCCTTCCTTTTCGTATGGTTACTGACTAACCTGGTGTCAGTGTTTTAGCCTGCCCATGGGCATCTGACTTAGCTTAACATGCTGTTGAGAAATATCTCTCAGGTATACCGGTTTGCTAAGCGGGATTGTCCGAAAGGGTTACCGCTACCCCGGAACATAAAGGTCTGGAAGGCAGGGAAGGAACATGGATGGGTTTTAATCAGTAAGAGTCTGACACTCCCTTCTGCTCCACCCAGAGTGGGAGAAGTCATTGGATGATATACCTAGTGGATGATTGACCCTAAAAAAAAAAAGGTATGCCGGGTTCCTCACGGTGTTTTCCTTCACCGATTTTTAAACAAGTGATAATTATTCAATACGCACATGAATTCGTAAAATCAGAGGTGGGTGCCTTGGGCAGTGGGCTTTGCTTGACACTGCTCAAGCCTAGACGTGTGACTGTCGAACTGCCAAGTCATAGGTCTCGAATTCGAAAATGGGTTTCATGGCCTGATCGCGTTCAGCTTCACTGGTGAAACTCATCCTAAGTCTTGTAATACTCACTAAAATATAATTCAAAAAGACGTCGTTAATCTCGAAATGGCAAAATATTTCACTTAGTAATTTTGTTTAATAGTAGGTATATTTATCTAACGAAATAAATTTATTTATTAACCTACTATATACAAAAACTTATATTTTTTTACTGAAATGTCAGAGCTCGTGGCTAAGTAATAACAGCCGCACGGATCTATCCGTCAGGTTAAGCTACGCTTGCCGGGGTTGGTCCGTGGATGGGTGCCCATCTTTACATATCGCGATTTCTCCTTGCCTCGGCAAGCACGTTAAGCCGTTCGTCCCGGCTGTCATTCGTGGATCTTTGACAGTCATTACGGGTAGTCAGAAGCCTGAAAGTCTGATAGTCAGTCTTACCAAGGGGTATCGTATTACCCAGTTACAGACTAGGTTGTGGAGGTCAGATAGGCAGTCGCTACATGCAAAATACTGATTCAGCTGCTTCCGGTCAGACTGGAATCCGACCCCAACATATTTGGTAAAGGCTAGGCAGATTGATTTTGCAATGTCATGTGTCTTCCACCAACTCGTACCTACTGGGCCCGCGCGGCTGATTACAGCCCGCTCCCTCTCACAGAGTGGAGGCCTGCGTCCTAAAGGCTGATTGTATGTGCACCACAAAATACAAAAAAAAAAATATAACACTACAAAACACAAAATGGCGGGCTCTTCCAATCAACCTTGGAATGGACAGTGTTCCCAACAACATAAACATGTTCCAACACAGTCCGCTACATCTTTAAACACACACACACCCCACTACGACGAGTTGGCCCAACCATTTCTCGTCTACTCAATTGTCCCGCAACTGGGTCAAGCCGAGTCGAGTCGATTTTTGCCATTTAATTAGAGCCGGGCCGACGGGAATTCACTAGTGCTCTTTTGGCCACTAATTTTCGAAGGCTGTGTGTGTGTGTCTAAGATTAGAACACTTAATTTTCTGTAGGTCGAGGAGAAAGACGTGTTCATATATTTATGCCGACGTTGAGTACAACGAAAATGAAAATGGTTTATTTTTAATGAGATTATACTAAAGTATGTTTGATATCACTATCACTACATAGTATAAAGCAAAGTCGCTTCCCGCGTCTGTCCTAATGTCTGTATGTATGCTTAGATCTTTAAAACTAAACAACGGATTTTGATGCAGTTTTTTTTTGATAGATGTAGTGATTCAAGAGGAAGCTTTATATGTATAATAACATGCAATTTTCGTTATCCACGTGGGCGAAGCCGCGGGCAGAAGCTAGTTTACTTTGCTAACTTTGAAAATGCAAGCCCTGGTTCAGTTTGCGTACCACTTTCGTCTTGGTATGCAAAGATGGTTGCCATTCACGGACCGACATAAGCAAGCGTTGCTTGATATCGATCAACTACGTTATAATTCATTTCATCATCTGCCTAGCCTTTTCCCAACTATGTTGGGGTTGGCTTCCAGTCTAACCGGATGCAGCTGAATTACAGTATTTTACATGAAGCAACTGCCTATCTGACCTCCACAACCCAGTAACTGGACAATACGATACCCCTTGGTAAGACTGGCTGTCAGGATGAAATATTTTACGGATGAGTAGTCACCTAAGTCAGATTTTCGGGCTTCTGACGACCCGTAACGTCTGTCAAAGATGAACAAATAACAGCCGGGCTTAACTTGCCTTTCGAGGCACGGAGGAGTCTCGGTATGTAAAGATGGTCACCCATCCACGGCCAACCACGGCAAGCGTAGCTTAACCTGATGGATCGACCTGTGCGGCTGTTAGTACTTAGCCACGAGCCCCTCCGAGTCCTCGAAAACCAACCCTATAACAATACTAAATAAAAGTTGACCTCCGACTGGCCGAACAAGCCCCGATTGAGTTGTTTATGTACCTGCCACCGATTTCCCCATAGACCCGATAATGGAACGAGATCAAGTTGCTTGCGCGTGTCCTGAATTGCATTGTCGCCTTATAGCAGACGGCAGGTGACTCGCAGAAGGTTAAGGCTTGTGTTCACTCGGCGGGAGTGTCCGAAGGGATACACATAGGGCTAAGTAAAGAACATGAATGGGTTTTAGTCAGTAAGTCAGTAACTCTCTTCCGTTCCACTCAGAGCTGCGGGAGGGGTGTCCTTTGATGAGTTTCAATCATTAAAACAAAAAATTGTATTCACGATACGTGGTGATTTGCATTTAAATAAAATCTGTGTACAAGATGAAGTTCATAATGATGAGAAGATGACCCCTTAATTTAATGTCCATGAATTCACCATGAATCACCGTCGACCGACCTAAAGTGTACTGTGCTGTTATAACGCTCCACAATAATAAATAGTTTTTATACAGTTTTAACAAAGTTTCGGTTCAGTGTTGGTGATCAATTTGTTTTCGGACCTATATATTAGCTGTGAGTTGAATAAATTACACATATACATAACAAACAAGACCTATTTAAGAAATACCAAGTGAACTTTTTGTCAATATACCCAACAGCACACCGAATACAGAGCCCTTGACGCGAACGCGTAAGCGACGCCGTTTTCCGTGCACTTACGACGTTTTGATCGCGAACTCCGAGTTACTCACTCGCTGTGGGCATTTATTAGTGTGCGCTCTCAACTAGCAAAATATTTATTGTTGGTCGTGGGCCTTTGTTCGTGTCCACTTTTTTGGAAGTCATTACATTTATTATTCGGACTAAGGATGACTACATTAACGCCGAAATGGGGCTGCTGTGCTCTTGAACACAATGATAAAAGTTTTATTCGATGTAAAGTATGCGAAAATGCGTTTCATCATGAGTGCCTTGGCTTAGAATCAACATGTGACCTGACATCGTGGTCCTGTTCTCAATGCACTATAAAACCATCTGAAGCGGTAAACATCGATATCACACCTATACGCTTTAATCCCAACATAACTATGCGTACAAACAAGAGGCAAGCATTGCAATCCCCACCAAACCCAGCAACTATCGCCGTCACGGAAGAAAGTGTTCGTGCTATTGTTGAGAATGTGATGGAATCAAAGATGAATTCTCTTTTAGAAAAAATCACATTAACCATGAGCAACTTACTGAACAAGGAGTTAACCGAAATACGAGAAGAAGTTGCTGGCCTTAGAGGCTCCGTAGAATTCCTTAGCAATCAATATGACGACATGTTGAAGGAAAGAAGGCAAGGTGAAGAAAAAATAAAAGATCTACTGGACAAAAACGAGAAGTTATCATCAACAATTAAAGATATGTCAAGTCGTTTAAACACCTTGGAACAACATGCTCGTGCAAGTAATGTTGAGATTCAATGTGTCCCTCAGAAGAAAACTGAAAATCTTCTCAATATTGTTACTCAGCTGGGGAAAACCATAGGTTGCGACATTAAAGAGGAAAGCATCAGTAATTGTACTCGTGTGATGAAACTCAACAACAGCACAAATCGTCCTAAATCAATTGTTGTACAATTTGCCACACCCAGACTACGGGACTCTTTCCTAGCAGCTTCTATAAATTTCAACAAAGCAAAACCAGCCTGTGAAAAACTAAACACCTCCCATCTCGAGCTTGACGGTGTGAAGACTGCGATCTTTGTAACGGAACATCTGAGCCCAGCTAACAAGGCACTACACACGGCTACACGTCTCAAAGCTAAAGAAAAAGGGTATCGTTACGTTTGGATCAGAGGAGGACGTATTTATGTAAAAAAGTCAGATGATTCCGATACCAAGATTATGAAAGACATGGATTCGCTACACTTAATTGTATAGTGTTAAATTTTCAATCAAAAGCTGTTATTCTCGGCTATACTCGGTTAAATTCGCTACCTTTAACATATATTACCAAAACACTCGTGGATTAAGATCTAAAACTCAAGAATTTTATTGTAATTTAGTATGTTCGAATTTTGACGCATTAGTATTAACAGAAACCTGGCTTAATAATTGTATTCATAGCAGCGAACTTTTTGATAAAAGGTACATAGTTTTCAGACGTGACAGAGAAACTTCGGGTTTTCATGCTAAAAAAGAGGGAGGAGGTGTCTTGGTCGCTGTATCGACGAAGTACGCTGCTAATAGACAATGTTCTTGGGAAAGTGGGTGCGAAGACTTATGGGTTACTGTGAGTGTTGCAACAGGCCTCAAAATAGCTATTTGTGTTCTTTACTTGCCCCCCCCTGTGCATTATTCTATTTTGGAGAACTTCTTGGACAGCTATAATGCTGTAGCAGAAAGAAATGATTATAGTACTATTCTCATCGGTGACTTCAATATGAGCAATATAGATTGGAATCAGAACATTAGCAGCGGCACTACTCACACTTACCCCACATTCCCAAGGACTAATTCTAAACTTAATCAGTCCCTTCTAGACTTTATTCATATAAATAACCTTAAGCAATATAACTATGTACGTAATGTTAAAGATAGAATCCTGGACTTGGTTCTTGTAGACCGTCTCGAATGTACGGTGACTGAAGCCCTAAATAGTCTGACAAAGATTGATCCATATCACCCTCCTCTTGAAATCTCCCTGCGCCTCAAAGTAAATCATAGTTTAAAACCAGCACCTAACGTTAGATTAAACTTCAAAAAAGCAAACTACTCTGCTATTAAATCAGAACTAGAAAATATCGACTGGTATTCATTACTCTCGGATACAGACGACCCCAATTTAATGTTAGAACGGTTCTATACGGTACTTTATCAGATCATTGAGCGATTTGTCCCATCGACCTTAGTTAATAGCAATTCGCGACCACCATGGTACACAAGGAAGCTGGAGCGATTGCTGCGTGAAAAAAATAACTTAAAAAGAAGGTATGGTACGTACCAAAACCCTATGGATAAGATATCTCTACGCTGGTGTAGTAAGCGCTGTGACAGAATGGCAAGAGAATGTTACAACTGCTATATTAATAGCATTGAACAGAAAATTACAACGAATCCCAAGTTTTTCTGGTCCTTTATTAAGTCTAAGCGGGGTGTTGCTAATGCCTATCCAGCCTCAATGTCTAATGGCGTCAGCAAAACTTGTAATGGCAATGAGATGTGCAACATGTTCGGGAACTACTTTTCTTCAGTTTACAGTCCTCCTACCCAGGCCTCCAACGTAGTTCAAGCTTCGCCTTTCTTTGAAAACCTTCTCTGCAACTCCGACAGCTTTTCCTTGATTCAGATTCCAAAGGATAAAATAGCCAAGCATTTAAAAGGCTTAGACATATCCAAAGGTTCCGGCAGCGATGAAATTCCCCCTAACTTTGTTGCAACTTGCGCTGACCAACTGGCAACCCCCTTATACCTGATTTTTAACAAATCTCTGAGCGCTGGTATTTTCCCCAAAAAATGGAAGCTGGCCAAAGTGGTACCGATTCATAAATCAGGCCCTGTTGATTTGGTAAGTAATTATCGTCCTATATCCATCCTTCCGACATTTGCCAAGGTTTTTGAAGCAATAGTATGCCCTGACATACAGAACTATTTCAGAAAATATCTGTCAGACCACCAGCATGGTTTTACTGCTGCAAGATCCACCTGCAGTAATCTAGTAGCCTTCGTTGAGGTTATTGCAGCTTCACTTGACTTGAACCAGCAAGTTGACGCCATATACACTGATTTCAGCAAGGCTTTTGACAAAGTTTCCCATGAAGTGCTGATTCAAAAACTTGCTGCGTACGGTTTTGCTGGTTCTCTTCTTAATTGGCTGCACTCCTACCTAACGGACAGATCCTTTTATGTCGTGGCCAATGGCTATAAATCTGAAACCATGATCATAACCTCTGGTGTTCCGCAGGGTTCCCATCTTGGCCCCGTAATATTTATTATCTTTGTAAACGACCTTCCTTATTGCTTCCTTAACTCCACGCCATTCCTATTCGCCGATGATTTGAAAATAGTCCGCGCTGTGGATTCTTTAGCCGATTCAGCATTACTTCAGGATGACTTGAACAGACTCTTAAACTGGTGTAAGGATAATAATATGCAACTTAATGTTGAAAAATGTTCCCAAATTACGTTTACTCGCAAAGCTAACTTCATTGAATTTAATTACAGCATGAATGGCACTCACCTCAGTAAAGTTGATGTGATCAGAGATTTGGGAGTCCTTCTTGATCGTAAATTAACATTTATTCCCCACATGGACAACATTATTAAAAAAGCTTCAAAGACACTTGGTTTTGTGTTACGTAACGCTAAATGTTTTCGCAAGCCTAAAACTAAAATTTATCTTTTTAACTGTCTCGTTCGCACTATAATGGAATACTGCGCGGTTGCATGGCGTCCCCACTATGCAACCCATAGTCTTAGGTTAGAGAGGATCCAGAAAAGATTTTTATATCATCTTGCCTATTCTGCGGGTTTAGACAAAAGGATTCGGAGCTACGCAAAACGACTTCAAAAATTTAGCATGACTTCACTCGAAAAACGAAGAGAAAATATAGATTTAATTTTTCTTTTTAAAATACTTCACAGTAAAATTGACTGCCCCCAGTTGTTAAGCAAGTTCAATTTTAACCTACCCCACAACTATCCGCGTCACCCTATAAAAATATTACGTCCCCCATTCCGCAAAACTGTATCAGGATCCAACTCCCCCATCCCCAGAATTTGCAGGCTTCTTAATAATTGCGAAGAATCAATAGATATTTTTTCCACAACACTTCAAAAATTCAAGCGCCAGGTCCATCAAAACTAACCACCATTATTGTTTTTTCTTTTCTTTTCTGTCATCTTTGTATTTACTGTATTATTTGTAGAGCTACCCACTGTTATTGGAGTTCTTATTTCTGCACTATTTTTGTAAATGTTATAATTTAGTTACTTTTTTTTTTCTTGCATGCTGTGTCTATCGCTTTATATTGTACACTATGCTTGTATCATAATGCTTGAACTATAAGGATAAACAGTGTAACAATTGTAGATAGGCCAATAAATAAATAAAATAAATAAAATAAAAATAAATAAATTCAATTTCACCCTGTATAGGTATGATATAGTTAAAAGTAAAAAAGGCCTTTAGTAAGTAGTTTAGTTTAGAGTGGTAAACGCAGTATTTTTTACAAATAACTAGCACAAGGGAATCTCCTCTGACTTAAACCTACCCGCGAGTACCAAAACGTAGAAGTCAATTGCGAACACCTAAAAGTAAGTACTTCAATCATGATACATGATTAAACTTTCACAAATTTTATAAAAAAACTTTTCAATCATATTTTGATTTAAATTTTATTAAAATAGTTCTAATAATATTTATAAAATTACTGCAGTGATCAATTACGATAGACGAAACTTGGACCCACTAATTTATTTAATATCAAACTTTGGTAATTTAAATCCATTCACAGAACATTTAATTACGAGGATGGTTCTCGGAGGTGTATTGTCAGACTTTCAAGAAAAACACCCTTTATTAATAGTTCATTGGCATTCAAGGTGACCTGTCTAAAACTACGTTTAAATTTATGTACCGTTGCCAGCGCATCAACTTATACCAAACTGACTAATTTCTTCAAATGAATTTAATCGTTAAAATATTAAACGTTAAGTTCAAAATACATTAATACATACAACCTAAAACTAAATATGTACATTATCTATGTATATTTAGTAGAACAAAAGCAAGAGCTCAAAGGGCGTCGAAAAAATCATCCCAATCGCTGTCAGTGGGAAATGTTGCTGATTGATGCTGGCTGTTTAACAATAATCTATTTATCGGTTCTATAATCAGATGTAAACTGATTTACAAAGAGAAATACAACTGCTTTAGGTAATTGTATTAATGTAATCACAGATAAATGAAAATAAAATATGGTTTAAATCACTTGATCAGTAACCGTACCTACTCAAGAAAGAACCACATTTTTTTACTCAAACGATTTTTAAATCGAATAGAAACCGAAATCAAATCTTTACTTTGTGGTAACCCAGAACCTTAGCCAAACCAAAAATGGCGGTGTTTTGCGCGTGCAATCGTGGTGAAAACCTTTAAAACATTTTTTTTACATAAGACTTTCCTGCGACGAGGTTTGTAACAATATTATTTTAGAATTAATTATATTTATTTGTCGAAATATCTTTTATTGAACAACTTGTCCACGTTAAGTCTAGAATGGCGATTCCCTTTGACATTTAAAGTAAGAAGGAAAAGCGTTTTATAACTATATTTATTAGTAAGGGGGTAAGTCATTTAATTTTTACGCATAATAATGAAATGTGAGTTTCAGTTTTAAAGTAGAAAGAAATACAATTTTAATTGATTTACCCGTTTGCATTTAAATGATATAATATTCTGTATTTTAATGATATAATATTAAAATAAATCCTTAGTCTTTGAAATTAATCAAAGCTATACTTCTACGCATACGCTGCACAATACCAAAAGAAAACATTCTTTTCTATATTAGGTTAGGTTATATTGTGGGCACTCGATGTGTTTTATCCTAATTTAATACAACTTCATGCGATTCAGTGGGAGCTGGGAGCCTCTAAGCCGTCCTAGACATGAAGGAGCACGCTCTGATTATATTTTATGTGACTTGGGACTACAAACAGCTAGGATATGTCTAGGTTTGTGGAAATTAACACAACTTCTAATTACCAACTTATAAGCTTTCATTGCAGTGGGTATGAACGTGGGTTCGAAAACTCATGTTGTGGTTTAGGGTGAAGGCGAAACATTGTGAACAATTTTGGAAATTAGGCCTATCTTAGCATTGTTATAAATGCGAAAGTTTGTGTGGATGTTTGTTACTCTATCACAGTGGTTTGTTAAGGAAAACCTATTTAACCCCGACCTCAAAATGTTACCAATACAAACAATACAAGCAAATACAAATATCTTTATTGATCACAAATTGGACATCAATCTTACATGACGATGACGCGACGACAGCTAGAATGAAATGCTACGAGCGCGGTACGTTTTACTGCGTGGCGATCTATAGTTTTTTTAGATAGGTCTCAATTATTAAGATCTTCGTTACCCCTCAAGAGAGCTGATTTACCCCCGCGGGGGTAATTACCCCCAGGTTCGGAACCACTGGTCCATCACGCCAGAACGACTGACCGGCTCTGGGTGATGTTTGACACACAGATAGAAAGAAATTAATATACTTTATAACCTGGATTAACATAATTATACATATCATACTTATTATCCCGCTAGTATCATAAACAATTACCTACATCATAAGTTTATTTATTATTGTAATATTTATTGTACCAAATTCTAGGAAATAAAAAATAAAATAAAAATTCTGATGTACAAAATAAATATTTTGTAGAATTTAAAGGAAATATCAATACAAGCTTTTAATATTTGTCGGGAACCAGCAGTAAAATGAAAAACCAATTTCGAATCAAACATCGATCATGGAACTTGCTATCAATATCAAATCTCAAGAATCCAGGCGAAGTTTTATGGAATTTCAAAAGGAAAACGTTATTGGTAGTTTTAGAATTTATGCTGTGATGTCAGGTGGGAGAATGTTGGCGAAATAACCAGCGCTGGATTTACCCTAGGGGCAGTCGGGGCGAGTGCCCAGGGCGGCAAATTTTTTAGGGCGGCAAAATTTCGAAAGTGAAAAAAATTGTTTTAGTCTTATCAAGATACCTCAATATAAATTAAAAAATTCTATTACTTAATACTTTTTTGAAATTATTTTGATTATTGTGACAGTTGTCATTATGTCGAGTTTTATTTAACGCGTTTTTACATGACAAATATGTCAAGATTGCAATAACCCGTGTCAGTGGCGGATTTACAGATTTGCCGCCCGTAGGCTATTCAGTTGTGCCGCCTACAAATTTGATACCATAGTCCACAATCAAATATCAGTTTTCTATCAATAAAATTCCAACTTTATGATTTGTGCTCCATCATCCTCGTAACATCAACTTTTCCCGTATCATTGTGAAATATGGTACTGTGTTAGATCCTCTCTAGCTACTCCTCAAAGAGAGGTCACTATCGATCACTATCGTGGTGATCACTATTTGTTAGTATTATAATTTAAGTTAAATTATAAAAGCATTATAATACTTTTTTGTGTATAATATATATTTTTTAAATAGGCTAAGCTACGCTTGCCGGGGTTGGTCTGTGGATGGGTGACCATCTTTACATATTGAGACTCCTCCGTGTCTCCGAAAGCACGTAAAGACGTTGGTCCTTTTTTTTTTTTAAGACTGGGAAATCATGCAATGACTGCTACCGCTCTGGGTGGAGCGGAAGGGAGTGTCAAACTCTTACTGACTAAAACCCATCCATGTTCCTTCCGTAGCCCTTTATGTTCCGGGGTAGCGGTAACCCTTTCGGACAATCCCGCTTACCCGGCAGGCTTGGCCCTGAGGGGCCCCTTCATATGCTGACATCTCTTTGAGGCGCGCGTGGAACATATACGCGCCGTCCGGCACGGGTCTGGTGCTGATCGGACGGTAAGTCACCCATTACTCACCGTCCGCAGGCCCGCGCCTACGGTGGCCGGGAGTCGTCACGTGGCTCCCGACGCCCGGGGCGTCTCCTGCGGCGGCTGGGACGGGAGGACCTTTCTCTCTCCCATCCCGCCACCTCCTTCGCGAAAAAGACGTTAGTCCTGACTGTCATTCGTGGATCTTTGACAGCCGATACGGGTAGTCAGAAGCCTGAAAGTCTGACATCCAGTCTTAGCCAGGGGTATCGTATTCCCCAGTTAATGCCTGGGTTGTGGAGGTCAGGTAGGCAGTCGCTCCATGTCAAATTCTGGTATTCAGCTGAATCCGGTTAGACGAGAAGCCGACCTAAACATAGTTGGGCAAAGGCTAGGCAGAGGCTTGAATGAAGCAAAAATGAAATTATATTTTGTAAAAAGCAACGATTCATTGGTAATATCATTATGTAACTATTTTGCATGCAAATGAGATTGCAACCTTTCTTTCAGATGAGAAATCAAGTATGTTGAATAATGTTCAAAAGAACATTTCCGTCTAGAATAATACGTACTTTTTATTAACTACAACGTTGACTACTATCAACTTTATATATATTCCCCTACTTCTAATACAGCTCTTGCTTTTATGAAAAAAAATCCTACTAATCTTGTAAATGTGAAAACTAGTGAAGATGTTAAGATGTTTGATACTCAATCACGCAAACTAATGTATGGATTTGGATGAAATTCACCACACAGATAGTTTAATAATAATATCCTAGGACATTTCACACAACGCCAATAGTCCCAAGCTAAAAAACCTAATGCTTCTGTTATGGTAACGAGATGGCTGATAAACTAAATATATAATTTTTTTTTGTAAATACATACATACATTTTATACATAGAAAAACACCCAGACCCGGAACAAATACTTGCAGGTCGTACAAATATTTGTTCCGAATCGAACCCGCAACACCCTGCGCAGTAGTCAATCGCTCAACCACTGCGCCAACCGTGTCGTCCAGTTTATATACTAGATGAACACAGGATACTTTTTTCCCGTTAGTTTAGTACGTTCCTGTGGGATAATTTCTCACTTTGACGCCGGCGAAGTCACTGGTAGAAGCTCGTAAATCATAATCATCCTATAATGTTCTCACTGCTGGCACACAGGCCTACTCTCTTCGAGAGGGAAGAAGCTAGTCTGCCATAAATATTGTGTTGTAGTCCATTGTTCTTCATATTACGAGACATCCGTTTAACGCTTAACCCTTTAACTTAAACCGCTCACTGAAGGCAAGTACCAACAACTGCGTATGAAATTGAAAATTTATGAAACAACAAGATTTGTTTTCTTGACCTTAATCTCCGTTCTCGGTATGATTTGCGTTAAAATATGCTGTTATCTTACATACATCATACATCTTGCTTTGTTAAACCATTCCTGATTTTAAACGGGAATTATACATTGAATTGTAAAAGGAAATCTAAATTTAATTGGACCAAACATTAAGCCTTGAGGGATCTCTGTTATTATTAAGTAGATTTGAGATTTCAAATTTCGATTTTATGGATGTGAATTAAGCCTTTGATAGCAAATTTGTAATCAATGAAAGCTTAAAACGCCAAACATAATTCAGGATGTCCAAACAAATAATGATTATTTGCGGGCAATCCCATGTAATGTGATTGCCCGCAAATAATCATTATTTGAAAAAAATGTTCCAAACGTATTAACTGACCAAACAATAACATTGAAAACATTGAATACGAATGGTAAGTTAAATAAATTCATACAATTGAAGATTCAAAAATCTCATACATAATTGAGAGAAAATATTGATATTTCAAAACCACATATTTGTTTTAGATTTTGACTTGATCTGTAATATTTATTGTGAGTCTGCATGACGTATTTACATATAAATATACAGAATGAAATTGAATTCATGAGCAATATTTTAAGAGGTCATTGTACTGATGATTATGAACAACTTTTACTATGGGTACAAATCTGGAATAAGCGAAAAAAAAACCGCTGTGCCCTACATTATGCTCGTATAACACGTCAAAATGTAAAAAACAGCTGGTTTTTTTTAAATTCTATTTCATCCTACATAAAAAATTTACCCGGTATAAACTCACGCGTTCTTCTTTTGTGGGTAGGCAGAAACAACCGATCCCCATCTACTACGAAGTTTACATACTCCTTAGGCTTCTTTTACGTTCAAACATCTTATTATACACCCACGGTTGTGAGTACTATGCTCCTGACCTTCCTGAAGAATATAGCCTTAAAGGTCACTATGTCCTTTCCACTCCCATCTGCCTTGTAAACACCTTTTGTTAGCTGTTCTTCATTCATCGAATCTTATTCAATAATTTAAAAAGATTTTCATATCCATAAATACAGATTGTTATCAAAGCCAGATGGTATATCCATAAATACAGATTGTTATCAAAACCAGCCAGCCAGCGAAGGAGATGGCGGGATGGGAGAGAGAAAGGTCCTCCCGTCCCAGCCGCCGCAGGAGACGCCCCGGGCGTCGGGAGCCACGTGACGACTCCCGGCCACCGTAGGCGCGGGCCTGCGGACGGTGAGTAATGGGTGATTCACCGTCCGATCAGCACCAGACCCGTGCCGTACGTCGCGTATATGTTCCACGCGCGCCTCAAAGAGATGTCAGCATATGAAGGGGCCCCTCAGGGCCAAGCCTGCCGGGTAAGCGGGATTGTCCGAAAGGGTTACCGCTACCCCGGAACATAAAGGGCTACGGAAGGAACATGGATGGGTTTTAGTCAGTAAGAGTCTGACACTCCCTTCCGCTCCACCCAGAGCGGGAGCAGTCATTGGATGATTTCCCAGCCTTAAAAAAAGGCTTATTTTACTCAAATGTAAGTGTTGATACTATCAAATGAGTCCTTATTCGTGTATGAAGTTGGCAATGCCATATAAAACATGCTGTGATGCAGATAAACATATAAATATTTAACCTAGAAATGCTAAATTAAACCTACTTTTGGACCAAGTGCACCCAATTTTAGTCCGTAAGAGTCTGACACTCCCCTTCGCTCCTCCCTGAGTAGGAGTGGTCATTTGATGATTTCCTACCCTAAAAAATACCCCGGAACAAGGTTAAGGAAGGATTAGGATGGGTTTTAGTCAGTAAGAGTCTGACACTCCCTTCGGCTCCTCCCGGAGCGGGTCATTTGATGATTTCCCATCCTCAAAAAAAGGCTTAGTTTTACTCGAATGTAAGTGTTGATTCTATCATTCACATTTCCCATCCTCAAAAAAAAGGCTTATTTTACTCAAATGTAAGTGTTGATACTATCAAATGAGTCCTTATTCGTGTATAAAGTTGGCAATGCCATATAAAACATGCTGTGATGCAGATAAACATATAAATATTTAACCTAGAAATGCTAAATTAAACCTACTTTTGACATTCGACACACGTAACATACAAATTGGTAAAAATATGCAAATCAAACAATAGTTCACTCCTGGACCCACTCAAATGGGCAAATAAAGGTATCCGGTTCGTGTTACATGACATTTAATCAAATTCGGTCAATATTTATCTGGATCTATTCAGTTTTGATAACCCAACCTTTGTATAAACATCGTGCCTAAGTGGGTAGTTTTTTTTTCAATGTTTTTTTTTAACGGTACCTTCCCTTTATTATTTCCCAAGTAAAATGCTATATTTTTCCTTGTTTAATCATAAAAAAAATACTGAACACCAACTTAGTGCCAACTTATTGGTAATGGATAAGTTTATTTCTTTCGATAACTGTCCTTAACTGTCAGATTATACCTTGCTTGTAGGAGGTTAACTAACATAAATGGAGTTAAATAGAATGTTTACATGGTTTGTGAGTAAAACCAGTCAAATGCGAGTCGGACTCGCGGACGAAGAGTTCCGTACATAATTATTATCTATAAAAACGGCAAAAAATCACGTTTGTTGTATATATTTGGATATATATGGAGGCCCTTTAAATATTTATTTTATTTTATTTTTTAGTATTTGGTGTTAAAACGTCAACAAAAATGCATCATCTGTGCAAAATTCAACTATCAGTCGAACTATCACAGTTCATGAGATACCTCCTGCCCGTTCTTCTCCATAGGTATCTTCTGCTTTGGAATGGGCAACTAGCTTCATCTCTCTGACTGACCGACCCCTTGACAATTCAAAAGTGCCTGTAATTGGTTTATTTGAAACTAGCTTCTGCCCGCGACTTCGCCCGCGGAAAATTTCTTGTTTTAACATTAGAAGTAAGTCGAAAAAATACTTTTAAAACATAAAACGAAATATAAAAGTTAAAATACAAAAGATAGGAATATGGTGTCGCGGACTTTTTTGTAGGAATAATTAAGGCGAACCGGCTTGCCATACATTGCTTTCAATTTTAAACAACTGTTTAGGCAGCGCATGCAAATAATTCTGTTTTCGGAGGTATTTCTTTCCGACTTGCTAGACGAAAATTGCGATAGCTCGGTTAATATGTATGACTAGCTTCTGCCCGCGACTTCGTACGCGGACCCTGTTGCTTATGCCAGCAACAACGGGGTCGCCATTTATGTTATTTTTTATCATTTTTCCCATTTAAATCTTTTATCGCACTGAGCTTGAGTTTTATTTCATTCCAACAACCACCAAAACATACAGTCCATTTGTCATCGTTTTCATTTTGGTAACCGCATTATTCCAAACCACACTGCATTCCCCACTTGTCTCTAGAGACCTAGAAGTCAATGCGTAGATACGGTTAGAACTCAAGCACAATTCTCTATCCGTGAACGTCTCCGACTCGCGAGACAATACATAACGTTCACGATCAGCGGTCAGTCGCACATCACGTGCCCCACTTGTCTCTAGAGGCCTAGAAGTCGATGCGTAGATACGCTTGGAACTCAAGCGTAATTCTCTTTCCGTGAACGTTAACTTTCTCTGACTCGCGAGACAATACATGACGTTCACGATCAGCGGTCAGTCGCGCATCATATTCTTCACTGGTATCTAGAGACCTAATGAATACGCTGAGACCGCAGGCGTGCTTCGCGACCCGAAGAGGTTTCCACGGAGCGAGTTGCAGCCTAATGTTCTCGAACAGCATCAAGTCTCTCCTGACACTCTTCGGTAGATTCTTGGGATCTTATGATCCTCAATCTTTTAGCTCTCTTGGAACATTGGGAAAGATTTGACCTCTTTCTAGGCATGGTCATAGTTTTATTGTGAAGATACCTGATCAATAAAAATCTAAATTAAAATGACTGCTCCCCTGCGTTACCGGATAGGCTACCGTGTCACGAAGATAAATGGAAAAGGAAAAACAACATAAGCCCGAAGGCATATTCATACGATAAAATAAAAAAATAAATAGGAGTTTTGGCCAGTAGAGTCAAATTTTCAATGTTATACCATCGTCATCAAAAATCAGTCCTAAACTGTTACCGCCTTCACCGCGTGCAGGTACTCCCAGTTTATGTTATTTTATAATTACACAGTAAAATTAGTGATAGCTTTGATTTCCACATCAGATGTTTCTGATCTTCGATTTTTATAAGTCAACAGGAAATACCCATCAGATTGAACAACTTTTGCTTAGACGTCATTCCTATATGTGTTATGTTGTAGCTAGGCTCTTGGAGTTCCACAACAGGTGTTCCAGATCTTCGATTTTTATAAGTCAACAGAGAGTGCTCATCAGATTGAACAACTTGTACTAAGACGTTATTCCTATATGTGTTATGGTGTAGCTAGGCTCTTGGAGTTCCACAACAGGTGTTCCAGATCTTCAATTTTTATACGACAACAGAGAGTGCTCACCAGGCTGAACAACTTTCGCTAAGACGTCATTCCTATATGTGTTATGATGTAGCTAGGCTCTTGGAGTTCCACAACAGGTGTTCCAGATCTTCAATTTTTATACGTCAACAGAGAGTGCTCACCAGGCTGAACAACTTTCGCTAAGACGTCATTCCTATATGTGTTATGGTGTAGCTAGGCTCTTGGAGTTCCACAACAGGTGTTCCAGATCTTCGATTTTTATAAGTCAACAGGAAATGCCCATCAGACCGAACCCCTTTTGCTAAGACGTCATTCCTATATATGTTATAGTGTAGCTAGGCTCTTGGAGTTCCACAACAGTTGTTCCAGATCTTCGATTTTTATAAGTCAACAGAGAGTGCTCATCAGATTGAACAACTTGTACTAAGACGTTATTCCTATATGTGTTATGGTGTAGCTAGGCTCTTGGAGTTCCACAACAGGTGTTCCAGATCTTCAATTTTTATACGACAACAGAGAGTGCTCACCAGGCTGAACAACTTTCGCTAAGACGTCATTCCTATATGTGTTATGATGTAGCTAGGCTCTTGGAGTTCCACAACAGGTGTTCCAGATCTTCAATTTTTATACGTCAACAGAGAGTGCTCATCAGGCTGAACAACTTTTGCTAAGACGTCATTCCTATATATGTTACAGTGTAGCTGGGCTCTTGGAGTTCCACATCAGGTGTTCCAGATCTTCAAATTTATTCTCTCAGCAGAAAATGCTAATCACGTGGAACAATTTTTGCTAAAGTATCATTTTTGTATCTCTTATAGTTTAGCTGGTCTGTTGTGGTTCTGCATCAGGTGTTCAAGTTTCCAAGATAAATTATACCCTATATGTTGCCCAGACCTTATACCTATACAACAAAAAAAAAATCATTCCAATCCGTCCAGTAGTTCCGAAGATTAGCGTGTACAAACAAACAGACATACAGACAAACAGACTAACAGACAAAAATTTTTCTTTGGATTCGTGCTCTATTACTTTTTCTAAACCCCCCTCAATTTTTTTTTTTTTAATATATTCAATGTACAGACACAGTTTTTTTACTGTTTTATTATATGTATAGATATAAATATAATTTATAGCCTATAGCACTCAGGAATAATGTAGCTTTCTATAAGTGAATTTTTTTTTGAAATTGGATCATTAGTTCCGGAGATACCCCCTACATACACACTTACAAACTTACAAATTTTACCTCTTTATAATATTAGTTTGAAATAAATTCTTTGAGTTTGAGTTTGATACAGCCTGCTGACTGACGCATAGACGGACGGGCAGTCCCGTTTTACCCTTTGGGTACGACCCCCAAAACATGCATACATTCAGTCAAAAAAGTATCGGGAATGGATGATTTGTTTATGGTTACAAATTCAAATTTTTGTTTTTTTTGTAGTTGTTAGATTGGCACAACTGTTTTCCATTTTGGCGCGGAGTTTGAGTTGCATCTGTTATTTATATTAAATACAGTGCTGGTTTTAGTAATATCATATATAGTGTGTATTGCGAATTTCATAATGGACAAAAATATCGAACAAAGAGTTTGTCTTAAATTTTGCATCGCCAATGGAATTTCGTGTTCGGAGTCACTGAAAATGTTACAGAAGGCTTACGGTGAATCGACTTTATCAAAAACTCGTGCTTAAGAGTGGTTCAAAGCGTTCAAAAGCGGTCGAGATGTGATGGAAGATTTGCCTCGCTCTGGTAGGCCGTCAACGTCTGCAACTGAAGTTAACATCGCAAAAGTGAAGAAAATAGTGACTGAAAATCCCCATTCAACTCTGAGAGAGATAGCCGCCGAACTTTCTGTATCTCACGAGTCGATCCGTACCATTTTAACTAATAATTTGGGTATGAAACATGTTGCTGCTCGGCTAGTCCCAAAAGATCTGAATTTTCTCCAAAAACTCAATCGCATGAAAGTCGCTGAGGACATGCTAGAACGAGTCAGTTCGGACCCAACATTCATGAAACGCATTGTTACTGGTGACGAGACGTGGGTTTACGAGTTTGACATGCAAACTAGTCAACAAGCTTCGGAGTGGCGCCTTCCAACTGAACCGAAACCGAAAAAACCACGCCAAAGTCGATCAAAAGTCAAAGTCATGTTGACTGTTTTCTTTGACTATCGCGGTGTTGTGCACTCTGAATTCTTACCGGAAGGTCTAACGGTAAATAAAGAATATTATTTGAGTGTTATGCGGCGTTTAAGAGAGCAAATTCGACGAAAAAGGCCAGATTTGTGGAAAGAAAATTCTTGGATTTTGCACCACGACAATGCACCTTCGCACAAGGCTATCATTGTGAACGAATTTTTGACCAAACACTCAACAAATACCATCCAGCAACCACCATATTCACCAGATATGGCTCCTGCTGACTTTTTTCTTTTTCCTAAACTCAAATTACCACTTCGTGGCACCCGTTTTCAATCGATAGAAGACATAAAGCAGAATTCGCGGCGAGAACTGAACTCAATTCCGAAAGCAGCGTTTAAAAAATGTTTTGATGAATGGATTATTCGTTGGCGCAAGTGTATCGTTTCTAAAGGAGCATACTTTGAAGGTGATAAAATAAATTTGGATGAATAACAGACATTTTGTGTATTATTGATCTTTTCCCGGTACTTTCTTGACAGAGTAGTATATGTAGGTATAGAGTAGTCAGGTAACAATGACTGCTTCGGAAGTCAATTCGTCACAAATGCCAACTGCTGAAAGGTCCTGCCTCGATTCCCGAGTTGGGACAAGTATCCGAAGCCCGGATTTGTGCCCGGTTAATGGCTATGGGCTCGCTCCCTATTACATTATGGGACTTATACATAACTGGCAAATTGTGTATGTACCACTGCGGACTCAGGCGTTGGCTTTCCAACCTTATTACTAAGGACCTTAGAGTGAAAACTGGTCAACCGAAACTTACGCCTTCAAAAATATTTATATAATTAGACATTATAAACCAGTACACATTCTTTTTTAAACAAATCATTCACCTTAATCTTTTTTCATTTCAATATCCGAGCTATTACTGGTACCATTGTGGTCATTTGCGGTTGACCAATTTTCGACCTTATGACCGCAGCGATAAGGTTGAAAAGAGGTTCACCGGTAACGTCCGCGATGGTACATATTAAATTTCGCACAGACATAACACCGTCGCGTTAACCCATTAATTAATTATTAATACATTTGTTCGCATTAATATCACAGCCAGAAACTTTAATTAGATTGAAACTTCAATTCTGGCAATTTTGAGAATTTATTAATTGGAAGCTCTGAGTGTCAATTAGAATGATTGAGTATTGTTCTTTTAAGATATTTTAAAGAGTCTTTAGTGCACTTACAAAAATAATGCACGAATAATTCGTTGTATTCTTCTTCTTCGTGTGGTTAGTGACTAACCTGGTGTCAGAGTTTTTATGCTGCCCATGGGCCTCTGACTTAACTTCACATGCCGTTGAGAAATATCTCTCAGACATGTACATGCATCAGGTTTCCTCACGATGTTTTCCTTCATCGTTTTTTAAACAAGTGATAATTATACAATACGCACATAAAACTGAAAAGACAGAGGTGCGTGGCTTGGGTTCGAACTCGAGACCTAAGATTTGGCAGTCCGACGGTCATACCACTAGGCTATCATTGCTATTCGTTGTATTTATTTTAAGAAAAGCTATAAGTTAGGAGTCTGGCTTTGAGCCTGGTTGATGGCAATAGGCCCCACCCCCCCCTATCTCATAGGACTTCAACGTAACTGGCCCCTGGACCCAGCTCTTTGGGGACACAAGACGTGATGTAAAAGCTATTTTGGGAATAGAAATAGATGATATTTTAAAAGATTAAGTAAGAGGGCTTAATTGAGCCAAAAATGTAATGCAAACATTTGCAGTCGGATTTATCTAAAACCATTCCCGAGGTGAGGCGCGGCGCGGGTTGTGATGACGCGACGTGTGAGCTCAGTGATTCATGAACTTATGACAACAAGAACGGTCTTAAACAAGCAGTCAAAGTGACAAACGCGTTATTCAATTGCTTATATTATTATAATATGCCTGTGACAATTCCCGCGTTTGGGGAGCTCGTGGCTAAGTTATAACAGCCGCACGGATCGATACATCAGGTTAAGCTACGCTTGCCGGGGTTGGTCCGTGGATGGGTGACCATCTTTACATAGGCAGTTGCTCCATGTAAAGTACTGGTATTCAGCTGCATCCGGTTAGACTGAAAGCTGACCCCCAAGATAGTTGTGAAAAGGCTAGGCAGATTTTTTATTGACAATTCTCGCGTTTGCTATAGTAGTTTATTGACAACTAGAGATCCGCTCCTCCCTCACACAGGTACAATAGCGACTTGTTACACACACAGAGCTTTTTCAGCTATATTTATTTATTAAAACTTTATGCACAAGTAAAAAAACCGTACAAACGGAATGCCTGAGGCATTTTCTACCAGTCAACCTTTGGATGATGCAGGAAAAAAATGGCAGTTGCAACATGTGATAGATAACACGAAAATAACTATAAAATAGAGCAGTGGTTTCGAACCTGGGGGTAATCACCCCCGCGGGGTAAATCAGCTTTTTTTCCTGGGTAACGAAGAACCTAATAATTAAGACCTAATCTATATAAATAAAAATCAATTGCTGTTCGTTAGTCTCGCTAAAACTTGAGAACGGCTGGGCCGATTTAGCTGTTTTTGATGTTGATATGTTTGTCGTAGTCCAGGGAAGGTTTAAAAGGTAAGAAAAGTATGATGGGTAGGTAGGGTAGGTAGGTAGAGAAGGTAGAACAAGAGGACAACAAGACAACGGCTGTCGGGTCAGCTAGTATCTAATAGCATTATAGATCGCCACGCAGTAAGAACCGCGCTAAAGGCATTTCTTTTTTGCTGTCGTCGCGTCATCGTCATGGAAGACTGATGTCCAATTTGTGATTAATAAAGATATTTGTATTTGCTTGTATTGTTTATATTGGTAACATTTTATGGTCGGGGTAAAACCGGGGTAAAAACCACTGAAATAGTGGAATAAATACAAACAGAATAAACCTTGTAAGGATAAATAAGGATCAGTAGTAGAGAAAACGAATCCAGCATATCAGCACTATATAAGAGTTCAAATTAATGTGTTATGCACATGAACATTCCAAATTAAATGCAGTACACGTTGGTGAAAACCGAAAAGAAAGAGAAATGTTTCTACATTATACAATAATAACAACGACAAAATATATCTTGACAAAGCATTTCAGCTAGTTTTCAAAAAAACCAAGGGTCATATATAAAGCCGTGCGCTCGTCTAAATTGCAAAAATCACAGACTCCATTTTAACCGTAGGCGCGTAAAAAACCGCAATTTCGACCCCAAATAACAGCTTAAAACAACAAGCTAACTTTTTATACAAAAACTGAGCTCCGAGGCTAGGGTAGCGAACTGCCAGCCTGACATAGTTTGACCAAACTTTATTTGTTCTAAAAATCACTAGTTTTCGGAACACTGATTTGTTTGTGTTACCGCGAAAAAAGGCACAGCTACCAACTACCTATAGTTGGAAAGTGAAGCCTCTATTTCAATTTAGAGATTTTAGTTTGACACAAATCTTAGAAGGAGCAGGCAGGAGTTCGTGGCTTATTAATAACAGTCACACTGAGGTTGGTCCGTAGATGGGAGACCATCTTTACACCTCCGTGCCTCGAAAAGCACGTTAAGCCGTTGGTTCCAGCTGTCATTCGTGGATCTTTGACAGTCGTTACGGGTCGAAAGAAACCCGAAAGTCTGACAGCTAGTGAGGGTATCTTATTATCCAGTTACTGGGTTTTGGAGGAAGTCGCTCCATGTAAAATACTGGTATTCAGCTGCATCCGGTTAGACTGGAAACTGACCCAACAAAGTTGGGAATAGGCTAGGCAGGTTGACTGGTTTGATTGAAATCTTAATCCTATTTTGTCTTGGTTTAAATATCAAAGTTACTTGATTTTGTTTTCTTCTTAACCAATATATGACACACAAGCAGTGATAGCCTAGTGGTGTGACCGACGAACTTTAAATTCTTTGGTCTCAAGTTCGAACCCAAGACACGCACCTCTGATTTTTCGGATACATGTGCGTATTGTATAAATTATCACTTGCTTAAAAAACGGCGAAGGAAAACATCGTGAGGAAACCTGATGCATGTACATGTCTGAGAGATATTTCTCAACGGCATGTGAAGTTAAGTCAGAGGCGAATGGGCAGCATAAGAACTCTGTCACCAGGTTAGTCAGTAAACACACAAAGAATATAAATGACACGTATAAAATGATTTATTTATTTTTAGCCTATGTTGTGACTGGTTTTGCCAATGCGTAAGAGAAAGGTCTACTGCCAAAGGTCTTTCTATCTCCGTTCCACTCGTGTCTGTCTATAGTTAATGTGGACCAATTCTGTCTGTAAGAATTAAGCTTGTTCCGCCATTTCCAAGAAAACGTTCCCTTCGCCTAAATGCCCTCCACGAATTAAAATCCGCACAAAAATTCCATGGAAAACTACTATTGGCGTGTGCTAGTTGACATGCGGCAAATAATTGATTTTAATGTGATGTGTTCCAGATGTTACGGGTCGTCAGAAGCCCTTAAATCTGACGTCCAGTCTTACCAAGGGGTATCGTAATGCCCAGTTACTGGGTTGTGGAGGTCAGATAGACAGTCGCTCCATGTAAAATACTGGTATTCAGCTGCATCCGGTTAAACTGGAAGCCGACCCCAATACAGTTGGGAAAAGGCTAGGCAGATTTTTTTATGATGATGATGTGTTTCAGACGTTAATTACATCTCATACGATTAATATGTAGAATCAAGTTCTTCCAACTAAACAGACAGCTGTACTGCTGGGGAGTTTGTTGCGCCACTTCTTTTGCCTAGCTAAAGCACTAGGAAGTGGTGAAGGGTGGGCGTTTTTAGGGGACTGTCTTATGCAACTTTGACCTTCAAAAAGTGCTGATTTTCAGCATTTTTTTTTATTTTGGGTAGAAAAGAAAAAATAAGTCCACTTTAATGTTAAATATATATAAAGCTAATTCTAGTCAACTTTCTAGTCGCAAAACTCCCTAACCTTGCACACACACTATAATATTGTCACAGTTCTCCTGCCCTAATACTAATTTATTTGGGGTCGGCGCAACATATCTTTTTCTACAATAACTCAGTAAGTCGTTATCTCAGTAGCCACTCCAGCCATATCACCTTTAAGTCCATCCATCATTTCACTCTCGTCTACACTTTCATATTATGTTTTGTGCCCCACAAAAACACTACAGCAACAATGTTATTACGGAACAATCAACAATCTGTCTAGCCTTTTCCCAACTATGTTGGAGTCGGCTTCCAGTCTAACCGGATGCAGCTGAATACCAGTATTTTATATGGAGTGACTGCCTATCTGACCTCCACAACCCAGTCAGTAACTGGGTAATATGATACCCCTTGGTAAGACTGACAGTGTGTGACTTCTGACTACCCGTAACGACTGTCAAAGATCCATGAATGTCAGTCGGGACCAACGGCTTAACGTGCTTTCCGAGGCACGGAGGAATCTCGATATGTACAGTTGGTCACCCATCCACGAACCAACCCCGGCAAGCGTAACTTAACCTGATGGATCGATTAGACTTAGCCACGGGCTCCTTATAGATACATACCCTAATGTTATGGGATAAAAAAAAAAACACTTTGTACAAATTCTCGGCTTCACCTTTCGGGGGAACAAGGCCTGTTTGTACTAATATATTTACATGAACTCAAGTCTTCTTTCTATAAATTAAGGCGAGTTTAAGTTCCTTATAATTCCAAAAATACTTGTTCTATACTCGGAACAGTGAACACTAGTCGTTCAATAATGCATTCTGATCTAGTAGCTTCGACTGAAACGGATACATATGGATTGGTCAAGAGCGATCGTTGTGGCACGCCAAGTTATATTTGTCCAAGCCGAACTGTTAAGTATATTTGGAACCCTTATCAATATGTTCAGTCCCCGGGTGATATTGGGTTTTTCTATCTGGAATATGTTAGTAGCAGACTGGATTAAATTATTGCATTCATGTTGTTTGTAAGATGAGCACAGCAACATACATATTTGCATGTGCAATTAGATTAATAGCTATTGCGTGCATAACCTCAAACATTAAACTAAAACTGACATTATAATTAATTACATTTAACATTAATTTAACATGGCATTTAGACATACTATACTGTCGTCGAGACGTACAGTATAATGTCGGTGTTACTATAGGCCTCCTTCGGCCCAACTCTTCGGGGTAACAAGACATGATGTTGTGTATACTGTAATATTATTTTAGTAATATTTCAGGGACTTTTTAATTGTAAAGGGGTCAGTCAGTCAGAAAGATGAAGCTAGTTGCCCATTCCATAGTAAACTCAAACTCAAAGCATTTATTTCAAATAAACCAATAACAGGCACTTTTGAATTGTCAAGGGGTCGGTCAGTCAGGAAGATGAAGCTAGTTGCCCATTCCAAAGCAGTAGGTACCTATGGAGAAGAACGGGCAAGAAACTCCATGGACACTCTTTTAAATCAAAATATGTTTACAAAAAACTGGGTTGTAATCACTCATGTTGAAATATACACGCGAGAACGATGCAGAATTTAATAAAAGCGTCCATAATTACAAGATTTAAAAAACAATTCAAAATTAATTTTAATATTAAAACAGCTGTGGCAGCTAAGAGGTGACCAGTCCATACTGACGGCGCCCGTTCATGAACATGACGCATGGATTAGCACCATTCAGCTCAACCATTTTGATGGGAGCTAAATGATCCAAAATACCGCCACCATCAGTGAGACGTTACAGGGAGCATGACATGCTCTCAGCCGCCAGTGCACATTCAAGTCAATGTAAGACGTACTCAGTAAATGGTATTATAACTATACATGTGAGAACGATTATTAACTTTAGTAACTCCATTGTATTTCCAGTAGTTATAGTCTATAGAGACCCGAAAGTCGGGCAAACTGTGTTACAAGCGGGGACCCAGTAACTGGATTGTGGTGGCCAGATATGCAGATGCTCTTTGTAAAATAGTATTCGGCTGCATCCAGTTACACCGAAATCCGACCCCAACATAGTTTGGAAAAGGCTAGGCATTCTACATATATCGGTTCTTAGCAGCTATTCTTCCTAAAAGTAAATTTTACCTGCAAATATTTATTATTTAAATCTTTGCAGGTAAAAAGCTTTTATAATAAAAAAAGCATTTATAGAAAACTGAAATAAAAAATAGAAAATAAATTTTAATACATTTGAATTTAAATACACACATCAAAAGTGTCTAGGGATCAACATATATTTTTGCAATAACTTTTCTCTTGATTGATATTAATTTAAATTTTCTTTAAGGATTCATCAAATAAAGTGTTTTCGTTTGTCACAGTAACGATAAACCAAGTCACCTTTGCATTAATAAAGAAATTTGCCATTTTCCTAATAAAGGGATTTTTGACATTTGAACCACTAACATTAAAGTTCGAAAAAAAGACTGAAATAACAGTTTTCTTTAAAATTTTATTGGGTAACTTAAACAATTAATAATCCGTGTTTCTACCGCGAACACTAACAACACAAGAACATCGGTTTGGCATACTCAAAATGAGTTCATCCAAATCACGCTGTGGAATGGCCGCCCATGTTCGTTGCAACAACAAAAAAAGGTGATATCAGTCGACTTTGGACACGTTACCGAAGCACTGGTACCGTGGCTGAGCGCCATGAAGGACGGTATCGCTGCACCACACGGAGACAAGACCGATACATTCAAATCTTAACTCGAAGAGCTCCAACAATAACCGCCATGATGTTAGCCGTGAGGCTTCATCACTCTTCAGGGAACTTAATTAGCGACCAAACAGTCAGAAACCGCTTGCATGAAGTGAACCTTCATTCCCGAAGACCGCTACGGGTACCACCTATAGCAATGCACAATCGTAGGATTCGATATCAATGGGCTCTTGAACACAGAAATTGGGCAGAAGAACAATGGCGTTTCGTGTGCTTTTCTGATGAGTCTCGTTTTGGTATGAGACCGGATACAAGACGTATACGACACTGGAGAACCCCTGGACGCCAACAGCGATTAAAATCCTGCCAGGAAGTCCATCCTTATAGTGGTGGAACCATCATGGTATGGGCGGGTATTTGGATCGGCGGAAGAACTGAGTTGATTTGGATCAGAGGCAACCTCAACGCTCAAATTTATGCTGAGACGATTGTATCTGACGTCATCGTTCCTCTACAAGTGCAAATCGGTCCCTTATTTCAGTTAATGCATGATAATGCACGACCGCGCACCGCAAGAGTTGTAAGACAGACTCTCGCCGCAGCTAACATCAATGTCCTGCCCTGGCCTGCTCAGTCGCCAGACTTGAACCCGATTGAGCATGCATGGGATATGCTACAGAGAAGAGCTCTGCCGAATATGGAGGGTATCCAGTTGCAAGAAGACCTTTTTTTGTTGTTGCAACGAACATGGGCGGCCATTCCACAGCGTGATTTGGATGAACTCATTTTGAGTATGCCAAACCGATGTTCTTGTGTTGTTAGTGTTCGCGGTAGAAACACGGATTATTAATTGTTTAAGTTACCCAATAAAATTTTAAAGAAAACTGTTATTTCAGTCTTTTTTTCGAACTTTAATGTTAGTGGTTCAAATGTCAAAAATCCCTTTATTAGGAAAATGGCAAATTTCTTTATTAATGCAAAGGTGACTTGGTTTATCGTTACTGTGACAAACGAAAACACTTTATTTGATGAATCCTTAAAGAAAATTTAAATTAATATCAATCAAGAGAAAAGTTATTGCAAAAATATATGTTGATCCCTAGACACTTTTGATGTGTGTAATTAGTTATAAGTGATGCTTGACTTCACCCAAGTAATTCTTAGAGATATACTTAAAAGCTACGCAAAAACTTAAAAACTTTACATAAGTACATAATTATTTATTATTAACTTTTTTTTTAAGTACTAACACGTGTATGAGTCGTCATGAAATAGAAACTAAAAAAAATTACTAACATTACGTAGCGCGTAGCGGTTTGTGTATCTGCTACGAGCGTAACTGGCGTAGCTTTGATACTATTACCTCGGTTACGCCGTAGCAACACTGCAGTCCAGTGTAATTGCACCTGTGTATCAAAGGTATATTTTGAGCACCGTGTCACAATATAAATATGAACAGTACGGAAACTACGAACTAACGTTCGAAACGGCACACTCACACAAACACGCGAATCGACGAGACCCCTAAGCGGTTGTCGCGGTGCTGTCAGTCGTGAGTGCCGCGCCAAGACGATTAGTTAATGCTCACGCATTTTCGGGTAAAAAAATAGTACTATGCGCTTCAACTAATAATAGGATGACCTTGGCCCTATATTAGATTAACAATAATCATATGAAAATTACATGAACAAGATAAGTAATTTGCATTAAGTATTTTTTTGTTAAACTTAATTGTTGTCACAATATGGTGCCAAGGTCATCCTATCCTTAGTTGAAACGCATAGTACGGTGCGCGGCCGCCGGGTTAATCAGGCGTCGGCGTCGGCGCCACAAATGCGCCATGTCACGCGCCGCTGCGGCGAGCGTCTTCCGCGCGCCCGTCCGACAAGGATCGCACGAAACGTTTTCGTCTTTCCGCGGTTCACGCCAAAACTTGTAAAAGGTTACGCACACGCCATATTGATAAAGTTTACAAATTGTTGTGTATTAATTTTAAACTGTTCCGTGTTAAAAACAATCTTTTTTTACTGGTATCAACCGAAACCATGAGATTACCTATTTAAATGTTATTAGTAAACAATCGAAAAAACTATCGAGTTGAAATAACTAATTTCAACTCGATTGTTTGAGAACACAAATATTTTAATAAATACAGTTCAGTTTCAAAAACATTAAGAGTGACAACCCTAATGCTGCAGTGGAGCGTAGGTAATTATTTCAACAAATAGGCCTAGTTTCCATACTGTTCATATTTATATTGTGACCGTGTTCTGAAATTAGGTCTAAAATGGCTTAGCAAAATAGCCACTAATTGAACTGACCCGAGGGTTGAATTACGACCTAATTAATAGGTCACGCACCGTGATATCCATTAATTTAACCCGTTTATTCTCAGCTTGTTGATGTTTTCAGGCCATGCCCTTGCACAAACACATGGTGCAAACGTAACTGAGCACCCTACTTACATCTGCCTTTTAGTCACGACTTCCTTTTGTTAAGTCGCCTTTCAGTCATCCTAATTATCTACCCTACTAATAAAGGCAGAGGAGCTCGCGGCTAAGTACTAACAGCCGCACAGGTCTATCCATCAGGTTAAGATACTCTTGCCGGGGTTGGCCGTGGATGGGTGACCATCTTTACATACCGAGACTCCTCCGTGCCTCGGAAAGCTTATAAGCCGTTGGTCCCAACTGTCATTTGTGCATCTTTGAAAGTCGTTACGGGTCGTCAGAAGCCCGAAAATCTGACAGCCAGTCTTACTAAGAGGTATCGTATTGCCCAGTTATTGGGTTGTGGAGATCAGATAGGTAGCCGCTCCATGTAGGATACTGGTATTCGGTTAGACTGGAAGCCGAAGCCAACATAGTTGGGAACAGGCTAAGCAGATGATGACTAATAAAGGCAGTTTGTAATATTTGGATCTTGTTACTCAATCACGTCAGAACGCCTGACCATAGAAAATTTTATTATTATAAAGAAGTAATTTGTAAGTTTGTATGTAGGGGATAATCTTCGGAACTACTGATCCAATACTGAAAATTCTGTCACTAATGGGAAGCTACATTATCCCTGTGTGTTAAAGGCTATAATTATACACTCAACAAGTAAATTTGTGATTTCAATGAAAATATATAAGTGACCAGAAATTGGAAAAAAAAACAAACACTTAACCCATTCAAAACTAATTTAAAACAATTTCTATTCACTAAATGCTTTTATAGCGACAATGAATATTTAAATGACGAATTCTAAATTACCTACATTGCGTTTTACAATTTAATTAATTACCTTATTAATTAATCAAATAAAAGCCCGCTTCTTCAATGATCTAATTATTGTATTGTACCTACCTAAGTTCACATGTGGAAGCAATCAATAAATATATTGAGCATATTTTTAAACAAAACTCAACGTGGATGAAGTCGCGGGCGAAGTGCAAATATTATGCCAAAGTAGTATTATTAGTGCAAATATTATTCACCTGACCTTTCCGAAGAAAAGGAGGTGCTCGTGGCTAAATAATAACAGCCGCACAGATCAATCCATCAGGTTAAGCTACGCTAGCCGGGGTTGGTTCGTGGATGGGTGAAGAAGATGGTCATTCAGATATAGGGACTCCTCCGTGCCTCGGAAAGCAAGTTAGACGTTGGTCCCGGCTGTAATTCGTGGATCTTTGACAGTCGTTACGGGTAGTCAGAAGCCCGAAAAAATGACAGCCAGTCTTACCAAGGGGTATCGTAGTGGTATCGTGTTGGGTTGTGGAGGTCAGATAGGCAGTCGCTCCGCTCCATGTAAAATACTGGTAGTCAGCTGCCTCCGGTTAGACTGAAAGCCGACCCCAACATAGTTGGGAAAAGGCTAGGTAGACTTTTTTCGAAGAAAATACAAATGAGGTCTCTATACATATATCCTTCTTGTTTGACAGACTTGCTATTAAAACTCCTTGCTTACAAACTGCCCATCACGAGTAATCAGTAGGTAGTTCTACAGAAATTTTGCTCAAAGCTGATTGGATCAGAAGTCCCTTGTCAGTGCAATCACTGACTATTACCTCCCATTAGTTCCCTTAGCTTTCAAGATCCCTTTATGAAGAGCGGTATTAAAGTTGTTAACTGCGATAGATGATTTTGGGATTCTGGCATAATAGATTGAGATGAGGCAACGGTTAGTTAGCGGAGGAATAAATATTTTTAGAGGACGAGAAAGATCATTCGCGGTTCATACAAAGTTTGGCCAAAGAGTTGAAGTGATAATTAATATTCATAGCTTCACTAACAAAGAAAAAAATGAAAATATAGCGACCACAAGTAGTCCGTACAAAATGCCTTGAGAATCAGGAAAAATAATGCAAAAAGAAATAATTAAATAGGTAATTATATTAGAGATTCACATACACATAGCCACACGGGGCGATCGATCAGGTTAAGGTTCCCTTGCCGGGGTAGGTCAGTAAAAGGGTGCACTATCTTTACATACCGAGGCTCCTCTGTAACTCGGAAAGCACGTTAAGCTTTTGGTCTCGGCTGTCATTTGTGCATCTTTGACAAAACAAAAAATCTGACAGCCATTCTTATCAAGGGATCGTATTACCCAGTTACTGAGTTGTGGATGTCATTAGGCAGTCGTTCCATGTAAAATACTGGTATTCAGCAGCATCCGATTAGACTGGATGCCGACCCCAATATAGTTGAGAAAAGCTAGGCAGATTGAGTTTTCATGATAAAAGACCAAAGGATACCGAGGTTCAATCGCAACTCTTCGTTATATAAGAGAAAATTTCCCAAAAATAGATAATTTCTTTCTTTTTCGTTTGGTTAGTGACTAACCTGGGGTCAGAGTCCTTATGCTGCCCATGGGCCTCCGTCCGAGCTTCACATACTGTTGACAAATATCTCTCAAGCATAGTTCCTCACGATGTTTTCCTTCACCAATTTTTAAGCATGTGATAATTAATACAATACGCACATGAATCCAAAAAGTCAAAGGTGCGTGGCTTGTGTTCGAACTCGAGACCTATGATTTGGCACGGTCACTCTACTAGGCCATCACTGCCACAAAAATAGTCCCAAAGAAAATTTATAGGAAATGAACGATATTTTACGGCATTAACAGCAATCGTAAGTAAAGGTTGGGGCGCTTTAGCGGAACGACAAACCGCAGAGATACTGCATTGCGCTGTAGGTGAACCTGGTTCGTAACACCCTGTATATGTTATACAACCGAATATTGGGTCCTTACCACCATCAGATACTACTGTTGAACATGATCATTCCAATGAACGGTAGTCAGCACACTTGGCACTCAGCTGGGATATTGGATAACGCCTTATCAAATGACAATTTATTGTATTTTCCTTCATTTTGACAGTTTAAAGTTCAACCACGTACATTGCTTTATTAACGTTGTTGAACAGATGAATTGATTAAACCTATGAAGCAATGGATTGTAAATATACTTCAAAAAGCTCCCGGATGGCCTCAAATTGATGGCAATAAGAAAGGGGCACATTAGGGCCGCAGCCTGCCGTAAGCGGGTAAGCGGGGTTGTCCGAAAGGGTTACCGCTACCCCGGAACATACAGGGCTATGGAAGGAACATGGATGGCTTTAAGTCAGTAAGAGTCTGACACTCCCTTCCGCTCCACCCAGAGCGGGAGGAGTCATTTGATGATTTCCCACCCTCAAAAAAAAATAAAAAAAGGTTAGTCCCTAACCACATACAAAAAAAAAAAACCCAAGTTAATAACTTCAACCAAACATTGCCCAGACATTTCACAACTTGTAAAGTAGCACACAAGAAACAAATTCGTAATAATTTTCCTTCAAACACGCGCTGGCTCAACTTGGGCGTATTACAAGCTCGTAGAATAACTAACAAATTCGTTAATTACCGAGTGACGTCATTAGTTTGACGTGAGAGCCCCTTCGAATCTGGTTTGTTACTGATTTTCAGGAGAAGTTTTGGGAAGTTTATTGATTTTGAAGTTTGTTTGTAATAAGGTAGCATATTGTACCTCATAATCTTCTTCTTTTCGTGTGGTTAGTGACTAACCTGGTGTCAGAGTTTTAATTCTGCCCATGGGCCTCTGACTTAGATTCACGTGCTATTGAGAAATATCTCACAGACATGCTGGTTTCCGTCACCGATTTTTAAGCATGTGATAATAATACTATACGCACATGAATCCGTAAAATCAGAGGTACGTGGCTTGGGATCGAACTCGAGACCTATGACTTGGGAGTCCGACGGTCACACCACTAGGCTATCACTGCGAACCTCATTATATTATGTAAATAAGGTTTAAAAATTTGAGTGAAATATCCAATTCAATTCAAGTCTGTAGTTATCATCCAATCTGGAACATACATAGGTACATCCAGACAAATAGACTAACATCTAAAAGCTACTATACATCTAGCATCTCGCAGCAATTACTTTTGTCAAAAATATTCTAGTCTTTATTTTACGTGTAGACAAACAAATCACGAAATATCATTCCTAAAAACAAACGTACTGCTTTATTTCAAGTGCTGTTAAACATAGATCCTTATCTAAACAAAACTGCACCGGAGCACCATAAAGTACCACTAGTACCACTAGAACGTACCTAGAAAGTACCACCACAAGTGCTTTTAATCTAGATACTATCTGCGATCCACACGCCAAATGTTTCAAACCTGTTTTGTGATTATTCCTAACACTGGCACAGTTGGAATATAAACAGTATGTCAACTAGAAATTTTTTTGTTAATTACTCCATATCGAAGCATGTACAATAGGGATGATGACTAGATTTATTTTTAGGCCGTAAGCTAGATTTAAAAAGAATGTTGAACCCGTATTTTTTCTTTTTTTAAGTAATCCAAAGATTACGCTGATACATTGAGTTGAAATGTGGCATGACGTCACGAGTATGTAATTTTTATACTTACTTGTGACGTAGCGAGCCCCCACTTCCCATCTTTAAAGCGTTTTATTCCAGTATTTTTTTGTTAATATAATGAAGCAAAAAATACGTGTCTAATATTTTTTTATTATCTGATTGACGGACTTAATATATTTTTTTTTACTCAGGCATTGGCATTGTCAAAGTCACAACTTTTAATTTTAGTTTATGAGTATTTTAAGTTGTTTTAGCTAGAAAAAGAAGAACTGTAGAATATTTGTTTTATAAATAGTACAAAACAAATTAACTTTCCATTTTGTCTAAGTGATGCCTTCGTTTTTCTACACCACACAATGTATTTGCATATCGAAATGTTTATGTGTAAAATATTTGTATTTAACTTAGACATAGCACATACTCGTATGTATTGATCTTTGACCAGTCACCATTTCAGTACATTGCACTTATGTAAAGCAGCAGCCGGTTTTTAATATTAAATCTATACATTTATGTAAAAGAAGAAGAAAATAATAAAAAAGAACAAAGTCAAAACTGTTCATGAAATGTTTTTTATAAAGTAATTGCTACGAGGTGTATTTCAGCAACTTTTAGAATGTTTGGTCTTTTTCATGATTCTCGTTTGTCATAACTTCTTAGGGTTGATTTTTCTAATAGTCAGATAACTGTTATCTGAAGAATAAAAATGGCTTAAAATGTTTTCTATGCAAAAGCTATCAGACTGCCATTTTTATTCGTCCAATAAAAATGATCTTAACTTATGACTATTAAAAAATCAGCTCTTCAATGTTTTATTTCTTTTATTTCTTAGTTGTCTTTTTGTATCTACCTCCTAAGTTCACATGTGGACGTAATAAATATATTGAGTATTCATAATTTATTATCTCAAATGGCAGGATACGTTATACCACAAACCATAAACGCATTGCAAAACTCGCTTATACTATAGATTATATAGTTTTTGTAGCGACTCGTGTCTGAGTGCGTCGATATGAAAGTTCATAATTGTTCTACTGTATATCAAATGTACTGTGGCACAGTTTTAGTTTTATATTCTTTTGAAATGTTTTCGGAGCGAAAATGTTTTGGTCTCAGTTATTGCTCTGGTCTATATGTGAGTGAAATGTTTATATAGATTCAGTTTTTAATCGAGAGAAGCACGTACGAGTATATCGTATTTTAGATTACAAATACTTATTTTATGCAGATTTTTGAGCACGTTATACACGGTGATTTTTAATTCACTATTAACCTTTCAAGGCGTGACAGTACCCATGATTATGAGCAACTTTCACTATGAGACCAACTCTGAAATATCGAAGTGCAGTATTTTATTGATGAAAATGTATGAAACAGATGTATGTTTTTTTGTTATTTCGTAGTGGGCCTCATAGTGATAGTTGTTCATAATCATCGGTACTATCACGCCCTGAAAGGTCAATAGTAAATTAAAAATCACCGTGTATAACTAGTTTTAAAAGTATTCGCGTTAACTTATGATTGGGCGTCCTCCATCTATTCTGTATTACTCACAGACCACAGAAACGCCGTGGCAGCCGCTGGCGAGGCTATTATCAACACTTTGCAAACAAACCCAGTGTGGCAGTGGGTGCGTCACTGCTTTCTCGTATTACGACACAAATGACGTATTGAACAGCGTGATTCAGACTCGGTTTTGAGTCTAATAACGCGAGGACGCAGCAGGTGAAATCTAGTAATAACCTAATTAAAAATCTTTAACTTCCGAAGCACTTAAATTATTTCCTAGCGAGTCCCAAATAAAAATAACGAAAATTTTTTCGCGCTTATACAAAATGAGGGAGAAAGTCTCTTGAAGGTGGTAATTGTATTTGTAATGAGGTTGGAGGGAATGAACGGAGAGCCAGAGGAATAGAAAATAACTTTATTTTCGCTTTTCGGCTTTGGGTGGCTTATAAAATCATCATTAGCTTAGTTCAAAATTATCTTCCGACAAATTATCTAGTAGTGTATCTAGTTTTAATAATGTCAAATGTTTTGATATTTTATTAATTAAAATGATAACGTAATTCAACTTTGCAGGTCTGTGCCTATGATTGGACCTCGGGTCGATTCTTATGATCATTATGCTGAGCGATGTCTGAAGCCAATGGACAGCATAAAAAAACCGAAGCGAAGAAAAAAAAAACGAATTTTTAAGTTTGACCTATCAATAAGCTCAAACCGAAAGCATTTATTTAAAAAAAAAACAATTACAGGCTATTTTGAATTATCATAGGGTCGCTCAGTCAGAAAGATGAAGCTAGATGCCCATTCCAAATAAGTGGAGAAGAACGGGCAAGAAACTCCACGGACACTCTTTTACACAAATAATGGTTACACAAAATTTGTTTTATCATTCATATGTATTTCAATTACGATACTGAACAACCCGCTTTTGTGCCAGACACAAGTTCCGTAACACCCTGTATAATCGGTTTGAAAAGGTTCATTGTAAGTAAACACCAAACAAAATTTAATCTTTTTAATAATTGCCACGTCAACTAATTGATATTTTAATTGAAATCGCTTTGTATGTTTTCGCAGAAAGATATTTTCATCGGATAAACCGATTTCAATAACAGAAGCTGTTTCATAGACATTCCTTCACAGTGTCCGGAATAAAATATTTAACTTATAACGTTACTTTTTATGAACTGTCAAAACGCGGCATTGTATAAAAATAAAGATATTTATTACTTTTACATTGTACATAAAGACTTAAATTTTAACAACTATGCTTTAGAACAGCGTAAGTGTTTTCGATAAACTCTGGCACCCAATGTAAGATTTAACTTGTGTTTAGGGTGCCAGCGTCCTCGCCTACCAATTGAACATTACGTAGCAGTAGTTGTTACACAATCAATCATCATTATGTACTAAAACCAACTATTTATTTCGTAAAGCAACTTTAGGTCTGTGTATGTTTATATACTACTTTGTAACTACGTGTGTGTAAATATGCGTGTGTATGTGAGTGTCCTTGTGTGTGAGTGTGCGTGAGTGTGTGAGTGTACGTGCGTGTGTGTAATTAATCGTATGAAATATAACAATGTGACGTCACAGATTTTTGGAATCAAATGGAATACTTATTAGCATTTAATGCCATTTTACAATTATATCTTCGCATAATATTTAATTTCTGTACGGTGATGGAAGTTTTTAAGACGAGCGGCCTTTTTTTTGTGATTTCATATTTTATTTTTGACCGTTTCAAATGTTCAATTATTTTGTTTTAACGCTGTTTTAACAGCTGTTAAGTGCATGGTACTATAATTTTCCCACTGATGGGACACAGACTTCCTCTCTCTGAGAGGGAGTGGGATAAGCTATAATTCAGCAAGCGGGCCCCATGCGGGTTGACGGATTTCACATGTCTTCGACATTCTTGTTAGCACAAGAAATTCGAAGACATGCTGGTTTCCTCACGATGTTTTCCTACACCGTTTTGTGAGCAGTGCTGTTGAAATAATTTACTTTGTTAAAGTACCTGTTTTGGTTCGAACCCACGCCACGATCTAAAACTCGTAAGTCGCGTGGCTACCACTGAGCCACCACTTAATATAATTCATCTAAAATTGTACGGCGAACCGCACATCATCATTTTATTATAAATAGTCAAGTCATCAGTTTACGCGTTAAAGCCATACGACGAAAATTACATATTACTTAGTACGTGATCAGATCGCAACAAGTGCCGTCGCGCGTGCTCCCTCGCTCTATTAACAAACATCTGTAACATTCCGAACAATACACAGTTTTCTGTGAGCATTTCAGTCTATCATTTAACATCCCAAACAGCAAACTCTACAAAAATGTTTACCAGAAAATTATTTCTTTGCGATGTACATATTATCTATAATACTTCACGAGTCCGGAGAATGGATTTGTGTCCATTGATGGCAATAGACTAGTCCTCTATGACATGAAACCTAAACATTACTAGACTGGCCGCTTAGGTTAAGTAGGCGCAAGCGTTACTACTGAGCATAAGGTTCTGGGTTCGTTTCCCAGGTTGGGCATTTGTTAATTTTTTTTTTATCTGGAATTTTTCAGTAACAGCCTGGAATCTGGATTTATGTCCAGTTTATCACCCTCCTATAACATGGGACCCAAACATAACTGGCAATAAGTATAAGAACTATAAACGTACACCTCTGCCTAAACCGTTGAGGAATAAAATGTTATTATTCATTTAAAACCTTAAAGCGAACAGTTTAAGGTTGAAAATTCAGCGATTTAAGTCGAGTCTTTTAAAACAATATTACTTGCAACCAGTAATTGGATAAGCCAATTTAAAATGCTGAAGATATTTTCACTTCACTTGTGGATTGGAAATATTTAACAGATTTCTTTTAATTTTATACTGTAAACATAAGGCAGGTTATTGTCTGAGATAAAAGTGTAAGTATATTAATACGATATTATAGGAACTTACTCGTAGTTTAAATTTTAATTAGCTTTGTTCCATGTTAAAAACGAGAGTCAAGAGTAAAAACGCTTTGATATATTATTCGTGCTTTAAAAATAAATATCGTATATTAATTGCCTCGTTTGTCTAGTGGTTGCTTGCGTTACTACGGAGCCTGAGGTCCTGGGTTCGATTCCCAAGTCGTGAAAAATGTTCTTAGGTTTTTACATCTGGAATTCATCAGAAGCGTCCCGGCGTTTGGATTTGAGCCCGGTTGAAAGCTATAGGCTCGCGCCCTATTACATGGGCTCAGACATACCTGCCAAAATGTGGATGCATTACAGATACCAACACCTATGTCTTACCCTTTGGGGAAACATGGCGTGATATTATGTTGTGAAAGTTTTAGTACCAGATCACCCCTACTTCGCCTTTCAGTCACTCGTCAGTCACTCGACAGTCACCCGTCAGTCACTCGATAGTTACCTGACAGTCACTCGACAGTCACCCGTCTGACACTCGTCAATCATTCGCCATTCATCCCCAGTCACTCGCCAGAGCTACCTATAGCAACCCACATAAAACGTACCAATTACTAAATTGTTTTTAAATATTTTTGACAACTAATATTAGACATACACGAAATGTATTTACTTGGTTTCGATTGACTGAACTTAATTGACTTACTTGTAACTTGGTTTTTGAGGAAAAGTTGAAATAAAAACAAATATAAATATATTTCCGTATTAATTAAATATCTACAAGTGATCTATTAACATCGGTAAAACAGAATCCTCTCAAAACATTATCTTATCAATTCATGCCTGATAAAAATCTTTATCACGATAAGGTCTCATTGTATGTTAAAAAAATAAAAAAGGCTAGAGGTTTCAACCAAAAATTATGTTTGCCCCACACTAGAATGTTCTCCAGTATTGGTGTGGTTTACAAACACAATCTTTAAAATACAAACAAGGAAAACTATCGGTATGTCAAATATTTGGTCGGTACAGAAATCGATTACACGACCCTACACTGGACAAGAATCCCTGTCACTCAACATTTGATGTCGGTAACATGACATAACATCACGCCTCTAATCCTTGAAGGGCTAGGCAGAGGTGTGCCTTTGGTAAGCCGACGGTAAGTTTTACTCCGTTTAATTTATTACCGAAGGACAATAAATGAATCAAGCTGCCTAGCCTTTTCTCAGCTGTACAGAGTTGATACGACAGAGGGGCTTTCCTTTAAACTGCCTATACTAGGTACCATTTTAAGCTCTGCACCAAAACTCAATTAAATATGAGCTGTATTTTTAACCGACTTCTAAAAAAGGAGGAGGTTCTCAATTCAACTGTATATATTTTTATTTATGTTTGTTTGCGCATAACTACGTTGCTTGCCAACCGATTTGAAAAATTCTTTTTTTGTTGGAAAGGATAAACTTCCCAAATGGTCCCATAAAAATTTTATCGAAATCGGATATACATACCAGGTAGTGGTATTAAATTTGGGGGGGGGTGGGTTGTGTAGGTACCACAACTAAAACGTGAAAAATAAAAACTTTTTTACAAAAAAATAAACCGACTTCCAAAAAAACCCTACAATGTGAAAAATAATTTTGATTTCAGAAGTCGGTGGCAATTAATAATACAAAACCGAAGACACCGACTTCCGAAATCAAAATTATTTTTCACTTTGCAGTGTTTTTTTTGGAAGTCGGTTTTATTTTTTTTTAGTAGCAAATGATTTTTTAGTTTTTGCCCCGTTTCATCACGATGTATCTTTCCTAACAGCGCTCCGGCGCGCGCGCGTCGTTGCTGCTATGTTACGCGGTCAGATTTTATTTACAAAGGGTGGTTGCGTTTTACTCTGATTTGTAAGCTATTTAGTTTGAAAAAAAAACTTCATTTTTGGTGCAATTAATTTAATTATTATACCGTATCGAATTAATATTAAAAACGTATAGTATACGCAGTGTAATTTAATGCCCCTATCGGTCATATCAATTCCGTATAGAAGTCGCAGCAGTCGAGCAGTGGTGCCCCAGCGAGTAGTGGTCGCCCATTGAGCAATGGTGGGTGACTGGGTTGTGGAGGTCAGATAGTCTGGTATTCTGTTGCATACGGTAAGACTGGAAGTCGACTCCAACATAGTCAGGAAAACTCAACAGATTGGTTTTTATTAACCTAAGTTTCGCCTTTATGTTAATTTATTTAGATCATGGAGGACTTACAGCTAACAACAAACAAAAAAGGAAATGATAGTCACCAAAAAATCAGTGACAAATCCTCACCTACAGTTACAGAATAATAGTTTTGGTGTGAGCACAAAACAAAAAAAAAACAGATCGCCTTAATTAAAGTAAAAACAGACTTGGTTGAAGAAAAACAAAAATACATATTATAAATTACTTATTGTTCAGCCTTTTTATAAAACCACAAAAATTACGTAGAGTTCAGTTAGCAACCAACTACAGTATTATACAGTTAGTTTATCAACCACTAATTAATTACTTTTCCACTAGTAATTGCCACTATTCATGTAACAAATGTAACGTTACACTATCATAATACGTAATTGGATCGTTCGAATTCGTTTGAATAAAGGGAATTATTTAGGCAATATTGCAGTATCATATGAGTTGATATCATTATCTACCTACCCCTTCCATTGTGATGGGGTGGGATCGAAGCGGATGCATCCAGAATACCAATATTGTGCATATAAGGATTGCTATCGGAGCTCCACAACCAAATTATTGAGCAACACGATACTCCTTGATGAATCTTAATATAATTATTTCAAAACTTATTCTACTGTTAATTAAAAAGACTATGCATCTGAAAGTGTTTTCTCTGTTCATAGACTAAATTAATTGTTCTCTGTGTACGTTAGAATGCATAGGCTATAATATAGATAAAAAGAAAACGTTCCCAGCACATAATTAACTATCTTGTCGAAACTTCTCCTGACTAGCGGGTTTTTTTGTTTTTTTTTTGAGGTTGGGAAATCATTAAATGACACCTCCAGCTCTGGGTGGAGCGGAAGGGAGTTTCAGACTCTTCCTGACTAAAACCCATCCATTTTCCTTCCTTAGCCCTTTATGTTCCGGGGTAGCGGGGATGCTTTATTCATTGGCCAAAGAATTAGTATTGCTATTCAACGTGGCAATGCTGCCAGTTTCCTTGGCACGTTCCCGGATGACAACGATGCGGATGAATAAAGTGTCCTTTTTGTTTTTATTTGTAAGTAGTTAGTTAGATAGTCATTAAAGTATATACAACGTGGCGCTACAATGGTGATATTAATTTAACACACGGGTAGGGCTAGTGCCCATTAATCACATAAATGTTGATAGGTTAAAATAAATCACAAATGGAAAAAAAACATTTTTTCGTACAAAATAAATAATAAAATCAATTCGAGTACTTTTAGTAGTTGTTTCATCCTAATAGTACTGCTTATTCGTTTTAATTTCATTGATGCGAATGTTATGATCCGTTACTCCGGCAAATGACCGCTGCGCAACAATTCTTTAAGTACAGGTTGCTCTATGATGCTATTTTGTAACTTTTCAATACATCCGTAAATAATACGTTTAATGGAAATGTCTTCATGAAACGAAAATGTGAAAACGTATAATATGTGTGTCAAATTAATGTCACCATTGTATTGCCACGTTGTATAAGTTGTTAATAACTAGAAAAATCAGTTAAGCTGTATAACGAGGTAAATATATTTTTCATTATCTTGCAGCTTGAAAACAGAAACAATTTGCAATAGAAAAGGCACCAACAGTTGGTTCAGATAAACATAAGTTATAGCTTGCAGCCGGCCAGCCAGGCTTTTCTACGGAATATATACGGTCACAAGGACACACACACGCTGGATGTGGTACTGAAATAGTTGCTGGTTACTCCGGATGGACAGCGGTGTTACAGTCGGTTTACTTCGTGAAATGGACTTCTTTTTATTTTTGGTCTGTGTTATGCTCGTAGCTGGGATACGAATTGTTTTTTTTTTTAATTTAAGCGTAGTTGTGCTTGTCTAGCTGTGGGAGAAAAGATTTATAATTTAAATATAGAAAAAACAGGCTTCACCCGTTTGGTTGATTGATTTATTATTATTAACTTTTAGAATGTTTGTAAATATGTGAGCATCATTTATTTATGACATGATTAATTTTACCTGCCATTGTTATATTTGTCTTTTTTTTCACATTTTGTGGGGTAATATTTTTATTCTGGGTGCATCGTCTTCACATATAATGTTATAATTCATGTTTACAAAACATTGTAAAAGAGTAACGGTGGAGTTTCTTGCCCATTCCGTCATTCATCTCCATACGAAACTACATTTTGGAAGGAGCAAGAATCAATTTTATTTCTTGCTCATTTTGACGTTCAAAAGTGCCTTTCTTGTGCTTATTTGAATGATTTGACTTTGTCATTGACTTTTGATATGGATTAACTCTTATTTGACTGTTGTTCGTCTGTAGAATGTATAGTATCTGATCCTTACAGGTGTCGTTAAAAAATTTAAAAAAAGCATCTGACATTTTAAAACTGAGAATGTGACATACATATATATGTATCAAACGAAAAGTGAAATACTTACTATTGGATGTATGTTACTCAATCGCACCATAACGGCTGAACAGATATGGATCTTATTTGGCACACATATAGTTAATAATCTGGATTAATACAAAGGATCCTGGTAGTACTATCCCTTGGGATCATTTCTGACATCCAAGCCAGGCTAAGTCCCTATTTCAGCAAACACTAAGTTTTTTTTTAAAAACATCCAGCCAAAACTTGCTCCACGTTCATGCTTTCGGCAGTATTTTTTTAGGTGGTAGTTGTGCACCCAGTTTTGACCTAACCCTCCACTTTTAATGGATATCCCCAAACACTGGTGTCTCGTTGTTCTGTAAAAAATGGAGTCAACTCGCGTTCTTTGTTTTTTGGTTAAAAAGTCCACTGTTTTGCGGAAGGCTCAACTTTCGCAACTAAACTGAAAAACAATTATGGAACTTTTATTTTAGTCAATAAGCACAATCATTATAGCAGTGATAGCCTAGCGGTGTGACCGTTGGGCTGCCAAGTCCTACCTAGGTCTCGAGTTCGAACCCAAGGCACGCGCCTCTGATTTTACGGATTAATGTGCGTATTTTATAATTATCATTTGCTTAAAAATCGGTGGACGAAAACATCGTGAGGAAACTAGCATGTCTGAGAGATATTTCTCAACAGCAGAAGCTAAGTCAGAGGCCCATGGGCAGCATAAAAACTCTGACACAAGGTTCCTCAATAAACACACGAAAAAAAAAGTCAATATGAGTCAGACAGTTATTTGATGATTTCCTATCCTTAAAAATATAATTTCGGTAATACAGTCCCGTGTGCTGGTAAGCGGTATTGTCCGAAAGGGTTACCGCTACCCCGGAACATAAAAGGCTAAGGAAGGAACATTAATGGGTTTTAGTCAGTAAAAGTCTGACACTCTCTTCCGTTCCACCCAGAGCGGGAGAAGTCATTGGATGATTTGTCACAACAAAAAAAAAGTCCCGTGTGATATATTATTCCACCTATACGCGGGCAAAACCTTAGGCAAAGTAAGAATTCTCATCATGGTTCAAGCCAATACGAAAGAGAATTTTCCTTCCCAAACACATCAATTCCACATTCAAATATTCATGCTAAACAAAGTAGGTTCTCGTAAGTAGTTATGAAACTTTCGTAATATTGAAATTTCTCAATGCTCGAGAAATCATTATAGTCTTTTATGTGAACAACAGGAACATGTGACTGTACGCAATCTACATTTTTTGCGTTGTTTATATAAATACATGATTGTTATTTTACTTAAAAAAAGTTCATTGGTTACTGAAATGATAAGTAAATCATAAAACTTGCGACTACAGACTACTGTTACTTTTATACTTATGTGATTTTATATTTCTGTTTATACAACGTGGCGCTACAATAGTGACATTAATTTAACACATTTCGTTTCATAAAGACATTATATTTCCATTAAACGTTATTATTACTTACGGATTTTTAATTTGAGTTTTAGTAACGATCCCTAATTTTTTTGAAAATATAAATAGCCTATGTAACTTGGGGATAGTGTAGTTTCCCATCACCAAAAGAATTTTTCGAATTTTTCGGTTCAGTAGTTTCGGAGCCTGATCCATGCAAACAAACAAACAATGAAATCTTTCCTCTTTATAATATTAGTATACAGGGTGAAATTAAAGGGAGGTCGCATCAGGCGGCGGCCGACGCGATGACACGCGGGGTTGCGACAGTCGTTGAGAGGATCCGGCAGTTGGGTCTCGAGGTGGCACTGCACAAATCCGAGGCCATGTCCTTTCATGGGCCTCGGAATAGGCCACCATCGGGATCCCAACTTACGGTAGGAGGGGTTCACATCGGCGTCGAGACCACGATGAAATACCTGGGTCTGGTCCTCGACAGCCGATGGAATTTCGTGGAGCATTTCCGACGTTTGGCCCCCAAGCTGGAACGGACTGGGGCCGCCTTTAAGCGGCTCTTGCCCAATCTGAGGGGGCCAAACGCCTCCTGCCGGAGGCTTTATGCGGGAGTCGTGCGGTCCATGGCCCTATACGGGGCCCCGGTGTGGGCGCGTTCATTGCGGCGACGAGCCGCTCACTATCTGAACGCGCCCCAAAAGGTGGTAGCCATTCGGCTTATCCGGGGGTACCGCACGATCTCGGGCGAGGCGGCAAGCCTCCTTGCCGGACTGCCGCCGTGGGATCTGGAGGCGATAGTCCTCGCGCGCCTGTTCGAGTGGCGCGCGGAGGTACTAAGCCGGGGGGAAACTCCGTTTCCGCAGCAAATTGCGGCGGAGCGGACGGACCTCCGGCGCGATCTCATGGCGGCCTGGAAGCAGCGACTGTCGCAACCCAGCGCAGGGCACGCCACGATAGTGGCGGTAAGGCCCCTCTTTGAGGAGTGGCTAGAGAGGCGTCACGGCGCCCTCACCTACCGCCTGACGCAGGTCCTCACCGGACATGGATGTTTCGGGAGGTTCCTGCACATCATCAGGCGGGAGGAAACGCCCGGGTGTCACCACTGCGAGGATCGCCCAGAGGACACGGTAGAGCACACGGTGCAAACCTGCCCCGCATGGGCGGAGCACCGCCGTGTCCTCGTAGAGGCGATCGGCGGCGGCGACCTCTCGCGCCCGGCCCTGGTGCAAGCCATGGTCCGGGGCGAGAGGGAGTGGGAGGCAGTCACCTCCTTCTGCGAAAAAGTCATGCTCGCGAAGGAGGTGGCGGGATGGGAGAGAGAAAGGTCCTCCCATCCCAGCCGCCGCAGGAGACGCCCCGGGCGTCGGGAGCCACGTGACGACTCCCGGCCACCGTAGGCGCGGGCCTGCGGACGGTGAGTAATGGGTGACTCACCGTCCGATCAGCACCAGACCCGTGCCGTACGGCGCGTATATGTTCCACGCGCGCCTCAAAGAGATGTCAGCATATGAAGGGGCCCCTCAGGGCCAAGCCTGCCGGGTAAGCGGGATTGTCCGAAAGGGTTACCGCTACCCCGGAACATAAAGGGCTACGGAAGGAACATGGATGGGTTTTAGTCAGTAAGAGTCTGACACTCCCTTCCGCTCCACCCAGAGCGGGATCAGTCATTGGATGATTTCCCAACCTTAAAAAAAATAAAAAAGGGTGAAATTAAAGTCATGTGCAACATTTTAAGAAATCATCTGCATTATACATTATGCTCGCATAACCCGTCAAAATGTATGGAATGGATTTTTTTTTCGCAATTTCCGATTTGTTACCATAGTAAATGTTGTTCAATGTCCTCTTAAAATATTCCCATGAATTCAATTCCACCCTGTAGTAGTATAGATAAATAAATAAAACATTCATACTGAAAACCATTAGTTTGTATTTCCTAGTATGAATCTCTAGGCACTAATTAACTACACCTTACATCTCTGTATTCCCCAGCGCACACAGCCGTGAAGATGCGGCTGCCAGAGATGACGTGTTTGCAAAATAAACGACTCGTGTCTCTTGTGTTGTTCTAAGTCCCCCTCTGTTGACTTTGAGTAAATATTTACTGACTAACGTATCGCGTACAATGGGTGGTTGAGGGAAGTGTATGGATATGACAATGAGAATGTTACAGTAGTTGCTAAACTAGCTGTTAAGACGAAAGCGTCAGACAAGCGCGCGAAATTCAAATTTTCTTTTTTTTTTGCTATCTGCAACGAAACACTGGCCAGTATCAGGTTGAACGTCGATCAAAATGTGATTTGCGGCCATAGCTAGTATGTATTTACAGAATTACTATTCAGTAGAATTATCCATACAACACTCCAAGTTAGAATTGCTCTCAAATGCCAAAATAGTACATCCGTATGGTTATGAAGTTAGAGGGTTGTAATGATGATTTAAATAAATAAAAAATCTGTCAGTTAGGTCGGTCAGGCAGAAAAATGAAGTGTCGCACTGGTCAATCGAAGGTTAAGCTATGCAGTGAGGAAACCAGCATGTCTGAGAGATATTTCTCTACAGCATGTGAAGCTAAGTCAGAGACCCATGGGCAGATTAAAAACTCTGACACCAGGTTAGTCACTAACCACACGAAAAGAAGAAGAAGCTAGCTTCGCGGTTGGCCATCCATTTCATATCGAAACCCTTCCGTGCCTCAGAAAGCACGGTAAACCGTTGGATCCGGCTGCCATACGTAGATCATGTCGTACAAAAGTCTGATAACCAGTCTTACCAAGGCGTATGCGTGTGTGGTGTATCCACCACCTGCTCCTTCTAATAGATAGATCAACATAGTAATCAAAGTTGACGTTTAGTGTAAAGTACCTGTTCAAATTATTTGACTTCGACTTTTGACGTTGTACCTCGAAGTAAAAAAAAAGTGTCCCCTTCTAGGACACACCCCTTTGTCCATCGGTTTATCTAATGGTGTCGCAATGAATTGTAAACATTCGCTAGCCACTCTTGTGTTGTGTTTATTTGTGACGACACGGTTGGCACAGTGGTTTAGCGATTGACTGCTGCGCAGTATGTCGCGGGTTCGATTCCCGCACGAAACTAATATTTGTACGACCTGCAAGTAATTATTATGGGTCTGGGTTTTTCTATCTGTAAAATGTATGTATTTACAAACAAAAATATAAGTAGTTTATCAGCCGTTACCATAACACAAGCATTAGGTTGCTTAGCTTGGGACTATATGGCGTTGTGTGAAATGTTCAAGGATATTATTTATTTATTAATCCTGTGAGGAGGAGTAGGCTGTATCCCAGGAGTGGGAACATTACAGGCTGAATAAGATAAGTTACGATCAGTAAATTTAGACTAACCACCATTCATCTCGGACTTAGCCGTTTCAAAGCAAAACTCCATGTTAAACTGAAATGGGAATAAGTCTAAACCGAATTTCCGTTTGCAACCTATGACGTTGAACTTCAAGAACTAATAACTTGGGTAGAGCCCAGTGGGCTACATTTTGAATATCGAATTGAAGAATTTATTGGATCTAGCTGTTTTCATGAACACGAGGAGTAATTCGAAATTCGAAAGATTTTTGAATATGGAAATCAACGTATCGCACAAAATCTCATTTATATAGTTCAATCTGCCTAGCCTTTTCCCAACTATGTTGGAGTCGGATTTCAGTCTAACCGGATGCAGCTGAAAACCAGTATTTTACATAGAGCGACTGCCTATCTGACCTCCACAACCCTGTAAATGGGTAATTTCGATACTCCTTGGTAAGACTGGCTGTTAGATTATCGGGTTTCTGATGACCCGTAACGACTGACAAAGATGCACAAATGACAGCCAGGGCCAACGGTTTAACTAGTGCTTTCCCAGGCACGGTGGAGTCTCGGTATGTAAAGATGGTCACCCATCCACGGCCAACTCCGGCAAGAGTAGCTTAACCTAATGGATCGATCTGTGCAGCTGTTATTACTTAGCCACGAGCTCCTCCAAAACACAAAATCTCATTTAGTTATGAGACTTATTTTTATATAAAAGTGATACAAATTGTGCTTGCTGCAAAGTTTCAACTGCAAAATGTTAAAAATAGTCGTATTTTCTATTAAAAATCATTTCGCGTGTTCATAATAGTTCCGCAGATAAAATTCAATATACCTAACATCGCACAGCAAGCGTCTAAAGATGTAAGGACGACTAAAGAAATAATAGATGAATGATGTGTGAAAGATAATATAACTAGACACTCCCTAGATACCCTCTTTCTAGTCGTATACTCAGTAGTAGCTTTTTATTTTCTTTCATTATTATATTTCTATATGGAAGAAAATAAAAAGCTGCGCTCACTAATAAATTGTGGGTAGGATTACATGTCGAATAAATTTAAATTACCTTACAAACTACAACCTGGCGCTACAATGGTAAAATTCATGTAACACACGAGTAGGGCTAGTGCCCATTAATCACATAAATGTTGATAGGTTAAAATAAACCGCAAATTGAAACAAATCAATTTTTCAAACAAACTAAATGATAAAATCAATTTTTCTACTTTTTGCAGTTGTTTCATTCTAATAGTATTGCTTATTCATTTTAAATTCATTGATGATCCGTGACCTCGGCAAAAACATTATAAATAAATCCGTAAATAATAACGTTTAATGGAAATATTATATGTATTCATGAAACGAAAATGTGAAAACGTTTAATGTGTGTTAAATTAATGTCACCATTGTAGCGCCACATTGTATTCTTGATGTTAAATTATCAAGCAGCATTTACTGTTATTACCCCGTATACTACCCAAAGCGATCGGTCTGTCAAATACGCGATCGTCGCATTCATTTGTCACTGAATTGCTCGGAAGAATGGAATCAGCCTTTTGTTAGCGCGACCAAACACACATATATTATACGGTGATTATTAATTCACTTTTAACCTTTCAGGAGAAGAGAGTCAGTATCATGATTATAAACTACTTTCACTATGGGACCAACTACGAAATAACAAAAAATATAAATACATCGTTTCAAACATTTTCGTCGAATAACATTGCATTTTTGTGTGAAAAAGCCTTTTTTTGATATTTCAGAGTTGGTCACATAGTGAAAGTTTCTCATAATCATGGGTACTTTCTCGGCCTGAAAGGTTAATAGTGAATTAAAAATCACCGTGTATAAAGTAAATTCTTTGAGTCAAATTAAACCAACTTTAAAAAAAACGCTCTTTTTTTAATAATTTCTAACCTCATTCGACATTTATTTTAAAAAGACAATCATTTTAAAAAGAAATCGAAATGAAAACGGTATAAAAAAACTCTTCAACGCGTTAAAAAATTCCTTTTACATTTTACCGAAGATACGTAATGTGAGATATAAAATCTACCACACCTAGAAATTGGGTACTAATTAACTATGGAACACATACAAAAAGTTTTTACACCCTCAATAAACTTGATCCTAATGAGAGCCTCGCATTAACCTTGATATAGGTTGCTATGTATATGTATACATTTGGCCGTGAATTTTCTATTTAGGTCTTTTTTTTTTTTTATGGCTGGGAAATCATCCAATGACTGCTCCCGCTCTGGGTGGAGCGGAAAGGAGTGTCAGACTCTTACTGACTATTTTATTTTATTTTATTTTTTTTTTATTTATCATTTATACAAATTATCATAGGATTCAAATTAAATAGCAACCAAAAACCACTAAGGTTTAAACTTGTGCTATCATGAACTCATTACATTACAATACATTAACATTTTTTCTATCTTAATATACATACAATGATGCATTTTAGTACGCGTTATTGCCGATACAATTAATATAATATTCAGTTCCGTTCTCCAGTTACAGTCATGCCTATAAAATACTTAAAAAATATTGTTTTAGTTTACATTTGACATTTTTATGTGTAATACATAAAAACCCATCCATGTTCCTTCCGTAGCCCTTTATGTTCCGGGGTAGCGGTAACCCTTTCGGACAATCCCGCTTACCCGGCAGGCTTGGCCCTGAGGGGCCCCTTCATCTATTTAGGTCTGGACTCAGTTGGGCAATTAGCTATACAGGTCAATAGGTTCAGCGAATATGGTTTGGATGGGCTATGAACTTTGTATCTTGCTCCAAAAGATTATAGCAGTATTTAGGTAAGTTAAGTCATGCTTATGATTGTGATTAATGGAATGGAATTAACGTTATTAACGATAAAAATTGTGGGACAAATGATTTTGATATAAAAACAAGAAAATGTACTGTCTTTAACATTAAACACTAAATTTTGTGTAAAGAATGGCAGGCAGTAAGTGCCTTTTTATTGTGGTTAGGTATAATGCAATCTGTTGGTTAAGTATAATGAAATGTTAATTTCTGTAAAGATTTTTAAAAACGAATGTTAATAAACTATTCTATTTGATTCCAGAAATCTATGACGTCACATTGTTATATTTCATACAAATCCATGAAAGAAAATGCCAAAACAAACTCAAAGTCATGGTCTCTTTTGAAGTTCAAACATTGTATTATAAAGATTTTATGTGAGTCTAACAATACAGGGCCATGTCTGGCAGGGACTTATGATGATTACTTATGATTACTTAAGATGATGCCCTTTTAGTTTTTAGTTGACCTATCCCAACAGACAACATGCATACATCAGTCATCGTGTAACTTAGTTTCTATGCAAAGCCTGTCAAACTGTCATATTTATTTGTCTAAGAAAACTTATCTGACGGTTATAAAATTATCCCTCAGTGTATGAGTATTTAGAATTTCAAAATTGACACTGACATCTTACTATAGCAATTTCACAATTACTTGACATTCTTCATTTCATAACCATTATCAAACCAACCAATACCAATGTAGCAATGTTTGTACTGTGTAATTAATAATTTTGCATGCTAGTTTTAGCGAAATGTTTCAGAAACTGTTGAAAAACGCCATTATCTACAATATACTTCAATTCTTGCAAAATTTCAGTTCATTTCACGGAGGTCCGTCAGCCGCGATACAAAAGAAACTCCTTAATGAAGGTTTAAAAAAAAAGAAGAATAGCCTCATCTCGTTTCACCCTTTTTCAAATCGCGAATAGCAAAACCACTGGATAGACGAATTGATATCGTGATTAGCTTAGTTAGTAGAAACTCGGCTATGTCAGTTTGTCAGTAGAAGAGCGACTGCGGCAGTTAGATGATTAATTACTTTGTTCGTGATTACTGTCTTTCGGGAATTGTGACTGTTTTTTTTAGCAAACATCTTGACTATGCAGTTCTGTAGCGTCTATGACATATTATAAATTGAAGTCCTTTTTCGTGTCTGTGTTTGTATCTGCGTTGTTCTTTTTAAACTCCGCAACGGATTTTGATTTGTCTTACCACATCATTTGACTGTCCGAAAGGAATACTTTTTCTTTTCGTGTGGTTAGTGACCTAACCTGATGTCAAAGTTTTTTATACTGCCCATGGGCCTCTGACTTACCTTAGGTTACTGCTACCACAGAACGTAAGGCTAAGGAAGGAACATGGATGGTTTTTAGTCAGTAACAGCCTGATACGCCCTGCTGGTCCACCCACAGCGGGAAGGGTTTTTGATGATTTCCCATCCTTAAAAAAAAACGGTTTGTGTATAATGGACACGGCGTAAAAACCGAGTGAAATAGCGACCTGAATCGCTATCATTACTTAAATACAATTTTAAATATACAAACGAATTGGGAATCTTCTTCTTTTCTAAAAAGTCGATTAATAAAATCATTTCTAGAGCGATCAAAAATATTCTCTATTCTTGTTCAAACTTTTTGCAGAATTTTCGCAACTCTTTTTTACTTATCATCCAGACACTATTCTTGTAACTACCTACCGCTGAGCATAGATAATAGTCCTTAAAAATAATGGCTGCTAGGAGAAAATTGCCACAATTTGCACTTGCATAGTATATACGTATCACAAATCGCAAAATACGAGCCTCAGGTTAGTTACCTTTTACAACCTTCTATTCGTATACATTCCGAAAACTTTACTTTCTTTAAAGAACACTCTAGAAAATTACCTTTGTATCTGATTTCAGACTTACTCCGAATTTCCTGACTAATACTATTTGCTCCTCTCGAGACCTAAAACTAGGTACTACACCGACAGATATGTCACGATAGATAACATGACGTAAGTATGTTATCGTATAACCTCAATCTTAGCATTTAGTCATAATTGATGCTGTGTAATGTTATCAGTTACCGGATTACATTAATGTGAGATTGAACATGTCTCATGTTTGATATATTGGTTGTGGCTTGGGACCTTCTTTGACATCGTGTAAGTACATGAGCGATCTATGCGTTTTTCTATATATTTTAAGAGGCCTGCCAAAAGGTTTGGATTTGTAATAAAATCAGTATAGGACAGAGACGGTTCGCATTATTTTAACTTGTAAATGATATAAATGTCGGTTCACAACGTACTTTTAATCACAAAGTATTCGATTTGTAATCGTTAATTAAATTTCAACGGCTAATTACCTGCTAGACGTACCTACAGTAAAACATAGACAAATGAATAATGCTTAATGTATGATGTCCAAACGACATATAAAAGAACCACAACTAGGCCAACCATTGTCAAGGTTTGTTGCCTCAAGTAATTCAAATGTAATGTTATACTAACTAAGATTAATGATTTCACTTGCAATTTAGGTCCCATGTTGGGCGGCAGTAAGGCTTACTGGCGCCCATGCTGGGACTGTTAACAATTTCTGCCCCAGTTCAACCCTTCATTTAAAGGTACCTATAATTAATTACTAACTACTTTGAAAGCAGAGATGTTAATATATTATCAATGGGTACGTGATTAAGACTATTAAATTAGGTGAATGTAAATTTAAGTAAAGGTGGTGTAGGTAAATTTCAATGATGATTTTGTAACACAATAAGTTTATAACTAAGGTAATAAGGTACATTTTACGGTTCCATAGTCAGCAAAGAACCCATTAAGTTTCGCCATGTCCATCTGTCCGTCCGCAGCTTAGCTCAAAGTCAAAGAAAAAGTAATATTTAGGGTACCTCCTGTGTATGTGTAAAGTGGAGATGTTTTTTTTCTCGTAACGAACTGCACTTGCACTTGCCGTCACAGAGGAAAATAACTACTGCACCGACTCCAAGTTAAATTGAGATAAGCGCAGGAGAATATTGATGGTGATGATGATAGTGTACATTCGATATTTTGGTAATTATTCCACAAATAAAACATTCGAAATCTAACGTTTAAATTCATACTGTTATAATTATTACGAATTCAATGTTAGCCATTAAAGACATTGTGATTTTGAATTTAGTTCTACACCAGACCCATATATTATGTACAACTATATTAGATATGTTGTTCATCCACAAGTTGAAACTTTCAAGAATGACTAAATGAATTGGCTAAATGAAACGCCCAACAATAAAATATAGTAGTAGAAGTCACAAAGATAAAAGACCAGTCGTCTTAAAAACATCCATCATCGTACAGTAATTAAATATTATGCGAAGATATTATTGTAAAATTATATTCCATTTGATTCTAAAAATCTGTGACGTCACATTTTTATATTTCATACAAATCACGTACACATTCCGCGTTTTGACAATTCATAAAAAGTAACGTTATTGACTACCCTTTCAAATACCCAATTGCACATACGGACTACATTTCAAATACATTATTCCCAAGAAGACCAAATAAAATCAAAACTACCCACAACAGCGGATAATCTATTATCTAATGCAACTAATAAGTAACAGACTACCTTCCTTCTAAGAATTTCAAACAATCGCGGCAGTCGACTTCCAAACATTGCCTCAAGCGGTAGTTTGTCTTGCATTCGTGCTTTATTCTCCTCTGCGGCTTCGAATATCTATAGACTTGCCAGTTGAAATTAATTTGTTGGTTCTAAACCGGCACCTAGCGTTGTTCCGATATTTGTTGTTTGAAATACGATACCCAATTTCGATGTATGGAGATGAATTGTTCGAAACTATCTATTCTGGAGATGATTAGTTTGATATTTTGCAACGTCGATTTAAAATAAAAATGTGGAGGTGGGAAATCATCAAATAACTCCTCCCGCTCTGGGTGGAGCGGAAGGGAGTGTCAGATTCTTACTGCCTAAAGCTCATCCATGTTCCTTCCTTAGCACTTTATGTTCCGGGGTAGCGGTAACCCTTTCGGACAATCCCGCTTAAAGGCTATAGCTGTCAGTAGCGGTAGTGTACTTAGCTTCGCTTTGTATGAAAATGTAGACGGGATCGTCCACTTCAACCAACGGATACGCTACGCATGGATGCGCGGTTGGCAAACTTTACCGTACAGCTAACGTGGCAATATCTCTGTGCACATCCTAAATAGCGTAGTGACCTGTCGACGGATGTAAAAGTAGACACACGCACAAGTTGTGGATGAATTTGGAAATCCCTTATGTTTTTAATTGGTAGAAGAAGCGTGCTTACTTTTGCCGTAAAATACACTGACTTTTGTTTTATAGAATTAAAGTAAGTTCACTTTGTATGGTTTTTTTTTGTTAAAATTTCTGATTTTCCCTATTTGGTTGTCTCTTACCCCACACCAACTTTAATACTAGTGGTATTCAAGTCAGTGTGTATTAATTTGTAAATAAACCTACTTTGTAAATAAACAGTCAAAGGAAATGACTATAACATCATCCATATAGACTAAAAGAAAAAACAAAAAAGCAACCAAGCAGAGTTAATAACATTTATATGAGACCACTGCGCAAGCCAAATGAAAACAATAAATATCAAAATCGTTCCACAAGTGATGAACATGCACAAAAGAAACAAAAAATACGTAGAGATAAACATCTCCTCTTTCATTAATTACATAAATACATTACAAAAATAGTTACATAATAATGTATTGTATGTTGTACTTAAGTAGAAATAAATAAATTAACTCACGATTGCCCCAATAATGCTATTTTAGACCGTCCTTACGCCGAGGGCCCCTCGCAGGGGACCCAGGGGGGGTTAATATGGAGGAGTGATGGCCCCACTCCGCCTCCTCCAGGCGAACATCAACCACTGCGCCTGTGCTCAGGACCTCTTGCTCCAGAGCATGGCGCAGTGGTCGATTAATATCGCCGTGGTCGCTGAGCCGTACTTTGTCCCGCCCAGGGATAACTGGGTGGAGGACCTGAGCGGCTCGGTGGCCATAACTTCGTCGGCCGGCACCCCGTCCCTCGAAGGTGCCTCGAAGGGACAGGGGTGCGTCGCAGCACGGTTCGGAGAGATTATTATGGTAGTGGGAGTGTACTACTCTCCGAACCGAACTCTCGCCGAGTTCCACAACTCTCTCACAGAGTTGAGTGTCGTCGTCTCCAGAAGCCATCCCTTCCCCGTGCTAGTGCTCGGGGACTTCAACGCCAAAAGCCTGGCCTGGGGTTCCCGCTACACGGATGTGCGGGGTAGGATGGTGGAGGACTGGGCTCTGGAAGCAGGCCTAGCCGTCCTCAATCGGGGTTCTGTTCCCACGTGCGTGCGGATGCGGGGTGAGTCCGTTGTGGACATCTCCTTCGCCAGCCCCGCTCTGTCACAGTGCGTCTTTGACTGGCGCGTAGTAGAGGAGGTGGAGACCTACTCCGATCACCGGTATATCCGGTTCGACGTCTCCACCCAGACCTCAAGCGCGCCGGTCCGACAGGCCCCGAGTGGTCCGCGGTGGGCGCTGAAGCAGCTGGACCGGGAGCTCCTCCTGGAAGCCTCGATCGTGCAGGCCTGGGTTTCATCACCGGTCAGGCCTGCCGACATCAACGACGAGGCAGAGTGGTTCCGGGAGGCCATGTCCGAGATTTGCGACGTGGCAATGCCCCGAGTCCGGCCAGGATGCGCCCGACGTCAGGTGTACTGGTGGTCGCAAGAGGTGGAAACACTGCGCAAGGCGTGCGTCGAAGTGCGCCACCTGTACACCAGGCACCGCAGGCTCCGCATCCGCCCTCCGGATGCGGCAGCCACGGAGGCGGAGCTGTACGAGGGGTACAGAGCGGCGAAGACCGCCCTCCAAGAAGCTGTCCAGCGGGCCAAGGACTCGGCCCGCGAGGAGATGGTGGGGACTCTGGATAGAGATCCATGGGGGCGCCCATATAAAATGGTGCGGAACAAGCTCCGCACCTGGGCCCCCCCTCTGACGCAGAGTCTCCGCCCCCAGCTGGTGGAGGAGGTGGTGAGCGCTCTGTTCCCCTCACGGGGGGAGCATACTCCCCCGCCTATGGCTCCGCCCGAAGTGGACCACGAGGACGACGACGACATCCCCGAAGTGACCGAAGTAGATCTGAGAGCGGCGGTTGGAAGGCTCAAGGCCAAGAATACCGCCCCAGGACCCGACGGCTTGCCTGGTAAAGCCTGGGTCCTGGCCTCAGGGGCTCTCGGGCCCCGACTGGAGGCGCTCTTTAGCGCATGCATGGAAAGAGGCCAGTTTCCGCTCCGTTGGAAGACGGGGAAGCTGGTCCTTATACAGAAGCCAGGGCGCCCTGCGGACTCTCCGTCCGCATTCCGGCCCATAGTGCTGCTCGACGAGGTCGGCAAACTCTTCGAGAGAATTATTGCGGGCCGCCTCGTCGGGCACCTTGGAAGGACGGGGCCGGACCTTGCAGACTGCCAGTTTGGCTTCCGCAAGGGGCGCTCGACGGTGGACGCCATCATGCGCGTTAGAGCCCTCACGACGGGGGACGCGGTGTCCCGGGGTAGGGTCGTCGTGGCGGTGTCACTCGACATCGCCAACGCTTTCAACACCCTGCCCTGGAGTTGCATTGGGGAAGCACTCCGGTATCACCGGGTGCCGACCTACCTCCGTCGAATAGTCGGGGCGTACCTGACGGACAGAGCCGTCATCTACCCCGGTCGCGATGGGGAATGGAACCGGCGAGAGATGTCGTGCGGTGTCCCACAGGGATCGGTTCTGGGGCCGCACCTGTGGGACATCGGCTACGACTGGGTGCTGCGGGCCGACCTCCCTGACGGCGTCAGCGTAATTTGTTACGCTGACGACACGCTGGTTCTGGCGCAGGGAAGGTCGCATCAGGCGGCGGCCGACGCGATGACACGCGGGGTTGCGATAGTCGTTGAGAGGATCCGGCAGTTGGGTCTCGAGGTGGCATTGCACAAATCCGAGGCCATGTCCTTTCATGGGCCTCGGAACAGGCCACCATCGGGATCCCAACTTACGGTAGGAGGGGTTCACGTCGGCGTCGAGACCACGATGAAATACCTAGGTCTGGTCCTCGACAGCCGATGGAATTTCGTGGAGCATTTCCGACGTTTGGCCCCCAAGCTGGAACGGACTGGGGCCGCCTTCAAGCGGCTCTTGCCCAATTTGAGGGGGCCAAACGCCTTCTGCCGGAGGCTTTACGCGGGAGTCGTGCGGTCCATGGCCCTTTACGGGGCCCCGGTGTGGGCGCGTTCATTGCGGCGGCGAGCCGCCCACTACCTGAACGCGCCCCAAAAGGTGGTAGCCATTCGGCTAATCCGGGGGTACCGCACGATCTCGGGCGAGGCGGCAAGCCTCCTTGCCGGACTGCGCCGTGGGATCTGGAGGCGATAGTCCTCGCGCGCCTGTACGAGTGGCGCGTGGAGGTACTAAGCCGGGGGGAAACTCCGCTTCCGCAGCAAATTGCGGCGGAGCGGACGGACCTCCGGCGCGATCTCATGGCGGCCTGGAATCAGCGACTGTCGCAACCCAGCGCAGGGCACGCCACGATAGTGGCGGTAAGGCCCCTCTTTGAGGAGTGGCTAGAGAGGCGTCACGGCGCCCTCACCTTCCGCCTGACGCAGGTCCTCACCGGACATGGATGTTTCGGGAGGTTCCTGCACATCATCAGGCGGGAGGAAACGCCCGGGTGTCACCACTGCGAGGATCGCCCAGAGGACACGGTGGAGCACACGGTGCAAACCTGCCCCGCTTGGGCGGAGCACCGCCGTGTCCTCGTAGAGGCGATCGGCGGCGGCGACCTCTCGCGCCCGGCCCTGGTGCAAGCCATGGTCCGGGGCGAGAGGGAGTGGGAGGCAGTCACCTCCTTCTGCGAAAAAGTTATGCTCGCGAAGGAGGTGGCGGGATGGGAGAGAGAAAGGTCCTCCCGTCCCAGCCGCCGCGGGAGACGCTCCGGGCGTCGGGAGCCACGTGACGACTCCCGGCCACCGTAGGCGCGGGCCTGCGGGCGGTGAGTAATGGGTGACTCACCGTCCGATCAGCGCCAGACCCGTGCCGTACGGCGCGTATATGTTCCACGCGCGCCTCAAAGAGATGTCAGCATATGAAGGGGCCCCTCAGGGCCAAGCCTGCCGGGTAAGCGGGATTGTCCGAAAGGGTTACCGCTACCCCGGAACATAAAGGGCTACGGAAGGAACATGGATGGGTTTTAGTCAGTAAGAGTCTGACACTCCCTTCCGCTCCACCCAGAGCGGGAGCAGTCATTGGATGATTTCCCAGCCTTAAAAAAAAAAAAAAAAACGACCCTCCTTACAGATCATACAAATCAAAGTTTTGAATCAATAAGCCACAATGAGTATGAATTATATTCCTGAACGAACAAGTCTTCAATTGTAGAGCATCGATAGTGCGCACGTCACTCAAGATTATGCCGATACATTTTGTGATAATTTTCTATTAAATATTCCGATTAATAGTTATTTTCAGTTGAAACTTGTTGGGTTTGGATTCTAGAAATTAATTATAAAAACAATTTAAAAATAAAATGTTTTAAAGGGTAGGTAACCTCTGAAAAACATAGTGATATCGATTAAAACTATTATATCTACTTCTAAATAGACTTGTGCTTTCTTGTCAGTATATTATTATAAAACTTGAAACGGTTCAAATTATTTTTGGAGAATTAATAAAAACAAAACCATACTTTTAAAAATCACAAAGACAAACCTAAACAAAAACCCGAACATTTCAAAACTTTTTTATCGCACTCTCTAAAGTAACGTCAGTTAATTAAACGAAATCGATAAAATCAGTGGCACATCACTAAAGAAGCCCTCCGTTAATCGTCTCCTTATAATTATAGGTTATCGTCGCGCATGATTTCACTGGCTTCTTCCAGTTCCTTCTTTCAAGCCAGACGGTCGCGATAATTAGTTGCCATCACCAAACGAAAACCAACCCTATCTCTAACATGCGACGGTTCAGTTTCCTGTTGAACTACCCTCAGTCGCTTTCAATGACACTTTGGCATGCTGAAGAACTATTCATACTACAGCGCCTGATTTTTCCCTGATATTTCGTGTGACATTTTTTCTAGTTTTTTTTAGTTCCATGCTAGGATTTTCCTAAATATTCTCCGGTTAGAACCGGATTGATGGCTCGGTTTTGACCGGTATGTTTGAAAAGTCACGTTCTATTTCAGAGCAAGCACCCGTCGCCTTTTACTAAATTTTGAATGGTTGAGGTATAGTTTTTGGTTGTTTTAGACTACTGACGTACATCACAAGTTCCTGTGAGAGTATTTTTGTGTATAGGCAGTCGACAACTAAATCTTAAGATTAAAGGAGGTTTGACAAGTTTTTACGTTCATCACCAATATAAAAATCAGAACCCGATATTTTAAATAAAAAAATACATCTTTCTATACGATTATATTCCAATAAAACCATGTTACTTAGAGTAATGAGTTTTTCAGAGAGTCCCATTTGGGCGCCAATAAACTTAATTGATGAATTAATGTTATTGGCACCAACAAGCTAGCGATAAAATCTACTTAAGATAAATGCGTACAAATTACATTCCCACTTACTTCGATATATTTCTGACTCAGCAGTGACCTGAAATGAGAGAAAAGTAATGAGTAAGCTAATTATATCGTGAGAAACATCATCGTTCATAATTATATAATGGCATAAAATTAATTTATTCACGTGCTTTAATCAGAATCCGGAAAGTGTTAAGGTAATTAGAGTTTTGTAGAAATCGAAATGATCTCAGTTATTATAAAACATTTGAATAAATACCATGATGTTATTTTAATTACATATCTGCCCAGCCCTCGTGGAAACAAGGAGTCATGTACCTACCTATAAGTATAATATATGTTAATTAGTTCAAAGAAACACATTTACACGTCAAAAATTAATGGTGATTTAAAACGAGATAAGTTCAGGGTTTCCTAACAAAATCAAAAACTAAACGGAAGATCACACACAGTCTCTTTTAAAGTCCGATGATTGACTGAATTATATGAATAATATATATTTCTTTTTAAGTAAGTAATATAAAATAAAATAATAAAATTATAGAAGTCCGAAGTGATCGGAAAACTTGCCGATGCATTCCACCAGCTTTTATGACAAATCTTTTACAGATCAAACAGACACGATAAGACATGCTGAATTCTTCGTTTTCTCTTTTCATAAACTCATCATTATAAATATTATATTTTATGTTTAAAGTAATATTTGAAATATATACCGTGCATTTTTACTTTGGGCATAGAAACTCAAAAATGACAAAAAACTAATGTGTCAAAGAAAAAGTTTTTACGTAGTTCCGGAGCCAACAAACTGGCCGTGATTTTGGTGTAATCATTGTTCTAAGTTTAAATTCACGACCATATAAAAAGTTATATTCCCTTTTCAAAAACAAGTGTATGGTGGTTTGATTTAGGAGTCTGGCTGTGTGTATACAGTATGTTAGGTTAAACGAGAGATATATTCAGGGGGGTATAGAACTCATGAACATGAACAACTTTGACTATGGCCCCAACTCTGAAATATGAAAAAGAAATCAGCTATTCAGTACATGTATGTTCGCAGAATTCGTCCAAATGTATGGAACAGCAGATTTTTTTTTTTCATATTTCAGAGTTGGGGCCATAGTCAAAGTTGTTCATTTTCATGAGTTATTATTATAGTACTCATGAAAATGAACACTGTATATATTATTAGGTTAAACGAGAGATATATTCAGGGGGGTATAGAACTCATGAACATGAACAACTTTGACTATGGCCCCAACTCTGAAATATGAAAAAGAAATCAGCTATTCAGTACATGTATGTTCGCCGAATTCGTCCAAATGTATGGAACAGCAGATTTTTTTTTTCATATTTCAGAGTTGGGGCCATAGTCAAAGTTGTTCATTTTCATGAGTTATTATTATAGTACTCATGAAAATGAACACTGTATATATTATTTACTAACCTAACACACTGCATATATTATGAATGTATACATGTATGTATTAATACAATATGTTGTCTCTCCTTCTTCCTTTACTCTATCCTAAGGTTGTCTTCAAAACTCTTGTATTATTTTAAATTTATATCTGTAATGTAAATATACATAATAAAGAGTATATTCATTTGTAATGTATTGTTTTTACCAACGCAAATACTTTAAAAAAACTTCACCTTACTGCGAAAACTGGACAACATTGATGCATCGCTCGCCAAACTAACTTGCGATCACAGAGCATTAACAAAAATTAAACAAAAACAAAACGCATCGGTTAATTAAACGTAAATCCTCCTATACCTACTTAATTACAGCTGATAAATCGAATCCCAATTAATTACGTAATGTTGGTCTGGTAAATAATTTTGTTCTACAAACTCTGAGTTTAACGTATGAGTGAATTTATTATATCCCGTTAATCTTCGTTCGTTAATAATTATTTTTTACTAGCGTATGCCCGCGACTTCGTCCGCGTACTTGTTTTAGCATGAATATATTTTATATTACCTATTTCATAAGAGAAAATAAACGGTAGAATATTAAAATATACATACTAGAATTAAATGTTTTTAAAATATCCAACTAACTATATACAAATAAATAATTAAAAATTAAATGAAGGACCCCGTAAAAGGAACGATATTTTTTTTTAAAGTGAAATATATTTAATGTACTTGTCGTATCAAATATTGTACGATACCCTATATGTGCGAGTCCGAGTCGCACGTGAACGGTTTTTTTGTTTAAATTTTCCAGAAGATTTTCCCACGATATGCATAATGACTACACAATAAGTTATGTAATCACAAAGTTATAACTTTTAATAGTACCACCGAAGTACAGTCAACGTTTATTTTGTTACTTGCCAGTGTTACACCGCATATAAATATTATTCTATGTATTCCACAACGGCTGTCTATAATGGTAGACGAAGCAGTTACAATGTAACATTACCCTGTAGCGGTATCGATATCGCCACATGCGCGTGTACCACTGATGTCACGCAAAATCCTGCATCGCGCAAGCAAAGTTTACCGTCTAGCGTATAATGTATACGTACCTACAACACCCGTCTGGTCGGGGGATCCTCCCTTTTCTATAGAATGTATAGAATATAAGTGAACTTTATACCCTGTTCATACATCTGTAACCCTACCATACAGTGGGAGTTGCTGCTCAAAGAATCCACTGAAATACTTTGATAAAATAATAAATTAATACAATTATTTATACAGATTAATAATTAAGTCAATAAAATAAGTCTTTAAACACATTTCAAACTAATAATTTCTCAAGTGCCTAACTTCTTGACACATCAATTCACTAACATTTATTTGTACAATATTTATATAAATAAAATACTACCTCGTGTAAATCTGTTTTTATTTAAATGATTGTAATATAATCAGTTTATATGCTTATAATTAATTTTTCGCTATCATTTTCATCAAGAAAGTTAGTATTATATGATACTCTAGCTTTGGCCGCGGCTTCGCTTGCATGGAAGACGAAAATTATCGCACCTAACCTAGGTCATAGTCTACCCATGTGCTAACATCCAAATCCGCATAACTGGTTTAGCGTGAAAGTGTAACAAACAATCTCACGTACACATTTATTATGTATACTAATATTATAAAGAAGAAAGATTTGGTTGTGTTTGTTTGCATTGAATAGGCTCCAAAACTACTGAACCGATTTCACTGTTGGGAAGCTACACTCTACGTCAACGGGTGACATAGGCTACATTATATTTTCTAAAAAAAGTAGTGATGTTTACTAAAACTCCAATAATGTAACAATTTTCGATATCCACGCGAGCAGAGACGCTGGCAGAATCTAGTAACATTTTAAATTAAAAAGCAAGGATTTTTATAGTTTCACTGGACCCATGAATTCTAATTTCCATGAATTTTAATACAATTAATGATAATTTTGTGACTAACAATTTTACTAATAGTCAAATTAAAAATAAACTCTCACAAAAACTTAATTGTTATGACATCTGTGATGGCATTGTCTCAATTAGGAAACACTTGCTAACGATTGACCCACACACCTGCCAAAATGATTACTAATGATTACAGATAATCTACGAGAAAATCTACTAGGATGGTGTAGGAACCCAACGTCACGAAACATGGACTTTCAGGTCCAACGAAGTATTTTAGGCGACGAATAAAAATATAATTTAATAGTACGGAAATAAAGTTGAAATTTCAATTTTAAGGCCCAGCGCCCATTGGCGCCACAGCATATCAAGGTGTCTTTAGGCGACAAAAATTATGACTTAACGGTATAGAAATAGTTGAAATTTCAATGTTCGCCTAAAACTACCTTGCCGTGCCGTGCCACTAATGTGCGCCGGGCCTACTAGGATACAGTCAGAAAGCCAGTTGCTGATAACACAGCAAATAGTTGTATTGGGATATTTTTTTAATTGTCAGAAATTTTGAAGAGCAAAAATGAGTAATATTAACAATTTTATCCAAACAAAGTAGTACAGTGGCCTTTTGTTTTCGTATAAATATTTGTATAGTTAGTTGTTAATTAGTCATATAGTGTAAATAGTAAGCTGTGTTTAACATAATCAATATTATAGTTTACGTTGAACTTAATAAAATAATTTAATATACAAAAACAAAATAATCGTTAACTTTCTCATACTTCCGTAATCGTCACTCCCAGTTTGGCCTAATAACCGCTGCAGAGCCAATTTCCGGCCGCCATATTGAGAAATCCGGTCTATTACAAGCTAAAGCTACTTTATCTGTGGTTCTAAGAAATTGGAACGATTATGATGATTGTTTATGGTTCTATGTCAAGGCTACTATGCTTTTATATTTTTGGGGTAAGCAGAAGAGTAAATAGCTGCTTTTAGCGCTAAGACCACCCATTGTATACAGAGTTGATATGACAGAGGGGCATTAAATTACACTACGTATACTATACGAGTTTAGAATTAATTTGATACAGTATTAAAATAAAAAGCACCAAAACTGAGTTTTTTTTTCAAACTAATTAAATTGATTTGTATCAGAGTAAACGCAACGACCCTTAGTAAATAAAAACTGACCTTGTAAAAAAGCGGCACAGTCGCGCGCGCCGCAGCGCTGTTAGGAATGATACACCGTGTTCAAACGGGGCAAAAACTTAAAAAATCATTTGCGACTAAACTACTGCTCCTATTTAATTGATTTTTGGTACAGAGCATGAGAATGGACCCTAGTATAAGCAGTTTAAAGGTAAGCACCTCTGTTTTATCAACTCTGTATAACCTTTAGAGTGATTCGTGAGTTTAATGAGTATAGAGGGCGCATAATGCACAAATTGCTTAGTAAGCATTGTAGGCCAATGAGCTATAGATTTATAAATTGATGAGTGTATGACATATAGGGATGTATCTTTTACATGCCGTTCGGCAACGAGCTATCCATAAATTATTAAGTAAACAAATATCTTTGTTAGGCACTTTTAAATATGTTATTAATGTCTGTATGTTCCTTTAATATGTGTTTGTAGTGTGTTTGAAGTACTCATCCCTTTTTTTTTTGAAGGTGGGAAATCACCAAATGACTCGTCCCGCTCTGGGTGGAGCGGAAGGAAGTGTCAGACTCTTACTGACTAAAATTCATGTTCCTTCCTTATCCCTTTATGTTGCGGGGTAGCGGTAACCCTTCCGGACAATTCCGCTTAAAGTTCTCACATTACATTAATTTTATTAAGTTATCTACCTCATCTCAAGCTGATCACAGTCTATATTTTAAGTGTTTTTTTTTAATATTTCTCTTAGTTTAGTTTAATTTAAGTTCATGTTTATTAATTTTGTAATCCCTCCTAAATTTTAAAGTTCCGATCCCCAAGATACAGGCAAATGCCTAGTTTGGAGGTCATTCCCTTACGTTTTATTGTTAGATTGATGTTAAATTAATAAATCAATTGGAAATATGAATTTTTAAAAAAAATTGAAATATTATTTGAATTTTGAACTTTCTGGCGGGCCCGGACCCGAAATCACACGGGCTGATGGCGGTACATGTACACAAAAGTTTTCAAACTTACTACAAGTAACTAACTTATAACTACGACAAAGTAATTGTTCTACTCGACGAAAACTAACAACGAGGACTAACGAAACGAGAAATTACTGATACACGATAAAGTTTCTCTCAAGATGTTTTTAATGTAGGGTTTATTTGTAATTAATCCTCAATAATATACTTAAATGTACCCAGATATATAAAAAAATGAAAGTAGTTTGTATTGTAGTATAAAATAATCCAACAAAAGTGTGGGCGACTTTGACTAATAAAACTGAACGCGATCAGCAAATCTACACCGCATTTGACACCTGTCAGTGCCAAAATTAGTAGTCAGTGTCATCATTGTTGTTAATTATAATAATGATGACACTGACTACTAATTACTACTACTACTTATTACTAATTGCGGCCAGTTTCATTGGTGAAATTCGCCTTCAAAGGCAAATTAAGGTTTTTTGAGAATCACTATGAAACGAAATCAATCTACGTAGCCTTTTTCCAACTATGTTGGGGTCGGCTTCCAGTCTAACCGGATGCAGCTTAATACCAGTATTATAATACGATAACCCTTGGTAAGTCTGGCTGTCAGACTTTCGGGCTTCTGACGACCCGTAACGACTGTCAAAGATCCACGAATGACAGCCGGGACCAACGGCTTAACGTGCTTTCCGAGGCACGGAAGAGTCTCGATATCTTACGATAGACACCTATCCACAAACCAACCCGGGCAAGCGTAGTTTAACCTGATGGATGGATCCGTTCGGCTGTTATTAATTAACCACAAGCTTCGCCCCTCTATGAATCGAAATATAACTAAATTTTAAAATTGGATATCTGTACCATCACAAACATAGCGTGCCAGTTACATTGCATAACCATTCCGAATAGACAAGACAAAACGTTATTTTTTTTTAAATAAACCCTTGTGTAATAACTGCGATTCGAATCTTAAAAAATATCTGAGCGGACATTGCAGTTTTTCGCCGTGTCAGCTGAAATCTAGAGCACTTCCAATAGAAAGCGGTTATGAATTCTGATTAAGAGTAAAATTTGTGGCGGGAAGTGGGTACTTTTTAGTCCGCAAAGAAGTCTTTAATGAGGTCTGTAACTGGGTAAGTTATTAGGTATGGCGGCTTATGAAATTTGAGCAGATTAGACCGATCAGCATTAAAGAAGGGGCTTGTTAGAGCATGGGCCAGTTGTGCTATTCTGTAAGAATTTCACTGTGAAAACATAGGTGAAATGAACACGAAAGGAACTGTCAGTAGTGTTGGACACCGAGTATGTGTACTGTCAGGAAGTGGTGAAGGGTGGGTGTTTTTGGGGGACTGTCTTATGTAACTTTAACCTTCAAAAAGTGCTGATTTTCAGCCTATATTAAATAAATGACTTTAGATTTTGTTTTTTTTTTGTTTTGGTAATCCTTAGCAACAAGTGGAAGGACAGCTCACTTGAAACGCACTTCATCTGAGTTATCATAGTGAGATTTTTACAGAATAGGCTCGTCAGCTGGATTTTCCGAAAGGGTTACCGCTGCCCCGGAACGCAAGGGGCTAGGAAGGAACATGGATGGATTTTAATCAGTAAGAGTCTTACACTCCCTTCCACTTCACCGAGAGCGGTAGGAGTCATTTAATGATTTCCCATCCTTAAAAAATAAAAATCGATTTCTTGTTGTTTATTTGTTTGCGTTTCCTGAAAATCTTTGTCTTTAGTCTTTAGACATAGAAGCGGCTCTTTAAGGATAAGAGTCTAACCTCAATTTAGTCTAACCTAAAAGTTAGTATGAATTTAGACCTCATAACATCTGAATTTCAACATCTTCACCGTAGGACATATTATATGTCTTCAATTTCACTAACTTACTCAATACAACGCAAAGAAAAAAGTGTGCAAATGAGCTTACTCCAATAAATCTCTTTCCCCTTCTGCTAATAAATCGTTAATACATTCAAGCGTATAATAGCCAGTCTGCCGTCTTTGAGAAGCGCTAGAAGTGTCAGAACTTAGAATGAAAGGGAATTATTTTATACTGACCGAGTTTCCGATTATCCGGTGAAGGAATTATTATAAGAACGGAGGTTGTTACTCGGGTAGCACTGTCACTATCACGGTTTATGAGATACAGCCTGGTGACAGACGGATACACAGACGGACGGACGGACAGCGTAGTCTTAGTATTAGGGTCCCGTTTTACCCTTTGGGTAAGGAATCCTAAAACCTGACAAATCTGTACTAATATTATAAAGCTGAAGAGTAGTTTGTTTGAACGCGCTATCTCTGGAACTACCAGTCCGAAATTGAAAAAATTTTTTTGTGCTCGATAGTCCATTTATCGAGGAAGGCTATAGGCTATGTAACATTACGCTACGACTAATAGGAGCCGAGCAGCGGGTAAAACCCCGGGAGCGGCTAGTCTTAGAGAGTTTAGACTAACTGAGTAATGGTAGAACAATGGAAGGACATTAGTGATACAATATTGCGTGTGGCAACACCGGGCTTACTAGGGATTATAACTGCCGTGTGTACGCTAACTTGTAGGAAGATTACGGCAGATTCATAGACTATATCTCTGCTTATAAACCTGCAGGTAATAGCTTGGTAATAGCTAAAGGTAATAGAGCTGTGTTGTTAACTAATACCGTAATAGTCAATTTACTGCACAAGGGTTGTAAAGAGGCTTAAAATTTATATTTAAAAAATATATAATTGTTTTTTAATTTCACGTCTAACAATGGCAGAATGTTGTTGACATCGGTCCCCACTACATGTCTTTTTAAAAAATAGCTTTTTTTAAATTAAATTGGCAACTCTGGTCCACCCAGCAAAAACTACATTTAGACATGACAGCCGGGGCTTAACGTGCTTTCCGAGGCATGGAGGAGTCTCGATATGTGAAGATGGTCACCCATCCATGGACCAACCCCGGCAAGCGTAGCTTAACCTGATGGATAACTAACCGTGCGGCAGTTACTACTTACCAAAGAGCTCCTCATACTTTAATGCTGGATGGGCCCATAGGCAGCTTAAAAACCCTGACACCAGGTTAGTCACTAACCACACGAAACGAACGAAAAGAAGAATGCTGGCTAATAGATGCTTTTAATGTATATGAATTTCTCCATCGTTCTGTTATGTATAATTTTAACCTGAATGATATAACCAATATTTTGTAACGATATTTAAGTTTAAAAGACTGTCCGTGGAGTTTCTTGGCCGTTCTTCTACATAGGAACGGGTAACTAGCTTCAATTTTCTGACTGACCAAGCTCTTGACAATTAAAAAATCCTGTCCTCTCCTCTTTTCGTGTGGTTAGTGACTAACCTGGTGTCAGAGTTTGTTGTTGTCAAAGTTTTTATGCTGTCCATGGCAGCACAAAAACATCTCTGCCCTGACATAGCGGCTCTCTCGGCTCTGACATAGCTTCACATGCTGTTGAGAAATATCTCTCAGGCATGCCGGTTTCCTCACGATGTTTTCCATCACCGTTTTTAAGTAAGTGATAATTATACAATACGCACATGAATCCATATAATATTATAAAGAGGAAAACTTTGTTTGTTTGTTTGTTTGGTTGTAATGAATAGGCTCAAAAACTACTGGACCGATTTTAAAAATTCTTTCACCGTTGGAAAGCTTATCCATATAATATAATAATATTATAAAGAGGAAAACTTTGTTTGTTTGTTTGGTTGTAATGAATAGGCTCAAAAACTACTGGACCGATTTTAAAAATTCTTTCACCGTTGAAAAGCTTAGTTTTCTAGGAGTAACATAGGCTACTTTTTAGCCCGGGAAAAATAACGGGTCCCACGGGAAAGACCACGGGAGCGAAGCCGCGGGCAAAGTGCTAGTGAATCCATAAAATCAGAGGTGCGTGCTTTAAAAATCCTGTAATTAGTTTATTTGCAACTAGCTTTTGCCGGCGGCATCGCCCGTGTGGATGGCGGCAATTATTACATTATTGGAGTTTTCGAAAAGATCCCTATTTTTTTGTAAATATAATATAGCCTATGTGACCCCGAGATAGAGTAGCTTCCCAATAATGAAAGAATTTTTCAAATCGGTTAAGTAGTTTCGGAGCTCAAACAAAGAAACACTCAAATCTTTCCTCTTTATAATACTACTAGCTTCCGCCCGCGGCTTCGCCCGCAAAATATGTCGACAAATTATACACATAAACCTTCCTCTTGAATCACTCTATCTATTAAAAAAATTGCATCAAAATCCGTTGCGCAGTTTTAAAGATTTAAGCATACATAGGGATATAGGTACAGAGAAAGCGACTCTGTTTTATACTATGTAGTGAAAATACATAGGTAAGAAACAAACTCATAACTTTGTCTCTGAGACGATAATTGGGTATTTGAATGGGTAGCCAATAACGTTACTTTTTATGAACTGTCAAAACGCGGAATTTGTACGTGATTTGTATGAAATATAACAATGTGGCGTCACAGATTTTTAGAATCAAATGGAATACTTATTAGCATTAAATGCAATTTTAAAATTATATCTTCGCATAATATTTCATTTCTGTACGGTGATGGAAGTTTTTAAGACGAGCGGTCTTTTTTCTATGTGATTTCATATTTTTTTTTGACCGTTTCAAATAGTCAATTCATAAAAGAATCTGCTCCCTCGTGCTAAATTCATACAGTTCTCTCTTTCTATGTGAAGTCATATAAATGGAACGACGCTGGTCCCCGTATGGCAACTAGACAGGGTAACATTATGACGTTGTATAATGTATTTAGTTTTATAACTTTTAACTCAATGTACTCATGTCAGAGTTTTTAATACTGTTTTGGAGCTAATCACAACTTTATAATATGCGCCAAAATTGTGATGTGTCCGCGTGCGAATATAAATTTACAATACTCGATGGAAATCTCTAAATTTTTTAGGGCGGGGACATCATCTAATGCTTGCATGCCATGCATCAAATCATTTTAGGTGTGTTCCCATAGTGACAGTTGTTCATAATGATGAGTATTAAAATATAAAATATTGCCCACAAAAAACCACCCTGTATTTGCCATCAACTGGTTTTTTTTTTGAGGGTGGGTTATTATCAATTGACTCCACTCTGGTTGAACCCATCCATGTTCCTTCCATAACCCTTAATGTTCCGGGGTAGCGGTAACCCTTTCGGACAATTCCGCTTTCTTACTTATACTACTTGAAATATAATGAACGAATGCGAAAATTAATCAATCAATCACACTGTAACGACTGCACGGATTTAGATGATATTTTATCCGCATGCGGTCCCCCGCATACAATTTCATCGCAAATCGTGTCCAGTACTCGCGCTGCTCAATTGTTTTCTCATCAAATCGCACAAGTTACGACCGTCCACCAACTTTCTAACACAAACTTTTCAAGTTGAAAATTCTTAAGTTAAAACACGAATCCGCACCGCATAAACGGAAAATATCGCGCTGTGAGCCCGGCCTCTCAGACATCAAGAAGTGTTCTAGACGCACAGGGGAAAGAATTAAGAAGGCAAGCAGAACGACGTATGCATAATACATAGGCATGTACAGGCCTTGACTCACGCACAACTGTGTTAAAATGCGAAATGTAGGTAGTTGAATATTTATCACTTACCCACAGAACCGGCAATGCAATTACCGGAGCAATGTTACTGACAGTGACAGTGGATATTGTGGTTTTATCTCCTTGTGACTCCTCGTTCATGTGCCATTGTGGTTTTAATATTACTTCGGTAATAATTGTTACTGGATACAACGAAATTTTAAAGTTTGCGTTTTGGTTAGGTTGGGCAGCGTGACGTATGTACAATCAACTAATGGTAGAATAACATAGCATGATGCCTTTGTTTAAACGGGTAGGGAGAAGTGTATACTATACACACATTTCATGTTAAGTTCTATTAAATACATCGTAAGTCTATTAGTACCCAATATACTGAATGTAACCGAAAGGGTATACCTATACATAAAAAAGGATATGCTACAGACCACCAAAAAAAAATCAGCTGTTCTATACGTTTTTGGTCACGTGATTCGTCGAAATGTAAGAAACACACATTGTTTTTTCACGATTTTGGAATTGGTCCCATAGTAAAAGTTGTTCAGTTTGGTGGTCTGTAGCATATGCTTTTGTATGTATTTACGCTTTCAGTTACACCCAGTATAAAAAGAGAAGAAAAGGTAGACCCGCTAAGAGATGGAGTGACGACATTAAACAAATAGCCGGAGGCTTATAGCCTAGACGGGCAAAGGATAGAACCACCTTGAATGGTTTTTAGGAGGCTTTTACCGCAAAAGGCCTTTACACCTAACAAAACTAACCTTATTTAGGTACAAATCTAACATTACTAACATATAAATAAATAAGTACACAATACAAAACTTAATGTCTATTTCTATGTACCGGGCACAATAGTCCTTTAAAAATTAACGCTTCATCCTGGTACCCTGGACCCCCCACGCTCAGGAACAGCATTATCCCGCCCCTCCAAATTAGAGTCACATCCTTACGAAAGAGTTTGTATGTAGTTGTTATCTTCTTCTTCTTCTTTTCGTGTGGTTAGTGACTAACCTGGTGTCAGAGTTTTTTATGCTGCCTATGGGCCTCTGACTTAGCTTCACATGCTGTTGAGATATATCTATATACATGCTTGTTTCCTCACGATGTTTTCCTTCACCGATTTTTTAAACAAGTTATTATTGTACAATACGCACATGAATCCGTAAAATCAGAGGTTCGACCTATAGAGCTGTGACACCACTAGGCTATCGCTAATGTAATTATTCGTCTTCAGTAGCAGGCCGGCAGCAACATGCGTTGTGAATCTTGGTGGCGCTTTGTAATTAATGTCACAAATACTTTCAAACGTTTTGAATTTTGTAAGTTTATCTATAACGCAATATCGCTAGTTACTGCTAAAAATAACACAATCTTATTAAAAAATCGTGTCAACAATCGCCAATTTCCCATCTAACCTTGTTCCTTAAAATAAATTACGAATACAAGCATTTGTTCTATAGTTTGTTAGTATGCCGCGACCTCGTCTGCCATCAGGGACGCGACAGCGCTTGTCGTCATGGGGGCGTGACGCGTCTCAGTCGTGGATACGTTCGGTGGTTAATTAACACCGTTGTCAGTCACTAATTGATTTCTACACAGAAAGCGTGTTTGGCTGCGGGGTTAAAAATAAAATACACAAATTACAAACGCTCCTATACCATGTGGGAACGATATTAGGGCAATTAGTGAAAATACTGATAATACTATTAAATAGGAGTATTTTTTTTTGTAGTATGTGTATTTATAGTTAAGGTCTTCAAAAAATTACTTAGTTCGCAAAAAGAATTTGAATTTAAATTTGAAAAAAAAAGACAATCATAGAACCTCCTCCTTTTTGGAAGTCCGTTAAAAATACAGTTTCTTCTAAATTCAAAATCACAACCAACCAAAAACCATTCGCTGCACTTTTTGCTTAACGCCTGCAGGCACCAGAGCAAACGCAACTGCGGTTGCTTACAGCCAACCAGATTAATTTCCCGGTCCACTCGGCCGGCATAAATTGTGGCTATCCTGGCTTTTGTTGGGAGGAACTCAGTTTTAATTAGTACAAATTTGGGATATTAATCTTAGAGCGGTGATTCTGTCTGGATAGTGCGGAGTGATAAATGGTGGAGGTTATCTTCAGGCTAGCTGTTGGTAAGGGCAGGCAGGGCTTTTTGAAAGGATAATGACAATAAGTATTCGTTATAATAATAAGAATAATTTATTTGCAGAAAATACAGGTTTTACCAGTTGTTAAAATTGGTGGTTTATGCACAATACATATTTTGTCTTTTAGGGCATGCTAATTGGTTTTAAGTACATTCATACTAGATAGGTACTACAAAACTTACTACAGTTAAAGTAAAGTAAAGTTATTCGCTTTTGTGCTCACTAGTTCCGTTAGCAGTTACTTCCATAACGCAAAACAGATTCGATATAGTTAGCAAATAAATATGATCCTAAACAAGATTGTTATTGGGCGACAAAATCCCTAATAAAAGCCGCCTTTGTATAAAAAGTACCCAAAAATATGCTTACATTCGCCCGGTAATAGGGAAGAATGTTTTGAATTATTTTCGTGGGCCAGGATTTTGGGAAACAGTAGAAAAATACATAAACGTTATTAACGAAATTGCTTTGCATGCCGTAAACGTTTTAGAAACAAAGAGTACGGTGCGGCTCCAATAATATACATACGTTGACGAGATCAAAAGTCGCTTATCAGTAATGAATAAAAAAAACGTATTTATGAGGAACATCAGAAACTCGTTAAAATGGTAAAGGTTTTCTTGTTTTTTTTTTTACTAATGACAATGACTTTCTAGATGCTGTTTTATTTAATGCAGACATGGCGAACCACAGCGCAGCACGGTTTTCACACTCAAACAAATATCTGTGTAGCATCTGCAACAAATCCATCCATCCAAATCCAATAATCAATCCATCTGGAGTGCTTAGTTAGCTGTTTTACAAAACCACTAACTGTTTTACAAAACACTGACTGTTTTACAAAACAACTAGCTGTTTGTAAAACAGCTGAAATATATTTAGCAGTTATTTATAATTAACTAGCTGACTCGACAGACGTTGTCTTGTCTTACCTATGACACCTAACATACCTACCTACCTAACTTTTGTCACATTTTAAACCTTCCCCGGACTACGACAAACATTTCAATACCAAAATCAGCTAAATCGGCCCAGCCGTTCTCGAGTTTTAGCGAGACTAACGAACAACAATTGATTTTTATTTATATAGATTAACTTTAACACGCACAACTGCATAAAGTTCCAGATTTTTTTCGATGCCGTGGGTCAACGATTAGAGGTTATGTAAAACAGCGTGAAACGAAACATCTGATTTTATATTTTAGTTCAAAATGTTGTCGCTTGTGACCCTGTGTGTCATAACAACACTACTGGCGTTCGAACCAAAAATAAATAAAACTAGTATTAAAAATTCCCTAACTCAATTGAAAACAGACAATCTTTTATCTGACTATTAATGTTTTTTAAATATGTTTCTAATATTTTTTGTAAAGCTTACTTATCCTTATGATAGTTTTTGGCATTATTTCGCAGCTCAATCATTAATTTAATGTTAACTGTTATCCACGGCGTGTAATGCAATTCAAATGTCTTACTCTCTATGGGGACTTGTAAAGCATACAATTGACTGATAAAGACATTAAAATGCTCAATCAAGCTGTTAACATGTGGCACAAAGCCAATTTCCAACCATGGCATTAATTCAGCTGCAAAGTGATCCGTCAATATACCCCTTAGAGGCCGATTTACAACTAGACTAGGTTTGCTATTTACTTAATGACAGCATCACAAACAATAAACGAGTGATGACCAAGATTTATCAAGGGGATTTATTCACCAAGGTGTATCGTGATACCCAGGTACTCGGTTGTGGGGGTCAGATTGACAGTCGCTCCATGTAAAATACTAGTATTCAGCTGCATCCGGTTAGACTGAAAACCAACCCCAACATAGTTGGGAAACGGCTAGGGATATTGATTGAATGACAGTATCACATACAATAAACGAGTGATGACCTATATCTGTGATACGTTTGACTAATAAGAATCTACAGTAATTATCACTTTGTTCGCCAAAAATAGTAAGACATATTGCCATACTTTCAAGTTTTGAATACTACAACAGGTCCAGCAAAGGTGTACAGTCACACTTCTACAAAGCAAGTGGTAGGTTTCCAGCTGCAGTCAGAAGCAAACTCAACTCCTGAACCATAACTTTAAACAGACAATAATGTACGATCGCTTTGTCTATAACTAGAAACTACCCTCAAACCACATTTAGTTTCCATTCCTCCTTACAGTTCCTGAAACATTACACAAAGCATTTCTCATGAATGCTAAGAAGGATCAGTTGACAACCGGATGTTTTTACTGCCAACTTGATATTAATTTTCTGGGCCGTCGATCCGTTTAAAATTGCGACTACCCCCCGAATGAAGCGCTCGACAGTTCAACGGATTAACTGGTTTTTGGCCTGTTACAATTTATCGGTGTTTTAACAAATGAAATGTATCGTTTAATTGTTTGTTTGGCTTTAACACTCTTTGTTGTGGGTTTAAAAATACGCAGTTCAAAAGTAAGGTTATTTTTTGTAATTGATGTTTTGAAGTTAAACGCTGTAAAAATATTGGGTTTCGGGAATATAAGATTTTCTTAAATAAGGATGATAACACTTTTTAAATTGAATGTGTTAATAATAATTCTATCATTATTGCAATACATAGCTTGAACACCAAATTACGAAGATCTACCAACAAATCGGTACCAAATTGAATTTACAACTTTTTAGCTTCTGTCCCATGTTGGGCGTCAATTGAACGTTACTGGCGCCCAACAGGGTGTAATGAAATCAAAGTAGTTAGCGCAAAAATAATAACTGTTCTCATTTTCAGGCAAAATTGAGTCTAGCGAAAAACATGTTCGTGTAAAATTGTTTTGTAACAGTTTTGAAGTTACGCTACTTTGTTTGGCTTTTGTTTAAAATTAGTTGTTTATACGGGAGCTTTTTAGTGAAAGCGATGGCTATAAATATTTTGAATTAAATTAAATTTGCATAAATCCATTCCTTATATAAGAGTTATCAGTACTATAATTATATTTAGCAAAAAAAAAATTTTGTGACGGGAAGTATCAATATAATTACGTTAAAATTATAGTGGGATTTAGCAGAAGCGAAGTTTGCTCACTAATTAATTATTATAATAATACAAAACCTTTGATGACACTTATAGAGAATAAATTATTTTCACTCATCCCTTAAACAAACATTTTTAAATAAGACAAATCTTTTAAAGCATCTTCTCGGTTAATTTAATTTAAAAAACAAAACTACCCACAAATACGTTTGAAATTCATCCACACAATATACTGTTCAGACTTGATTTTCTAAAAATACCAAGCTAGTTCTTGTGGTCTGAAATATGAGTGAGCTCATATCTTTTACCGTGCTTGTTCATAAGATCGAATTCAATACGGCAAGTTGCCGCAAGTTACTGATCGTAATTGCATTGCGGCGGGATTGCGGTACCTCGGTGTGTTTGCAATGATTTAAATTTATATTCTTTTGTTGTTTCTGTTTGGACTATCCGTTATTTTAGTGAACGCAAGCGCTACTTCTGAGTACGAGGTTCTCGGTTCGATTCCCAGGGCGGGCAAATTGTTATTAAAATATTTTCATTTGGCTTTTTTCAGTAACAGAGGTTGATAGCAATAGGATCGCCCCATAATAGATAGAACCTACCCGTAGCTGGCAAAATGAAGGTGTACCTACTATAAACCTCTGCCTCACCCTTCCGGGAAATAAGGCATTATGTTACGTATATTCTTTTGCCTATAACCACTTTTTTAAGTGGATATCAAACATTGTTGTGCAGATCTCTAGAGTTTGAGTTGAGTGTAAGATTTTTGTAGATATAAGTATTGTCAGATTGTTAAATAGAAAAGCAAGAACCACTTTGAAATTCTTAAGTGAACTTTATTTTTAAAGGGCTTGTCGCAGTATTTCTGCAATTTAGTTTATGATATTTCTGATTATGATTTAAATTAAACTTTATGTATGCTTGCATAAGGTTTCAAATAATATTCAATCTGAAAACAAAAACCATTAACAAAGTATAACAATTCCATGAATTATACTTGGTAGCTCAGTTTTCAGTCGCTCTCAAAGCTTAACTGCAATTTCGTAACACACGAGGGATACTACTGTAACTTTTAATTACTAGCTAAACTGTTTCCTTAATTGGTATAATTGCAAATTGTGCTGCCCCCTCCCTTTTTTACGGTTAGGTTCACCGAGTATTTTGCATGTGATCTTTAATGGAGGGGGAATGAAGTAGGTTCTCGAACTTATTTATTTATTTACGTAAACCTACCCACACCTTCCCTGCCCGTCTCCGTCCCCCCGACCCTTGCTCGAGCCAGCCTGCGTTGCCACTGAGTCTGTTTTAGTATTAAATACCTCCAATCCAGCTTGTCCCTTGCTGTCCTCTCCCAGAGACGCCTTAAGCCGAGGTCCGTACCCCACAGGGGGTGCCCTTAGTGTAGTCGCTTAGTCTGTAAGTTTTTTTTTAAGCCCTGGCTGGAGGCTACAGTTCTTTTGTGGCATCCACAGGCCAAGTCCGGTAAAACAGTAGACAACCCTATGGTTGAACTGCGAGATGCCATTAACAAAAATAAAAATAAAACTAGCCACACCATTACAGATCTGCAATGCGATAGCGTGACCTTACATGCTAAATCCTTAATATACATCCTATAAAATTACATACTATATCCTAAATATTAACCTACATCTAGGTAATATAATTATTATATATAATGCAGCTTTTGCGAATTCACTGCAGTTGCAACACAATACATCAACCCTCTTGTGAGGTAAACAGGATTGTCCGTAAGGGTTACCGCTACTCCGGAACATAAAGGGCTACGGAAGGAACATGGATGGGTTTTAGTCGGTAAGAGTCTGACACTCCTTTGCGCTCCACCTAGAGCGGGAGGAGTCATTTGATGATTTCCCACCCTCAAAAAAAAACCATCTCGTGAACCTTGTTCATGACTCTAGTGAGACGAGTCTTCGCTAGGTTCTTATGTAATTTATTAACTTCTTTCGTACAGGTAAGGTCCAAACATAGGACCTTGTCCACCGCTCTACCAAATTATTCTGGGGTTGACCCACTGCCCGAATAATTATTACGAAAATTCTCAGTGGCAGCTTAAAATTTGCCCGGTAAATGGCATACACTCGCCCCTAATATGTGTACCAAACCTCTGTATATTGTCTTATTGCGGGAGTTAAACGTCACAATTTTCCGAAAGGATAATAGAAAGACGTAATTTTAACAAGAAATAACGTTCTTTCAGTCCAGAGTCGAACAAAAAACGTATAAAAATACAGTCAAACCGTTTAAACTCATCGATCAGTTAATTGAAAGTCGGTGTAACAGTTGGCTTAGTTAATCAGTCAAAGGAAAAGAAATAAAAGCCTCGTACGGACGGCGCCATAACCGGGTTAACGGCCATTTTGTCGATAGCCGATAGTCTTGGGTTTGGCAGCTTAAGGGATGAATGGGACCGAGTTGATGGATTGGAACGAATGGGCTGTTTTAGGACAATTCCTGTTACTTATGTTGAAACGAATTTTCTACTAATTTTTTTTTATCATTTAAGAGTATGGCAACTCCAAACAGTAGCTTTCTTCTGGTCAGTGGGATTGTCCGAAAGGGTTACCGCTACCCCGGAACATAAAGGGCTAAGGAAGGAACATGGATGGGTTTTAGTCAGCAAGAGACTGACGCTCCCTTTCACTCCAACCAGAGTGGGAGGTGATGATTTCCCACTATCAAGAAAGAAAAACTTCTCCACATTAAGGTGCAATTTCCGTCGCAATAGTGTGGACTATTGCGACCGAAATCGACCGGTTGATATTGATCGCAACAAAACATTATCGACATTTCTTAGATCGATGACCAACTGACTATGAATGTGCATGTGTTACCCGTTATTCTCTATAGGAACCTATTTCTCTTTGAAATGGGCAATTAGCTTAATTTTTCTTTCTGACCCCATTGGTCATTTCAAAGGAGCCTTTTTTTTTGAGGGTGAAAAATCATCTAATGACACTTCCCGCTCTGGGTGGAGCGAAAGGGAGTTTCAGACTCTTACCTACTGACAAAAACCCATCCGTGTTCCTTTTTTAGCCCTTTGTGTTCCCGGCCACCGGTAACTCTTTCGGACAATCCCGCTGATTATTCAAAGGAGCCAGTAATTGGTTTATTGGGAATAAATGCGTTGAGTTTTAGTCGAGTTTGAGTCACGTGTAAATTCGTAGTCGACAAATAAAAACGGTTGACAGCGATCGACCGTAATCCGGCTGCCATGAACGTAAACGGATCGACAGGAGGCTCTTCCACGAACCCGTAACGTAAACGTTATGTTGATTCGAATACTTTTTAATCGAAACTAGAACTAACTTTTTTTACAATTATCAATATACGTATATCCTTATCAATCAATCTGTTGAGCCTTTTCCCAACTGTATTAGGGTAGGCTTCCAGTCTTACCGGATGCAGCTGAATACCAGTATGTAGTATTATATTTAAATAAATATTTATTCGACTTTTTTCGACCTAAAGAATTACTGTAATAAAATGCCTAATTTTAATAATAAACTAGCTTTTGCCAGCGGCTTCGCCCGTGTGTATGTAGGAAATAATCCCACGGGAACCGTACATTTTTTCGGGATAGCTTATATGCTATTTCAGACTATAATCTATATTTGTGCCAATTTTCATCTAGATCTGTTCAGTAGTTTTTGAGTTTATTCGCTACAAACATACATACAAATCTTTCCTCTTTATAATATTAGTATAGGTAATAAATGAGTACCACCCAAATATTTGATAGAGCCATACAATATTAAGAAAATGTAATGTGTGATATGTGTATTTTATATATATTTTAAAAATTGTTCACGTAACGAGTTGTTTATAGTAACTGTGATGGATCTATGGCGAAAAACAAACACAGCATTGAGATTAAAGTTGATTTTAATCTCTGAGAGCGTCAAATACACAATTCACGTCAAACGCCATTAGCAAAGAGAAAGAGCGCGAACTTCAAATTCCGAACATGACACATACTTGACATTGACAACATTGTATCCGTTTACAAAGAACGCTCCAATAGACTCAACGGTCAATGTCATCGTTTGACCACAAACTGGTGTCCGGATGTGCGGGGGGTCGTACCAGAGACTTTTTGTGTTTAGTGAAAAAAAATTGGTACCTGCGCGTATATATTTCTATTTCAAATCTGCCTCGCCTTTTCCCAACTATGTTGGGGTCAACTTCCAGTCTAACTGAATGCAGCCGAATACCAGTATTTTACATGGAGCGACTGCCTATCTGACCTCCACAACCCAGTAACTGGATAATACGATACCCCTTGGAAAGACTGGCTGTCAGACTTTCGGGCTTCTGACTACTCGTAACGACTGTCAAAGATCCACGAATGACAGCCGGGACCTACGGCTTAACGTGCTCTAATTATCTCCTAAAAACCAAATCTAGTAAACCAAGAACATGATAACATATTTCGCCCAAGGGATTAATAACCAATACTACGAGTACAGCGACCCAATTTCGTGTAAATTGATTCTTCCTAATTACACTGGATACCAAAACACTATCAATTTATTTAGGATGGCAAATTTTAGCGTTAATTACTCTTTTAGTTACGCGGCCACATTGTGCGGTTTTCATTATTTCCTAAATTACAAAACTGGACATTGAGTAGGGAATGAATGGATTGCTTTGCGTGTTTTCATATTCATACAATATGAATGGCGGTTTGGTCGGCGATTGTCAACTTCTATTGTGACATTTACCATATATTTCAATAATAATAATAATATATCATTTATGTCAGGTAGCAAAGACCCATAACATATATACCTTACAGACTATCATTGTATATTTTTTACAAAAATAAAAGCTATTGTACACGAAGTAACAGCGTCGCTGCGTATTGTCGCGTAGGCTTTCGCGGAATCGCTGATACACGACACTTTTCAGCCAAAACTCTTCCTTGAGAAAGGTCTCTATAATATCATGGTTTTGGCTCTCAATAATGTTAACTTTTAGTTAGGACTACGTGGTTGGTTTAGTCGTCGCAAGAGCTACTGCTGAGCATAACGTCCTGGTTTCGCTTCCCAGGTCGGGTGAAGTGATATTGAGTTTTTTTATCTGGAATTTATCAGTAGTAGTCAAGGGTCTGGATTTTTGCCCGGTTAAGCTCAATACGCTCGCCCCCTATTACGTAACTTAACTATAACTGGTGAACTGTTGATGTATCATTGGTACACCTTTGCCCAGCCCTTCGGGGACATAAGCTGTGATGATATGTATGTTATGTTACCTTTTTTACAACGGACTTTTACAGGATATTCTTTTTCCATTAAGGGAGTACAGACGCCAGCACGTCAAGCTATCCCTAACTGCCAAATTTGCCCAATTATAAGTGAACGTTATGCTTTTGTAATAAAGTTGAAAAACTGTCAAAGAAATTTGACAGATTGGGGTAACTTTATGTGCTGGCCTCTGTACGTAGCCTATGGATGTGTACCTATCCATTAACACGTGTTTCACCTAATAGAGCTATGCTGTGATAAGCATTATCATAGTATGCACTGCATTTCACACGCACACTACCAGCTTCAACTTTTTTTTTGTGTGAGATATCATCAAATTACCCCTCCTGCTCTGGGTGGAGCAGAAGGGCGTGTCAGACACTTACTGACTAAAAACCCATCCATGTTCCTTCCTTAGCCCTTTATGTTACGGGGTAGCGGTCACCCTTTTGGACAATCCTGCTGACCACCAGCTATACTTAACACTCCATTCGCTGCCTACCCCGTGGCAATCGATGCATTGTTCCGCTACCGCATACATTATTAATATCGAGCAACAAACATCAATAAAATAAACGGAAACAATAGCTACTGAATCAGCTGTTTAGAGTCGAGCTTATGTGCCGCCATTTTGTTTTCATAAACAGAAACGGGCCTTCTTTTGAATAAAAAGCATTAGAATTGCCTATAATTTGGTGATAGGTACTGTAGAGGATGGAAGATCCTCTACTGAGGGGGCTCAGTGGTAGAGCGTGTAATGTGGGTATAGGGCTTCTATACTATGAAGAGAAACCCGTTAAAATTCAACGTAAGATAATATATTTTCACTTTGTTATAACGAATACATCTGTTTAACTTCGCCGCCGGACGTCAAGTCTAGAATATGTAAAAACCTAACTATCTTATAAAATATTTGAAAGGTTCGAATGCCGTCAGATAATTTCCAGCCTTGTACAACATAAGGTTTTACTCTAAGGCTCTACATCAGCTACGCCCCCCTTGAGTAAAAGGGAACACATAGTTTTAAAATAACTAAGCCCTTTTACTCTTGGCATCCGAATCTATCTAATCCTACCCCTACCTAGCCTAATATAAAAATTACCTAACCCCAGGAGAATCTACATGTGAGGTCTGGCCTTTGCGAAGGCAGGCTCAACTCTGGCAAAGCGAATCTTACGACATCACAAGAGTCCATGAATGCATTAATGTGTGCCAATGTGCACACAAACTAACGCTAGGCCAGTTTGAACCCCACTGCACCAAAACCTAGGGTAAAGGGTGCAGCCAGCCTCCGAAAACAAACAATGATATGAAAGTTCATATCGACCCTGATGGGGTTGACTGCAAAGAAGGCTGAACATCAATATCCTATACCCCGTCGTACGCTATTGAGTCAGAGGGAGAGTACGATCCAGACGTAAAGGCTTGCGAAAAAACGTTTCATGCCCATACTCCAGATATGAAACCACAATATGGGTACCAAGATATGGGTACCCCATCCTCAGTTAGACCAATTGTGTCAACCTGACACACTTTGCAAGGCTACGCCCCGTTAGCAAAGTAGGCCTCAACTCAGGACGAGTGTCACCCCTTCTCTCAAGATGAACACGATAAAATGCTCTGGAGCACAATCATGCTAAACTCATAAAGCACTAGAGAAATATGAAGACGAAGTGTCGCTCCCTCTGACGCTTTGACGCGGCGAGGTGTGTCTCCCACACGCTCATCCGGTAGCGTCTCATTCATTTTTGATCGCCATATACAATAAACACAAAGAGAAATGCATCAATAAACTATATCTTAAAACCAAGCTAAAATAATGAGAAAATGTTGTTTACATCTGTTTGACATGACAGACATGTCAACAAGTGGCAAATATGTCTAAAACTGACAATTAATTATCAACATAAAAAGAAAAGTCTATAATCTATTTAGCTGTAAAAAGTTTTTGTTCGCTACTACTTATCTCAAAAATTATGCAGCGACATGATATGAAAACTATTTGGAGTCGTAATTATATAATTCTAAAAAGTGAAAACTTCCATTTATTAAAAATGTTTCGAAACCTCTTTTTATTCGATTCTGTAAACCCATACTGTAAAAAAGCATACTTATTTATAAAAAGTTTACGCGCTTTCCTATGACCTCTTTTGGTCATAATTTCGGAAACAAACTTTTTCCTTTTAATTTTTCTGACATACAAAGTCATATTTTGAAGACGTCTAAAACTGAAATTGTCATTATTTTTATATGTCACAGAGCCGTTCAAGAAAATTTTATTTGTTTGTTGGTTTTTCTTTTTAATATTACAAACATGTTTAACTCTAGCTTTAACTATGCGCCGATGTACGAACAAGTTACGATAAGTGTTTGTAACCACCATCGCTGAAGAACCAACAAAATGCTCACTCTCCTCCGCCTCTATCTTCGATAACTCTAACGTTGAAGATTCAATAAATGGTTCATTTTCCTTCATCTGCACCATTTCACCTCTCAATGTATGTGACTCCGCGTCAACCACAACCAACTCTTGGACACTTACATCCAATGAAATGGATACAAGACCATCTTCATCAACACGATCAACAGCGATGTTATTTTTATTTAGTTTTACATCGTGATCATGGCAATATTCATCATTATGCTCTGAAACAGAATCATGATCATTAATAACAGGACTGGACCGACCCGATTCGTCCAGTTCTTCCTCATGTTCAGACTCGAACACTTCCGTCTCCTCATCCACATCACAGCTGTCTAGGCAGCTTTGCGCGTCAGCGCCAACAACATCATCAACGTCGTCATCAACACTGCTCACAATATCGACATCACTGCTCACAAGGCAGCTTGGCTCCGTATCTAGCACCTTCTCTTCTGTTGCGCTAGAAATTTTAACAGCATCAACACAAACATTTACAAAATTCTCCTGTCTGTCAACCTCAGACAGTTCTTGTGCTGCGCCAGGCGAGGAAACATCCTCCACAGCAACATTTACTACATTTTCCAACACAAATGGAGCACACATTCTTTTGTGAACTCTGCACGGGAACTCTTTCCTCAGTGCGTCACACATCGATTCATAACTGATCTCTTGATCATTATACAAAATTGTCGAATAATAAATGCGGGCTGGACCCTGCATAAATGCGCCCATAATCAGAGCCCAATTGCTCTTAATCCACTTCTTATCAATGGCTAACACTTGAAATTCGGCTAAGAAATCCTCAAAGCATACGCCGTTGTAGGCGGAATAAACAATCATGCTCTCCATGGTAACCATAATAACAACTATAAACCACTTAGCTTTATATATCCAGGCGTTGTTTCATTCGCCTGCTTTAATAACTTCACTTCATAATACGACTAGGGCGTCGTTTTTATTATTTTGCGCACCACGAACGGGAGGCATAAACATCTCGTAGAATACTTGTTGAAACAGTTTTCCGTTATATATTTCGTATTTTATATATCATTTACTTGTTCGTGCAGTCACATCCACCACGATGCGTAGAACGCCCGTTAAACGGTTTAACCGAAATTTTGGTTGAATAATTATTCTTTTACTTGTGCAGTTATTCTAAGGTTCTGCACACACCAAAAAACAAACGAGCGGGATCGTACCGCGTCTTCTAGTGGAGACCCTGGCGTACTCCACCAAAATGTAGAGGATGGAAGATCCTCTACTGAGGGGGCTCAGTGGTAGAGCGTGTAATGTGGGTATAGGGCTTCTATACTATGAAGAGAAACCCGTTAGGAATTCAACGTAAGATAATATATTTTCACTTTGTTATAACGAATACATCTGTTTAACTTCGCCGCCGGACCTCAAGTCTAGAATATGTAAAAACCTAACTATCTTATAAAATATTTGAAAAGTTCGAATGCCGTCAGATAATTTCCAGCCTTGTACAACATAAGGTTTTACTCTAAGGCTCTACAGTACTTAACCTTTTGAACGCCAGAGCATAACAGCACGCGCGTGCCCTACACGCCACGCTATTAATTTATTTCTTCTTGTTATCATGAATTTCCCAATATCCATGGTGTTTTTTAATTTGATTCATGTCATTAAATAAGTATGAGAGCTTAATTTTTTAAGATACCTATATTAACTCAAACAAAAGTAATGATTTAATTATTTATTTCGTGTTATAGTGTACGGCGTTGTCACATATTTGTGTCGTTGGCGTGCAGGGAATACGCTTGCTTGTCACGTATATCTGACAATGGCGTTCAAAAGGTTACGTGTGTATCTGGACATTAGGCCTCGTACCCACGGGTGACATTTTTTAACACAGTGATTTTTTATCGCGTACCTACTGCTTGGCGCCGAGAAATAAAAATCCAACAAGGTATGTTTTGACACGCTGGGATATACTCTGTTGGATTCTCAATCTTCGGCCTTTCACCGAGAGTTGAAAATCCAGACCGCCATCCAAATCCACAAGCAACTATGTATTTAAAAGATGTGAGTACTTTTATCGTAGAAGGGATTTATGTTGTATTTAATCTTGATAATATTATTTATGAAACGACAGATGTAAAGGGCATTACCCGAACCCTACCTTTGATAATATAGGTAGGTAAGTAACTGCTATCACAATATTATTAAAAATCGGTGATTTTATCCTAACAGCCCTTTGAAGTCTTTTATCACCGGTTTTGTAAAAAAACTCGCACATACCTACTTAAAAACATTATTGGGTTACTGACAGGCCTTACGACCTAATAATTTAATAAAGGGTAAAAATTGAAATAATCGGGCGCTAGTACAGACTCCCAGAGAGAGTGAAAAAGCCAATAACACTGCCTGACCCAGTAATCAAACATGGACCGTTTTCTTAATTCCAAAAATATATGCACAACTAAAAAAATTTGTACAAAATATATATATTTTTTAGTTTTGTAAAGGGCATTTGTGTAATAATCACATTTTTAACCAATATAATATATTAAATTAAATTAGTTAGTTGCATATTTTTTTTTCTTTCATTCTCTTTTGAGGACAAGTTAGTATTGAGCATTGAGAAAAATAATACATATTAAATAAAACTCATCACTTACAACACTAATCATAAATAACTCGTAAAACTCTCATAGCAAGTCGAATCACCATGGCAACGCACTAGAGCCACTTAACCTAGCTCATACCAAAACACGTACAGCCTCCGGCAAAACTGGGAAATGGAAAAATAACAACGACCTTAAGGGAGCGTACCAGAGATGAGCTAGGCGATGTGCTCGGGTTAAATCCATTTAAAGGATCATTTCATTTTCGTAGCTTGAGCTAAGCTAAGCTAAGCTAAGTGTTGTTAGTTAGTTTTACGCATCCTCACACATCACTGGTGGAAACGCACCCTCAGGCACCTGTCACAGCCCCGTGGCGACTCTCGGCCACCGTAGGCGCGGGCCTGCAGACGGTCATGCGCGCCTCGAAAAGATGTCAGCATGTGAAGGGCCTAGGGCCGAAGCCTGCCGAGTGAGCAGGATTGTCCGAAAGGGTTACCGCTATCCATTGCTAAGGAAGGAACATGGATGGGTTTTAGTCAGTAAAAGTCTGACACTCCCTTCTGCTCAACCCAGAGCGGGAGGAGTCCGCTGAACGTTTGGCGGGCTAGGTATATGACATCATTATTTCAGCCGAAAGACATGCTTTAAACTCTAGACGCTATTGAAAGCTCACTTTAAACTCACTTCACCTACATTTTAACGGTGAGATTTTAACAGAATTGCTATTCTGTTCTGCAAGCAGTGCCGTGTCCGCTGCCACTTAAGCTGGGCAATTATTGAGGCTATGTTGGAGACATATTACTCAACGAGAACAATTTGATAGATAGCCCGCCAGTTCTAACTTAGCAGCATGAATCAAATGTCCGACATTTAATTGAAAATATTAAGTAACACTTTAATTAACCCTTACATGCATGATTTTTTTTTTTTTTGTGGAAAAAATGTTATAGGGTACGTTATTATGTAAAGAGGTCGGGAAAAATAATAAAAAAAATCATAGTCAAACATATTGATATATTATAATAAAAAAACACTATGTTGCCATTTGGCAACAATATGCATATACTACCTTAACTATACTTATATACTTATTTATGATGAATGGAATGCAGCAAAGCAATTTCTATCATAAGTATGGCAAAGAGCAACCTTGCATTTGGTGCATTCTGTGCGTGAGTAGCCTTTGCATCCTGGTAGTTTGCATCTATTTTTGTTGGCACATCTTTGTTCATTATGGCCAATTCCATCAGTCCTAACATCTTTAGGTGGGACGGCTTTCATAGGTCCACGATGTTTCTTTGCTTCAAGTTCTTTGTCGATACTACTTGAGGAGGGTCGTCCTCTTTTGTTTTCAGCACTTTTTTTATAATAATTACATAAAGTCTCTGCCAACTCGGATCTGTACTCACCTAAACTAAGGCTTTTGTGGATCCCCCTTTGGATGTTGGCTTTTTTATATAAAACCCATGAGTTTATAATAGCCATATCAGTCATGTGATAAAATAAACGAATATACCATTTTCGACTTTTTATCCTAATCCTATGTCTTCCTAAAAAGCTATCCATTAGGTCGACGCCTCCCATATGCGCGTTATAGTCTTTGATTATTTTCGGGCAGAGGATAGTGATCGTCTTCTTTTCTTTTTTGTCGTATCTGTTCACTGAACCTACTGGTTCAGCACCGACATACGTAGAAGCCAATGTAACGAGCTTGTTATCCTTCCAACAGGTAACTGAAATGTCCACGCCTTCATAGTCGGCAACTTGCTCTTCATACGACCCTCGAGGTACAGAGTCTTTCATGTAATCTTTTTGTGTTGGCAATTTACAGTTTTTACCGAGACGGTTTCTTTGGATCGTACCAAGAGCATATATGCCCTGACTGTCAAGGTACTGAAGCAAGGGAATCGAGGTGTAAAAATTGTCGAAGTAAATAATGTGGTTTGCACTTCGTGGGACATGGCGGCACAATCGAATGACCGTGTTTCCTACAGCGCCAAGATCTGGTTCGCCTGGCAGGTTGTCAAGGTCGTGCTTACCAGAATAAATTTCAAAGTTATATGCATATCCTGACAGAGAGCATAGTACGAACAGCTTGAACCCCCACTTATGCGGTTTATTCGGGAGGTACTGCTTCATGAAATGTGCTACTTTCGTAGCACACATTTGCTCATCAAGTGACAACCTCTGCTCATATGGGGCAACTCTTGTAAATGTTTTATTGAGATGTTCTACTAGAGGTCTTATTTTGTATAGACGATCGTGTTGAGGGTGACCAACAGGTTTGTGTTCTGCATTGTCATTGAAATGAATGACTGAGCGTATTTTCTCAAATCTGTTCAAATTCATTGTCTGCATTATATTAGGAAAACCATACTTTGACCAGTAAGACCTGACGCTGGGATAGTGATACACAGACATGAATATAATAATGCCAAGAAACTGGCGGATTTCTAACACATTTACAGGAGGACAGTTGCTAATTGTCTTTTGGGTAATATATAAATTCGTCTCATTCACTATTTTGGTAAGTATATCCTCATTTATAATTTGGGAAAAGAATTCAAATGGCGTCTCTAGTTGTGCCACGTCTGAGGGAAGATCTGATTTACCTAAAAAAGTAATACGCTCGTCATTCCAATCCAGATGGCGTTTTTTCCATATGAGATGCCTACTTCGTGTTCTCCAAGCAGCAACACCGAGAATACCAGCAACCGGTTGACTAGACGAAGGTCCTGGTAAAGGTTCTGATGAAGTCCCTTCATGATGCTCTTCGGTAAATAGAGGAGGGTCATCTGAGATATTTTCATCTTCATGGTCGTCGACATCATCATTCTCCAGCTCATGCAATAATTCCCTTTGGCTCATATAGTAATCGATGTCATTTTCATCGCCTATATCACTGCCGTCTTCAGAAACATAGCCGTCTTCTAAGGCTGACAGCATTTCCTCAATATCTTTGTCCCGCATATTGCCAAGCAAGCTGGAAAATAATGCAAAATTACCCAAAACCCCTCCACCACCAAAATACTCAAAACAGGATGAAATCATAAGCGCTAAACGCATAATGTAGACTTTTGGCAACATAGCAATTTAGCAGGATATCGCATCATTCCAAGTAAATACTAAAGAAAATATAGAATATATCGATAACTAACCTTTTTCTTAGTCAATAACAATTTTTCCAATCAAATAAGCACCAACAGCAAAACATAAAATTGATCACAAATCGTAATCTACTAACTTTTTCACCTCAGTTGACAATAAATACAAACTGTCAAAAAACTCGCGCCAAAACCGAGTTTTTTTTTTATTTCATTCGGTACTCTGTGGTTTTATGATAGTTGTTACGTATCGTTCAGTAACACATAACTTTCACTCTTTGTAATAAAAAAGTAAAAAGGGTATGATTACATATGGCAACAATATGCATGTAAGGGTTAAACTTATACTTCGATGGAAAAAAATCAGTTCTAGACACCTAGCATAAGCATAATCAGCCTGTGTTCCCATAACTGGGACTCAGGCCCTCTCTGTGAGAGGCAGTGGGCCGTATTCCACCACGCGGACCTAGAGCGGGTAGGTAGATGTCACATATCTACGAATTTTTGGTTCTAAGACATGCCGGTTTCCTCACGATGTTTTCCTTTACCGTTTTGAGAGCAGTGATGATGAAATTAAGTACACAAATTACTGAGCTTGCCTGCATTGGTACTCGTGACCTACAACACAAAGTCTCGACCAATTTACAAATACAATTCTATATATATTCTATATATTTCTACACAATTTCAAAATTTACAAATTCGCTTCAAAAACATGAGCAACGTGTTAAACCAGTCATTTATGTATATTTCCGACAACTGTACGAAAATTGTATAAAAATTTTGGCACCGAATTGTTGGCAGCGCCATTTCAAAATGTACAATTCTCGTTTCTAAAAATAGCTTACTACTTCAATTCTACTCGCAGTTTTCAAAAGTTATTAAATTTTATATACATTCTATGTTTTCGACATTATTTAACGACTCACAGTTGCAGGTCGTATGCAGAATAGTAACGGTAAATTATGAGTAATAATTTACACTTATACTGTGTACGTGGAAAACAGTTTAAGTTATAAGATGGGAGCGGAATGGGATATCAAAAGTAATACTAAACATTCATGCCGAACCCCAAACTAAAATAGATATCATTCATGATGTCATGCCTGTATTCAACGAAGGCAAAGGTATTAGACTCCTACCTAACCAACGTAGGTGCGGGTCTGCAGACGGTGAGTTATGGGTATCTCACCGTCTGATCAGGACCAAGGGGCCTAGACAAGTGTCAATCGCTCTATTTCGATTCGATTTCGAAAACCGTTGACCGAAAAAAACGCGAACTCAGCGATTTTCGGATTGTCAAGTCTTGTCTTGTCAATATGGGAATATTGATCGAGTTGCATTACACAATTACACATTGTCTAGCACTTAGCGATTGAAAACGATTGATCAAGTGACATTTCGAAAGCTTATGCCAATTCCATACATTTTAGATTATCTAATTTCGTTATCGTTAGTGAAAATGTAATTTTCTCTAGGGCCCGTGCCAAACGGTGTGTTCGTATTCTAAGCGCGCCACAAAGAGATGTCAGCACTAAGGAAGGATGAATTCGAACCCTAAAAAAAAAGCAGAGGTTTTAATACTCATATTGGGCCAGTAATTTTTAGGTCCCCGTAATGGTGGCCACAATCCCAGACATTGGTATACTGAATGCAGAAAAACCTAACTTATAATATTATTATCTGCATTCAGCATTCCAATCTCAACGCGAAGATATAACCGAAAACTTCATTCGCAGCAGTTGTGCTTGTCACTAATAGACAAGCAGTCCTAGTCCAAGTAGTCCACTAAACCCACAAGACAGTGATATAAAGATCTGTTATCTCAGTTACCTACTTAGAATTTTAAGGATCTACGTTCAAAATGGCGCTTCAGTTAAAATTAAAAGTTCCATTATTGGCCACAATCTTTTGAGATATGGCAATACATCGGCCAAGGTTTTCATACGAATTGTTGTGGTAGTGTGTATGGTTTAACTTAATAATATGCCGTGAATACACGGAAACGCTTTGGCGGCTGCGGCGTGCGGCAATTCCCTAATATGCTGCTATTATTATTTATATATATTTTTTTAAAATTTTATATTACATTTTGGTAACACGGTTGGCGCAGTGGTAGAGCGATTGACTGATGCGCACTATGTCGTGGGTTCGATTCCCGCACGTAACAAATATTTGTACGACCTGCAAGTATTTGTTACGAGTCTGGGTGTTTTTCTATCTATAATATGTATGTATTTACAAAAAAAAAAGTATATAAGTAGTCTATCAGCCATCTCGTTACCATAACACAAGCATTAGGTTGCTTGGCTTGGGACGATATGGCGTTGTGTGAAATGTCCAAGGATATTATTATTATTATATATTTGGGAAAACAAACAATTACACATTAAGGATAACAAATTATATGAGATACAAAAATGAAATCAACCACGTTCTCCACAGATAAACAATGAGACAATTTGGTTAATAACAAAAAAGATTAATACAATAGTGAAGCATGTTTAAAAAAATTAAAACATCTAAAAAGGGAAAAAAGTAATTACTGCGACTATAATGTTATATTGTATTTATGTAAATTGTATTTTTTCAAAAAACGGCATGACGTAGAATACGTTGTTTCATTTTATTTAACTATCTCATCGTCACTGTCTTCTTCTGTTCTTGTGGAAAAATTATGCTGCCCATGGCTCTCTGACTTAGCTTCACAAACCTTGACTGTAAATGTAAAAGTTTTTTTTTACATACCTTGTAAAAGTATATGTAAGCGATCGTAGTGTGAATTCCAGAGGGACCTTCACTTAGGGAGCTCAGTGGTCGAGCTTGTGTAATGTGTTGTAGGGATTTCTATCCTACAAAAGACAAACACACTGGACAGCAGCTATTGAATTCAACATCATCTGCCTAGCCTTTTCCCAACTATGTTGGGGTCAGCTTCCAGTCTAACCGGATGCAGCTGAATACCAGTATTCTACATTTAGCGGCTGTCAATCTGACCTCCACAACCACAAAAGTAACTAGGCAACACAATACCCTTTGGTAAGACTGGCTGTCAGATTTTCGACGACAATAACGACTGTCAAAGATGCACAAATGACAGCCGGGACCAACGGCTTAACGTGTTTTCCGTGACCCGGTGGAGTCTCGTATTGTAAAGATGGACCCATCCACGGCCAACCCCAGCAAGCGTAGCTTAACCTGTTGGATCGACCTGTGCGGCTGTTAGTACTTAGCCACGAGTTTCTGTTGTTCCTGTTGTTGAATTATATTGAATTTTTCGAATCCATGTGTCAAACAGCACGGCTATAACTGATGGAATCCTTTTCTATTATAAAAACCTATCAAAATAATTTATTATTTTGAAAGGTCGGATGATGTCAGTTATTTTCTAGCCGACCAGCCAAGTTCAACAGAAGGTTTCAACCTAGGCTCTGCAGTACTGATAAAGTATTTTCACAGAACAAATACACTATTTTTCGTTGCTGAAAACTTTGGACCAAACACCAAAGCAGGCATGCAAATTTCCGACTAAAACCCACTTTAGGTTCATTTTTTTTATGAATAAGGTTTGAATTTTAGCCGCGTCGAGTATGTATGGTAATATTTCTCGCGTTTAATGAATTGTACAAAGCAGCTACCAAGTTTTAAAGAGGGAGTTGAGCCTTTCTTACGTTTTTTTACAAGATGTATGGCGTAGTAAATATTGTGCTTTTTTTGTTATCATGTCCAAAAAGTTTTATTTTGTACCTCGAGCAAATAAAAATCTCCTTTGGCGTTGTTTATTTTTGATTTATAAGCATCATTTTTGTTATGTTTTTTGTATAGCTAAAATTAAATAGAAAAGAAGTTTAAACTGTATGTACAGAGGCCAGCACATCAAGTTACCACAATCTGTCAAATTTCTTTGATAGTATTTCAACTTTATTGCAAAGACATAAGGTTCATTTTTAATTGAGAAAATTTGACAGTTAGGGATATCTTGATGAGCTGGCGTCTGTACATTGAAAATTAAAAACAAAGAATTATAGAAATCCGATCAGAAACCTCTGAGTAATCGGTCTAACTTACTGAATTGAGAACCTTCACCTTTTTGAAGTCGGTTAAGAAAAGTGTGTGTGGGGATCGAGTTTGATGCCGAAAATATCTGCAATTGAATTCATTGGCATTATTTCAAGGGGCCATTGTACTCATCATTATGAACGAATTTCACTATGGGGCAAATCTGAAATCATGAAAAAAAAATCAGCTGTTCCCTACATTTTGACGAGTTTTGCGAACATAATGTATAATAATGTCGTTGTTCTGGATGTGTAGCACATGTTATTGGACACGGCTGAACGGATTTGGGTTAGAAATTTGACACACAGATAGTTAATTATCAGGATAAACACATAAGGTATCTACTTTCACCCCGGTAGTTCGTTCGCTTGGGGTATTTTCTGACATCCGCGCGAGCGAAACCGGGGCAAAAATTCAATATAACTCCACTACTACCATATCCTTTATACCACCAGACATTGCTGTGTAAAGGTATGAGAGACATGGGTCTCGGTAAAATAACAGGCATACCACACATTTCCGCTTTGTCTATAACGTAGCTACACATCGGCGAGCCCTCGGGGTACCGTCAGTGTGTACCTATCGTCCGTAATAATATTTCATCAAATGGACTATTCTATTTGCTAACAAATTAATGAGTGAACCTGGCAAATGTGTCAGACCACGCCCATTGATGGGTTCCGTAGCTGAGGTGAATATGTTCGACACCAAAATAATATTTGTTTGTATATTTCGGTGGTTGTTAACAAAAAAAAAAACTCATCATCTTTTTAATCCAAGTCTCACTCACTTGTGTCTTTAAATTTTTTGCTTTCATCTCTTGGGTACAGACGCCAGCACATCAAGCTATACTAACTGTCAAATTTTCTCAATTAAAAATGAACCTTATGTCTTTGTAACAAAGTTGAAATACTATCAAAGAAATTTGATATATCAGCGATTGGTCGACTCTTCACGTGACCAGAGGGCTGGCCTATTTTTCGGTCAAAGAATCAGCATTGCCATACAACGTGGCAATGCTGCCAGCCTTTTGGGAACTTTTCCTGTCGACAGCGATGTGGACGAATTTTTTGATGCCCTTTGATTTATTTTATTTTGTTTCCCTCCTGTTATATACTTGTACATAGTTATTAATAATGTTTTAGGTTTATAATATTGGTTAAAAGTTAGGATTCTTAGAAATTTGATAGATTGTGGTAACTTGATGTGCTGGCCTCTGTATATACAACGCAACGTGGCGCTAGAATGGTTACATTAATTTAACACACGGGTAGGGCTAGTGCCCATTAATCATACAAATATAGGTAGGTTAAAATAAAACGAAAATTGAAAAAAAAAAACAAACAATTTAAATAATAAAATCAATTCGATTACTTTTTGCTGTTGTTTCATCCGAATAGTATTGCTTATTCGTTTTAATTTGATAGATATGAATGTTATGATCCGTGACCCCGGCAAATGACCACTGCGCGACAGTTCTTTAAATACAGGTTGTTCTAAGATGTCATTTTCTAACATTTTAAATAAATCCACAAATAATAACGTTTAATGCAAATACAATTTCTTCATGGAACGAAAATGTGAAAACGTATATGTGTGTGTTAAATTGATGTCACCATAGTAGCGCCACGTTGTATATATTTGGGGAGTGCCGACCTTAATTTGTTTCGTTATTCATAACACCAGTCGTGAATTTTTTGTCGATATAGTCCCTATATATAGTCTCCAAATAAACAGGTTCTGAGTCATAAGGACAGACGGACATGACAAATTAATATAGGGTCCTTTTTTGCCAGTAGCCCACGGGACCCTAAAACAATATGATACAATTTCTGTATCAGTTAACCAAAGCTAACATGAGTTAAATATCAAACGCAATACTAAAAAAACCGATGTTAAATACGAAAAAATAACCCGACCTATCATTAAACTGTGATAGCTTAGTGGTATGAACGTCGGACTGCCAAATATTAAGTCTCGGCTTCGAGTTCGAAGCCAAGGCACGCACCTCTGATTTTTCAGATTCATGTGCGTATCACTTGCTTAAAAACGGTGAAGGAAAACATCGTGAGGAAACCAGCATGTCTGAGAGATATTTGTCAACAGCATGTGAAGCTAAGTCCGAGGCCCATGGGCAACATAAAACTCTGACACCAGGTTACACGAAAAGAAAGAGATTATAATTATAGAAGCAGTGATTTTAATAAGATTACTCTATTGAGATAAAAAAAAACTATTATTCGATTAAGACTTTGACTTTGACTTCGACTTTCAATCTAATCATTATTTTAGAATGTTTATAAACATGTGAGCAGCATGTATTTATGACATAATTAATTTTACCTGTCATTTTTATATTTGCTTCCTTTTGTGGCGTATTATTTTTATTCAGGGTACATCGACTTCACATATCATTTTATAATTAATGTATACAAAACATTGTAAAACATTTTAAAAGAGTAACGGTGGAGTTTCTTGCCCATTCTTCTCAAAACTACTTTTTGGAAGGGGCGGCTCAATCAATTCTATTTCTTGTTCATTGTCATTCCATTCATCAATTATGATGATGAATGTAGCCACCCCAGCTGTAAAGATCCTCATTATCATCAGAGCCGCATGATACAGAATCTGTCTAGCTTTAATGTTGAAATGAAAAACTTTTCGTACAGACGGTACACAAAAAATATTTGAAATTATTTTTTCTTTGTTGTTTTTCTTTTGTGTCACCGCCCGGGTACAGATAAATGATTTTCTTTCTTTCTTTCCATCATCATTTCAGCCAAAAGATGGCCCACTGCTGGGCAAAATCCTCCCCAAAGGTAAAACATTAAAAGATCCTAAGTAAATTCTAATAAATAATGATAAAGACAAATGAATCAACTCAGTTTAAATTAGGTACTTACCGTTGTGCGATCCCTCGCCCTGCGGAAATTGAGCTCAAAGATAAGCAAATACGACCAACTGTAAACTAGAACAGTAATTTGCTCAACTTACGTAGACAAACCACTTGTGTCAACAACTCATTTGCACACACACACACACACACAAGTTCATTCACTACGCAGTACCCGACTCACACTCATTCACACTGTTTGTCTTAGCTGCTGTCTCTAGATATCTTTGCTGATAATTGTGTGGTGATGGCCTGAGTTCTCCAACATGAGGGCCGTTCCTACGCACTGATGAATCTTGTATATAAAATTCTCGTGTCACGATGTTAGTTACCATACTCCTTCGAAACGGCGTGACCAATTTTTATGAAGAATGAAGTATGAAGTAGGTCTGAGAATCAGATACTATCTATTTTTCGTACCCCTAAGTGATTAGGTAGGTAGGGTAAGTAGGGTAGGTAGGGTAGGTAGTGTAGGTAGAGTAGGTAGGGTAGGCAGCCGTAGGTAGGAAGGGTAGGTAGGTATCATAGTTAAGGCAGGACAACGTCTGTCGGTTAGCTAGTAGAATAATAATAGTATTAACTCATCACGTTCATATAAAGATGATGAGAGGCACCAGGAAATATTATGGGTTTGGTTTCCGCAATTATTCCTACAGGTGGACCATTGTGGGCGGCCGTTCGGTGGCTATTTCAACCAGCCCACCTCCAGAAGTGGTCACATCTCCTGGTCTGTTTTGATCATCTGTGAAGGACTTGGGTGTCCCGAAGGTCCCTGTCGCGATACTTATTTCATTAGGCTCCGATCACGGGCTCGAGCGATGCGAGATAGCAGAAATTGGAATATTAATTCATCTATAAATAATATAATAAAAAGGTAACGGATCGCTGTCTTTACATGGAAAAAATATTATTGGTACCTTTAAATTGGCATGGCACCCAAAACAATGATTGTTAGAATTTTTGTCTGTGCGTTTATGCACGCTAATCTCAGAAATGGATCTGGTCTGATCTGGTAAGGCGATCGTCTGGTCTGGTAAGATCTTCACTTAGCATTGAGTGTTTATTTCATGTCAATCAGTAGTGCTATTCTGTAAAATAATACCAACGTAGGTGTAGTTACGTCATTCGAGTGGTAGTTGCTGAAAATCAGCGCTGTTGACGATAGGTTCGTCTGAGGTCACAGCATTTTGCTGAGCAACGACCTGTTCTTGCGCAGATGCGACGCACGGCTTCATTGTGTTAGTTTAGTTTGTAAGAATAAATAGTAGTTATCACTCTGTAATCGGCAGTTTAGTTTCTCGTGCATTTTTTATGTTTTTATTTTAAAAATAACTTTTTAGTTTTGTTATTCTAGTTTTTGTTATTGTTGTTGTTGTTGTTTTGTTGAGATACAGATTGTCAATCGTGGCTCTGAATACGAGGTTTTTTAGCCGGTTGCACGGGTGTATTTAGTTACTAAGCAATTTTGTTTTTAGAAAAGTGCGTTTTGTTTGTCTGTGCAGAATAAACGTTTTTTCTTTCTTTTCTTTCTTTTTTCTTTCTAGTTTAAAGTCAGCTGTCAGTAGTCAATTCATACTAGGGTATTGGATGGAAAGACAGCTCACTTCACTTCACCTACGTTTTCGCGGTGAGATTTTAACAGAATCGAGCGACTGTTCATAAATAAAAAAGTAATGCCAATTTAAAGAGTCACGTCGAGCTGAATTGAATTGAATTGTCTCAAAAATATCTCCTGAACTCCACGTGGACGAAGTCGCGAGCAAAAGCTAGTTTACGTAATATTTTCTTTGAAATAAAGTATGCAATGTGTGTCTTCATTGAGTAAATCTATAACTAATGCATAGTACTATGAAGAGGTATTTGTTTTAAGTTTTTTACTTTGTGTGAACATAATATGAAGACCCGTAACGACTGTCAAAGATCCACCGGATGACAGCCGGGACCAACAGTTTCACGTGCTTGCCGAGGCACTGAGGAGTTACGGTCACCCATCCACGGACCAACCCTGGCAAGCATAGCTTAACCTAATGGATCGACACGTGAGGCTTGGTAAGACTGGCTGGCAGAATTTCAGGCTTCTGACTACCCGTAACGACTGTCAAAGATCCACGAATGACAGCCGGGACCAACGGCTTAACGTGCTTTCCGAGACATGGAGGAGTCTCAATAGGTAACGATGGTTACCCATCCACGGCCCAACCCCGGCAAGCGTAGCTTAACCAGATGGATCGATCCGTGCGGCTGTTATTAATTAGCCACAAGCTCCTCAAGAAATCAATAAGAATGAAATCAATATATTAATTTAGGGCAGGTGAGCCTGTGTGTTCCCGACAGGTACCTACGTGTGGCGAAGACGACGCCCGCAACTACTGGTGAAGCCGCGCAACCTTCTAAGGGAGGCGCCGCTGACGCGTTCGCTTCGCACGCTCAACCTGATTGCTAGTGAAACGGACCTATTTTGTTGTACTCTGGGTGAATTCACAAGGAATGCATTATTAGTTATTGATGTTAGTAGATGTAAGTTAGGATAAGCACATTTATCGCATTGGGTTTTAATAATAATAATATGCGCCATATCGTCCCAAGCTAAGCAACCTAATGCTTGTGTTATGGTAACGAGATGGCTGATAAACTACTTATATACATTTTTTTTGTAAATACATACATAATATTATAGATAGAAAAACACCCAGACTTTTAACAAATACTTGCAGGTCGTACAAATATTTGTTCCGTGCGGAAATCGAACCCGCGACATAGCGCGCGGCAGTCAATCGCTCAACCACTGCGCCAATTGTGTCGTCAGTCAGTCAGTCGGTTTTGTTACCTGTAATGATAGATGTAAAGATGAAGATATAAATAAATATAGAATGGACACTTTTGAAAGTCGATACTATGCTAGGCTAGCTCAAGGGCAAATTGTTCTGAGTGACGTGCGGTATTTTTTACGAACACAAATAAACTAAATTTTGTTTCCTCAACCAACCAAATATAAAAAAATATAAAAATAATTAACAATATTACTACGTCATTGCGTGCGCATGCCATTGTATAAATACTCAATTTAAATATTAAAAAATGTACGTAAACGTAAACTTAAACTTAAATTCATTAAATGAAATGATAATTGTATTTAAGGTACTTTTCCATTGTAAAACAATTGCATGGGAAAATATATTATGTCTGTGTTAGAGATCTATGAATAATATTATACAGCGTGTTTCTTGTAATAATTGTTTAATCTTGTATATAAAAGTCTCGTGTCACAATGTTATCACTACATAGCATAAAACAAAGTCGCTTTCTCTGTCCCTATATTCTAAATCTTTAAAACTACGCAACGGATTTTGATGCAGTTTTTTTTAATAGATAGAGTGATTGAAGAGGAAGGTTTATGTGTATAATTTGTCGACATATAATGCGGGCGAAGCCGCGGGCGGAAACTAGTATAATATATAAATGTTACCATACTCCTTCGAAAAGGCTTGACCGATTTTTATGAAATTTTATATGCATATTCAGTAGGTCTGAGAACCGGCTAGTATGCTATTTCATACCCCTTAGGTAGGTAGGGTAGGTAGGGTAGGTAGGGTAGGTAGGGTAGGTAGGGTAGGTAGGGTAGGTAGGGTAGGTAGGGTAGGTAGGGTAGGTAGGGTAGGTAGGGTAGGTAGGGTAGGTAGGGTAGGTAGGGTAGGTAGGGTAGGTAGGGTAGGTAGGGTAGGTAGGGTAGGTAGGGTAGGTAGGGTAGGTAGGGTAGGTAGGGTAGGTAGGGTAGGTAGGGTAGGTAGGGTAGGTAGGGTAGGTAGGGTAGGTAGGGTAGGTAGGGTAGGTAGGGTAGGTAGGGTAGGTAGGGTAGGTAGGGTAGGTAGGGTAGGTAGGGTAGGTAGGGTAGGTAGGGTAGGTAGGGTAGGTAGGGTAGGTAGGGTAGGTAGGGTAGGTAGGGTAGGTAGGGTAGGTAGGGTAGGTAGGGTAGGTAGGGTAGGTAGGGTAGGTAGGGTAGGTAGGGTAGGTAGGGTAGGTAGGGTAGGTAGGGTAGGTAGGGTAGGTAGGGTAGGTAGGGTAGGTAGGGTAGGTAGGGTAGGTAGGGTAGGTAGGGTAGGTAGGGTAGGTAGGGTAGGTAGGGTAGGTAGGGTAGGTAGGGTAGGTAGGGTAGGTAGGGTAGGTAGGGTAGGTAGGGTAGGTAGGGTAGGTAGGGTAGGTAGGGTAGGTAGGGTAGGTAGGGTAGGTAGGGTAGGTAGGGTAGGTAGGGTAGGTAGGGTAGGTAGGGTAGGTAGGGTAGGTAGGGTAGGTAGGGTAGGTAGGGTAGGTAGGGTAGGTAGGGTAGGTAGGGTAGGTAGGGTAGGTAGGGTAGGTAGGGTAGGTAGGGTAGGTAGGGTAGGTAGGGTAGGTAGGGTAGGTAGGGTAGGTAGGGTAGGTAGGGTAGGTAGGGTAGGTAGGGTAGGTAGGGTAGGTAGGGTAGGTAGGGTAGGTAGGGTAGGTAGGGTAGGTAGGGTAGGTAGGGTAGGTAGGGTAGGTAGGGTAGGTAGGGTAGGTAGGGTAGGTAGGGTAGGTAGGGTAGGTAGGGTAGGTAGGGTAGGTAGGGTAGGTAGGGTAGGTAGGGTAGGTAGGGTAGGTAGGGTAGGTAGGGTAGGTAGGGTAGGTAGGGTAGGTAGGGTAGGTAGGGTAGGTAGGGTAGGTAGGGTAGGTAGGGTAGGTAGGGTAGGTAGGGTAGGTAGGGTAGGTAGGGTAGGTAGGGTAGGTAGGGTAGGTAGGGTAGGTAGGGTAGGTAGGGTAGGTAGGGTAGGTAGGGTTCAGACTAAGTGGACCGACGGTCTTCGCAGGGTGGCTGGTAGCAGCTGGATGAGAGTTGCCAAGAATCTAGCTCAATGGCGTGCAACTGGAAAGACCGGTATCCAGCACTGCACTGCTAAGGTCTGATGATGATGATGATATTTTACAAATTAGTGTAAAGCAGTTTTATTTTATTGTGAAATAACGTTAATAGTCATAATACATTGTTAACAGTTTGTGGTATTATTGGGGTAACGACTTGATGATCCATTTGGGGTTTAGTATCCATTTTGCGGTTAATTAATATGAGTATTCGGAATTGAATTAGTTGTTAGACCAAGGGTTACTTTATTTCACGGTTTTGCAAAGAAATAATGTACTACCTATACAAAGTATTGTGAAAGATTTTAAAAGAGTAACTTGCCCTATCTTCTCCATACGAAACTACCGTTTGAAGGGTCAACTAAAACAAATATTTTTTATTATAATATTGGCGTTCTAAGGTTCCGTTTATGTGCCTATTTGTAATAAATTATTTGACTTTGACTAAGCAATATTGTAGGTAATTTTACCATTAACCTGTTACCAACACTATCCTATCCAAAACACATATTAAGTAACTGTGAATTAAAATAAAAACCTTACAAATACACTGTTTTTTTTTGAGATGATTAAAGATCGAAAAGAGCATATTGAAAAAGGGCGTCTCAGTAAGTTAAAAAACAATCCACGCTACTCTCAAAAACATCACCCTATACCTTCCATCTAATCCACCATTCAAATGCGGTGTCTATAAACATGAACAACATGCGAAAAGATTATTTGCGGTTTAGTTTTGTAAACGAAACTATTAGCTCACCTGATTTTAGACAAAAATAATTTTACATTAAAATTTTTATACATCGAGAAATGTGAAAGAAGAACTATTCAAAGACTTTGGATACTTTTATTAGCATAGAAGTTTCACTTACATACATAGCAAGGTAATTACTTTATTTAATTATTAGCATAAGCAACCAGCCCCGTGCTTCGCCCAGTTTTCAGGACAAAACCTGGCAATTCCTTTATTATAATTATGTTAGTATTGTTTTGTTGGTCCTAGAGGGATTACCCTTCCGGATAATCCCTCTAGGATTATCCGAAAGGGTTCCGCTGCCTCGAAACAAAAAAGGCTAAAGAAGGAACATGGATGGGTTTTAGTCAGTAAGAGTCTGACTCTCCCTTCCGCTCCACCCAGAGCGGGAGGAGTTATTTGATCTAATTCTTAAAAAAAAAGTATGGTTTTGTTGATTCCCAGGTCGGGTAATAGTCTTATTGGGTTATTCATTTTGAATTACTCAATAGTTACGGAGTTGGGATTTGTGCCCGGTTGATGGCAATACGTTCGGCCACTATTACATGAAACTTAAACATATTAAATTGGCAAAATGTGGTTGTGCCTACTAATAGGTACACCTCTGTTTAACCCTTTTTTTGAGGTTGGGAAATCATCCAATGACTTCTCCCGCTCTGGGTGGAGCGGAAGGGAGTTTCAGACTCTTACTGACTAAAACCCATCCATATTCCTTCCTTAGCCCTTTATGTTCCGGGGTAGCGGTAGCCCTTTCGGACAATCCCGCCTACTGTCTAACCCTTGGAGGAAACAATGCGTGATGTTACATAAATTTGTTAAATCTCTAAATGATGGTGATAACTGAGTTAAAATCCATTCGTGCTTTGAAAAATAGCGCGGCCATAGCACAAAACGTGCTAAAACCTTTGTCGAGAACCACTCTATCCATTGGTGAAAACAGCATGCAAGTCAGTGCAGTAGTTTTTGAGTTTATCGCAAACAGACAGACAGACGCGGCGGAGGAATTTGTACTTTAATATATAGTGATAATAATGTATGTAGGTGTGTGATTATCTATTTTATTTAAATCAAATATATGTTTACATAATATAAGGTGTTAAAAAATTTACTCTAAGAATTTCGTGGGAGCATTGTACTCATCATTACTAACAACTTTTACTACAGCTCATATTTTTTTCGCGATTTCAGTGTTCATCGATACAGAGCGATGCAATGCAATTTTTTAACACCTTATAATGATAGGCAGTCACTTCATGTAAATAACCGGTAATAAACTGCATCCGATTAGACCGGAAGTGGACCTTAACACACAGTTGGGAAAAGGCAGGCAGATTGATTGACGTTGTCATCTTGTAGTAAGGCTTTCATTTAAGGGTGTTCTTGTCGTGAAGACTAAGACTTTCCCAATTTAATATCACCAAAATACTGTGAGTGATTTAAGTTCTTTTGTCATCTTTGACAGTCGTTACGGGTAGTCAGACGCCCAAAAATCTAACAGCCAGTCTACTCAAGGAGTATAGTATTACAGTTACTGGATTGTGAAGGTCAAATAGGCAGTCGCTCCATGTACTGTGTGTGTACTGGTATTTAGCTGCATCTGGCTAGACTGCAAGCCGATCCCAACATAGTTGGGAAAAGGCTAGGTAGATTGAACACACCGCTGCGCATAATAATAAAAATTCTTCTCTGTTTTCAAGGTGTGTCAGGAGCCATGTATTCAGCAGGTGTCTTGGCGAAGATCAACACCATTCAGACGGGTCTAAAATACCTAGCTGTGCTACAGTTCACTGCATACTTGTGGCCCCAACAAGCTATTGTTAAAGGTTAGTTTAAATACCGCTTCTTCTTTTACACCGTGTCACATGTAAAATACTGGTATTCAGCTGCATCCGATTATAGTGGTAGCCGACCCCAACATAGTTGGTAAAAGGCTAGGCAGATTGAGGTACTTTTAGCACATTTACATCATGATTAGGTAATTTTGTTAAGTGGTCCTAAAAGTTCAACCATACACAAGATCACGAGTCGTTAAAATGAGTCGAATCTTATGTTTATGTCATTATGCTGGATAAAATATCTATTAAAGTGTAAACAGAATTTCTAACACTAGTAACAACAGCAATCATAGCATATGTTCCCACTGCTGGGACCCAAGCTTGCTCTATACAAAAAGAGCGCCGTTATCCACCACCACCACCGTTAACGCCAGCGCGGGTTGGTAGGTGTCACACGCTTCGAATTTTTGGTTCTCAGTCTTAAAAAATAGAAGTAATGAAATTATTTACACAAAATAAAACACCAGTCTGGGTTTGAACCCACACCCTACAATTCGTGAGTCGGCGCCGTTACAACTGGACTACCATGACTGGGCCACCACTGCTATCACTGAGCTACCGTGGCTTTCTTCAACAACAATCAAAAACCTTTAATGTTTCAGATGGAGCCAGTTTCGACTACATAATAGTGGGTGCAGGAACAGCCGGCAATGTGATAGCCAACAGACTGACAGAAGATGAAAGTGTCAACGTTCTTCTTATTGAAGCTGGTGGAGATGCACCCGTCGAAGGCACTGTAAGTTCTCATTATATTAATATGTATGATAAAGTGACCTTTTAACTGCAGCCGATAACCGTTGGTCAAAATGCCTTACATAAAACCAAAATGTGTTAATCTTTAAAAAAAAATCTTTTACAGGTACCAGGGTACACTTTATTTCTAAAAAGGTCTCGTTATGACTGGAACTACACCACAGAACACGATGATCATACAAAACAATGTCATCAGAAACCGTACTTTGAACCGAGCTTAGGCAAGATGTTAGGAGGAACCAGCTCTCTTAACTACATGCTCTACTCTCGAGGACATCCCACAGATTACGACAATTGGGCAAACATCATGAAAGACCCTACATGGGAATGGAAAAACGTGCAGCCATACTTTAAGAAAAGTGAAAGAATCGAAGACGCAGGCTTCATCATGTCACCTGATATCACTAATCATGGCATCAATGGATTAGCAGGACTGACAAAAGATCCTCGCAACAGCGTAAACAACATTTTAAAAAGCTTTAACGAGATTGGTCATGGTATTATTAATGATCCAGGAAGTGCACTCGGCTATTCCAAAGCATTTCTTTATATATCTACAGGTGGCCGGCAGAGCAGCGCCGTTGCCTTTTTAAGACCTGCTAAAGACCGTAAAAACCTACATGTGCTTAAAAATACTTTAGTCACAAAAGTAAAGTTTGACGAAAACAAGAACGCCGTGGGAGTAGAAGCTATTTTAGAAAATGGCGAAACTATAAATTTAAAAGCATCCAAAGAAGTCATCGTGTCTGCCGGTACGTTTAATTCTGCTAAGCTGCTTTTGTTGTCAGGAATCGGCCCTAAGAAAGATTTAGAAAGCAAAAACATTAATGTTATATCAGACCTCCCAGTAGGAAAGAATTTACAAGATCATACTGGAGTTGTTATACTTCATTCCATGGAAAAAAGCGAGCCAAAACCTTTGAACCCCAACATTATGCCAGCTTCCCCTTTGATGGGATTTTCAGCACTAGATAAAAGTCAGAATTATCCAGACTATGAAACGATGTCATTTTCGGCACAGGCTAACTTGATTTTATTCTTTTGCTCCTTCGGATATAGGTTAAGTTATGATATATGTGATAAAACCTTTGTATCAATGATAGGAAAAATGGGTTTGTTCAATGAAATTGTCAATTTAAGTCCAAAATCCAGAGGTGAAGTTACACTAAGGAGCTCGAATCCAATGGATCCTCCAGTGATAACTTCTGGTTATTTATCTAACGAGGCTGACCTTGAAGACTTGGTGAAATATATAAAAGACTTTATTCCCGTAGTCAATACAACGTATTTTAAAAGTATTGGAGCAGAAATGATTGACCCTATGTCAGGAGGCTGCAGTGAATTTGAAAAAGGCAGTGATGAGTATTGGAAATGCTATGCTTCCTGCATGTTTTCTGGATTGAGTAATTATGTTGGGACTTGTGCAATGGGAAGTGTTGTTGATAGTAGATTGAGAGTGATTGGTGTACAGCGGCTGAGAGTAGCTGATGCCAGTATCATGCCTGTCATCACAAAAGGGAATACCAACGGTCCTGTGATTATGATTGGTGAAAAGGTTGCTGATTTTATCAAAGAAGACTACAAGAAATCTTGATAATATTCTACATCCTGTGACGTTTTGAATTCTGGCGTAAATTATGTTAGATGCCACATCGAGCATTGCCTCAATAACTCATCATTCACATACTTAACAAAAACGTCAAAGTCAAAACAAAATTAGTTGCTTTTTTATATCTTGACCTACATTATGAAACTAACGAATTTTTTGTTCCTGTTTTCTTGTCTGTTTTTATGTGTGGACATAAATGGTTAGATGAAAGTAAATAAATAAATGAAACTAAACTACTTATTATAATGTTGATGTTGAAGCTTCGAATATAAACATTTTGTTAATGTTGTTTTTTTTTACCCATACATACATTTGTCTCCGTAAAAGTCAAGTCTAGTCTGAATGTAAGTCAACCTCTACAGTGTTTATTTTTTCCTCCCCTTTAGGTTTCTTTAGTATAAATAGTTAATCTACGACTACGCACGCAACGCTCGCAATAACACAGAAAATAAACCTTGCAAAAATCCCTCACATACATGCATAAACTGGATAAAACACCGTATTCGTATTTACTATTCAACAAAGGGTTAACGTTTATTGCCTCTCGACCGTTGAATACACCGCAGAACCGGATTTATCCTGATATCCACGCCGTCGCTAAACCAGTTCAAACCGCTTCATACCGGATAGGACCGGTAAACAGCTAGAAAATAGCGGAAATTATCGAGAATATAAGACGGTGCTTTGTATTTATTTTGGTATAAGTATTTTTCTAGATAGGAGTAGTACTACTTTTTGAAGTAGAAAAGAAGAAGAATTTCAGAGTCAAGAGTGAAAAACCTCGTTTTCTAAACGTATCTTAAATATTACAAAGTATCGATCGCTTGTCATACATTGACTTACTCCAATGCAGAGCAAACTTCTCCCGTCTCCAATCTCCCAGAACGAATAACTGATCTAACAAGACAATTGACAAACCCTCAGGGACGTCGCTCGTCTCGTTGTCGTGACGTAATACATAATGAATAAAAGATCGTGCTGTGTAAAGCGACCCTAGCCCTAAGCTCATCAGAAATTACGTGTCTTATTGACGGGCTCGATTTATGGACGGGAAGTTGTGCTAGCATGTTGGAAGTAATTTAATTATTGTCTGAACATGGTATTAGGCTTGAATCTGAGTGGGGTCAGATACAGAGGCGTTTTGTTGTACAGTAATCTACAATTATCGCCCGTAATCATTTTACTGAAAAGGCGTGTTGTAAACCCTCAACACCTTCGGGCGGTTTTTATCGCGCTCTGGATTTTTAACGCACTGTTTTATCACTTTTTTAAGGATGGCATTTAAGAAGGACTCTTACTGACTAAAACCAATCCATGTTCTTTGCTTAGCTCTTTGTGTTCCGGGGCAGTGGTTACCACTTCGGACAGTTCCGCTGACTGTTTACCGCTGAAAACTCTTTTTCAACTCTCAGGCCTTAAGTGAGCGCGATAATAAACCGTTCGTGCGTATCTGGGCTTGTTTTTGAGTGTGGGAAATCATCAAATGACCCCTCCCGCTCTGGGTAGAGCGGAAAAGAGTGTTAGACTTTTACTGACTAAAACCCATCCATTTTCCTTCCTTAGCCCTTTATTTTCCGGGGTAGCGGGGATGATGATCCCACACTCAAAAAAAAAAATAATCTTTCCAGGACCCAACAAGTCCTCCAACAGGCTCGCAACCCAACCCATCCTTCTGTATTCACAACAAAAATGTCGAAAGGCATCATCCAAAACGTCTGTCATTTCTGGATGCCGTCTCATTTCGCGGCTGAACGACTCTATTCCCTTTGATTCCCTTCATTATACTAAAGTGTGCTCTGTAGTAATGGAAACCATTCGGATAGGATAATATATACTTTTGATGACAGCTTTAAAATGTTTGTTTTGTCATTTTTGGCAGTTCCTCTTGCGTATTGGAGGATGAGACACAAAAGATAGAATGGAATACTCTTTATTATGTACACCTTAAAAAATACAGATGTAAATGTGTAAATTTTGCAAGGGGTGACACAATGGACGGTCTTATCGTTAAAAGCGATCTTTTAAAGACAATCTTTGGATGGATTAAGGGAGAAGGAGACACAATAATACAAGTAGCCTGTGGTATACTGTAAGACCCGGGAGGGTCTTCACACTTGAGTAGTAGAGGTTTTACGGGGAGAAATGATAGCCTAGTCGTGTGACCGTCGAACTACTAAGTCGTAGTCCCGAGTACGAAGCCAAGACACGCACCTCTGATTTAACGTATTCATGTGCGTATTATCTATTTAACACTTGCATAATTAATATCGGTGAAGAAAAACATCGTAAGGAAAGCAGCATGTCTGAGTTTTCAACAGCAAGTGAAGCTAAGTTAGAGGTCCATGGGCAGCATAAAAACTCTGACACCAGGTCAGCCACTAACCACACGAAAAGACGAAGAATACTTTACGAGGGCGTTAATATATGAAAAAACTAAAAAACCATATTAAAATTGATTGCCTTAAATACACACGGTTACACACGAACCTGACACCCCTTGATAAGACTGGCTGACAGACTTTTGGGCTCTTGACGACTTATAACGACTGTCAAAGATCCTTTTTTTTATATTGGCATCTCGTAGTCGTAAACCGGGCTTGTCTGTGGATGCCACAATGAAATTGCAGCTTCCAGACAGGGCTTAATAAATGGAGGCGATAGCGGACGGACCTCCGGCGCGATCTCATGGCGGCCTGGAAGCAGCGACTGTCGCAACCCAGCGCAGGGCACGCCACGATTGTGGCGGTAAGGCCCCTCTTTGAGGAGTGGCTAGAGAGGCGTCACGGCGCCCTCACCTACCGCCTGACGCAGGTCCTCACCGGACATGGATGTTTCGGGAGGTTCCTGCACATCATCAGGCGGGAGGAAACGCCCGGGTGTCACCACTGCGAGGATCGCCCAGAGGACACGGTAGAGCACACGGTGCAAACCTGCCCCGCATGGGCGGAGCACCGCCGTGTATTCGTAGAGGCGATCGGCGGCGGCGACCTCTCGCGCCCGGCCCTGGTGCAAGCCATGGTCCGGGGCGAGAGGGAGTGGGAGGCAGTCACCTCCTTCTGCGAAAAAGTTATGCTCGCGAAGGAGGTGGCGGGATAGAAGAGAGAGACAGGTCCTCCCGTCCCAGCCGCCGCAGGAGACGCCCCGGGCGTCGGGAGCCACGTGACGACTCCCGGCCACCGTAGACGCGGGCCTGCGGACGGTGAGTAATGGGTGACTCACCGTCCGATCAGCACCGGACCCGTGCCGTATGGCGCGTATATGTTCCACGCGCCTCAAAGAGATGTCAGCATATGAAGGGGCCCCTCAGGGCCAAGCCTGCCGGGTAAGCGGGATTGTCCGAAAGGGTACCGCTACCCCGGAACATAAAGGGCTACGGAAGGAACATGGATGGGTTTTAGTCAGTAAGAGTCTGACACTCCCTTCCGCTCCACCCAGAGCGGGAGCAGTCATTGGATGATTTCCCAGCCTTAAAAAAAAAAAAAAGGGCTTAATAAAAACTTACAAACTAAGCGATTACACGCTAAGGGTATTCTCTGTAGGGTACGGACCTCGGCTTAGGGCATCGCTGGGGGAGGACAGCAAGGGACAGGCTGGATTGGGCGTATGTCAAAGATCTACGGATGACAGCCTATTTATACAATTATAATGTAACTAAAACAAACAACCAAAAGAAGCCAACCATATAGGTTTAATCAGAGAGAAATAGTTTTTAAGATAAGAGAGATAAGTTTTTTTTCAGTTACATTATTTTTCATAGACTGGTTTACGGATTTTATATTTTCAATGTTATTCAGAGATATCTTTGAACTATTATTTTGGTTTTCTTTGACTAATCTGCGGAATGGGCTTTTTTTAGTGCTATCAGAATTTAAACCTGGCTGTTTTTTTTGAAGTTCTTTATTCAAACTTTTGATTTTTCATATCTTGTGGACTTGTTTCATCACAAAAATTGATAATTTAGAAATATTCTTCTACATTATCTTTCAAAATAGACAGAATCCTATTACAAAATATCTCGGAGTAAATAAGACCTCTTCCTCCAAGAGACTAAGCTTCAAGAGAGAAGTGCACTTAAACGTAGCTCCGAAGCGAAAATTGTAAACTATAAAACAATGTCGAAATTCCATTTTCAAACGGGTTCTCTCAAAGGTTTTATAAACTGTACTCAGTTATTATTTACTTTAATTCAATACAAGCTCGGAGTAGAATGACCTTACTTCAAAAGGGATAAGTCCTTGTTTAAATATTGTCTTACTTTGTACATAAGCCCTTTTTAATGAGGCTTGACAAGAAGACTGGACAACTAGAGGCCTTTTGTTATATTAAAGGGGTTTTATCTTGTTTTATTTTATCTTGTAAATACTTAGTCTTTGTGAAGTCTTTAACAAGGTTATTACTTAAGATGCCTGATGTTTTTTTTGTTTAAAAGGTAAATCATTTTTTGTTTAGAAATTGTTTGGTGCCTAATTTTAGTTTCTTAATAGTTTTAATTACGTTTGGATATTTTTGTTTTCGTTTAGTTCTAAATGTAACAGTAAGATATAATAGATAAACTACGAGAAACATTTATTCTTCTTCTTCTTCGTGTGGTTAGTAACTAAACTGGTTTCAGAGTTTTTATGCTGCCCATGGGCCTCTGACTTAGCTTCACATGCTGTTGACAAATAATATCTCTCAGACATGCTGGTTTCCTCACGATGTTTTTCTTCACCGATTTTTTAAGCATGTGATAATTATACAATACGCACATGAATCCCAAAAATCAGAGGTGCGTGTCTTGGGTTCGAACTCGAGACCTATGACTTGGCAGTCCGACGGTCACACTTCTTCTTCTTTTCGTGTGGTTAGTGACTAACCTGGTGTCAGAGTTTTTAAGCTGCCCATCATGGGCCTCTGACTTAGCTTCACATGCTGTTGAGAAATATCTCACGCTCACACTATCAGGCTATCACTGCTATGAGAAGAATAAATTACCTTATTGTTTGTTTATTTCGGATGCCCCGTTGGTCTAGTTGTCGCAAATGCAACTGCCGAGCGCGGGATCTTTGGTTCATTTCTCGGTTTTGACAGCATTATTTCGTATCATTCAATTTCGTCAAGTCTAGATTTGTGGCATAAGACTCGCCTTTGATAATATAGGACTTAAAAAAGGTTTTAAATTCAAATTGCGCACCACTTCAGCATAATACAGGCGTGTTTTGTTTTATCAACGTTTTGCGACATTTTCCTCTTTTATTTTAAGACATCCGATACATTATACTAAATCTCCTCTTACAAAATCTGTCGACGAATAATAGACAATGGACAAGGAAAATGGAAACATTTATGTCGTATCTCAGTAAACGTCTCAGAAAAGAAAATGTACCTTTACTGAAATATAAGTAATATAATATTATACTCGTACTATATTGTTGATGATTGGTACTCATACCCTACTTTTTAAAGTAACTCTTTATATATTTAACCATTTATGTACACATACAACGTGGCGCTCAATGGTGACATTAATTTAACACACCCATCAATCAATAAATGTTGATAGGTTAAAATAAATCGCAAATAGAAAAAAAATATTTCAAACAAACTAAATTATAAATTAATACGCCTACTTTTTGCAGTCGTTGCATCCTAGTAGTATTGCTTATTCGTTTTAATTTCATTGATGCGAATGTTATGATTCGTGACCCCGGCAAATGACCGCTGCGCGACAGTTCTTTAAGTACAGGTTGCTCTAAAATGCTATTTTCTTATATTTTAAATAAATCCGTTAATAAAAACGTTTAGTTGAAATATAATGTCTTCATGAAACGAAAATCTGAAACGTATATGTGTGTTAAATTATTGTAACCACAGTGGCGCCATGTTGTATATAAATATACAAGAAGAGAGGAACAGAAAATACGTACAGTCAACAGCAAAAGTAGATTATCAAAATCAGAAATTCAATACTAAAGAACGGAGTTCGCGTCAGACCTGTGTGGCGTCAGAGTTATTCAAAAGTTTGTGATTGGAAAGTATACCAAACATTTATTACTAGTACAGCTGCCATATATTCGTGAACTTCGTTCATTAGTATTGAATTTCTGATTTTGATCATCTACTTTTGCTGTTGACTGTACAAAGGTTATGCTTATTTATAAAAATCTCTTTGATAAAATATAAAGACAACGTGTCTTTCTTTTCCTTTTCGTGTAGTTAGTGACTAACCTGGTGTCAGAGTTTCTAAGCTGTCCATGGGTCTCTGACTTAGCTTCACATGCTGTTGAGAAATGTCTCTTAACAGCAACGTGTGTAAGAGTAGAAGTGAAAACAAATACATGGATACAAAAAAAACCCATTTTCAAACCCTTTGCTACTTACCAAAATAAATATTTATTGTTATTTGTTCGCCCCTTATTAAATGGGGCTTTACATAACTGTCGAAATGAGGGTGTGTTCTGCCCAACCCTTGCAACAAGGTGCGATGTTATGTTATGATAAGTATTTGTTTGTAAAGTTTACAACAACACCAGTCATTGTTTATTTAATTATTTAATACGTTATTTTATAGTGTCAATCAATCTGCCTAGCCTTTTCCCAACTATGTTGGGGTCGGCTTCCAGTCTAACCGGATGCAGCTGAATACCAATACTGAGTTTGCATGGAGCGACTGTCTATCTGTCCTCCACAACCCAGTAACTGGGCTATACAATACCCCTTGGTAAGACTGGCTTTCAGATTTTCAAGTTTATACAAATTAATAAACTTACTTCAAGCCAAGTCAATTCAAATCATTTATTTCAAATAGGCACAAGGAAGGCACATTTGATCAGAACAGAACAGAATGAACAAAATCAAAGCTCATTTATTCAAATTAGGCTGAAAATCAGCACTTTTCGAAGGTCAAAGTTACATAAGACAGTCCCCCATAAACGCCCTCCCTTCACCACTTCCTAGTGCTTTAGCTGGGGTGCAACAAGAAGTGACGCAACAAACTCCCCAGCAGCACAGCTGTATGTTTAGTTGAAAGAACTTGACTCTACACATTTATCGTATGAGAAGTAATAAACATTACGAAACACATCACATTACAATCAATCGTTTGCCACAGCTAGCACACGCCAATATACCAATTAAAACATTTAAAACCGACTGTACGCGTAATATTAAAGAAAAAGAGCCCCCAGGTAAAAGGGCGTACAGCAGTGCAGTACTATGTCCATACAGCCGCAACTCAAAGTTACAAATGATAAACTAGGACAAGATAAATGACAAGAAATAGAAATTACTCTATTCGCCCTTCCAAAACGTAGTTTCGTATGGAGAAGAATGGGCAAGAAAAACACCGTCACTCTTTAAAAATGTTTTAGCTACTTACTATTTGTCAAATCATTTTCCGTAGTCCCTAAAATAAATCCAATGTTTTACTAAAATAAAAACACCTTTTAACACCCCCGACGCCTTTTTTCACCAAACAAAAGATTTGACCAACACACTGAATACCAAAAAAAATGCACAAATATGGCGCACACGATAACTATAGTACGCAGAGTATGTAGTTCTTCTTTTTGACCACAGCCTATCCCTGTCCGAGGCAGGCCGTAAAATAAATTGAAATTTTCCTATGCAGGTGTCCGGAGAGCACGTAATACAGGATGGCTTGCCCAACTTTTACGGACGCCTTTTGTGCAGGGCTGGTACAAAAGCTTGCTCATAGCCCGTTACGATATATCTGATGTAGGAGGCTTTGTTGTTTTATTTGTTGGGTGTAAGTTTTATAGTTAACTAGCGGTTTTGCCGCGACTTAGACGGCTCGGATTTCAGATTTTACGATATAAACTGTAATACCCCTTTTCATCCCTAAAGGGGTTGTACTTTATGTTCGCATAAACTGTTGATTTTCCTTTCTATCTGTTGATATTCAAATTTTTTCAGTTTTGGTACTTACCTACCTACCCTCACACTCCCCATACCATTTCGTATCCTCTACTAAACTTGCTATGTAAACAACTAATGTATCATCAAGATAAAAATTTAAGACTTAAATGGTTTTCTCATAGATGCCATAGTTAGAAATGAGACCCCACAGAAAGCACCAGCTTTCAAATAAAAAAAGAATCATCAAAATGGGTTCACCAGTCGAAAGTTCTAAAGTAACAAACATTAAAAAAACAACAGTCGAATTGAGAACTAACTCTTTTTTAGAAGTTATTTTTTTTTAAATACGGTCGAATTGAGAACCTACTCCTTTTTTGAAGTCGGTTATAAAGACCCTGAATACATAGTGAAAATTATTTAACTCCATCCAGCGAAAAATAATAAAATTAAAAGTTATGCAACAAAAATAATTACAATCAGTGAAATCCTTGGTACAGTACCCGGCGATAAATATTGCACATCGACCTCTGGAAAGAGACAATCGGCTACTTGTCAAAATGTTCAAAATATATATTTAGAGTTGTTAACACCCACAATACACAGTTGATACAATAATTTAAAGTTGTACTATGGCATCTTTAGGAAAAAGAGGGAAACCTTTACGAGGTCAGTCACAGAGGTCAAACTACAGTAAGTTTGATGTCATCAGTACAGATATCCACGCTCTTAAAAATCTTTTGTCAAATATCAAGTTGATACCCACGTGAAAGATAACCATTTCTTAGTCGAGGATTAAACCTACATAAGCCAATTTGGGAATTACGTTATATTTATAGATTTGTGATTGAAAAAGGGCCACAAAGGTCTTTGTAGGATAATGCGGCTGTTTGTATAAAGGCTTTATCTGTAAGGTTAAAGATATTCATTTAGAATCAAAGAATTATCTCATTCATAAATGCGGGTTCTTTATTGAAAAATCTGTTCTTCAATTCGGAATACGGAAGGATGATCAAAATAGATACTTTGACCTTGACTTTGACTGGTAAAGAATGCCTAAGGCATTAAGTCCGCCTTAGTACCTTTATTGTGTGCAAAAAGTTTAAATAAATTTTGCTACTGGAATGTGTGGGAGAACATCTTTTTCCACTACAATGTTAAGTTTGTTCTTTTCATAAATTCATCGCAACTACTTCATTTTTTTAAACTTTTTAAGAATAACTTTTTTATCACAAACTAAACTGATGAACTTGTATGAGAAGAGTCCTAGGTTCAATCCTTGGTTAAAGCATAGTTCGATATTTGTGAATTTTCCCATGGACAGATCTTTGAGAACATAATAAAGTAGCTAAATGGTTTTAAGTTTTTCATTAGCACGGTGTTATAATATTATAAATGGCCGCTAAAAGTCCGATCAAAATGATAATAGTACCTAAGTTTAATTATTGAACCTTTGTTTATGACCATGTTTAATACAATGGTATAATTATAAATATAATTAATTAATACCATTATAAATAAGCTACGGATATTTATAAACATAAACAAATTAATGACTTGTATTTAATAACCTCTAGACTTTAGTACAGTCAACCTCATAATTGTTGTACCACTTTTGAAAACTATTGAGTATTTGAAAGGGTAGTCAATAACGTTACTTTTTATGAACTGTCAAAACGCGGAATTAGTACGTGATTTGTATGAAATATAATAATTTGACGTCACAGATTTTTAGAATCAAATGGAATTCTTATTAGCATTAAATGCAATTTTACAATTATATCTTCGAATAATATTTAATTTCTGTACGGTGATGGAAGTTTTTAAGTCGAGCGGTGTTTTTTCTGTGATTTCATATTTTCTTTTTGACCGTTTCAAATAGTCGATTCCCAAAACAATTAAAACTTCGCTACGGTTGACATTATGTGTCACATAGACTAAGTGCAAATTTTACAAATGAAACACGCGACAAATTGAACACATCTAAATTGAGTTCAACAGCTGTCAGTATCAATATTCCAAAGAAAATAATGACATTGACAGCTCTGAAACGTGGTTTATTTACTGATCTCGTACGATTGGTGAAATTTGCCCTTATACACGGTGAATTTTAATTCACTGTTAAACTTTTAGGGCGAGAAGGTACTGTAGAGCCTAAGGGCGCGTTCCCACTATGTCGTAACGATTAATTTATCGTTGAGCGACTGTCGTCTCTAGCTGTTCCCAGTATAACGGCTGTTTGTCGTAGATTTTTTATCGTAAAGCGACTATCGTATCTAGCTGTTCCCATTGGATCACAACGAGATTTTATCATTTCACGAGTTTTACGACTGTCGTGCTACGATGCTAGCCGTTCCCGCTGGCATGATAATCTGTCGTCACTGCAAAAAATGTCGGTGACGACAGTTAATCGTGTCGTTCTATGTGAACACCTCCATTTAAATATATAAGCCACGACACTTAAAACTACACGATTTTTTGCCGTCACGACATAGTGGGAACGCGCCCTAAGTGAAACCTTATGTTGAGCCTGACTGGTAAATAACTGAAGGTTTTTATAAAATAAAAGTGAGGCCGTCTGTAGCCGTGCTGCTTAACGCATGTATTCATTACAAAGCATTATAATTGAATAATTATTGTTTGTAAATATTTTATGGCATAAAAATTCCCTATATCACATTACACAAGCTCTACCACTGAGCCCCCTAAGTGTTGGTCCCTCTAACCTTCACAGTACCCTTGTGTTTCACTATGAGAAGAACTCTGAAATATCGATATAAATCGGCTTTTTCATACAAAATGTAATATTTAAACGATGAAAATGTATGAAACAGATGTATATTTTTTTGGTATTTTGTAGTTAGTCTCTCAGTGAAAGTTGTTTATAATCATAAGTACTTTCATCTCCTGAAAGGTGAATAGTGAATTAAAAATCACCGTGTAGAGCTTGCGGTTTAATGATGGGCAAGAGACATTCAATCTTAGTGTGACAACGCAATTACGAGGTTGACTATCTGTATAATTTTTTACTAAAAATATTTTTAACCTATTAAAAAAACCTGAACGTATAACGAACGTTACAAATTGATTAGTTGCATTTTTTTTATGAAGAACCCTCTCAATACGAATGGTTCGTTGGTGAACTCAAGTTGATCTCAAAACTCATTACCTATGAAAAAATAAATTAACAAGTTTATTAGATCAGCAGTGATAGCCTAGTGGCGTGATCGTCGGACTGCCAATTCCTATGTCCCGAGTTCGCTCATACCTCTGACTTTTCGGATGCATGTGTATAATTACCACTTTGGAAGCCCGTGGCTAAGTAATAAAAGCCACACCTGGTGATCTATCAGGTTAAGCTATGCTTACTGGGGTTGGCCGTCGATGGGTGACCATCTTTACATACCGAGACTCCTCCGTGCCTCAGAAAGCACGTTAAGCCGTTGACCCCGGCTATTATTTGTGATCTTTGACAGTCGTTACGGGTCGTCAGAAGCTCGAAAATCTGACGGCCAGTATTACCAAGGGATCGTATTACCCAGTTACTGGGTTTTGGAAGTCAGATAGGCAGTCGCTCCATGTAAAATAGTATTCAGCTGCATCCGGTTAGACTGGAAGCCGACCCCGAACATAGTTGGGAAAAGGCTGGGTAGATTGATTTGAATGATTACTACATAGTATTAAACAAAGTTGCTTTCTTTGTCCCTATATCCTTATGTATCTTTAAAACTACGCAACGGAGTTTGATGCGGTTTTTTTTAATAGATAGAGTGATTGAAGAGGAAGGTTTATGTGTATAATTTGTCGACATATTATGCGGGCGAAGCCGCGGGCGGAAGCTTGTTGTGTATAATTACAACTTTCTCAAAAACGGTGAAGGAAAACATCTTGAGGAAACCATCCTAGAACTAAAAATTCGAAGACATGTCACATCTACTCACACTGGGCACGTATGGTAGTTTATAGGCTACCTTTCGAAGAGAGAAAGCCTGTGGCCCAGCAGTGGGAACATTAAAGGATGTGGTGATGTAATTGTTTACACAAAGTGCCTGTCTGGGATCGAACTTACGACCTACACCTCGTAAGCCAGTACCCAGTGGTACTGGCCACCGCTGCTCTTTTCTCATTTGTTTGTGCAAAAAACGAATGAAAAATCTATGAAAAAAAGAAATGAAATTAAAAAACTCACAATCTACCTTAATTTAAACATTCCCGCTGTTCAATCGTACTTTCGATTAAAACAAAAAAAAAACAAATCTAAACTCTATTTTCTAGCATTTTATTGCTCTAATAAAACTTTCAAGCATTTTTAAAAGTCATGCGACACGCAATTAAAATAACTTTTAACGACCTTAAAATGCCCTTTGCACGTGCTTATTGTACTAGCTTTGTTAGTGACCTTGACCTTACTCAAGGACGATATACAAAACTGAGCAAGGAATTAACGGAGTACACGTCTTAACTTTGTCAGACTAATAAAAAATTCAAATTTTAATAGTCGTGCCATTGACTTGATGAAGATTAATAATAATAATAATTGTGTTTTATTTCAGGCAAAAGATTCCCATATACAATAATAAAAGTTGATAAACTTGAATTGATTGACTAGATCCAAGATTAATCAACTAAAACCAAATCAAAATAAAAATAAAAATAAATTAGAATTAAATTAAAATCAAAAAAGAAAAAAAATAAAATCATATCAAAATTAAATCATAATCAAGTAAAAATAAAGCCAAAATCAATCAAATCTAATTAATAAATGCATAAACATCGCATGAGCATAATCAGCCTATAATGTTCCCACTGCTGCTCTTTGAGGAGTGGGCTATGATTTTCCACGCGAGCCCAGTACGGGTTAATAGAAGTCACATGAAAGTCAAAGTCAAAGTAAAATCATTTATTTTAAAAAGGCACAAGAAAAGCATTTTAAAACGTCAAAATGAGAAAGAAATAGAATTGATTCTTGTTACCCGTTTCAAATGGTAGTTTCGTATGGAAAAGAATGGGCAAGAAACTCCACCGTTACTCTTTTAAAATGTTGTGTGAAGATGTACCCAAAAACACATACAGCAATAAACTAAATTAAAAATCTTGAGTACATGGTGCTCACATCTTTACAAACATTCTAAAAGTTAATAATAATAAATCAGTCAATGTGTGAGTTAAAGTTCTAGGATATGTTGGTTTCCTCACGATGTTTTCCTTCACCGTTTTGAGAGCAGTGGTGATGAAATTATTTACACAAAGTAAACCACCTGGCTGGGTTTGAAACTACTACTCGTAAGTAGGGCCGATAGCACTGGGCCATCGTCCCAATAATCCATAAATATTCGTCAAACATTAAAACCCGAAACATGTCTCATCCTACTACTATTATAAAGGCGAAAGTTTGTAAGTATGGATGTATGGATGTTTGTTACTCTTTCACGTAAAAACTACTGTATAGATTTGGATGAAATTTGACACAGAGATGGTTTATATCCTGGATTAACACATAGGATATTTTTTATCCCGGTAGAACATTCCTGTGGGATAATTTCCGACCTCCACGCGAGCGAAGCCGCGGGCAGAAGCTAGTATTACCATAAAGAAAAGAAAATCCATCAGTGTTGTCAGTAAAGAAAAATATCACAACTTGTATAACTCAATTCGTGACTAGGTGACATTAAGAGTCGGCGGTGTACCGCGCAGTAATAAATAAAACGAGTGCACCCGGGTGAAAGAAGCTAGCGGGATGTGCGGGCTTAGAATGACGAATTTGTACTTTGTGAGGAATTTGTCGTCAAAAATCAATCTAGAAGCATTTATTTCAATTAAACCATTTTATATTGACAAGGAGTCGGTCTGCCAGAAACATGAAACTAGTTGCCCATTCTACAGCATAGAAAGTACCCATGGAGAAGAAGGAGGAAGAAGTTTTTTTTTAATAAGATTTAATTAATTAGGTACTTAAAATAACTGTGGTGGTGAGATGGAGAAAAGTGGAAGGTTATTGCTCAAATAAAAACGAATATAATTTCAGAAACTACAAACGGTATCCGTGCGCATGTTCAGCATTTACAGAATTCGCTGTATTTGCTAAAACATTTTTTTGATTTTCAATGTGGTTTATTAATTTTATCCGACTAATATTAGTTATGTTATATTTTTGAAATGATGCTTGTTCATTGGGCTTCAAAAGTATCGTATTATGTGAAGGATACACTCACAGAAAGGGGGATGGACGTCCTTAATCGTTATACATACGAATGTCATCTGACACCTGTCACTTTCTTGATTCTTTCATGTGTTTATGAGTTCTCAATTTTATATAAATTATAAAATATATTGTGTTGAAATCATAAATGTATCGCCACGTTCGGCTGTTTATTGATTGGTCTTGTTGTTTTCTCCTTCTGAATTTTAGTGTTACATACCCAAATAATTCCATAAATATAAGCACTCCACCCGATTTGTATTCGAGCCGTCCACATTGATTTTCTGCAGCATTTTCTTGGATTCAGAGCACTGCGAATAGACATAAATAGACGTCTCAACCTCACCTCGGGGATTTGTTTACTTTTCCGTTACACGCCAATGTACTTCGAAAGTTTCCGGCGAACATTTAAAGTTACAGAAGTCCGAAATTTGTTATTCTGAAGCCGCACCTTACTTGCAACACTATGTTTTATTAAAACTATAAAAGTTGTGTTGCAACGTAATAAAATGCTGCCTCGTTCGCAAAGAACTATTATGACTACTAATTAATTGTTTAAACTTTAGATTTAAATTAAGATAGGTACACGAATTTAGTTGTTCGCTGCAGTTGATTAATTATCGTGGTTCAAACACCTTAGGATTGAGAAATTTGTTTCATTAAATTGAGTAATTTTTTGGTTTGGAACAAAAAAAGGGCAATAGCTTTCTTGAATTTTAACGCGAGTACGGCGAATAATAGCCGCACGGTTCAATCTATCCGGTTAAGCTACGCTTGCCGCGGTCGGTCCGTGGATGGGTGACCATATTTACATACCAAGACCTTTCCGTGCCTCGAAAAGCACGTTAAGCACGTCCCGGGTGTCATTGTTCGGGTTATCCTTTGGTATACCAAGTGTACATATTGATATTATTGTGATGTGTGCACGGAAAATGAAGTTTTGATCACATAAGATATTATTTCTGCTATGTTCGTATTAAATTAATATTTTCACCTTATTATTTTCATGTGTTTTGTATACAGGGAGAATTTGAATTCAAGAGCAATATTGGACGGGCCCAATATACTCATCATTATGAACAACTTTAACTATGGGAACACAAAAAAAAATCCCCCAACATAATGCACAATGTATAGAACAGCATAATTTATGGAACAGCTGATTTTTTTTCGCGATTTCAGATTTGTTCCCATAGTAAAAGTTGTTAATAATCATGAGTACAATGAACCCTAAAAATATTGGCCATGAATTCTATTTCACCCTGTATAATAATATTTGTCATGGAAAAATCACCCTTAGCGACCTTTCCATCGCGCCCGAAGTGCCTACCATACTCATTGTTACTACAAAATAAAGGGGCAAACAAAATCCCTTAGACATTCTCGAAAAAACTCGCCTACATAGAGGAAACCCCAAAAACGCCACACGTTAGCATCGAGTGCCTGTATGATGTAGAGCCGATATCCGGTCATGCTTCCTTTATACCCTAGTACGGTCAGCAAAACGAAACGTGGCAACACTGGAAACAAAACTGGTTTGCAGCAGTTAAAACTGATTCTGAATACGTTTAGTGGACTTTTGAATGCATGTAGGGATAGAAAAAAGGATTTTTTTAATGTTTAGTTTATTGGGTTTCGTGACTAAATCACTTTGACTTGTTTTATATTGCTATACTAGCTTTTGCCTGCGACTTTGTCTGCGTAGATATCGGACAGAAAATATCTGACGGGAACATGCTACCGGGATAAAAGTCCAGGCCAGTCAACTAGCCACTGCCGTCGCAATATCGAGAGATATTTTTGAGACAAAAAGTAGTCGATGTCCTTCCCCGGGATGCAATCTGTCTCTCTGCCAAATTTTATCGAAATCTGTTCATTGGTTTGGGCGTGAAAAGGTAACATACAGTCAGACAAACAGACATAGTTAAATTTCATTCAAATCTATTCAGCCGTTTTTGCGTGATTCAGTTACAAACATCCAAACATACGAACTTTTCCACATGTTAAATACGTAAATAACTACGATGTAAAATGAAGGTGTATTTCATGGATCATCAATCAATAGATGGATGTCCATACTTTACACGTGCCAAACCTTGAGGTTTAATGAATAAATAAATTTCCTTAAACCATTTAATTTACGATACCAAATTAGAAATCCATTTAACTATAATCAAAGGCTCGAAATTCTGAAAACACATCCAACCTTAGTAAATTGGTAGCTGTTTGAGGAGCTCGGCAGGTAGTCAATTTATTAGTAAAATATGAATATTTAGCCGCATCTGGTTACAGTGAAAGCCAACCTCAACAAGGTTGGGGCAAGCCTGGCTGGTTAATAAATGAAGCCAATATACATATTACACAGCCTCCTTTTTAACCGATTTGGTAGAAACAGAGGAACAGAGGAGAAAGTTCTTCCATTGAAAAGGGAGAATTCCTCCAAGCAGGTGTTGCGTGTGGCGGGCTACTGCTCGACAACTCTTAGTCGGGGCTGAGTATTGTATATGGTAGGATTTTGTGTGACGTATAGTGTCGACATATGTCAGCTTTTTGACACTTCACTCGCTATCGGTGTAGCCCTATGTGACTGGATAGATGTCGCCACAAACGACTTAAAAAAATGAGTAATTCGATGCATATTACGGTGTTAAAAATTAACTCTATGAATTTCGTGGGCGCATTGTACTCATTGTTACGAGAGTACTCCTGATTATAAAAAAACTTTTCATCGATTAAATACTGCATTTAAATGCAGCATTACGCTGAGATAGGCCTTTTCGACCTCACACAGGTAATTGTTTTTAACACGCTTTTATTAGCTCGGGTTGTATCTATGTATGTATGTATGTAACGTGATCTTTGGAAGCGATTTTGACCCACTTTAAACGGCACGATTTCGTTCAAACTTTGTAGATTTATCGAGGACCGATGACAATACATTAATTTGAACTAAAAAGTAGGAAAGCGTGGGGTGCATGGTGGTGGTGAATATTATCTTAAAAAGCACCCCACGCTTTAAAAAAAAAATTATTTTCTATTTTTAGTTCGGTTTTCTATAAAAAGCGTGTTTTTTAGTTTTTTTAAACTATTTTTTTTTTGCCTTAATTTTTAATTGTTTAATTTTTTTATATTCTCTTTCGTTTTTGAATTATTATTTTAATGCGTATTTCCTGCGCGTGTCCTGAATATGAAAAATATTTTTCTTTCTTTCATTTTTTTATTTTCTTTCGATATTTTAGAATTGGTCTCATAGAGAAAGTTGCTTATAATCATGGATACTTTCACGCCTTGAAAGGTTAACAGTAAATTAAACATCACCGTGTATAAGGGGGAAAGGATGCCCATTTTTCTAAGGACCACCGTTTCGTATCAAACTGTTTTGTACAATCGCATAGAACGTATAGAACACATACGCCACCTGCTCCAATTGTCAGAACCTCCTATATAAAATATATATGTTACCGGCCAAACCCGATTTTTGGACTAACTAGTTTCGCCTAGGCTCAACTAGTCAACCCAGAGCGGGAGCAGTCATTGGATGATTTCCCAGCCTTAAAAAAAAAAAAGGCTCAACTAGTTCTTACTTTACGCGATAGGATTAACTGGTATAGCCTAGTCCAAACTAATTTGTCCTAAGCCGGATAGGATAAACCAGTTTAGGCTAGGCCAAACTAGTTTATCCTGATATAAATACACACACTTCAGGATAAACTAGTGCAGCCTAGTCTCATATACAAACAAATGAAATAGTGAACAACATTGTCATCGTTTCAACTATTAACATTAATCCAACGAAGTCCCCATCGTAAGTTTGCGGTTTCAAATCCAACCCAATCGAACTATTGAGGGGAACCAGGCCTAAAACAGGCCCATTTAACTTAATTGTCAAAAGGGTCGGCCCCATGACCAGTTTTTTGCTAGACTCCTTTGATGTCGAAACTGTACATGCCATAATGTTGACAATTTGGAATTTGACAGTCGACCTACTGATAAACGATTCATAAAAATCGTTTTAATGATAAGCGACTTAATCTCAAGTTCCAATAGCTGACCTTTATTATACTCCGTGCAAGTTTAGTCGTCTTACAAATGTGGTCCATTTGATGATTAAAAAGTTGTTTTATGAGACAATATTTCTTAAGCCAATCTAAAACCGTCCACGTCCAATAGTCCTCTACAGACTGTTTTAAAGAACGTTGAGCGTTTACAATATTGTATGTTTTTTAAATATCCAAATGCTCTTATGAAAAATATATATAATTATATTTTTTATGAATGATTAGTAGCCAATGGATACATGAATTGGGCTGTCTTAGAAAGACGACTAAAATTGCACGGTGTATAATCAACATTGCGTAATCTCATATCTCATCCTAACTTTGAAGCAGTTTGCACCATTATAATAAGATATTTTGTTTCAGAAGGTTTATGTGTATGTAATACATTAAAAAGTGTCTGTGGAGTTTCTTGCTCATTGTTCTCCATAGGTACCTTCTACGTTTTGGGATGGACAACTAGCTTCATCTTTGGGTTGCTAGCGCTATAGTACAATGATAAGTAAGTCAGTTAGATTGGTCAGCGGGATTATCCGAAAGGGTTACCGCTGCCACGTAATACACAAGACCAAGAATGGGTTTTAGTCAGTAAGAGTCTTACACTCCCTTCAGCCTACCCACAGCGGGAGGAATCATTTGATGATTTCCCATCCTTAAAAATACATTCAGGAAGATGAGTACCTTACTTCTTAAGTTAATAATGATATACGAGTACTTAGTATCGCTACCCTCCGAGGCTTTTAATAAAAGACCTGAAGGCTTAATATCAGGCCAGAAGCTGACATTTTGCATAAAAATATCCAGTATCATGCTCGAGTTAGTTTAGCTGGCTTATCAAACATTTCTAGGCAAATAAGTCCTTCGTCTGTGCGAGGCCTTAGCAATCTTCTAGTATAAAAACTGACCTAGAATTTAAGTCATCTCATTAACTAGTTTATGAATATAATGAAGGCATTTTTATTCTGAAGAAGTTGCTGGTCCAGTTAGAAGTTAGAATGGGCCATAAACCACCACGCGAGTCCAATGTGAGTTGGTGGATATCTTCGAATTTTTGGTTCTAGGATTTGCCGGTTTCTTCGCCGTTTTGAGAGCAGTGGTAATAGTATTTACACTTAGGGTCTGTCTGGGTCGGTCGGTCGGTCAATAGGTTGTCATGGGGCATGGGTATGTTATGCGGAGGCATGGGGAAAATGTCTTTTGGAAAGTTTTGTGTATGAATGTGAATGGCGACACAAGTAAAGGAAGAGTAAAGAAACGATGGATGCAGTGTGTGAAGTATGATATGGCTAGAATAGGAGTGACTACCGAGATGACGACTAATAGGGAAGTATGGAAGAAAGAGACCTCTTGCGCCGACCCCAATTAAATTGGGATAAGGGCAGGAGAATGATGATGATTATGTCTGTCTGGGTTACCTGTCTTTTTATTTGCAAATGGGCCTGCTTTTGACCTTGATCAGGCCTGAAAGAAAGCGATGGATGAGGTCTATGATGGAGCGAGCATGCCCAGAAGATGATTGTTCACGCTTGCTGAAAGCATACGGGTTATACTACTCTAGACTAACTTCATAAGCAAGAAGTTTAATTTAAAACAATTAATTAGTTCTTTACCCATCGAACTAGTTTTCTAAGCTAGCGTTTGAAGTTTATGGACTAGAGTTTGATAGTTTATTGCTATTGTTCGTCTATTATTATTAATATTTAATATTATATGTATATACGGTGAGGAGCTCGTGGCGTATTAATAACAGCCACACGGGTCGATCCATCCGGTTAAGCTACGCTTGCCGGGGTTGCTCCGTAGATGGGTGACCATCTTTACACACTGAGATTCCTGCGTGCCTCTGAAAGCACGCAGGAATCTCACGAAAATTCACTTCACGAAAGCACTTTAAGCCGTTGGTCCTGGATGTCATTCGTGGATCTTTGACACTCGTTTCGGGTTGTCAGAAGTTCAAAAGTCTGACATTCAGTCTTACCGAGGGGTATCGTATTGCCCAGTTACTGGGTTGTGGAGGTCAGATAGGCAGTCACTCGTGTAAAATACTGGTATTCAGCTGCATCCGTTTAGACTTGAAGCCGACCCCAACATATTTGGGAAAATGCTACGCACTTTTGATTGATTTATACACGGTGACGTTTTATTCACTATGAATCTTTCAGGGCGTGAAAGTACAGATAATTATGAAGTACAAAACACCATAAGAACTAGTGAAATGGCATGTAGAGTGTGATGGTCAATGATTTATTTATTTATTTAAATCTCCCTTACAGTTCCCTAATGCGATAGTGCGATCTTTAAAACTTACAATTTAAAACTATTAAAACATAATACGGTGGAGTTTCTTGCCCATTCTTCTCCACACGAAACTACCTTTTGGAAGGGGCGACTAGAATCAATTCTATTTCTTGTTCATTTTTGACGTTCAAAAGTGCCTTTCTTGTGCCTATTTCAAATAAATGATTTGACTTTGACTTTAATAATTATTTAAAATAAAGAAAACAACAACATTTAGTCTACTCAAATCTACACTACTTACAACGTAAAATAAGAAGATCGTTAATAACCCGAATTGCACGGGTGATGAAATGTTAGGACCGCCTTCTTTGATAATTTTGTATATTAGAGTTAGACGATACCTCCTATGAAAATCAGATGGGCCTTCAGTTAGGGAGCTCTCAGAGGTAGAGCTCGTGTAGAGTGTTGTAGGGATATTGTATCCTACAAATACAAACACACGGAGCAGCAGTTATTTAATTATATTACTTTTCAAGAATACATGCTTCCAGCAGCACGGCTACTGACAGACTCTTATTCATTTCTTGTAATAAAAACCAATTTTTTTTTTATTTATTTATCTTTTATACAAATTTTCACAGGATTCAAATTAAATAGCAACCAAAAACCACTAAGGTTTAAACTTGTGCTATCATGAACTCATTACATTACATTACATTTACATTTTGTCTATCTTAATATACAATGATGCATTTTAAGTACGCGTTATTGCCGATACAATTATTAAAATATTCTTTAATTTTCAAAGGTCTAATGCTGTCAATTATTTTCTTACAAAAACCAGGTAGGAACAGAAGGTTTTAACCTATGCTCTCACTATTAAAGGCTGATACTTCCCCATTGGATGTGAAATGTCTTCTAAGTCCAAATCCTAATCATCATCATAATCTGTCTAGCCTTTCTCAGCTATACTGGCGTCGGCTTCCAGTCTTACCGAATGCAACAGAAGACCAGTATTTTACATGGAGCAACTGCTTGTTCTCCACAACCCTGTTGCTGGGTCATCTTCTTTTCGTGTCGATGGCATTTTTTTTATTTAATTGAATGCGTCCTGTAGGAATTGCCGCATGTCTAAATTTTTAGAAAGAATGCCACTGATGCCGCGATCAATGTTTGCCACATTGATCGCGGCATCAGTGGCATTCTTTTGCTTTTTTAGGTCATCCGAGGTGCAGGTGAACGGGCACTTAGTAGGACACTCCAGCAGGTGGGGCATTGTCTGGTCAGAAGCTCCGCAATCGCACTGGGTGTTGAGTGGATCAGAAAAAGCCCACTTCGACAGATTGTGCCTGCAGCGGCCAACTTGACGATACCCCTCGTACATACAGTAGAGAAAAAACCTGATGAAATTTTCAAATTCTTTTTTTTTTAATGCTATACGTAAACGTTCATGTCCTGGTAGAGACAGCAAAGAGTTGATTTATTTTGTTTTTATGCGAATCGCGTGATTTGTTACAAAGATAGATTTTTATCATGATATCATGCGTTTTTGGTATCATGGCAGAAATGTCTGTGTAGTGCATGATATTGGAAACAATATCAATAAATTTTTAGTAATATTTCTCTTTCGAAGGGGGCCAAACGGAACCCTATTGCTTAGTCTACGCTGTTCGTCCGAGTGTCTGTCAGCGGGCTGTATCTCATGAACCGTAATCGGTAGGTAGTTGAAATTTTCACAGATTGCCGCTATAACAAGGGTTATCCCCATACAAAGAACGTGTTTTTTTTTTAAACTGAAGTACATATTTTATAAATGTTGTGTCAAATACTACCACCATTCAGAACTCTTCGTATGCAAGTCTGACTTGCACTTGGAAAGTTTATTCTTCCTACTACGCCATTTTATTATAGGTTTGTCTGTCTTTATGTTAGTGATCTTCAACTTAGTAATATTTAGCTCTTACCGCCTATAAGCGCGTTCTTAAATAATTAGGCCACATATACCCGCGTCCTGAATTGAAACTTACATGTTGACAACTTGACAAACACACCTTCAGCTTACATTTTGAATTCACCTTAAGTAATATTAATGAAGAGTTTAACGTTCCAATTACAAATTCTCAAATCAGAAGCAGGGTGTAAATTATTAATTCACGAAACTACGCCTGTTTTGCCAACCGTACCACATCTAGCACACGACAAGCCGTCCGCCGCCACATGTCATACAATGTCGCACCATAATAATATCCTTCAATGTATACGATCCTCTTTTGAACGCCATCGTAGAACCCCTTAGGAATCGGACGGTATATTATGTGGGATATTTGTGGTATAGTCTATGAATAAATCTGGCATTTAATACCGTATGAAGGAGTCTTTACAACCTAGGTCTTTGAGGAGAAAATAGTCTTTTTTAAATAGATATGGTGGGTAGGACCACTGTCCTACTCACCCTCGGAAAAAAAGTCTGCCTAGCCTTTTCCCAACTATGTTGGGTCCGGCTTATTAATATAGAGCGACTGCCTATCTGACCTCTACAATCCAGTCAGTAACTGTAACGATACCCCTAAGAAGAAAGACTGGTTGTGAGACTTCCAGGCTTCTGACTACCCATAACGACTGTCAAAGATCCGTGCTGGCCTTAAGTTACCCCAATCTGTCAAATTCATTTGATAGTTTTTCAACTTTATTACAAAAGCATAAGGTTCATTTTCAATTGGGAAAATTTTACAGTCTGGAAAAGCTTGATGTGCTGGCTGGGCTCTGTACAGTTTGGTAGTAGCTTATTATAATTGATATCTGACTCACAAAAAAAAGTCGTGAAAAAAAAAACCCATAAAATGGAAAACACCGAATTAAAAAATTAAAATCTTCATTTCTTTTTAGATACGAACGAATTGTTTGAAAATGGCACTCAATTCAGACACCATTATGTTTTATTATTATTGAGTTAAGTAACAATAGACGACCTTCATTCTACCTGAAAATACGAAATCCGTAACCGGAACACGGTTTAACCAACTTAAAATCTCAAAAGTCGTTTGAGTTACCCTAAATCGTCCATCCACATAGCTCCGAAAATTCCCTATTTTGACCCTAAAGTTTTGGGGGCACAAGTTTATCACTACCAAATGTTATATGTATAGTAGAAAAGAGAACGTATTTTGCGGTGTTTCGAAAGACCCGATCACGATTTTTTTTTTAAAGTGGATTATGGGATGAAAGAATTTGGAATGGCCCTTCCGAAATAGGCTCACGTCAGCGGCATTTTAAAGTAAAAATGCCGTGTTTTAACGGGGCACGGGAGACTCATGAAAGCAGGTTTAGTGTTATTTTTATTCCGTTTTAGTAGAACTATAATAGAACAAGGCAATTTTTGGGGCCGGCATCCAGTCTAACCGGATGTGTCCAGTATTTTATATGGAGCGACTGCCTCCGCAACCAAGTAAGTGGATAATACGATACCCGTACGTAAGACTGGCTGTCAGATTTTCGGGCTTCTGATAACCCGTAACGACTGTCAAAGATTCACAAATGACAGCCAGGACTTAGAATGACAGTCTCCTTCTGCAAAGGAGTCATGCTAGAGAAGGAAGTGGCGGGATGGTTGAGAGACAGAGCCTCACATCCCGGCCACCGTAGGCGACGGGCCTGTGGACGGTGAGTAATGGGTAGCTCATCGTCCGGTCAGGACCAGGCCCGTGCCGGACGGCGCGTACGTGTTCCTCACGCGTTTCAAAGATATGTCAGCACTAGGAAAGGGGCCCGTCAGGGTCGTTGCCTGGGGAGTCTGCGGGATTGTACGAAAGGGTTACCGCTACCCCGGAACATAAAGGGCTAAGGAAGGAACATGGACGGGTTTTAGTCAGTAAGAGTCTGACACTCTCTTCCGATCCACCCAGAGTGAGAGGGGTCTTTTAATAAAAAAATAAAACAAAACATTTTTTTTTCACTTACTCAAAAACTTTCGGTATTTAATTGCGGTAAAAACTTTGGCTAAAGCGTTGTATTGTATTGTCGAAATATATGCATTTGACTCCTTGAACCTCAAAGCATTCAATTAATACAAGGTACACCTTCGCTTTCGGGACTTTCCACGTTATGCCAATGCATTCTCAAGAAAAGACAGTACAGTCGGTATTTTCTTTATAAATTAAAGTGTATCCTTACAAGTGGTACAATTTTAGTGTAGCAAGGTACATTACGAGATCTGGGGGAGTCTGAAGATATTTCTCAAAGCAAATTAGTGGAGAACAGGACAAAGGCTCGCATTGTTGTTGCAGACGGGAACGGCATTCCAAATGTACGAATACCTAGCTATTCTGTGGTGTTTGTAGAAGGCGCAATAACCTGAAGGTAACATGTTCTAAGACCTAGTGTTGGTTGTAGGTTCTAAGTTGAATTCTACTAATATAATAAACGTGAATGTTTGGGAGGATGTCATGGATGTTTGTTGCTCTTTCAAAACTACTAAATGGATCTAGATGAAATTTGGCACACACGCACGGCTTTTTGTTATTAAGTCATTGACTGCCACGCAGCAGACACAATAGAAAAACTATTGTTTGTCGGACACACGGTGACCGCGTTGGCGTTCAACGTGTTAAGTGAAGTTATACTGTTAGTAGTACCTTCTGTTGTCTTACAAACTAGTTTATAGGGTTTGAACTAACCACGTTAACATTAGTACTATTACTAATGGTGGTGCTAATTAAATATGACTTCGACATACTAATTATGTCTAGGTTAATATAAAAATCTAATAGCCTAGCTATTTGACGTCTAAAACTAGTGGGCAGATACACAGTATCCCTAGTCGACCTTAGCTTCTCAACAAAAGTATTGCTGTCAAAAAATATAAACTTGACACTATGGTGACTAACACAGATAGTTTATAAACCGGATTAACACAAATATGATACTTTTAATCTCGGTAGTAAGGTCCCGTGGGATAGTTACAGACGTCCACGCGGGCGAAGTCACTGGCTAGTATCGAATAAATACTTACTGTGTTCAAAGTAACAGAACATTTAGGAACTAGCTAACAGTTCTTTTACAAAAATATTTTTTTTTTCTAAAATAAACGTAAGTTACTCCTACATCAGCTACCTGCCAATTAAAGTCCCGTCAAAATCGGTCTAGCCATTTCATAGATTAGCCGGAACAAACAGACAGACAGACAAAATGTTGTACAAAATGTTATTTTGGGGTAGGTACCGTATTATATTCATCATAATTATACATGTAGTAAAAAACGGTTATTTCAATATTACAAACAGACACTCCAATTTTATTTATATGTATAGATAACTTTGTATATTCGGGAAGCCCAATAACATGGTGCAAAGTAAGTTTGTAAGTACCTACCCATGATCTTTTCACAGACAGATATTTCTATAATCCAAACAGAGTTACACGACATCTTTAGGCAGATATTACGTCAGCGAAAGACGCCATTTTGTTTCAAAATAGATTTAAGTACGTCTTAAGGATCAAAACAGAAACTATCTGTTCCTAATATCTAAAAACGAGGAACTAAAATCAACAACATTTCGAAACTATTGATAATAATCTACCCTAATCTGATTATAAGATCAAACTGAAGACCTAATCCGATTGCTTGCTACCGGATTTTTCCAGTTAATTCTAGTTGAATCTAGTTCTATCCGTTTTCCGGATTATCTGTTACATAAACAACTAGATCCGGATAAATAGAACAGAAAATTGAATTGCAATTCTATTAGGAGGGAAAAAACCAGTTAATTGTCTGTTGGAGAGGCACTTTGGGTTCTGGTGGAGTTAACTGTATTATATATTTAATCTTTACGGGTTCCTTTGATAGTGAGTGAGTGAAGGGTAGGTATTAAAGAAAAAAAGAAAGAAAGAAACATACTTTATTCTGAATATACACAGGAAATACCTACACAGAAATAAAAACAAAACAAAATATAAAAAACACAAAAAAAACCTGTGCCAGGCCAAAAAGGCTGACAACCCCTGTCACAGTGTAATGCTGCGATATTTAAGAATAAATAAATACCGGAGCGCTGGTATTCAAATAAGGCCCGCAGCTATTCCAATGATTATTTTATTTAAAAATTAAACGGAAATCGGTTCATCTGTTTGGGAGCTACGATACTACAGACAGACACGTTAAATTTATAACACCCCTCTTTTTTTGCGTCGGGGGTAAAAAGCCGGTAGGTATTTAATACGAAAAAAAGTATACCCTTTCCAACAAAAAAAGAATTTTTCAAATCGGTTGGCAACCAACGGAGTTATGCGCGAACAAACATAAAAAAATATATATATACAATCGAATTGAGAACCTCCTCCTTTTTTAGACGTCGGTTAATAATAGGGTCTACTTTATTTATTTCTTTATTTGGTTTACCAACGATTGTTTACACCAGTTATGGGCATGAAAAACAAGCAGAAACAGATAAACAATAGTGTACAATCACTTATAGGTAAACTCAGCATGCAAAATGAAAGTTGGACGTACGAAATAGAAAAAAAATGGAAATGAAAAAAAAGCTACCTTAATTAATATCAACTACTAGTATCTAAATTGTTATGTGTAATTTAGATTCTGAAACAGAGAACAAAGAAGAAAAAAAAACAAAAAAAAAATTCCTTATCTAGGCTTTCCAAAGTCTATGCTTTTAAACTGTATAGTGGGACTAGGTGTAAGTCGTTGAATTTCAAACTCAAACTCAAACTCAAAGTATTTATTTCAAATAAACCAATTACAGGCACTTTTGAATTGTCAAGGTCAGTCCGAGAAATGAAGCTAGTTGCCCATTCCAAAGAAGTAGGTACCTATGGAGAAGAACGGGCAAGAAACTCCATGGACACTCTTTTAAACAAAATATGGTTACAAAATATTGGTTACATAGTTCATATTAATATTATACATGTGAGAACGATGCAGAACGTTAAAAGCATCAGATATAAAATATGTAAAAACTATTCAATAGTTAAATTAAAACAAGCCTTAGCCGCTAAGAGATGACCAGTCCCTACTGACAGCGCCCGAACATGACGCATATATTAGCACCATTCAGCTCAACCATTTTGAAGGGAGCTAAATGATCCAACACACACGCCACCATCAGCGAGACATTAAAGTGAGTGACATTCATTAATTATTATATACTTCATAGGTTCAACGACACAATAGTCAGTCTAAGAGGTTTCAACTGCTGGAACACTGTCTTCCTCTCGTTGACAGGAAGTGGTCTGTAATCCACCACGGGCCCAGTGCGGTTTGGTAGATGTCACATGTCTTTAATTTTTAGTTCTACGACTGCCGGTTCCCTCACGATGTTTTCCTTTACCGTTTAGAAAGCAGTGGTGATAGTAATAGTCGTAGTAATAGTAATATCCCTGGACATTTCGCACAACGCCGTATAGTCCCAAGCTAAGCAACCTAATGCTTGTGTTATGGTAACGAGATGGCTGATAAACTACTTATATAAATTTTTTTTTGTAAATACATACATATTATAGATAGAAAAACACCCAGGCCTGGAACAAATACTTTTAGGTCGCTCAAATATTTGTTTCGTGCGGGAATCGAACCCGCGACATGCTGTGCAGCAGTCAACGCTCAACCACTGCGCCAACCGTGTCGTGATGAAATCAGTTACTAAACACAAAGTAACGCGCTTGGCTTAGTAATGGTTTTGAACCCAAAACCTACAACTCGTAAGGTACAGGGCCGTGAAACAACAACGCAAAGCCAAAACTGAGTCACTGTTTTTGGTATACGACTAAGGAACCCTAAAAACAATGAAATCTCAGGAACAGATGCGGCCTAAATCAAGTTTTCCGTCGCTCACCTTGACTGGGGTAATGCGACCTTCTTACTTAATCCATATTACGTCAACGTTAGTTTTTTCTTCAGGTATATTGGACCGTCTTAGGGTGAATCAGAAATAGATGAGAAATTCTATGTTGTTTTTTGTGAACGGATTGTTTTTGCGTACGTTATAAAATGGGATTCCACAATAAAGGCATTGCAATGAAAGATTTTTTATATTCAGTAGGCACGCTGAAATCATCGGAGAAGCTCGTGGCTTAGTAATAACAGCCGCACAGGTCGATCCATCAGGTTAAGCTACGCTTGCTGGGGTTGGCCGTGGATGGGTGACCATCTTTACATACCGAGACTCCTCCGTGCCTCGGAAACCACGTTAAGCCATTGGTCCCAGCTGTCATTTGTGAACGTGATGGGTAGTCAGAATCCCGTAAATCTGACAGTCAGTCTTACCAAGGGGTATCGTATTACCCAGTTACTGGGTTGTGGAGGTCAGATAGGCAGTCGCTCCATGCAAAATACTAGTATTCAGCTGCGTGCGGTTAGACTAGAAGCCGATCCCAACATAGTTGGGTAAAGCTAGGCAGATTGACTCTGACATCATTATGCCACGTTTAGAGCGTTAGAAAGAGACATGGATATGAGTGACAGAGACGAGAGAAGAATATCGCAGAGTGCAGAAATCTCGGGCTTTTTAGGAAAGAAGAAAAACTTAACAATTAAACAAAAACTAGGAATTACAAGAGCGTTATCCCTTTTTCATGTCCAAATACAATATTGCGACTATCTTTACATTTTACGAGGTGAAAAATTGAGGTCACGTGACGCCGTACACCGACTTATTACAAAGGGTCACACCACGTGCACAGGAACGAATGGGGTCGTAACTGTTGAAGAAATAACATGGGGGAAGTAGGCATGGATTTTTGGGGGAGGTTATAATTGCATGCGTGTGTATAGAGGCCAGCATATCAAGTTACCCCAATCTGTCAAATTTCTTTGATAGTGTTTCAACTTTATTACCAAAGGTTCATTTTCAATTGGGAAAATTTGACTGTTTGGGATAGCTTGATGTACTGCCGTCTGCACAAAGGTGATATTATAGTAGCACACGTTAAAATAGATGTAAATTGTATTTGAAGAGATAAAAGTTAGCCCCTGAAATTGTTTTAAGGTCTGTCTCACTATCTACACTTAAATACTAGAAAGAAAAATAGGTTTATTCGTCATAGAAACACCTACTCAGAAAAAAAAAACTTAAGGTGTAAGCGCCAGAGTAGGCCGCAAAATTTAAACTTTCTTACGTTTTTTGCAATTTGCAGATCAGTGTCAAGTTCTATTTTGATCAAAATATAATTAATGAGTCATTAAAATCATCAGTGCACCCTGATACTGACCTGCAATTTGCAGAAAAACTTATGACAATTTGTGTCACGCGGGTTACCTTAGTGCTTTCACCTTAAGTTTCTTCGTTGTCAACAACACGTAGCACGACAAAGAAACTACATAATATAGTATCAAGAAAAGATGATCTATAATAATACACCATTTTTTTGAGGGTGGGAAATCATGAAATGATCCCTCTCGCTCTGGGTGGAGCGGAAGGGAGTGTCAGACTATTACTGACTAAAACCCATCCATGTTCCTTCCTTTGCCCTTTATGTTCCGGGGTAGCGGTAGCCCTTTCGGACAATCCCGCTGACCCGGCAGGCTTTGGCCCTAACGGACCCTTTCATTAATGCAGACATCTCTTTGAGGCGCGCATGTAACATATTCGCGCTGTCCGGCACGGGCCTGGTCCTAATCGGACGATGAGCTACCCATTACTCACCGTCCGCAGGCCCGCACCTACGGTGCCGAGTCGTGCCCTCACGTTAACAGCGGATAAAACCCATCCCCTAGAAAAACTTCTATACATAAACGATTTAATAATATTCCTTTCTATTATAAACCCCGTTTCATAGAAAACGTCTCAGGCTATTGTTTCCATCCTTTTCTGGAATTTCATTGAACGAAATATATATTTTTTTTTATACCTTTTCTCAACTTTGTGATACGATCGTGGAATATAAAAATTTAGTGGATGCAAATTGTCAAATGCTGATTTGTATTGAAAAGAAAAATATTGACAATGAAGGGAACTTGCTATTGTAAACCTTGATTGTCGGTGGAAGAAAAGCTAAAGAAACAGTATTGAACTTACAGTTCGAGAGGGCTAACGAATTCTCGTCGAGGACTGCTCCTCATCATCTGCTTAACCTATTTTGTCTCAACTATGTTGGGGTCGGCTTCCAGTCTAACCGAAGGCACCTAAATCATCATTCTCCTGCCCTTATCCCAATTTATTTGGGGTCGGCGCAACATCTCTTTTTTCCATAATTCTCTATTAGTCGTCATCTCGGTAGCCATTCCCTTTCTAGTCATATCATCTTTCACACAATCTATCCTCCTCTTATTCCTCATTCCTCTGCATAACACGCCCATACCATGACAACCGATTTCCACAGAACTTTTCAGTCAGCGGTGTCAATTTCAGACTTCCCCTATATACTCATTCCGTATTCTATCCATTCGCGTTACTTCACACATCCCTCCAAGCCTCATCTCAGCTGCATCCAATTGTCTTTCATTCATTCCTTTTGTGGCCCAACACTGACCCATACAAGACGGCAGGTCTAACCATGCTTAATACGGAGGCACCTACATACCAGAAATAAAAGAGCAAATACGGAGAAAAAAAAAGAGGAGAGCTATCTATTCTATGTTATTTACATGTAACGACTGCCTGTCTAAAATTTCCAACCCAGTTATTGGGTAATACGATACCCTTTAGTAAGATTGTTGGTCGATTTTCGGGTTTTGGAGTATAGTGTAGTTACCCATAACACTCTAACATTCTCGACAAGAGATTCTGTAGTCTTGTTACAAAACATGGTTTACCTTTAAACCCAAGCCTAAACCAACGGCCTATTTTTTGTTATAAACTCTATTCTGATAAATTCTAAATTCATTTTTTAAACTGACTTTCAATCTGAGTCTTAGCTGTAAACTTCATAATAACAACTTTACCGCAGTTAGAATAAGGTTTGGAATACAAAACTGGCTCGAAATAAGCCCAAACTTATCTAGAGACATTACAAAGCTAGTTCGAACTTTCGTCTTAGCTAAAGTTTGAACTAGTTTTGTAATGAAATGGATAATGTTTATCTATTAATCATTATTAGCTCGTCTATACCTACACTTGTACGCCTTGGAAACTTCTGTGAGCCGTTGGTCCAGACTATAATTTTAAATCTTTGACAGTTGTTATTTTTTTACTACGGTTAGGCAGAAGCCCAAGACTCTCACACCCTTTCCAAGGGCTGCCGTGTTACTCAGTAACAAGGTTGTCATTCGTGCATCTTTGACAGTCGTTACGGGTAATCAGAAGCCCGAAAGTCTGACAGCCAGTATTACCAAGGGGTATCGTATTACCCGGTAACTACTGACTGTGTTCTGGTGGTCAGATAGGCAGTCGCTCCACGTAAATATTGGTATTAAGCAGCATCCGGTGAGACTGGAAGCCGACCCCAACATAGTTGGGAAAAGGCTAAGCGGATTGATTGACCATCATTTCTGATTGATTAACTGATTTCTTCATTCAGTAGAGTATACTCCATAGCCTCAAACAAAACATACCTATTACGGAAAGTCAGACAATGATTATTAAACAAATTGGCCACCAACTTAACCCATTACATGTTCGCCTATTAGAAGCCGTTTATTTGTAAGAGCTCAACGATTTATACAGTACTCCCAAATTAATAATGCACATGCAGATCTTCGCTAATTGTCGTATTACCGGAAACACCCGAATCATTGAATCGTAACAATGCACTTGCATTTTGCACCTTGTTCGAAAGAAATAGGAGTCAATATCATGTGTACACAATCGAAAACAATTCGGGCGGTCGGCGGCGGTCGGCGGTCAGTCAAAGGTCCGCCAGTCGTCTTGTTATATTGGTGGTGACTGCACGTGTTCTCTTTGTCTGGAATTATATAGAGCTGCTATTACACACCCTTCTTGGTTTTGTTTTCAAAGGTGAATTTAATTTCAACTTTAATTATCTTATTCAAATTTAAATAGTTAATTTTGTAAAATATTTAAATATACTAACATTTTTCACGTTTTTTCAATATTAAAAAATTAAAAATACCTACGTAAAATACATAATAAGTACTAGAAAAAACATATTAAAAATCAGATTTAGGCTTATATGAATATACATATATAATATAGCTCGCTATTTACTTACATGGAATTATTACATCTAATTTCGTTACTGATAAATCAATATTTATCTCTTTTAGGACAAAACACATAATCTTACTAAATTATGCATGAAGAAAATGCACTTAACCACTCTATATACATATCGTCTTCCGACGCTCGGGGAATACGACCGTTGCCGAACAGTGGCGAAGATTTCTATGCGCATTATCACTTTGGGAGACCTGTACGGTTATATTTATTGTCGAGTCGATAGAATTTTTCTTACGAACCTATGGGGTTCATACGACATTTGAGGGGTTCAATTGTCTGTTAATAGAAATCACAACTGTCATCCTTGACAGCTGACAAAAATGACAGCTGTCAAATGTAGGTACGGCTGTTTAAAATGGCGTCTACACGGTTGAATAACATGGCGTTGATTTGATAAACAATTCATCTCCCTGACTATTACGAAACCAAATGTTTTATTATGTATTAAAGCTAGGATCCCCACCTAAGGGCTTTCAGCACAAACAAGCTTTCTTGGTACAACTATTCTTATATAATTTCACAAGTGCTTGGGTTTTATCTACTTCCTAACCTGAAATTAAATTGCTGACAATGTATTTTGAATGAATATGACCGACATTTTCGAAGAATAATCGGGCTTGACAGTTTTATTCAAAATAGTAAAGAAAAATACTGTTTGAATAATTGGATTTGGATTTTTCTTGCATGGATCAGAGTGTTGGGCCACAAAGGAATGAATGAAAGACAATCGCATGCAGCTGAGATGAGAATGGTAAGAGGGATGTGTGGTGTTACGCTAATGGATAGAAAACGGAATGAGTATATAAGAGGAAGTCTGAAAGTGACACCGGTGACTGCGAAATTGTGTGGAAATCGGTTGTCATGGTACGGGCATGTTATGCGGAGGAATGAGGAAAATGTTGCCAGGAAAGTTGTGAGCATGATTGTGGATGGCTATACAAGTAGAGGGAGACCAAAAAAACGATGGATGGATTGTGTGAAAGATGATATGGCTAGAAAGGGAGTGACTACCGAGATGACGACTAATAGAGAAGTAAGGAAGAAAAAGACATGTTGCGCTGATGCCAAATAAATTGGGATAAGGGCAGGAGAATGATGATGACTGTTTGAATAATTTAATATTACTTTGGACGCAATGTCACTTTACCAGTAGGTCATACGTACTGCATTATCAGTGTCTAATGTTCCCGCTGCTGGTACATAGGCTTCCTCTTACAAACCTCTAACATTTTAGTGACGTCATACATCGTTAACTGTAGATTGGTCAGATAGGCAGTCGCTCCATGTAAAATACTGGGATTCAGCTGAAACCAGTTCGACTGGAAGCCGACCCTAACATATTTGGGAAAAGGCTATGCAGATGATGTGTGTCGTAAATTGCAGACGCTATGTAGTGGCCACCGCTCTCCTAGTAAACCGTAGCTTTATAGAAGCACAACACACAAAAAATAACAAGAACTGCTTATGATTTTAAAACAATTCCAACAACTCTAAAACTCCATAGAGTTGCAAATGTAAACAAACAAAGAATACTGTCATAAGATTATTAAATTCTCTCCAAAGAATACTACCACCTAAGCAGCAGAGCAGTGATAGCCTAGTGGTGTGACCGTCGGACTGCCAAATCATAGGTCTTGAGTTCAAACCCACGGCACGCACCTCTGACTTTTCGGATTCATGTGCGTGTTGTATAATTATCACTTGCTTTAAAAAGGAAAACATCGTGAGGGAACCGGCATGCCTGAGAGATATTTCTCAACAGCATGTGAAACTAAGTTAGAGGCCCATGGGCAGCATAAAAAATCTGTCACCAGGTTAGTCACTAATCACTGACTACACGAAAAAGAAAAGATTGTAAATACCTACATTCTGAGCAAATAAATGAATTATCTATTCTATTCTCTCCCACTTCAGAGATTAGCCAAAAATAACTGTACAGAAAAATTTTTGCCGAGACACGTGGATTTTTTAGTATCCAATCCAGGTTTGTAACTACGTACCTATATTTTACACGGAGCGACTAAAACTTGCCATTCATATCGTGGCATATGTGTACATGAATTTAGATTGGCTTTAGAAATGCATACGTTTACCTTAGCGTTGTGTATGGGGGGTCAACTAGTGGGTGGTTGCATTTCTTGTTGAAAACATTGTTTTAACGAGTGAAACTCCAGAAAAAAAGCTATTATAAGTTTGTAAGAATTGGTAGTAATTCTAAATTTAAAATCAAATTGAGATAAGGGCAGAAGATGATTTATGTTGATGATGATGATGATGTATGCAAGTTGCGTTATCACTTGTTTCCTATCTAGTAAAAACAAGTCCCAAACATAAATGTAAAAACCTATTATCTTCGGAAAACACACACACTAAACACACACACACACATTAAACACACACACACACTAAACACACACACACACTAAACACACACACACTAAACACACAAACACACTAAACACACACACACTGAACTTATTTTTTGTCTTACACTAAATTTTATCATAAAAAATGTGGTCGTAGGCAGGTAGGTAACATGTTTTACAAATTTATTCAGTGGCATAAAAAGTGGCAAAAAACTTTCTGTTTCTGTCCTAATTAGTGCGTGTTGATTTTCTAACATCCTAATAAATATTATAAACGCAAAAGTGGGTAGGCTTGTTTGTTTATTACGCTTTCACGCTAAATGGATTTGAATGAAATAAAGCACATGGTCGTTTTGGTGGAAAAAATTCCGACCTATACGCGGGTAAAGCCACGGGCAAAACCTAGTGCACTTATAATAATACCAAGTTCTACATTATGAGGAAAAAGACAAGCATTTCTTAAAACAAAAAAACTTTAATCTTCATAAAAACATTCCTATCTTAAACTTGAAAAAAAATAACGAATAGTTTCAAAATTATTTACTGAACTTTTTTTTTTTGAGTGGGTAATCATTAAATGACTTCTCCTTGGTGGAGCAGAAGGGAGCGTCAGACTCTTACTACCTAAAACCCATCCATGTTCCTTCCTTAGCCCTTCATGTTCAGGGATAGCGGTAACCCTTTTGGACAATACCGCTGAATTTATTCACCTTAAAATTAAAAATCTATTTTTTAAAAATTGAATCCCTATTTCCCTTGGTCACGCACGCCAACACGCGTGAGCGGCTGGTCCGATTTCACTTATTATTTTTTGTGGTGTTTGTATTGTCAGGCGAAGGTTCTTACATTAAAGAAAAGTAGGACCGTCCTACTTTTTTAAATGTAAGACCCTACCTAGGTAGGTAGAGAAGGAAAGTTAAGTATCATAGTTAAGACAGGACAACGTCTGTCGGGTCAGCTAGTTATACATAATTATAAAATTTATAAAAAAATAATTGTGTATAAAATTGCAAAGTTGAAATCATTTTCGCTTGCTGCGCTGTTGCGAAAATTGGACACTGAATTGACGGCCAGACGGGCGAGGCGGTTTATTCCCATAACCACCAGTGTAATTATATACATATTTTTTTTATAATTAAACTACCGTCACGGGCAAATATATTATTAAATAGCAAAAGTTATGTTATATAGAGGAATGAGGAAAGTCGTGAGGAAACCGGCATGCTTGAGAGATATTTCTCAACAGCATGTGATGCTAAGTCAGAGGCCCATGGGCAGCATAAAAACTCTGACACCAGGTTAGTCACTAACCACACGTAGAAAGAAGGATGAAGAAAATGTCGTCAGAAAAGTTTTGTGTATGAATTTGGATGGCTACGCGAGTAGGGACACACCAAAGAAACGATGGATGATGGGTAAAAGATGACATGAATAAACAGGGATTGACTAACGAGATGGCGACTAATAGAGAAGTATGGAAGAAAAAGAAATGTTGCCAACCCTTCTGGCATATCTTTTATCTTACTAAAACGTATCTAGACAAAATATAAGCCAAACCGATGGTATTTTTCTTTTGATAATCATATTTTAATCCATGTCTCTTTTTTTCTTCTGCTTGAAAATGATGACAAACATTCCTTTAACTAACAAAAAGGCACTTAAAGACTCATTGAAAAAACAATTGAAGTACGTACATAATGTTTTTCTTTTATTTATCCGTTCCTACAACAAGAAAAAATTTTAACACCAATACAACTTGAGAAGATCGTGGTTAAGTAATAACAGCCGCATGGGTCGATCTATCAGGTTAAGCTACGCTTGCCGGGGTTGGTCCGTGGATGGGTGACCATCTTTCCATACGAGACGCCTCCGTGCCTCGAAAAGCACGTTAAGCCGTTAGTCCCAGGTGACATTCGTAGATCTTTGACACTAGTTACAGGTCGTCAGAAGCTCAAAGCACCTTATTAAAAAGATATAAAAACTGTCTTTTATTCTTAAGTATGTACATGGAATTTACTGAAGTTAATTATAAACCTACTTAGTCTAGCCATATTAAAACAGACTTGACGGGCGCAACCTACCTTCGATAAACCAATAAAGTCGGTCTAAGACATTTTTAACTTATGAAACCTTTTATGAAAATATAAAATTATTTTTTTTACTTTTATATTACTGCTAAGCCAACGTTGTAATTTGAAATGTCTCTATTGCTTCACTCTAATTAAGAACTAAATCGAATTTCGATGGTGAAATAATTGTGTTTAAAAACTCCTGACCAAAAATGATTAGCAATCAAAATTATTTTATTAAAATTTAACGAACGAGCTGTATGGTCGGAAATGTAGTTTTTTTTTTGTTATCAAATATGCAATAGACCACTCATTAAATTTAAAAGTGACTAACCTGGTGTCAGAGTTTCAATGCTGCCCATGGGCCTCTGACTTAACTTCACATGCTGTTGAGAAATATCTCTCAGACATGCTGGTTTCCTCACGATGTTTTCCTTCACCGATTCTTAAGCAAGTAATAATTATACAATACGCACATGAATCCATAAAATCAGAGGTGCCTGCCTTGAGTTCGAACTCGAAGCTTGACTTGGCAGTCCGACGGTTATACCACTGGGCTATCACAGACGTCGTACTCCTATAGACGCTAAAACCTGAACATAGCAATGCTGCTTTTTTTTGAGGGTGGGAAATCATCAAATGATTCCTCCCGCTCTGGGTGGAGCGCAAGGGAATATCGGACTCTTACTGATTAAAACCCATCCATGTTCCTTCCTTAGCCCTTTGTGTTCCGGGGCAGCGATAACCCTTTCGGACAATCCCGTTGAACTCAATACAGCTTGGCGCTAGAAATAGGCACTGTGGTAATACCGACTTCCCCGGACGAGCTCCGAGAGACCTACTAATTTAATACTAAGCAGCATTAATTCAAGTCTGTATCTTATAAATCGCGGCTACCATGTTCTAGCTTCTACCACAAGGTCTCGTAAATAGTTTATGAAGAACAGAATACACGTTGAGTCTGACTATCTGATGCCTTGTGAGATCTGGAGTCGAATGAGAGATTGGTTAGTTGGAATGTATCTTATTCCAGAAACTTTGTGTGGAAGTTTTGCTGAGAAAAAAGCTGGTATTTTTCGGTCATATTATGCTAGTGGCAAAGGAGTTTGTATTGTTCCTAAGTTCTTGCATTTGAGTAGTCTCCATTGATGAAGGCATCGATGAATCGCTTTTGTGGGTCACACCCTTTTATACAGTTTGTTGGTGGATAATTTCTGCCAATCTGCATATCTGCCTGCCTAGCTTTTTGCAGGCTTCCAGTTTAACCGGATGCTGCTCAATACGAGTAATATTTCGAATAATATATGGTGGATAATATCTATAGAAATAAATAAAGATAAAGTGTATGTTTGTGATGACAAAATAACAGCTTTTTATTAAATGCATGGGAAATTATATACGGTACTTATAACCAAATATGTATATTTAAAATTGTTGTCTATCTGTCTGTTATTTTGTTTCGGCTAATCTTCCAAACGGCGGGATTAATTTAATAACTTTCACTGATGTTATAAGGAGTAACTTATACTACTATTAAAGAATGAGGATAACCGCGGGTAGCGGCTAGTCTAGCAAATTACGGAAAATGTCATGAATGTGGATTTGTACAAAAATAGGGAAAGTCCCAAGAAATGATGGGTGGACTACCGAGATGACGGCTAACAGAGAAGTTAAATCTGCCTAGCCTTTTCCCAACTATGTTGGGGTCAGCTTCCAGTCTGAGCGGATGAAGCTAAATACCAATATTTTACATGGAGCGACTGCCTACCGGCTATCTGACCTCCACAACCCAGTAATTGAGTACTTAATATGATAACCCTTTGGTAAGACTGGATGTCAGACTTTCGGGCTTCTGACGACTCGTAACGACTGTCAAAGATCCACGAATGACCGCTGGAACTAACGGCTTAACGTGCTTTTCGAGGCATGGGAGCATCTCGTATGTAAAGATGGTCACCCATCCACGGACCAACTCCGGCAAGCATAGCTTAACCTAATGGATTGACCCGTGCGGCTGTTATTGATTAGCCACAACAGAAAGACAAGTGTGGAAGAAAAACCTTGGTGCGCCAACCCCAAATTGGTATCTGGGCAGGAGAATGATAATGTTGAGACATGGTAAATACGAGTACGCGAGATGTGACGTTTATCTCATTTACGTAAGGTTAAAATTACAATGACTGAAGCGCTCGAACTTACAGTACAAATTTATTAATGCATGCAGGATACACTACAGCCATAATCCCAAATCTCAAAATACGAAACATTTCTAGAACTAAACTGCCATTTATTTTCAGATTAGCTAGATTTTCACTGGCTTTTGCAAGCTTCATAATATTTTCTGTGCTAACGTGAACAGATATATTTTATTACTACTAAAATTGGCTATTATTATGGACTGACTCACACAGCTTGCGTGGAATGGTTACAAGTGCTACTTTGTCTAGTTTAATACTTAAATCAAGTACTATTCTAATGGTTTTCTTCCAGTAGATTAACAATATGAAATACAAGCTGACCAGCGCAACTTCGTCTGCGTCACCTAAGAGAGAAAGTGGTTCTCTTCTTTTCGTGTGGTTAGTAACTAACCTGGTGTCAGAGTTTTAAAGATGCCCATGGGCCTCTGACTTAGCTTCACATGCTGTTGAGAAATATCTCTCAGACATGCTGGTTTCCTCACGATGTTTTCCTTCGCCAATTTTTAAGCAAGTGATAATTATACAATTCGCACATGAATCCGCAAAATCAGAGGTGCGGGTGTGGTTTGAACTCGAGACCTATGACTTGGCAGTCCGACGGTCACACCACTGCTGTGTGTGTATTTGCCTTTTAAAGCTTTCTCTGTGTTGTTGTGTTTATTAAATAACATAAAATCACGCCAGTATTCCCGAAGGAGTAGGCAGAGGTGCACAAAACGCATACCAACATTTTGCCAGTTGTCTTTGAGTCCATGTAATAGAGGGTGAGCCTATTGTCCCGGCACATATATGCAAGCCTACCTGTCCGGACTGCTTCTGAGAATATTTACCTATAAAACTTTGCCCGACCTGAGAATTAAACCCACGACCTCATGTTCCTTGCGACCACTAGACCAAAGGTACCGGAATGATATCATCATCACCCTGTCTATCCTTTTCCCAACTATGTTGGGGTCGGCTTCCAGTCTAACCGGATGCAGCTGAATACCAGTATTTACCGGATACCGGAATATATACGTAAATTTTGACATTTACGGCTATCGATTTGTATTGCGAGGGTATTTTGAAATATGTATTTAAATATGTATAGCTCACACATACATATTTAAATACATATTTCAAAATACCCTCGCAGCCTGTTCCCCTCAATACGAATCGATAGCCGTAAATGTCTTTATCATGTGACGTCATGCCGCTGTCATATTTGGCAGCGATCACAAACAGCGCTGTCTAAAGCATTCACGACGCCGTCTATATTTAACATGCAGCCTCGCAGTCGATACTTAAATAATTTTCGAAGCATTGTTTGTACATTTCAATGAAACTTCGATTCGCTTTTTGTATTCTTTCGACATAAATAATTTTCATCCCACCAATTGGTGTCCAAAATTATTTATGTCGATATTTTTTTTCAAGATGGGGGGAGGGGCATTATCTTAATTTCAATGAGTTTATACGTTTGTATTTTTAACAGTTGACATAATTATGTGATTATTATAAGTAATTTAGTGCAGTGTTATCTGATTGTTGTTTGTTTATATATTACTGCCAGCGGCTTCGCCCGGGTGGATATCGAAAATTATCCCAAGGCAACATACTAACGGGATAAAAAGTATCCTATCTGTTAATCCAGGTCATAAACTATCTCTGCGCCAAGTTTCATCCAGATACGTTTTGCTGTTTGGGCGTGAAGGACAGACAAACATAAAATATCACACACACACTCTCTCACAAACTTTCACCTTTATGATTTTGGTGTGAAGTAGTTTAATGAAAAGACTAAAAAAAATCTGAACGAAACAAGTTAATTGTCTTCAACTTTAGACGCCGTCGTAGTTACGATGTGACCCCAATAACTCCTACTTTGAGGACCTAATAATGAGTACTAAATCGCCAGTAACTGCGATCAGGAAATAGCTACTGGATGTAGCTGTCGTTCGGGTAGTCTAGCTGGGATAGGTACTGCGACCATCTGTGAAAAAAGGCCAGAAAATAAAAAGAGGCTTAACTATTTAAAAAAAGTGCATCATAAGAAGCGCAAGATTTTTTTAGAAGTTCATTAATTATAAAAAAGTGTCCATCATTACAAGGTCAATTATAAAGGATCAAGTTATAAAGGATCAGTTTAAAATTTTCCTTTTCTAAAATAAATACTCGACCAAAAATGGTAAAGACGCTTAGTAATATTATTTGTATAATTAAACTTAACCTAACCCAGCACTAATTAGGGGATGAAAAACCTGTTAATTAAGACCAGCCGATCAACAAAGGCGCGCCGCTTTTAGGCTGAGCCAATTATTTTGGCAACACCTATTGCCTAGTTAGGAATTGCCATTGTGTTTGTTGCTGGACTAACAAAGTCTATTTTGATGTAACCGCTATTTTTGTGTTGTAAATACTCAGTTGTTTACTTTTCCTGTATACAGAGATGTGTGAACAATTTTTTAAAATTCTCTATGATTTCTTCTTCTTAATTACATATTTTTTTTATTATTTTAAGGTTATTATTATGTTTTTGCTTTTTTAATATTAAGTAGCATACTTCAAATAATTATTTATAGGAATAGCAGTAATAGCCTAGTGGTGTGACCGTTGGACTGCCGAGTCATAGGTCTCGAGTTTGAACCCAAGCCACGCACCTCTGATTTTACGGATTCATGTGCGTATTGTATAAATTATCACTTGCTTAAAAATCGTTGAAGGAAAACATCGTGAAGGAACTATGTCTGAGAGATATTTCTCAACAGTATATATATTATCCTTTATTCCTCATGCTATGTGAGGTATGTACAGACGCCAGCACATCAAGCTATCCCTAACTGTCAAATTTTCTCAATTAAAAATGAACCTTATGTCTTTGCAATAAAGTTGAAAAACTATCAAAGAAATTTGACAGAATGTGGTAACTTGATGTGCTGGCCTCAGTACCTACTCCAATTCCACCAAAACCATTCAAATTAAAGAAGGTACCCAAGACCTACATGATGCTTCCACTTCAGGCCAAAACTCGATAAAAAAATTCAAAAACAAAACTACTGGATGTTTCGGAAAACTTACCGCTATGAACATTCACGATTATCTCGATCTGAAACAAATAGAAAAATCGAATTAATATGTATGTCAAAACATAATATATGAGACCACAGCACTAGCAAACGGTTACCGCTACCCCGGAACATAAAGGGCTAAGGAAGGAGCATGGATGGGTTTTAGTCAGTAAGAGTCTGACACTCCCTTCCGCTCCACCCAGAGCCGGGGAAGTCATGTACATGATTTCCCACCCAAAAAAGGGTACTTTTAATCTTGGCTACGTTCCCGTGGGATATTTTCCACGAAGTTGATTAAATTAATGTACAGACGCCAGCACATCAAGCTATCCCTAACTGTCAAATTTTCTCAATTAAAAATGAACCATATGTCTTTGCAATAAAGTTGAAATACTATCAAAGAAATTTGACAGATTGTGGTAACTTGGTGTGCTGGCCTCTGTACATGTCTATAACAAAATTAGTAAATGAGTTAAAAACTTATGTTTTATGTGCCATTAAAACTCGGCTTGAAAAAAGCTTTGTAATTCCACGAGGTCTCATTTCATTTTATTTTATAGTACAACATGCACATGAGAGCAAGAAAAGTGACACACTTAATTTTATTTTTAAATTTAAAACCACCACTGTAAAGACACGCCATATTGAAAGCGAGAATGCTAAGAATATCTTTATATTTCAAGTTATTAAGACTTTTTTCAATAACCCAGAGCGGGAGGAGTCATTGGATGATTTACCACCCTCAAAAAAAAAGTAATATCATCACGAAAGTTTGGCTTATTGGACGATTTGCACAAATTTAACTCGCACAAAACGTGCGAATCGACTCCTTTAAAAAATATTATTTTTTCTGTAGTCGATTCGCACAGTTCTTTTAATGGGGTGCGAATCGACACCTTCACAAATATATAGTAGGCTATTCGCACACATAATGTTTTTTTATTAAATGTAGTTAAGATAAAGTACACTAGCAGGTAATACTGTAAAAAATTGTTTAGCACACAATTACCATATACTATTATCATCTGAGCTCTGGACGGACCGGAAGAAAGTGTCAGACTCTTACTGACTAAAACCCATACATGTTAATTCCTTAGCCCTATGTGTCCTGGGGCAGCGGTAACCCTTTCGGAAAATCCCGCTATACTATACTCTATTCTGCGCCTAACAGAGAAAAGCCAAGAAATTTCAAAAGAGTCTCCATTATTATTAAAAGTATACATCATCAGATGATCAATAAGGTTTTAGAATTGTATATGCCTCAACATGTTTTTTTTGAACCTCGGAACTTGTTTATTTTTTTACTGTGTCATGTTTGCCGCAAATAAACGTACTTTCTTTGTTCTGTAAGTTAAATGTTTCCCTTTCACCCACTCCCCGCTAACAAACGCGTGAAACCCTCACTTGTAAGGGGCGCATTTACATCAGGCCAGGGATTAATAAAATATGATGGTGAGAAGTCTGTTCTCTCTCAAGATAAAGTGTTTCTCTCACAAATACAATTTAGCCTGTTCCCCCAAACACTCCCCTCGGGTTTCTAACTATAAACATGTTTTGATTGCATTTATTATTTACTTAGTAACAGAGAATAATCTAAGGTAATGGAATGGAATTAAGAATAATGATTTTCTTTACCAATGTTAACTGGTGTGATTAATGGGAATAACCTTGTTTCTACGTGATAATGTTACACGTGTTATTAACATGTGTTTGTATCATGAACCATCATCATCTGCCTAGCCTTTTTTCAACTATGTGGGTCGGCTTCCAGTCTAACCGGATGCAGCTGAATACCAGTATTTTACATGGAGCGACTGCCTGTCTTACCTCCACAACCCAGTAACTGAGCAATACGATACCCCTTGGTACTGGCTGTCAGATTTTCGGGTTTCTGACGATCCGTAACGACTGTCAAAGATGCACAAATGACAGCCGGGACCAACGGCTTAACGTGCTTTCCGAGACACGGAGGAGTCTCGGTATGTAAAGATCCACGGCCAACCCCGGCAAGCGTAGCATAACCTGGTGGATCGACCTGTGTGGCTGTTAGTACTTAGCCAGGAGCTCCACTTTTGTATGAACCATTATAATAATATGTTAAACATCTAAAGGCGAATTTCACCAATGAAAATCAGTGTCAATATTCCACGGAAAACATTTGTATTAATATACAACGTGGCACTACAAAAGTGACAATAATTTAACACGCATATATACGTTTTCACATTTTCGTTTCATGAAGATGTAATATTTCTATTAAACGGATTTATTTAAAATGTTAGAAAATAGCAACTTAGAGCAACCTGTGCTTAAAGAACTGTCCAGCAGCGGTCAATACCGGTCCCGGACCATAACATTCGCATCAATGAAATTAAAACGAATATACGAAGCGTGTTAAATTAATGTCACCATTGTAGCGCCACGTTACAGATGGAACCGAAACCATTGAAATATAAAATAATGTCTACAGACTAAACATGCGTATTCTATTTCGATTTTCGAATAGAAATACTGAGTATATGCCTACTGCTTCTCTTTTCAATATGTAATTTACTGTAAATAAACACTTTTATTTTGTAAAAAATCTCCAAACCGCTTTCAACGTAAAATAAATACTAAAATCCTATTAACTTATCCCGAAATTAAGTTAAGAAATTGTGTACCAGGAACATAATACGGTCATTAAAGTAAATCAAAGAGAATAATTAACGTTTAAGGAGTTTGTAACGAAAACCATCAAATTAATCTCCTAACTTAATCAACTCGCTTAGGAATACGAATAAGTAATGGTGTCTCTTTCATCATAGACCTGTCGTAATTGCGATACCAAATTGTTATGATCCCACAGTGTTAAGGTATTTTTTTATAAGGGGGAACTAATTTTTGATACATTTTTATGTACATTTTTTTCGTTAAACTTATTCATTTTTAGTAAAATAGTAACCTCCTAGCTGCTGCCAGCGGCTTCGCCCGAGTGGATGCCGTAAATTATCCCAACGGGATAAAAAGTATCCTATGTGTTAATCTACCTCTGTGCCAAGTTTCATCCAGATCCGTTTAGCCATTTGAGCGTGAAGGACGGACAAACACACAAACTCACAAACTTTCGCCTTTGTAATATTAGTGTGAGACGGTTTTTCCACGAAGGGTTTTTCTCACGCATGCCTTTCAAAAAGACGTACATAAAGACGGTTTTAAACACATATTTTGACACATAACACATCGCTGTGTCTTCTTCTTCTAAGAGTTAGATTAGATTCATGTGAGTATTATTATAATTTATCAATTGCTTAAAAATCGGTGAAGGAAAACATCTGATCAAAAGATATTTCTCAATAGAATGTGAAGCTAAGTCAGACGCCCATGGGCAGCATAAAAACTCTGACACCAGGTTAGTCACTAACCACACGAAGAAGATAGAAGAAGCTATTCCATACATTTATTTCCACATAAATCTAGAATGTGTTGAACAACAGATTTTTGACACTACCATGTACAGAGGCCAGCACATTAAGTTACCCCAATGTCAAATTTCTTTGATAATTTTTCAACTTTATTACAAAAGAAGAAGGTTAATTTTCAACTGGGAAAAATCTACAGTTACGAATACCTAGATGTGCTGGCGTCTGTTCCTTTTTTTACACGCTATCTGTTTGTATGTGTTTGATTGTTTGTAAGTTTGTATATTTATAACCGACTCCTTAGGGTGCGGTTTTGACCCACTATAAACGGCCATTTATCGAAGACAATAAATACATTATTTTGATAAAATTATTCCATTTTTCAATTTGCAAAATAAGTTTTATTTTATTTAAATACATAATTTTCATCTATAATCGATAAGGCGGCAATTGAAATCGGGCTTTTATTTAGGTGGGTAATCATCAAATAACTTCTCCCGCTCTGGGTTGAGCGCAAGAAAAAACATGACTATCGCGGAAAAATATAAAGACAAGAAACTACGACCTATTATGTACTCGTAACTTCGTCTCGAGACGTGATAGCACTGGTTATTGGTCGTAAACGACTTGCAACACGTTACAGCCCGATATTGTCTTCAAACATAGAGAGGTACAGAGGCCAGCACATCAAGTTACCACAATCTGTCAAATTTCTTTGATAGTATTTCAACTTTATTGCAAAGACATAAGGTTCATTTTAATTGAGAAAATCTGACAGTTAGGGATAGCTTGATGTGCTGGCGTCTGTACATGGTGTCTTGAGTTGCGCCAACAGTGTTTAGGCTTGGACTTCTGCCCACCCGTTAGGAATGACGGGTATGACATAACAATATGTCCGAATTATTACATGTATATACACATAACCACAGACTATAGAGTCTGGTTTGAGAGGTTCATATCAGTCAGTCATGGAAAGGTTTTGTTAGAAAAATAGATAAGATAGACTAAATGATAATGATGTTAGCGGGATTGTCCGAAAGTGTTACAGCTACCCTTGAACATAAAGGGCTAAAGAAAGAACGTGGATGGGTTTTAGTCAGTAGGAGTCTGACACTCCGTTCCGCTCCACCCAGAGCGAGAGGAGTCATTTGATGATTCCCACCCTCAAAAAAAAGACTAAATGACACAGACTAAGGAGTGGAATTCCCTGCTGGAGTCTGTATTTACCGATAGCTATAATCTAGGGTCTTTCTTGTCAAAATTAAGTAAAACCTTCGTAATACAAAATATACCTCAAGTAAAGAAAAACAAATATTTAATTCTGCACACGCACAGGAAATACACAGAAATAAAAACAAAACAGAATGTAAAAATATAAAAAAAACAAATAAAAATTAAAGCAATACAAAAAAAAACACAAAGACCTGTGCGAGGCCGAAAAGGCCCGTATCTCAGCATAACACAAAATTAAAAAGCTTAGTAAAAATACACACGAAAACAGCCCTTAAGAACACCACACATCCGGTCCGCTCATTTCGTGAGCAGAATACAATTTTAAGCCAAGATTTTCAGCATAACACCACTTTATACTTCAATTATAATGTTAACAACGCGCAGTTTATTTCGGCTTGACGTGTAATTCGTTGAACTCGTCAAGAAATTTATTAAAAATAATGTTTCTGTGCGTGCGTTTCGTTTTTTTTTGTGTACACTTCTGCAACGCTGTGGAAAATCTGACAGCCAGTCTTACCAAGGGGTATCGTATTGCCTAGTTACTGGGTTGTGGAGGTCAGATAAGCAGTCGCTCCTTGTAAAATACTGGTATCATCCAGTTAGACTGGAAGCTGACCCCTAGTTGGAAATAGCCTATGTGGGTTTATTTCTTTACTGGCTATTAATAAAATACTTTTGAATTACAAACTGCAGTTTTACTTTCTCGGAGCGACCTCTTATTACAGTTTCAATTTTAGGGCAGCGGCGACCCTTTCTCAAAAAACACCTTGTATATTCAAAGTAACTTTAGGGATGCCTCACAGTTCGGGCCCCACTTATCCTTGAAAGGGTTACCTACCTTTACCTTACCTACGGCATAAATTATTTCACAGTGATACTGCGGTTGATGTACAAAATCGGTAGTTTCGTGAAATTACTAAAAGATTTTTATTCCCGTTTAATTTTTTTTCTTGCAAATAATGCAATTTATCGATTCGTCTTTAAAGAATCGATAAATTTTCCGATTTCTTTATAATCTACTTTATGTAGTATTCCTATAGTTCTATAAAAACGTACATGTTAATATCCAAAGAAGTGGATTATTACATGTTATTCATATTTTTCATTTATGCACATAATATTTACATACAGATACTTAAAATATTAATAATAACTATGTACAAGTATATAAAACAAGAGGAAAATCAAAGGGCATCAAAAAATGCGCCCACATCGCTGTCAACAGGAAAAGTTTCCGATTCTTTGACCAAAAAATTAGCCAGCCCTCTGGTCACATGAAGACTCAACCAGCGTCGTAATATTTCACAGGAATTTAAATTAGGATATTAACTAATACGCTTAAGTGTCCCTTTTTACTTTATTGGATTTATTTGTATAAAGTTAGTTAGATAGTCTTTTAATTTAAGTACGTTGTTTTAGTAGTAGGTTGTATATTATTGTAATTAAGTTTTGTGTACAGAAACTAAATAGTTTTCAGAATTAAAAAAAAAACTAATATCCTAATTTATATTCCTGCAAAACAAAGCACGAACTAGAATTCAATCCAAATAGTTCTTTTTTTTTAAACTTCGTTCGGTAACAAGTGAAAAACATTTCGGTAAATTAAAAACTTTTGCGCGCAGATGCAGGAGTATAACTATCATTACTCAGAGTCGGTATTCCTCAATTCAGCCTTCTACCTTGATACAGTTTCATTGTACCTGCTTCCTAATGAAATGCGGTAATGACAGAGAACGCGGAAGGCGTGTCGAGTTCTTGGTAATTTAGATAGAGAGGAGTGAGTATTTTGTTACCGACACGTAGTTTCATTAATATGTGAGCAGGCGACGGCTTTATAGATGCACCGCGCATTTGTATCTAAGTTGAAAGAGGAGTTTTTTCAAAGAAATTATTTTTGTTCTCGCGGCTCAAGTTTTTTTTAATTATTCCTAATTTGAATTTGTGTTTTATGTTTTTTTCTGTCTTTCTACTAGGGTTTCCTCGACGAAACAACAGCAAGGTGAGGTTGTGGAGATGTATCGCAAACTATGCTCCACCTCCTAACTTGCCCGCTGTGTCCCAAAACATACAATAAAAGTGGCCTCGGCACTGCCAACGACCACTTAGTGTAAAGAGGTTTTGTACCAACAATGGGGCCTAGAAAAATTCACATTTTTATTAAAGATAACGAAAATGAAAAGAAATGTATGGAATTGGCAAAAGCTTTCGAAATCTGACGTGATCAATCGTTTTCGATGGCTTAGTGCTAGACAATGTCAAATTAAATAACGAAACTCGATTAATATTCCCATACAAATAAGTTGACAAGTGGCGTTCTTGTTGACAAATCGCTGAGACAGCGAGTTGTTCGATCAATATTTTTCAAAAGCGAATTGACGCGGAGCACTTGCCTAGGCCCCAAGATCTGAAATACAGCCGTGCCAGCGAAATTAAAAAGGTTGCACAATATAAATAAATAAAACAACGTTATAGCCAAAACGCCCAAAAACGTATAATCCGACACAACACACACAAAAACACCTACTTTATATTCAAAGTGGGTAGACTGTAGCCCACAAAAATACAGTTGTACGTATGTGATATCTGAATTCAAATAGACACGTAATTTATGGTAAGCAAAATAAACAGTTTTGAAAAAACATTACAAGGTTATAAAACGCGGACTTGTCAAATGCCAAGGCACCCACTAACAATGCCTTTTGTAATACGAATACCTACCTAAAAAAAAAAACATATTTTTAGATGGTATTTTCGTCTATATAGGATTGTATAAAAATATCACGTTACTGAACCGTACTAATTTTGTATTTATGTTTACATCATTATATTATTAACATGACATCACGCTTTCTTACTTTTTCTTTCAGATCAAAACAGCTTACACAGTTTTTACTCAAAAATCAGCAAAAAGTTAATCCTCCTGCTTCAAACTCAGCCTTAATCAAGGATTAATAACCTTACCGTTTAACACATAGTTGATTAATTAATCACTCTCCCCAACTTTGGAACTAGAAAGTTTACAAAATCACTTAAAAACATAATCTAACTGCTACCAACGCGTGGGTGGTTTTCCAAATAGTTGGGACTTGTGGCGTACCGTAACCGTTGGGATACCTTCTTTAGTGCGTACCTGGTGTGTTGGGGCATTTATAGAAGCGTGTATGAACATTTAACTGGTTAAAATTAATTGTATGAGCTTGGCGTCAATTGTGGAGATTCCATAAAGTTTTGGATGGGTATACGAGTTGTGTCGGGAATTAAAGTTTAGAACAGTTACGAGCTCATAGCTGGATTATAATTCAATTAATCTGTGGAGTTACATTGCTTATTCAAATTCAAATTCAAGGATAAAGTCAAAGTCAAAACATTTATTTCAAATAGGCACAAGAATGGCACTTTTGAACGTCAAAATGAACAAGAAATAGAATTGATTCTAGTTGCCCCTTCCAAAAGGTAGTTTCGTGTGGAGAAGAATGGGCAAGAAACTCCACCGTTACTCTTTTAAAATGTTTCACAATGTTTTGTATACATGTATTATAACATTATATTATGTGAAGACGATGCACCCAGAATAAAAACAATACCCCACAAAAGGTGAAAAGATAAACACATGTAGCAGTGGCAAGTAAACTTAATTATGTCATAAGTACATGGTGCTCACATATTTACAAACATTCTAAAAGTTAATAATAATTAATAATAGTTAATAATAGATAAAATGGAAATGAAGTTATTCATAAAGAAACGGAGTTAACGACGTAGCTTGCAGAGTAAGCTAATTGAAGTGGCAGTGGGCTGGCCTGTCTAAGAGCACACGAGCCCAGCCGACCTATTCTACTTTCCTACATTACTAGTTTCTGCCCGTGGCTTCACCCGCGTGTATGACGGAAATTGCATGTTATTATACATATAAACGTCCTCTTGAATCACTCTATCTATTAAAAAAAACTGTATCAAAATCTCTTGAGTAGTTTTAAAGATCTAAGCATACATACAGATAGACATTAGGACACCGGAAGCGACTTTGCTTCATACTATGTAGTGATGCTGGCATAACTCGTCAAAATATAGGGAACAGCTGTTTTTTTCTCCGCGATTTCAAATTTGTTCTCATAGTAAAAGATAGCTAGATAGATATTTCTCAACAGCATGTGATGCTAAGTCAGAGGCCCATGGGCAGCATTAAAACTCTGACACCAGGTTAGTCACTAACCACACGACAAGAAGAAGAAGATAGTAAAAGATGTTCATAATGATTCGTACAATGACCCCTTAAAATAAAGCCCTTGAATTCAATTTCACCCTGTATAAAAAATGTCAACGTGAAAACTCAAGTAAAGCTAGTTTGAAGTGCCTTTCTATCTGATGACAGGAATTGACACCATTGGTGCTCACTTTAAGCTCAGTTCACCTAAGTTATCAAAGTGAGATTGTTACAGAATACCGGTGATTGTATACTGGCAAGCAGATTGTGGTAAACCATCAAATGACCCCTCCCACTTTGAGTGAAGCAGAAGAGTGTCAGACTTTTACTGATTAAAACCCATCTATTTATTTATTTATCCTTCCACTGGAACGCCATACAGCAATTACACCAATGGAATAAAAATGACTTCATGTGCTGCTTTCCATCCATCCTGTGCGCGCTGGACATTGAACGGGCGGCGACGAATTATCCACGCTCACATTGTCACGCAGCGTCAAAACATAAATTGTTTCATAATTTCATCCATATTGCGCTCATTCTTTGCGTTTTTAGAGGCTTACAGTATTTTTAAACAAATATATATATATATACAACAAAATACAAAAAAAAAACAGAAAATTGTACAATCTATGTTCCTTCCTTAGCCCTTTGTGTTCCGGGTAACGGTAACCCTTTCGGACAATCTTGGTGGCTCTTTGTAATTACTTTCATAAATACTTTCAAACGTTTTGAATTTTACAGGGGCCGCCCATGTTATTTTAGTTTATCACTACCTAGTTATGGGGGAACCTATTACCATCAAATTTGTACATCGTAATTCAAACTACATCAATCAGAAATATCATCAACAATTCAAAATATTTATATAAATAATATAGTAGCAATGAAGTTGAACATATTATTAAAGTTTATTATTTACTTTGTTCTGATTGGTGCTAGAACTTTATTGGAACAGAGTAATAACATCCAAATCATTGGTCTGATTTCTGAAGCAATATTGGAAGTTACTGAACTAGTTCGTAATTGATATTTGATTCTTTGGTATAGGTTTATTTTGGGGACGATTGTTATTGTCCATTGTTCTTGAAATAGACACTGTCAAACTTTCTCAATCGATTTTGAACTTAGAGTGCAAAGTTTTAGGGTTTAAAATCATTTGGAGAAATTTGACATTTTGGTATAAGTTGATGCGTAGCCGACCGTACGTTATTAATCGTCGGAAACACGTTTTTAGAAGACAATAAGTGTAGCTCCAACCTGGTAAAGTGGGGCTACCTCGACAGTATGGCAGCCGGTTCTGGTCCTCCGTCCTACCCCTCCCTTTATGTCCCAAAACATGCAGCCTTTTTTTTATCTATGATTTTTCCCGCTCTGGGTGGAGCGGAAGAAAGTGTCAGACTCTTACTGACTAAAACCCATCCATGTTCCTTACGTAGCCCTTTATGTTCCGGAGTAGCGGTAACCCTTTCGGACAATCCCGCTTACCCAAATCATGCAGCTTAAGTGATCTCTACGCTACCACCAAAAACGCTGTGAAGTTTTGGACCAACAAAATTTTAAATACCGACTGTATTTAAAATTTTGTTGGCCCTTCGCTTATTCTTCTTCTTCTTCGCTTGCTAGCGATACGAAGAAGAATAAGTAAACCTAAATTGTTCAATTTTTGACGGTCAGTACGATTTGTCAGTGCCTAACAGATTTATTTTCATAAATACGATGTCCATCATCATTATCTGCCTGCCCTGCCCAGTCGGAATGGACGCAGCAGAATACCAGTATTTCGTATGAAGTGACTGCCTATATCCGCTTTTCACAACCCAGTAACTGGACAATACCCCTTTAAAAGACTAGCTGTCAGATTTTCGGGCTTCTGACTACCCGTAACGACTGTCACACATCTACAAATAACAGCTGCGACCAACACTCAAGTTCTATCTCCAAATTATTTGGAACCTTAAAACATTGACAGTTATGTTCAAAATCGATTGAGAGCATGTGATAGTTTGTGATAACTTGATGTGCTTGTTTACTACTGTACTTTCCGAGTCCATTAATTTAGATAACCATGGCCACGCTAAGAAGATGAAGAAAAGTACCTATACTTATCTATACTAATATTATAAAGAGAAAAGATTTGTATGTATGTTTGTAACGAATAAACTCAAAAACTTCTTAACGGCCCTGGATGAAATTTGGCACAAAGATACATAGATTTTAGTCTGGAATAGCATAAGTATACAAATCTTTCCTACTACTTTTTATCTCGGAAAAATGTACGGTTCCCGTGGGATAAAATCCTACATACACGCGGCCGAAGCCGCTGGCAAAAGCTAGTCATACATAATCGAAGACCTAAAGGACATAATAAGAGTGATCTTCAAAACATTATTCCGTTCACGATCCAAGGCTAAACTGACGCTATTGGCTTAAAACGTTGACGAGAATGTATCAAATTTTACGAGTCCACATTGATACCCAACGGTTGCCGTTCAGCCACGAATCGAATTGAAAAATAATGAGGGAGGACATATAAAAGGAACATTTGTCGAACACATGAAGACTTACCAAGAGAGACTCCAGTTTAAGTTGATCTTTCATTGTATTAGGTTTTCGTACAAAAAAAGGTCAGGTTAAACTGGATATCGTGCGTCGAATACCGCGCGCACATTCGACGTGAAGAAAAAATACGTTTAGTTTATAACATTACGTATTCAAAGGATTATAATGTCTGTTTTGTGCGACGACTGTATTACGTTGGTGTTTTTACATGAGGACCCCGTTTTCATTGGGGACTTTTCTCTCGTATGTTGCTTTAATGAGTGCGTGCTAACACGTGCCTGCTTCCCAGGGCAGAACGTTTTGAACCTTATTAATTACTAGCTGCTCCCGCGCAGTTTTATCTGCTGCTCGGCTCCTATTGGTCGTAGCGTGATGTTACATAGCCTATAGCCTTCCTCGATAAATGGACTATCCAACACAAAAAAAAATTTTCAATTCGGACCAGTAGTTCCAGAGATTAGCGCGTTCAAACAAACAAACTTTTCAGCTTTATAATATTAGTATAAATGGGTAATAGCGTCCTCAAAAAAGCCTGTTTAAAGGAAGAACACTCCCCTCTGCTCCACCCAGAGCGGGAGAAGTGATTGGATGGTTTCCCATCCACAAAAAAAAAATCACGAATAGAACCCGCAGCAACCTCTTCTTTATGAGGAAAGCCAAGTCCGAGTCAGACACGCACACGAAGTGTTCCGTACAATAATTAACGCAAATTAAAAAAAAAACACGTATCCCGCATGGTAAAAATTAAATTTTTATATTGATTGAATGTTTATTATTTTTTGTTATAACGTCCATAATAGTACAAACTCTGTGAAAACATCAAGTGTATATCTATTACGGTTCAAAAGATACAGCCCTGTGACAGACGGACGAACAGCGAAGCCCAAACAGCAGGAGTGGTTTTAAGGGTTTCATACCAAAGGAGCCCTGTTTGCTACAAATAAAAAACCCACACACGACTAAAGAAAATATAAGCCACGAAAGAACGTAATGCGTTCAACAAATTGCCTGTCAAGCCTTTCCCTTAGGGCATAAAGTACCCCGTGAAGGAAGTCCCTTAGCAATTTTAAAACGGAATCAATGATGAATAATTTCAAAATCCTAAAACCTAGTTAACCAGGTCGGCTCTTGGAATTGAGCCAAAGCATTCGAACCCGCTCGGCGTATCCATAAATTTTAGGCTACGTGAATTATTAAGAGACGAAACTTTGTGCTAAGTATTTTAATCATTTTTGGGTTTTGAATGAAAGAACGGAACCCTTATAAGATCATTCATAGCCAATTTGCTGCGAATCTAAGGGACCAATCATGTTGAATTTGGTACACAGGTGTCCGAGGCAGTTGAGGCAGGAAGGCACAGCCACGCAAACTGCGCCTGGACTCAGTCAAGTAGCCAGACGGATATTGGTGTCACCCAGCATAATAGTGCCTATAGTGGCTTATGGTAGCGCCTGAAGCCTGAAACCTAACTCCAAATCACTCACAGCCAGGATAAGCAGTCAAAGCCAGGATAGGCAGTCAATCTGCCTAGCTTTTTCCCAACTATGTTGGGGTCTTCCAGTCTAAGCGGATGCAGCTTAATACCAGGATACCGTTAGGGCCGAGACTGACGGGTAAGCGGGATTGTCCGAAAGGGTTACCCCGGAACATAAAGGGCTAAGGAAGGTACACGGATGGGTTTTAGTCAGTAACTGACACTCCCTTCCGCTCCACCCAGTGCGGGAGAAGCCATTGGATTATTTCCCACACTCAAAAAAAAAACAGGCTGTAAGATTGGTATTCATGAAATTATGGGTTGATGGGCCGACCTATGCCCGGGCAAGTTATTGGGTAGGAGCTAAAATTTTCCCGAACAACGTTCATTGATAGAGGACAGAAACGCCGGCAAAACAATACTGGTAATTTTGCGGACGCCGAGACCGCTAAAATGGATAGAGAGTGTGGCTTGCAGCCGCGTTCGGCCGTCCAAGGCCACATTTAAAATGGATGCATGATAAAATATGGTGCAATAAAGTCTAATTAATAGAATTATGTACTTTCATGTTTCAGCTTGGGCTGGCATATTGGGTGTAACCGAAAAGGTATATATGTACATAGAAAAGCATATTCTACAGACCACCAAACTGAACAACTTTTACTACGGGACCAATTACGAAATCGTGAAAAAAATCAGCTGTTCCCTACATTTCGACGAGTCACGTGACCAAAAATGTTTAGAACAGCTGTTTAAACATATCACACCAATATTACTCAGGCGAAAGTTTGTGAGTGTGTGTGCGTGCGTGTATGTTCGTTACTTCTTCACGCAACAACCACTAAACGGATCTGGAGGAAATTTGGCACAGATATAGATTATAAATTGGATAATACATAAGATATCACTTTTTATCACTGTAGTACGTTCGTAAGATAATTTACGATATCCACGCGAGCGCAACCACGGGCAGAATCTAGTTAAATATAAATACACCATTCGTGTTGTTTCAAATAATGATATCTAATGTTGATCCATTAGATATCATTTCAACACGAAATGAATGTAACAATTTCGACCACAGCCGTGAGAAACTAACACGTGGGAGCTATTATCGAAAACCAAGCCACGTATGAACCATTTCGCGTCAGCTATGAGGTTTAGATACTATCACTTTATTATCTGCCTAGCAGCTAATTATGTTAATGTATTAATTAGGGGGACGAATTAAGTGAGTGGTTCGTTGTATTCGGGTTATATAATTACGATTATATAGTATACATATTTGATGTTATGTTAAATGAAAAGTCCTTGAGGAAAGTTCAAGAAAATTTATCTGTTTAATACGATTTATACAGGGTAAAATTGAATTCATGGGCATTGTTTTAAGGGGTCATTTTACTCATCATTAGAAACAACTTTCACTGTGGAAACGAATCTGAGAGCACGAAAAAAAACTGCTGTTCCATACATTATGCTTGCTCAACTCGTCGAAATGTAGGTAACCGTTAATTTTCTTTTCGCGATTTTAGAATTGTTCCCGTAGTAAAAGTTGTTCATAATGATGAGTACAATGACCCCTTAAAATATTGCCCATGAAATCAAATTCACCCTGTATAGTAGCGTGAGGTTGTATCTAATTATATTTTCCAAGAACTTCATCCATAGATCTTATAATTATAAAGTTCAGCATTTCTATGTAAATCAAATTCTTACTTTTCAAGACACATATCTACAGAGTGTGAGATCTTTTTTAATCTTATGTATGGAAAAGTCGAAAAGATGCGGGTTTAGTGAGAGGTAGTAGGTGCGATTAATTCCCGCTAAAAAGGTGGTGACTCCCTTCAAAAAAGTTGAATAAATAATTCACGGAGAAATCTTTAACAAACGATAAAAATGGATCGTTTAGAAATCCATTCCAACTCTTCACTACTTCAATGATTTCGTTTAAACGCGTCCAAACTCTTTGAGCCGAAAACCGTTATCTCAAAAACATTTTTTTACAGTCCAATCCGAGTCTTTTTGGTCCAAATCACTGGTACAGTGATCACTTTGATAGAAAAACCCAAAAAATAATTGCGAAAGTCCATATTTACATAATAAATCGTTATTGGATTCACAAAGGGTGGCTTGTCAAAAAATTTGGCAACAATTTGGACATCAAAGTGTTCGCAAATGGGAGGCGAGAAGGCCGGAGAGGTGCGTTTAACCGGAGCCCGTACACGGCAAATTTGCTATGACGCTGTTTGTACGAATGGACACTTTGTGATGTGGTACGAAATGTAGGATGACCGGTTCAGGCGATTTACACACGGCATCGCGCTCCGCCGCGGTAGGCGGAGCGGATCTCATGTCGCATTGGTCTCTAAGAAATCCGTTGATGCCTAACACACGTACACCGCCCGACCGCGCGGTCGAGCGGTGCTCGTTTCTACCGCAAACTGCTCCTACCGCGTGGTTGAGCGGTGCCGTGTGTTATTCGCTTTAAGATTTGACTGTCAAAATTGTTATTGGAATTTACTGAAGTAAAGTAAATTCAAAAATAGGCTGAAAAAAGCACATTTTGAAGGTCAGCGTTTCATAAGACAGTCCTCCAAAAACGCCCACCCTTCACAACTTCCTAGTGCTTTAGCTGGGAAGAACAAGTGGCGCAACAAACTCCCCAGCAGCACAGCTTTCTGTTTAGTTGGAAGAACTTGATTCTACACATTTAAAGAAACAAAACAATATCTATAGATTTGAATGCATGTTTGTCAGAGGTGCTCGTGGCAGTAATAACAGCAGCAAGGATTGATCCATCAGGTTATACTACACTTGCCGGGGTTGGTCCGTGGATGGGTGACGTTTTTTGACATACCGAGACTCCCGGCTGTCTTTCGTGGATCTTCGACAGTCTTTACGAGTAGTCAGAAGCTCTAAAGATTGACAGCCAGTTTTACCAAGGGGTATCGTATTACCCAGTTACTGATTGGGTTGTGGAGGTCAAATAGGGTGTCGCTCCATGTAAAATACAGGTATTCGCGATTGGGCACTTAAAACTATTATTATTTCAGTTCACAACTTGTCCCATACAGAAAATCCCTTTTAGTAGAGGACATTTAAAGTCCCGGCAGTCTGTGTTCTCATTCGAAAAAATACCACCGATTTATACAAAATCCTCTCCTTAATAAAGTGTAGGATATAAATTGACCTCTCCAGTGCTTAGCATTTATTTTACTCTGGTAACATTCACATAAAAAAAATAGATCGCCCCAAAGGTATTTCGGGTCTCCAACGTTTTGTGGCTCGGGTAACGTCTAAAAAACTTAATTTTCCTTTATAGCCACTCAATGGGATACACATTTAGTATCTTTTCATGTAATAATGTTGGTTTTATGCTTTATTATGATGTATGTAAGAGATTGTTTTTGGATATCAAAAGATGTGTAGAGAAAAAAGGTTCTGTAATGTGTGCTTATCCAACCCTGTGATAGCTATAGGTATTGTGATCTTTTGTGCTCCGTTTTGGGTTAAAAAACAACCTTGAAAAAAGGGATGGGTAACGTTTATGCTTATGCTTAACCTTTTGAACGCCAGAGCATAAAAGCACGCGCGTGCCCTCCACGCCAAGCTACAAATTGTTCTTCTTGTTATCATGAATTTCCCAATATCCATGGTGTCTTTTATTTTGTTGCATGTTTTTAAATACGCACGAGAGCTTCAACTTTTAAGATATCTATACAGGGTGTAACCGAAAGGGTATATACATACAAAAGCATATGCTACAGACCACCAAACTGAACAACTCTTACTATGGGACGAAACCCGAAATCTTGAAAAAAAATCAGCTGTTCCCTACATTTCGACGAGTCGCGTGGCCTAAAATGTATACAACAGTTGATTGTTTTTTTGCGATTTCAGAGTTGGTACCATAGTAAAAGTTGTTTAGTTTGGTGGTCTGTAGCATAGGCTTTTGTATGTGTATACCCTTTTTGTTACACCCTGTATAAACACAAACAAAAGTAATGATTTAATTGTTTACTTCGTGTAAAATTTCAAGTATAAGTTTACCGGCCTTCCTCTCCTCGGCCCACAGTACCGATAAATTAACCAGGAATATTTTATCATCCTCACTGGTAAATTTTGAAGTACCGTGTTTTTCCGATGCGTTGAACGTATGGAAAATGGCTTGTCCCAATACGGATTTGCCCGACAACCTGTCCTCCCAGAGACAGTGGGACGTGCCGCTCTGCAGTATTATACGGGATAACCTAGTAAACACGTCACCTAATACTGTTGAGCGTGCCCGTCTGCTGGCTGTGGGAGAATGGGAGTCAGGCTTGTGGCTTCAGGCGCTCCCGTCATCCACCATAGGCACTATGATGGATGACTCATCGTTTCGGCTCGCTACGTGTCTCCGCTTGGGCGCACCTTGTGTTGCTCCGCATCGGTGTCACTGCGGTGAAGCTGTTGACAGTCTCGGGCACCATGGCCTGTCCTGGCGGCGGCAGGAGTGCAGGTCGCATATCACGTCACGCCAGCATCAACGACATTATTCGTCGAGCCCTTGCCACCGCCGGCGTACCAGCGGTATTAGAACCAAACGGCTTGGTACGTGACGATGGTAAGCGACCAGACGGAATGACTTTGTTGCCTTGGAAGGTGGGTAGGCCTCTGGTGTGGGACGCAACCTGTGTCGACACCCTTGCGCCATCTCATGTTCTTAGCAAGGCGGGCTGTGCTGGCGCCGCTGCTGCCGCTGCTGAGACCCTCAAGCGGCGTAAATACAGTAACCTGATGTGTAACTACAGATTTGAGCCGTTTGGGGTCGAAACTCTAGGGTCATGGGGCCCGAGTGCGCAACTCCTTTATAAGGAAATTTCTCGCCGATTGGTCGACACTTCGCGTGACCAGAGGGCTGGATTGTTCTTTGGCCAAAGAATTAGCATTGCCATTCAACGTGGCAATGCTGCCAGTCTTCTGGGCACGTTTCCTGATGACAGCGATGCGGATGAGTACTTCGACGCCTAAGTGTCCTTTTTGTCTTTTTTTGGATTTATTTGTATATATAGTTAGTTAGATAGTCTTTTAATTTAAGTATGTATAAGTTTTTATTGTACTTCGTGTTATAGTGTACCCGCATTGTCACATAATTGTGTCGTTGGCTTACAGGGCGTGCGCTTGCTTGCCAAGTATATGTGAAAATGGCGTTCAAAAGGTTAATATGAAAACATAATCAACATCTTTGGGGAATGTCCAGTAAAGTCTGTACCTCGATCATTGAGACGATAGCACCTTATTTAGCGTTCATATTTAATTTATGTGTGGATCAAGGCATCTTCCCGGATTTAATGAAATACAGCAAGGTAAAACCACTTTTCAAATCCGGGGACAGTAAAGACACCAATAATTATAGACCCGTATCCGTGTTGCCGGTTTTCAGCAAGATCTTTGAAAAGATAATGCTTAATCAAATGCTTAATCATTTTAACACTAATAAAATACTTAACGATCAACAGTATGGTTTCACCAAAGGACGTTGTACAACTGACGCTGGTGTGACCTTATTAAAACACATTTTCAATGCGTGGGAAGAGGCTCAAGACGCCATCGGAATCTTTTGTGACCTCTCCAAGGCATTTGATTGCGTTGATCACGAAACCTTGCTGTTGAAGCTAGAGCATTACGGACTTGGAAAACTTGCGCTTAGTTTGGTAAAATCTTATTTAAACGATAGACAACAGCAAGTTCAAATAAAAGGCGTCAATTCACTCGGTTTAAAAGTAAAAATGGGTGTGCCACAAGGTTCTATATTGGGTCCTTTCCTCTTTTTAGTATACATAAATGATCTTCTCCATTTACTAAAAAATCAACCACAAATGGTGTTATTTGCTGATGACACTTCTTTAATTTTTAAAATAGATAGACGTGCTAAAAATTTTGACGACGTAAATAACGCCCTACTGCAGGTCCAAAATTGGTTCACTGCAAATAATTTAGTATTAAATGGAAAAAAAACTAAGTGCATAAGATTTTCTTTACCAAATGTAAAAAGTTGTGATTGTGAGATAGTATTGAATCAAGAGAAACTAGAATTTGTCGATAAAACTGTTTTCCTAGGGATCACGCTCGACTCAAGGCTACAATGGGGTCCTCATTTAACATCTCTTACAGGACGGCTAAGTTCTGCAGCATATGCTGTCAGAAAGATTCGTCAATATACTGATGTGGATACCGCGAGGCTAGTCTATTTCAGTTATTTTCATAGTATCATGTCTTACGGTATTTTACTTTGGGGCCGAGCTGCAGACGTCGACTCAATTTTTATTCTGCAGAAAAGAGCTATCAGAGCCATATATAATCTCCGTAGGCGCGATTCTCTAAGAGAACGGTTTAAGGTTATTAACATCATGACTGTAGCTTGTCAATATATCTATGAAAACATCATGTACGTAAGGAAAAATCTGCATCTTTTTAGTAAAAGAGGTGAAAGACACAATTATTTCACTAGAAATAGGGACCAAATAGTTCAGCCAGGTTTCAGGCTGGCAAAAGTAGATTCATCTTTCATGGGGTTCTGTTTAAAATGTTACAATAAAATACCTCCCCACATTCTTGAACTTAACGAATCAATATTTAAATCCTGTATAAAACGCACACTATGCAGCCAAGCGTATTATAAATTGGGAGATTACATTGCTGACAAAAATGCTTGGGTCAATGCTAGTCCAGCTCCACAAGGGCGCACCAACTAATTGCTAAAAACTGTTGGAGCTGCGGAAGAGAAGAACAAAAAAACTATCTTTGCATTGTATAAATTCAATCTCTTAATATTGTATAATTGCTTAGCACATATGTGAGTACTATGTACCTACTATAAAGCGACCATTTACTGGGTACGTCTTTCATTGACTTGAATGTGCCCTGGCGGCTGAGAGTATGCCATGCTCACTTTAATGTCTCGCTGATGGTGGCGTGTGTGTTGGATCATTTAGCTCCCTTCAAAATGGTTGAGCTGAATGGTGCTAATATATGCGTCATGTTCGTGAACGGGCGCTGTCAGTAGGGACTGGTCATCTCTTAGCGACTAGGGCTTGTTTTAATTTAATTTTTGAATAGTTTTTACATATTTTATATCGGATGCTTTTAACGTTCTGCATCGTTCTCACATGTATAATATTAATATGAACTATGTAACCAATATTTTGTAACCATATTTTGTTTAAAAGAGTGTCCATGAAGTTTCTTGCCCGTTCTTCTCCATAGGTACCTACTGCTTTGGAATGGGCAACTAGCTTCATCTCTCTGACTGACCGACACCTTGACAATTCAAAAGTGCCTGTAATTGGTTTATTTGAAATAAATACTTTGAGTTTGAGTTTGAGTTTGAGTTTAATCTAGAAAATTTTAGAAAGACTCCAAAGGGCGATGGCTCCAGATATTTCGCTTTAATTATGCCTGGCTCGCATCTTAATTACATTACATACTATATTAATCACAATCTGAATAATTTCAAATAATATTGCTTATCCTACTTTAGTTACTACTACTTTCGTTTGTGAGGATGTATGGATGTTTGTTACTCTTTCACGCTTTTTTTTTTTTTTCAGGCTGAGTAATCATCCAATGACTTCTCCCGCTCTGGTCAGTGTCAGACTCTTACTGACTAAAACCCATCCATTTTCCTTCCTCAGCCCTTTGTGTTCCGGGGTAGCGGTAACCCTTTCGGACAATCCCGCTCACCCGGACAATCCCGCTTACCCGGGTTACCGCTTTCACGCTAAACCTACTACACAGAGATAGTTTATATCCTGGATTAACCCATTGACTGGCGGAACGCAGATCTACGCGAGACACATTGGCTTTTTAATTGAGTCTGTAATTACGACATACGAAAGGTTAACACATAGGATACTTTTTATCCCGGTAGTACAGACGCCAGCACATCAAGCTATCCCTGTCAGATTTTCTCAATTAAAAATGAACCTTATGTCTTTGCAATAAAGTTGAAATACTATCAACGAAATCTGACAGATTGTGGTAACTTGATGTGCTGGCCTCTGTACGTTCTCATAGGACAATTTCCGACATTCACGAGAGAGAAGCCGTTGGCAGAAGTCAGTCCTTCATTCGTTCGACTAAGTCTTTTTACTACCGTAAATAATGCAATGAATGTTGTTAAAGAATTAAAAAAAAAATTGCTCATCATTCTCCTGCCCTTACAATTTATTTGGGTTTGGCGCAACATGGTCTTTTTCATCCATACTTCTCTATTAGTAGTTATCTCGGTAGTCACTCCCTTTCTAGCCACATCATTTTTCACACAATCCATCCATCGTTTCTTTGGTCTTCCTCTTCATGTATAGCCATCGACATTTATACTCACAACTTTCCTGACAACATTTTCCTCATTCCTCCGCATAACATGCCCATACCATGACAAGCGATTTCCACACAACTTTTCAGCCACCGGTGTCACTTTCAGAACTCTTATACAGAGTTGATACGACAGAGGGGCTTTCCTTTAAACAGCTTATACTAGGGACCACTTTCAAGCTCTTTACCAAAAATCAATTAAAAAGGAGCAGTAGTTTAGACGCAAATGTTTTTTAAGATTTTGCCCCGTTTGAACACGATGTATCTTTCCTAACAGCGCTCCGGCGTGCACGCGTCGGTGCCGCTGCGTTACAAGGTCAGTTTTTATTTACAAAGGGTGGTTGCGTTTTACTCTGATTTGTAAGCTATTTAGTTTGTTTGAAAAAATTAAAACCTCATTTTTGGTGCTTTTTATTTTTATACCGTACCGAGTTAATACTAAACACGTATAGTATACGTAGTGTAATTTAATGCCCCTCTGTCATATCAACTCTGTATACTACTTCTAAATTTAAAAAAAACATTGCTACTGTGTAGTAATTGTGTGACGCAGTTAGAGTGATGGCAAGAAACTTGCCCTCTTTTGTTACAAACATACTTAGGTACTTTGGTTGCTAACCGTTTGCTTAAAAGTGTGGGTGTACCAACTCTGCCTACTATCCACCTCTGCCTAATTCATCAGAAAAATAGGCGAGATGCTATTATAATTTCCCTTGTAATTATCACAACAAACCTACGTGAAACGAGTGGGCGGACCGTTACTAAATAATTCCTTTTCGTTTAAAATACGAGTGAAGATATCTTTTCATAATATAAAGCATAATTAATTTCAACTCCTCGTCTAATAATACATATTAATAAAGCATTATAATAACTAATGAATAAATGAAACATGAAACTACACCATCACGCTTTCCAAGTTTAGTCTGGACTTTGCTGTTTTGGGTGAAAGGAAGTCGGATCGCCAACATGTCTTGAGCAATGGGAAAGGGCCTTTGCCCAGCAGTGGGACTAAAACAGGCAGGTAATACACAACGTGGTGCTACAATGGTGACATTAATTTAACACACATAATTTACGTTTTCACTTTTTCGTATCATGAAGCCATTTTATTCTTATTCCATGAAACGTTAACAGTTGAAATAATATTTACGATTTATTTATACATAATGTTAGAAAATAGCATCTTAGAGCAACCTGTACTTAAAGAACGTCGCGCAGCGATCATTTGCCGGGGTCACGGATCATAACATTCGCACCAATGACATTAAAACGAATAAGCAATACTATTAGGATAAAACAACTGCACAAAGTAGGCGAATTGTTTTTTTTATGAATTTTGTTGGATTAATGGGCATTAGCCCTACCCGTGTGTTAAATTCATGTCACCATTGTAGTGCCACGGTGTATATGTTAGGTATAGTTATATCATCATCTTTACATACCGAAATCCCTTCGCAAAGCACGTTAAGCCGTTGACCCTGGCCGCCATTGACTCACTGTCTGACAAGCAGTCCTACCAAGGCATATCGTATTACCAAGTAGATGGTGAAGGTTAAATAGGCAGTAGCTCCATGTTAAATACTGGTATTCAGCTGCATCAGGTTAGACTCACATCAACGCCGGCTGTCACTGAAAATCAGCGCTGTGGCTCCGTCGCGCATTGGGTCGAAGCATTATGCTGAGCGATGGCCGTTTTGCGCGGATGTGACGCATATTTCCCCACGACTTGTTCAAATAAACGTATTTTCTTTTTTCTTTCTAGACTGGAAGCCGATCCCAACATTGTTGGGCAGAAGCTAGCTAACATTGTTGGGAACCTAAAACAAAATGAATGAGCTGAAAAAATGTTTTAGAGGCTCTACCACAATATTTACCTATTGAATAAACTAGACACCAAACGCTTTTCAAAATAATGTTTTAAACCGTCGGCCGCCATTGGAGCTGTTCGCCCAGCAATTGGGATGTGTCAATACGATCCGGAAGGCTTACTCGAGCGTCAGTTGGAGGGTTGAACGATTAAACCCTTTAATCTAAGGGTCGTTTTGGCCGCCATATTGGAAAAATAAGCAGAAGGTTAATAAAACAGCCTTTAAGTTACTTTTTATGAACTGTCAAAACGCGGAATTTGTACGTGATTTGTACGAAAGATAACAATGTGACATCACAGATTTTTAAAATCAAATGGAATACTTATTAGCATTTAATGCCTTTTTACAATTACATCTTCGCATAATAGTAGTAGATTTTTGAGCTGGGCGCTGGGGGCACGGCAATTAAAATAAAAACAAGCGGTCAATAGGTTAATATTATCTTACAGCCAAATGATGAGGGCATAGTGTACCTTCTTTGGTTTCTCCAATGGTGGCTATTACAAGGATAACGTTTTTATATACGACCAACGGGAAGAGGCAATTATGTATGTTTTTGCGTGCAGTTGATCGGAGGAGTCCAGGCAATTGCGGGCTTCCTGCTGGACTTAATAATACCTATTTTAAGAGATAAATACAATTTTCATTTTGCTTTCCTAAAAATATGATTGAACCCTCTATTACAGTGTCGTCGCGCCATCGTCATATGTAAGATTGATGTCTAATTTGTGATTTAAAAAAAATGTATTTTTTGTAACATTTTATGGTCGGGGTCTTTAAGGTCGGTTTTCCTAATAGTTCATGGGAGTAACCATATTAAAAAGGATAGGAGCCAATGCTCTAATATAATGAATGAGCTTCTTTTTGTGAACCACTAATAATTTCTATATTGGGGTTCTAAATATACTATTACATAGAACTTTAACATAACCAAAATGTGGTATAGAATTAAAAAAAACATAACAAAACACCAAGCCTTGTTTCCCCGAAGGGTTGGACACATTTCGTCAAGCTATGTTTAAGTCCCATATAATAGGGGGCGAACCTACCGGGCACAAATCCAGGCTCCGGCGTGCTTCTCATAATTCCAAAAATCCTACTAGGATGTAGGATCCTTTTTGGCAGTACACAGATCTTTTAACCGACTTCGAAAGAGGAGGAGGTTATATGTTGTTTTTTTTTATTTATCTTAATTGCTCCTTTAGTTTTATTTTTACTGTTTTGTATTTCCTGTGCGTGTCCCAATAAAATATTTTTCTTTCTTTCTTTGTCTTCAGAAGGCACACTAAACGTGGTCATTACAACTTAACCTCATTAATCAATAATTTCAATATGTTGTTACATCGCATCTAGATTTCACCTGATAACCACACATCCATACCGAATCGCAATACAAATTGCATTACCGTACAATGGAAGCCTCAAAGCAACTCATGAAATTTAAATCAATCGTTACGTTTCAGTGCGGATCACAGGTATACCTCTAGTGCCGATACCGGTATAGAACTACAGGTATAGAGACACCGGTATAGAACTAACTAGAGATGTTCTATATCGTCAGTGAAGTTGAATTGAATTGAAGTTCTAACAGTGTGGAAGACAAAAATGGCTACTTTATGTGTAGCTTGTTGTAGATGTTGGGTAGCTGATAAGATGCTGGTACGTTGGTGCTGGGTAAGATTGAATAAAATAAAGCAAGTAATACATAATAACAATAATATCCTTGGACATTTCATACAACGCCATATAGTCCCAAGCTAAGCAACCTAATGCTTGTGTTATGGTAACGAGATGGCTGATAAACTACTTACATACATTTTTGTATATTTAACATATTATAGATAGACAAACACCCAGACTCGTAACAAATACTTATAAGTCGTACAAATATTTGTTCCGTGCGGAAATCGAACCCGCGACATGCTACACAGCAGTCAATTGCTCAACCACTGCGCCAACCGTGTCGTCAACAAACACTAACCAAATGAAAGGAATCAATCGTAAATTCCTCAACTCATCTTGATCCACACACATTAACGGTCGACCCTCCCTTTAAAGGTAGCAAAACCCAACCTTAAATAGTACTCCCGATTCATAAATCACTCACAAAATTTACAAAACAATGAGGAGGACCACCTTCTCTTTTCTCTACCATAGACTCACCGGAAATGACCGTGCAGATCCAAAGAGAAAGTCCGTAGTGACGTAATTCGTAATCTTCAGCCGACATCCATTGTCTCTGGTCCCTACATTATGAATTCAGGAGGGGCGAGGTCAGTACCAAATGATTACGGTCCCTGTTTACTGTACCGAATAAATAAAAACATATTTTTTTCGCCCTTTGAAGCATTTTAATGTTGACATACGTATCCGTGTTACTGGAAACGCCTGAGGTGGTCGTATTTTGTGGGGGGATTTGTTTGTATTATTTTTTAGGTCTGTGTTGATGCTGGGTAATAAAACGCCACAGTAAGGCTGCTCCATGTAAATACTGGTACATTCGGTTGGAGTGGAAGCTGACCCAAAAAGTAATTTTTCGTGAAGAAATTGCCAGCAATATCAGCATTCTTCTTTTCGTGTGGTTAGTGACTAACCTGGTGTCAGAATTTTTAAGCTAACCATGGGTCTCTGACTTAGCTTCACGTGCTGTTGAGAAATATCTCTCAGACATGCTGGTTTCCTCACGATGTTTTCCTTCACCGATTTTTAAGCAAGTGATAATTATACAATACGCACATGAATCCGTAAAATCAGAGGTGCGTGCCTTGGGTTCGAACTCGAGACCTATGACTTGGCAGTCCGACGGTCACATACTAGGCTATCACTGCTATAATAATACAGTCCATTTGGCTGATAAGAATGAGGTTCCAAAATCTTTGTAGCGCCATCTACATCGCCACTTATGTACTAGGTACACGTCACCCTGACGACACTCAAAAGCCTGCATCACGCAAGCAGAGTTAACTGCACGACTAGCATATACATAAGAGCTACTTCCTGTTGGGCAAGAGGTCCTGGGTTCGATTCCCAGGTCGGACAAAGTGTTTTTGGGTTATTCAATCTAGAATTTATCAGGAGCCGTCCGGGGCTCTGGGTTAAATATCACTGGTTAAATGTGGGTGTATTATAGGTACACTTCTGTAATCTTTCAGTGAATTCAGGCGTAGAGAAGACAAGATGATGGTATACCATGTTTATTAAAATAACCATATACTTTTACATACAAGCATTTTTTAATATGCTTCGTAAAATGTTTTTTTTACAAATAAAACGCTGTCCAAACAAAATGTACCTATTTGTTTTTTTTCTATGTGAGATAATGTTACAATGTCGCCGCGGGTTTTGGGACAACATTTAATTTAATTATTTTTAAGGGAAGTTAATTTGTAGGGTTTTTTGTGGTTCGAATTATGTAGGTATAAAGGGGTACTACGTTGGAGTTTATTGCCTTTTCTTCTCTATAGGAGACTACCTTTTGGAAGGGGCATGTAATTTTTTTTATTGAAGTGAAACTTCTTTATCGGGGTTGGAAATAAATTTAGTGTAACATTTTTTCGTTACGCGTCACATTTTTCCGTTACGCGCCATCTTCTTCTTATCCCTACCACGCGTGATTCGAAGTATACTTTCTCCAGCGGAGTAGGGATTGGTATTACAATAACAACAACAAACAACAACAACAACAACAACAGCAGCAACAACAACAACAACAACAACAACTTTATCTAATTTAACTTTATTTAACCAATTTCTGTAAAGTTGCATATAGTAAATTATTTTTTGAAAAATAACGTCATAAAGAAGTTTCACTTCTTACGAGTGTACGCTAGTACACGCACACATTTTTTTTTTATTTTGAAAAGAGTCTTTCATGCACTTATCTGAAATACATTATTTGTTTCACTGTTTTAACTTTACTTCTTATCAGGGTTTTATTTTGATGCGTGGGAAATTATCAAATGACTCCTACCGCTCTGGGTGGAGCGAAAGGTAGTGTCAGACTCTTACTGACTAAAACCCATCCATGTTCCTTCCTTAGCCCTTTATGTTTCTCTCTGACGACCTGTAACGACTGCCAAAGATGCACAAATGACAGCCGGGACCAACGGCTTAACGTACTTTCCGAGGCACGAAGGAGTCTCGGTATGTAATTATGGTCACCCATCTACGGCCAACCCAGGCAAGCGTAGCTTAACCTGATGGATCAACCTGTGCGACTGTTATTACTTACGAGCTCCTTGTTTATGTATATGTATATATTACGAAAACAAAGCTCGTCAAGTTAAATCCCACGAACGCAGTACCTAACTAACAATTGTAACCAACTTTCTGAAATATCTCCTTGCGAGAGACGAAACTAAGTTAGTGCTAAGAAAACGTTGGAAATACTGAGGACTTATCATCTGCATTCAGTGCTTTTGTTCTGCCATTGTCTGACTTGTCAGACTTGAAATGATATACGGAGTAGCAGAAATAATACTTTATGGGAGACTAGTTGTATTCCTGAATTAATTTGCTTGAATCTTGTAAACTATGAGAAGAAATTTCGATAGACACTTTGGAGTTATAAATAAGTAAACGCTTTATTGTTACAAACTTTAGATTTCATTGAAATAAATACCATACATGAACTCAAACTTGAAAGTGTTTTTTTTTTTTAAACTATCACTCAGTAGCTCTGCTGGGTTATTCTCGAAGAACTAACTTCTAAGGTTTTTACTAAAATTATAGCCTGTGGAATAACGTTCCGGATAAGTCTCGGCTAAAGTTAAGATAACTTTAGCCGAGAAAGAAATTCCTATCATGTTATGATCTATTTTTAATACGTCGATAGTGTTATGCGGATATTGAGGCAGCGTCACACAACATACTGTCATTCACGTGTTTTTGTTGCACTATCTACCAAATTTTTTTTCGAAGTAAAGTGCCTCTGGTATCCAGACCTACCAAGAGAACTGTGTTTTGATTTTCGGCTCTAATTCCATAATAGTAAGGTTCAGCGAGTCAAAGTTTGTTTATATTATTATTTTACTATGCATTTAAACGACATTTATCTCTAATATGTAGTCAAATTCAGAGTGAAAAGAAAGCTGTTCACGTTGACGGTCTATACCCTCAAAGGAGACGTTTCATTTTCGGCCATAAGCTGTACCTTTATCAAATAAAAGGAAAAAATACCACGAATTGAGGAAAAAAAATCTTTCGTAAAAATATTATTTTGTATTTGTTGTGCACAAAAAGTTATCGTTTTTAAATTATTGCCTTATTCTGTTCAACATGGTGTCTCATAGTTTGCATAGCCTGCATTCGTTCTGAAATTATGTCACTTCAAAACATAATAAACGTAGACGTTAAATCTGAAAAGCAAATAATGTTTTCTTGTTACATTTATAATTATTATTCCCTTAGACATCTTTTTCGACTTATAAGCACGTGTGAAGATTTCATTGTTAAAAAACCATTATTAGATATTTTTGAAGTGTACTTCTGAACGGAAAATTCTTAATGACATTTTGTCTTAACATGAACCTCTCGTCAGTGCCGAACAATAATTATCAAATGTCAATTTCTAGGTTAGGTAAACGTCATCCCTACAGACTGTCATGGCTGCCATAAATCTCAGCATTTTAATGAGTGAATGAATCAAAAGCATTTACTTATATAGATATTACGAAAAAAAAATTACTTTATTCTACTTTGAACTTAGTTTCTCAGGTTTACTAAAAGGTACAAGTTATGGCCGGAGTCCCATACAAAAATAAAATGTCTCCTTTGACCACAGCTTTATGAAACACGCTGTATAACAGGCAGCCATCTTTCAATTTTATGAATCGCATATTTTCTTCAGTCAGCTGAAGCGATGCCAAGAATACGTTGTTAACTCTGCGACCTATACATCTTGAACTTTTTAGTATGCCATGCGTGCACGCTGCCAACCCCTGGCTTTCAACATTGAAATATGATGTCATTTGAATGGAATTGCAAGTTTTGCACCCATCTTTGTAAAGTGTCCTACTTTATCTTTATATTAAATGAAATTGAACATCCTTATGTTTGTGGTCGCAAAACTTCTAAACTAATCGATGGATTGGCTTGAAATTTTGACAGGTCGTTGCCATTTTATCCGAGACTTTGATTTAGTTTCTTTTGATACCGGCCAAGTCTTGATACAACACACCATGTCGTCGGATTGCCGAGTCATAGGTCTCGAGTTCGAACCCAAGGCACGCACCTCTGATTTTACGGATTCATATGCGTATTATATAATTATCACTAGCTGAAAAATCTGTGAAGGAAAACATCGTGAGGAAACCAGCATGTCTGAAAGATAATTCAACAGCATGTGAAGCTAAGTCAGAGGCCCATGGGCAGCATAAAAACTCTGACACCAGGTTAGTCAGTAAACATACGAAAAGAAGAAGACCATATCGAATCTCATAATTGTTTGATAATATTTTGTTGTATTCATTTAGACATTTTCCTACACAACATACGTTAAGACCCAAGGTAACCCCTTAAACACCAATGTAGTAAAAGACATAGACAACTCCATAAAATGGGAAATGCCCGTCACGCTTCCCCTTCAAAACATTGGTTCAATGTTCAGGAGACAAAATGCCGTCACAAATGATGAGTAGTCATAAGCCATGAATGTTTTAGTATTATAACCCCCTCACACTGAGAAACTGGGAAATTGATATGATAGTCGAGTAAAAACTTTTTTTTTTTTTGTTACACTCAAAGACGTGACATGAGAGGAGCTTGTGGCTAAGTTATAACAGCCGCACGGATCGATCCATTAGGTTAAGCTACGCTTGCCGGGGTTGGTCCGTGGATGGGTGACCATCTTGACATATCGAGACTTCTTTGTGCCTCGGAAAGCACGTTAAGCCGTTGGTCCCGGCTGTCATTCGTGGATCCTTGACAGTCGTTACGGGTAGTCAGAAGCCCGAAAGTGTGACAGCCAGTTTTACCAAGGGGTATCGTATTGCCCAGTTACTGGGTTACGGAGGTCAGATAAGCAGTCGCTCCATGTAAAATACTGGTATTCAGCTGCATCCGGTTCGACTGGAAGCCGACCCCAACATGGCTAGGCAGATTGCACTCAAAGACATGACATTCGACGCGTTCCAAAGGTTTTTTTAAACTAAGTAGAGTATTTGTTTTTAATATAGAAAATAGCCAAAAAAAATTTTTTGGATATGGAATTCGAAGACATGATCCGCGTTCTTGATTACACTGACCGAGAGACGGCTTTTTTTTTTGAGTTTTTTATTCTATTTCGTTCTTTATTCTAGTTTGAGATATTTTACAATGTCAGCGCGGGTTTTGGGACAACATTTAATTTAATTATTTTTAAGGGAAGTTAATTTGTAGGGTTTTTTGTGGTTTAAATTATGTGGGTATAAAAGGGTACTACAATGGAGTTTCTTGCCTTTTCTTCTGTATACGATACTACCTTTCGGAAGGGTCATTTAAAATAAATTTTATTTTTTTATGTTGACTTTCAAAAGTACCTTTCATGTGTCCATCTGAAATACATTATTTGTTTAAGTCTGTTTTAACTTAACCTCTTACCAGGGTTTTTTTGGGGGTGGGAAATCATCAAATGACTCCTCCCGCTCTGGGTGGAGCGGTGTCAGACTGTTACTGACTAAAACCCATCAAACCCATCCATGTTTCTTCCTTAGCCCTTTATGTTCCGGGGTAGCGGTAACCCTTTTGGACAATCCCGCTTACTGAGAGTAGGCTTGAGTCCCAGCAGTGGCAACACTTCTTTCTTTCTTTTCGTGTGGTTAGTGACTAAAAACGACGTGGCGTAAAATCAGAGGTGCGTGACTTGGGTTCGAACTCGAGACCTATGACTGGGCAGTTCGACGATCACACCATTAGGCTATTACTGCTATTAACAGTGGGTTTCCTAAGGCTGATTAATATGCTATGCGACTTATTTTAGGAACATGACCATTATGTTTACCTTCTTTAAAGCCTTTTCAGCGACACGTTGACACTTGACGTTGAACACACACACACAGCATAACGTCACGCTTGTTATCCCCGGAGGGTTCCACCCCCTCATTTCACATGTTATGTTTACACAAGTTCCATGTAATATGGGGCGACCCTATCGCCATCAACCGCGGGCACAAATCCAGACCGAGCTTTAAACTTCAATTGTTTATAAACTAATCGTTTTGGTATTCTATTTATACACATAATATTTACGTAAATAAAAAGATTTAAAATATCTATACTAATATTATAAAGCTGAAAAGTTTGTTTGTTTGAACGCGCTAATCTCTGGAACTACTGGTCCGAATTGAAAAAATATTTTTTTGTTGGATAGTCCATTTATCGAGGAAGGCTATTGGTTATGTAACATCACGCTATTACCAATAGGGGCCGAGCAGCGGGTAAAACCGTGCGGGAGCAACTAGTTAATAATAAATATGTACAAATTTATGATTCAAAGAATCTGCATTGCCATACAACGTGGCAATGCTGCTAGCCTTTTGGGAACTTTTCCTGTTGACAGCGATGTAGACAAATTTTTTGATGCTCTTCTTTATTTATTTAATTTTTCCTTTCCGTTTTATTAACTTATACATAGTTATTTTTAATATAATAATAATATCCTTGGACATTTCACTCCATATAGTCCCAAGCTAAGCAACCTAATGCTTGTGTTATGGTAACAAAATGGCCGATAAACTACTTATATACATTTTTTTTTGTTCCCGGAACAAATACTTGCAGGTCGTACAAAAAAAATAGACGACACGAGATACATTAAGTGTGGAAAATTAATAAAAAGTAGAATTTAATGTTTAAAAAATAATCGTTTTGATTGACTGCAAATCAATAGTTTGGGCTTTATAGAACTCACAGGCGTCCGTTCGCCTCTTCATCTTAACTTACGGCTACGGCCTCTCCACTTCACAAAATACAAAGGTTTAATTCTCATCCCACCTACTTAACATAATCCCTGTACTCTGTCCCTTCTGCATAACTAATCTCTTTCAGAAACCTTTTGTTCTTAAAGCTTATCGTACACGACGCTACAAACAGAATAGAATAACATAAACGCTATTGTTTCCAGTATTACAGCTAGTGGTAGCTGTGTTTACACAATCAAATCGAATTTTATTTTATTTATTTAAAATAGGTATACCAACAATATTACGTTCAATATTATGTTAAAATATATTACAGGTGTGCACGACCTTCTTATAAAATAAATAAAAATCAAATATGAATAAAAATGAAAAACTAAACGACATAAAGTGATCAGCTTAGTCTTAAGACTAAAAAAAGAGTTAACTAAAAAAAATACAAATAATAAATGTAAAATAAATCAATTTTTTTCTTTTTTTACATACATTGTGTCAAAATGTGGCATGACGTCACTCCTATGTAGATTTTATACTGAATGAGGACGTACCGCACCCCCACTCCCCAATTTTAATGCGTTTTATCGTAATTTTTTTTAATGCGTATTAATATGTTAAAGCAAAAAATACGTGTCTAATAGTTTTTTTTTTATGTGACTGATGGACTAAATATAATTTCTTTTTTTTTAACCCTGACATTATCCTATTCCCTTTTCAAATACTTCAGCAGTAACGCTTCTGACCTAGTGGACACATGCGTTGCTGCTGAGGTTTTTATCTCAAGTGACGAATGAGCAGTCAGAATATGAAAATTCTAAATTTAAATATCCTGGTTACTCATTGGTCACTTGAAATAATTACACGTTACTTTTAAGTAGCGTCGTGAACGTTATACCTTACCGTCTTTTTCTAAAGTCAGGTTTGTACAGCGTTCGTCTTAATATTGCTTCATGGATTAATAGCAAGTATTCTAAACGAAATTTTGTCCTTTAATAAGTACTGGGTTTTCTTTTCGAGCTATTTCTACAGTAATGGGGTTTTGGGGTATAATTACTTTTGCACTCAATACAACTTTAAGCCAAGGCTACTAGGTTTTTGACAAGGTTTAATTTAATTTGCCTAGTTAATTAGTTAGTATATATGGGTCAAATCTTGCAAGCTGAATTTAAACCACTGGCTCTTATCCTATGGAGTTGAAATTTTACATGTTGGTTCAGTTTCAAAGACAGTGAATTTTATTGATGCATGACCTAATTCCTCAGTCAGATTTGCCTCCTATACCTAACAGCCTGTGTTCTTCACCGCTGATAAAAAATAGGCCTGTACTTAAATACAAAATAGTAACATTTTGTGATTAACGAGCTCGTAGCTAAGTAATAACAGCCGCACGGATCGATCCATCAGGTGAAGCTACGCTTGCTGGGATAGGTCTGTGGATGGGTGGCCATCTTTACCTATTGAGATTCCTCCGTGCGTCGGAAAGCATGTTAAGCCGTTGGTCCCGGCTGTCATTCGTGGATCTTTGCACGTCGTTACGGGTCAGTGTCAGTCTTACCAAGGAGCCAGTGACTGACTGTTGTCAGATAGGCAGTCGCTCCATGTAAAATACTGGTATTCAGCTGCATCCGGTTAGACTGAAAGCCGACCATAACATAGTTGGGTAAAG